>OX451735.1:305537674-306737674 GCA_948472305.1 Vicia faba | reverse complement strand
CCCTGGTTGACTTTTGGTGATCTAGTGTCTATGCATTGACTGGCGCCTTGGTGGACCATCAGCTTGGAACCATCAGATTTGGCCTTTGGCCATCTGGCGTTTGGATGATTGATGGCGCATGGTAGGTTGTAGATAGGCGTATGCACTGAATCACTTGAAGAATAAAAACATTGAGAAAGTGGGGAACCTGGGATTCGAACCCGGGTCCTGAAGGATGATACGCGTTTGCCTTGCCACTACACCATCTTGATACATTTGTCATGTGAATACAAAACAATAATAATAAAACAAAACAACAATTATTGGTCAGAAAAATAAAACGCGCGAAAAATATTTGAATGGGCCAATCGGAGGATGACACGCACTCATCCCTCTCCTCAGACCTGTAACAACATTACCCGCGGATTTTAATCCACAGCAAAAGACGCATGTGTTATACCCCAAAATCTGCCCTCCTTTTTTCACAAGAAATCACCACTTCGGGGTTTTCCCTGATTTTTTCAGTTTGGCTCAAGAATCGGTCAAATAGACTTTTCTTTATCAGTCAATCCGAAATTAGGGTTTCCACTGATTTTTGTTGAGATTGGCTCAAGAATTTTCTTTATAAGTCTATCCAGAATTAGGGTTTCTATTGATTTTGTTGAGTTTGGCTCAGGAATTGATCAAGTAGACTTTTCTTTGACGGCAAATCTAGAATTAGGGTTTTTCACTCGTATTTCTCAGAAGAATTTGAATCCATCGTATTTCAATTGACTGTTACATTGTTTTTACGCTTGTTCAAGATTGTTGTTTGTTTCTCAAAACCTAAACATCTAGGCTAGGAGCTGAGGCTTTTGATTGAAACTTTGAAGCATTGGTTTGTTCAGTGAAGTGAAATGTGTTTGGATGTTTGTTTGTTTAACTGTGCAAAGCATATGATTGATTGGAATGTAGGGCGTATTGTAGTTAATGCAAGGTTGCGAGATTGCAAAGTTTGTTGATTATTTATTTTATCTGAGTCAAAATTATTGGGATGCATTTCCAATTATTTTAATTCAAGAGATCTAAATAATTAAATAGACAGTGCAGAAGAAATAAGGAATTATCTGACAAAGACTTTTTATTTTATTTTAATTGTTGTTACAAATGTTATTTGAATACTGTAAATTTATTTACAACATTTACAATAATATTTATTACAATAATTGAAAAGAAAATAAATCTAAAAATCTATGTCTCTTGAAGTCTTCTATCTTCTACTATTTCTTCCATTTATTCAACTGGTACCTACCTGGAAAAAAAAAGAGAAAGAAAGTCAGTACAAGATTATTTCAAATGAAAAGAAGAAAAAAAATCATCATTAAAATTGGCCGTCTAGAATCAGATTGCCTATTTTTTCATCACGCTTTATTTTTCTCTCCGCAAATCACCAGAAGATCACTCTTCTCGGTTCACAGAGAGAAAAGTAAAATATAAATGCAAGCATGTCAAACTCAATACAAAAACATGGTTGAATTACAAAAAAAGGTTCCATGTTGCAAACTGAAAAAAAGTTCCAAGCTGCAAACTGAGTTACCAAATTCAAAGTTACATTAACCAAATAAAATGTGTCACAAAGTTCAAAGAAGCAAACAGACGCCAAAACTGCCAGGGTGAGTCAAAACAAAGGCATAAGCACAACAGCAAATAAAGTCCCACATTCAGCTACAGTCTAAAATTACTACAAGACAGATTTAACAAAAATGGTAATGAAGCATAAAAACAGCAATGCAGCAGACAAAAGTCAAGACAACATGAAACAGTATATTTGCAAGTAAAAACTTGTCAAAGATGCTTTTTTTCATCATTTCCTAGACAACCCAATTTTTCAGAAAATCAAAGATAATTAAGAAATTTAAAATGCTTAAAGAGAGAGAGGAATGAGAGAACCTAGGGATAGGTTTTGCAGTTTGCAGTTTTGACAGGCTGTAAAGGAGAGAGAAGAGAAACCAGAGAAATAATATAACAAGCAGAAAAACACGAGAGATAAGGAACCAGATGGCATAACCTCCAAACTGCTATCAAAAATACCAACAAGCCTTCAAACCTGTGTTACAAATACAAGTCTGCCTAAAGCACAACAAGCCTTGAAGCCTTCTTTCTCCATAACCCTGCATATACAAAATTGCATCTCAAAAATGTAGTAACCAACACAGAAAACCCACAAACTGCCTCAACCTGCCTCAAAAAAAAAATAACGAACAGCAGAAGCAGAACCTGCCTCACAAACTGTAGAACTTGCCTTACCAAACAAACAAAGACATGTTGCCCAAAACACAAACCTACAGAAGCATAAGCCTGTATACCAAAACACCAAACCTTCCTCAAAGCCAAAAAACTGGTTCAAACACAAACCTACAGCAGCAAGTTTGTTTTAAAACCCAACAAACCTTCCAGCCTGCATAAAAGCTCCAACCCATAAAACTGCAAATTATCAAGAACCAGTAGAAAACCTGCTAAAACCTGTATCAAACCAAAGATCCAAGCCTGCCTAAAACTGCACAAGCCTGCCTTACCAAACAAGCCCTCAAACATGTCCAAGAACATAACCAACCTATAAGAACTGCAGTTCAATCAAAACTCCACAAAGACAAGCAAAACAACCAAGCATCCTCAGAAACAGGGTCCATCATCAAATACCAAACATCAAAACAACAATAACAATCCTCAGAACAGGGTTCATCATTGGAATATCAACTCAAGCCAACAAAAAATACATCAAATAGGCAACAAGTTCATCATTGGCAAAACCATCAGCTTAAATCATAAACATCAAAACAACAATAAGCAGCATCTCAGAAATATATCCAACATTCAAAGAGGAGGAAGAACTCAGCAACAAACATTTTCAGAAATAATATCATCATCAAAAGCCAACGTAGCAAAGAAGAGAAAGAAACAAACTTCAAAGTTCATCATCATCAGAATATCAATGGCCAACAGAGAGGAAGAAGTCAGAAGTGAAAAGAATAAACAACAATCTTCAGAATAAAACTCATCATCAGAATCAACAAAGCCCACAAAGAGGAAGAATCAGAAACAAGTATTCTAGGGTTTTCAGAACGAAGTTCATCACAAAACAATTCAAGAAAAGCTAAAGATACAAAGTACCAGAAAACAACGCAAGCATCATCATCCCGCTCCCTCCTCCGGCCACCTGAGAGTACCGCCGTTCCACCCTCTTACCATTCCCCAAAGACGAAACCCCAAAGGTATCATTTTCCTTTCCCTCTTTCTTTTTGTACCTCACACAAACACAGATATCAATGATCAAAATTCTGTAAAACAATAACATGTAAAGAGTAAAAATCTAAACCCTAATACGCGTCATGAACAAAAAGCAGTACCTTTTAATCGCCGCCTTGTACAAACACGGGGAGGAGAGGGTGGAGGTGGTATTCTGGCAACTGGAAGCGATGGAGGGGACATCAGTGGCTCTGTTTGAAAACGGTGAAGAGGACGAAGACGAGAGAGGAGCGGCGTCGTTCACAAAACTGCAAAAGTAACTTCTGAGTTCCCATAACCAAACCCTAAAATTATTTTGTACAAACATGGCCATTAGGCTTTTGCCCTATAAACCACTAAGGCCCAATCTTGCAGCGCCTACACCCCCCTCCTTTTAACCAAATTCTTGTTTTATTTGGGCCAAATACTAACCCTTAGGCCCATCACCTTCACCCCTTTTCATTCTTTTACTTTTGTTTTTTAATCTTTTTTTATTATTTTAATAGTAATTAATTTAATTTGTCTTAACATATTTTTTAATTACTAATCAATTTGTCATACAAAAGTAATAGAGTTTTCTTTAAAACATGCATAAATAATAAAAAATTTAACCTAAAAACAATTCTTTCTTTAAAACTTTTGTTTAATTAATCTTTTATACAAGTTTCTAAAAAACATTAACCAAAATACATAAATAATAGAATTTATTAAGTTAAATAATTTTTTCTTTAAAACTCCTTTGTTTATATAAAACTAACAAAAACCCCCATAATAATAAACACTTAATTTTCATTAGGATATTATTTTTATTTAATCATTTGTAAATAACCACATACATCTCACAATACTTTTTGTTTCTCTTTGATTCTTATACCTTGTTATATTTTTACATTGAGAATGCGACGGTTCGATTTGGTTGTAACATAATATTTGGACATTACTATTCTGATAAGACTCATCCCCATTTGTAAACATTTGTACCCCCATCCCCGGATACTTATTTGTAATAACTTAGACTTTCAATTCCCGCAATTTATCGCTTTCCATATACTGTATAGTAATTAGGGTTTGTATGCGAAGATTCAAAATCAACCGCTAGATAACCTAATATAAGATAAATGCATGAAAATCAATACACCATTCACACTTGCACCTCTAGGGTAACCTCGCTTGTTGCCTCGGAAAATGCAATCATGTCCCTCGAATTTGAGACATTCTAGAAAATGCCCCTTCAATAAACAAAGATCGTAGTCCCTCGATGACCCTCGATGTTGCCTTTGATAAAACGATCTCTTCCCATAAAAAATTGCTAGAGCATCTCACAAGCTACCTTCAATGATTGTATACGATGACCCGCGCCTATCCCGTTTAACATCCTAACATAAGGTTGTTCATCAAACACAATGGTGAAACAACACTGTTAAAAGGGTTAAAACATAAGAAAATCTTTGAGTAAAATAGGGTAGACAACTCTTAGTTACTTGATCAAAAATCTTGCAAAACATCCTTGCCATTTTTAAAACACACTTCACAACACAACCTCAAAACAATTTCAAAACAACTTTCAAAACATTGAATTATCTTTTCAAAAAGACACACACCTTTGTATATATTCCAACAAGAATCATTACAAAGGTTGCCTAGACAAGGCATCTTTTTCAAAACATTTTCAAAACCACACACACAAAGCACCATTTCAAACAATTGAAAACCAAAGGCAAGTGATCTAAAACAAGTAACTAAGAGCCCATGGATAACCATGGATGAAAAGGGTGCTAGCACCTTCCCTTTTCATAATATACCCCCCGAACCCAAGAAAACATCTCAAAGGTCTTTCCTGTGCTTTTTGACCTTTCCTTAGGATAAAATAAAAAGTCGGTGGCGACTCTTGCTAAACCGAACAAGTGCGAAAACAAACGCAAATCCCAAGTCAGTTCTCCCACCGTATCACAACAGACTTATGCTAAAAATCTCTCCAGGACAAATAAATTCATTCCAAGAACATGGTTGGACTCGTTATAGCCTCCTGATCAAAGCCATGTTCTTCTTGAGTCCCAATTATTCCTGAAATAAAAACCCCCAAAAATGTTCCAAGAACCCTAGCTATGGCGTTTTACATTACAGGTTAGATAAACAAAATTGAATGATGCAAATAGCTTGGAAATGTTATGAGGATTACAAATATGCCAATAGTTTTCATTATAGATGCAAGAATGGTGAGTTTCAATTTCAAGAACATAACTAGGTATCGTGACACTTACAGCACTTGTGGAGGTCTGAGAATGCTTGCTTTTGATCCAGATCGCTTGTGTGAACACCCAGGAAACGATCGAGATATGTCTCAGCCCTTGAAAACACCTCTAGCTATGACTTCGAATTCAAGCTTTTTTGTGAACTTTTCAACTTTTGTTCTGCCTCTGCCTACAGCTTCCAACCCTGATCTCGATTGCTTTTGCTTGCTTATGTAATGTGTAGTGTATTAGGGTAAGAATTATGGATCAAATCTTCCCATATCAATGCCTTTGAATTTGATTTGATCTCCTCTTTACAAACTTTCCAAATTTGATTTGGTTCAATCTTTTTGCACATGATATGGCCTGATTCAATTTTGATGATGTTAATGATGATAATCAAATCCTGAAACAGCAAAAAAATCTCATGTTATCAAAGTTTTAGTTTTTATATGATTTAATTTGATTTAAAATGAATAAATTCAAATACAAATCAAATTAAATAATAAAAATAAAATATGGGATCATGGCTGAATCTAGGACACGTGGGCAACTATGCAAGCTCAAATCAAGTGGAAAATAATGGGCCCATTTGACAAAATTTGAAGTTTTGGGGATAGTTGACTTTTGGCAATTTTGCAAAAATGTCCAACTTCAACAAAGCATAACTTATTCAATTTTGAAGTTTTGGAGGTGCTCTTGGACTTTTTAGAAATATTGAAATGTCTTCTAACCAACCCTTTTTGTCTCAGTTCATTTTGATATACCATGCTCAAGTTATAAGCTTTGGAAAAAAAGGTGTTTTTGTTGACTTTCAAAAATGACCTATAATGTCCAAATTTATAACTTCTTGTGAGTGCATTTTTTATCTTGGGTTATGAAGATGGATCGTAGGGAATTTCATCCTATTCAAAATGATATTTTTATGGGCCATTTCTCATAAAGTATGAGAAAGTTATGCTTGGTCAAAGTTGAGTTGACTTTTCCTGCAAAACCCTAATTTAGCAACTTTTGAGTCTTGATGAATTTTGAGAAATCCTTTATGAATCATGATCAACCCTTGATCAAATGATGAAATATACTTCAAAATGAGAATGTTGACAAAAAAATCTTGAAGTTTGACTGTTTATAGGTTACAGTTGACTTTTGCCCTAACACAGTCGATTTTTGGACCCTTTGAGCAATTGACTGAGCAAACTTCCTCTACAAGGCTTGAAATTTGACATGGATGACCTTGAGAAAATATTAGGACATTGGGGAGAACTTGAGGTCATTTGGACTCAAGGATCTTGATACAACACAAAACCCTAATTTGGGGTTGACTGCCTTAGGAGATAGCTTGTCTGACCAACTCTTGAGTAAACTTGAGCAACTTGGAGATTTTTCTTGCCATGTTTTGAGGAATATGAGAGGGAAAATTTTGGGGTACAACAGTTTCCCCTATTCAATCTTCTTAAACCTGAGGATGTAGATTGCCTTTCGTGCCTTTCGTGATCCGAAGGTGGAAGATGATTGAACACTAGAGTGCCCAAAAATTTGCACTCGCATGAAGTGGTATCAGCCTTGTGATGTCGGGAATGGTATTACAGATGCCATTCGGAGATTGTTGACATGAGAATGGGCTTCAAGATGCCATCTGAAGGAGTGTCGATCACATAAGAGATTCCTTAGCGAGAACTTACATACCTGT
The DNA here is from genome assembly GCA_948472305.1 of Vicia faba. Lineage (NCBI taxonomy): Eukaryota > Viridiplantae > Streptophyta > Magnoliopsida > Fabales > Fabaceae > Vicia > Vicia faba. The sequence goes on along the minus strand of OX451735.1, from coordinate 306,730,510 downwards.
TGTTGTGGAAAATTCCGCTTGGGGAAGTCTGATTTTGTTGAGATTTAGGAAGTTGCATGTACTTCAACTGAGAAAACATCTCTGCTAAGTTTTAAGAACTTGTCCGTAATTCAACTGGGGGGGAAACCTGTCGAGATTTAGAACCTTATCTGTAATTCAACCGAGGATAATTCAGTTGAGATTTAAGAACCGGTCAGTACTTCGACTGAGGAGAATTGCCGAGATTTAGAACCTTGTCTATAATTCAACCGAGGATAATTCAGTTGAGATTTAAGAACCGGTCAGTACTTCGACTGAGGGAAACATCTTCATCGAGATCTAGGACTGTCTGTACTTCAACGGAGGATGATTCTGTTGAGATTTAATAACTCGTCCACACTTCGACGGAGGAACTTTGCCGAGATTTAGAACCTTATATGTAATTCAACTGAGGATAATTCAGTTGAGATTTAAGAACCGGTCAGTACTTCGACTGAGGGAAACATCTTCATCGAGATCTAGGACGGTCTGTACTTCAACGGAGGATAATTTTGTTGAGATTTAAGAACTCGTCCACACTTCGACGGAGGAACTTTGCCGAGATTTAGAACCTTATCTATAATTCAACCGAGGATAATTCAGTTGAGATTTAAGAACCGGTCAGTACTTCGAATGAGGGAAACATCTCCATCGAGATCTAGGAACTGTCTGTAATTCAACCAAGGATAATTCTGTTGAGATTTAAGAACTCATCCACACTGCGACGGAGGAACATTGTCGAGATTTAGAAACTTATCTGTAATTCAACCGAGACTAAATCAGTTGAGATTTAAGAACCGGTCAGTAGTTCGACATAGCTGAGAACTTAACAGCATCCTTCCTGAAAGGTAAAGGTCAGTCGTATGCAATGCATAATATATACCAAGCAATGATGTTCTCAAAATAAATGAGATTGTGTTGTATGATGCGTATATGCATGTATCATGATGTATGGAAATGTAATGTTTTTATCTGGGGAAAATAAATCCAGGATAGCTGCTGGAGAAAAGAGTTGGATTCTTCGTTTCCGCTAGGAATGGCGAACGAAGATGATTGTGAGAATAAACTTGCAGGAGAGGATAACTCCGTTGGGGAATAGACTGACGAGGAGATTACTCTGTGGGGAAGAGATGATTTACTGAGGATTCCACATTGATAAGTTCCGCTGGGGATGAATTACCGTTGCTGGTGATATTGAATCCTGCTGGGGATTTGAATTCTGTTTGTGAAAGGAAAGAACTCCGCTGGGGATGACCTTTCAGTTGCGAATTTGCTGGGAATAACCTTTTAGACTCTAATGGGGATAATATTTTAGACTCTAATGGGGATAACCCTTTGAGTTATGTTGGGGATAATCTTCCAAGGTCTACTGGGGATGATCCTCCAAACTCCACTGGGGAAGCTTTTTCAGACCGCGTGGGAAAAAATTTTAAACTCCACTAAGGATATTTGTTACTCTGCCAGGGAACATTCTTATACTCCGCTGGGGAATATTAAGACTGTCGGGGATATTAAGCCTTTTCAGTGTTGATGGTAGATAAACTCTGCTTGGGGAGAATATTACTGATTCATTCACAGTTGCAAGTCTCAGCTGGGGAGAGTTAACATTACTGTCTTTCCTTACTCTGCGGGGAGTAAAAGCATTTCAGCCATTTTCTTCAGCTGGACCTACCTTTGTACCTGGTGGATAGAGCAACTGTAAAGCTTGGACAATTCTCATTGCCTCTGTTTCTGATATTACGAGTAATCGTCTTTTGTTTCGCATGTAAATATTTATGAGCAGCAATTAATGTCAAGTGCATATATCAAAAATGAACATTGGACGTTCTTTGCAAAACAAAACAGAAAAAGGAACAACAGTTTGAAATTTCTCTGAAAATGAATTGTATTGATTTTGAAGTTTGGCCTGTAAATAGGCGTTTTTGTACAAGAGGCTGACGTCCTAGTAAGAGAACGCCGCCGAACAAATAGAATTTACAAAATTTTGTGAAAAACTAAACAAAATAGTTATGTGAATAATCCCACTCTACTATTGCCTTTATGTCCTTGAGCATCTCATCACTTTGCTACTTGGTTGAAGGTAGATCAGATTGATTAGTGTCGTCCGAGCTTGACAGTCGATACCGAAGTCTAGTTGCAAGGTGATCCAATGAGACATAGTGTTACGCTTTGATCCCTAATTTTTATCTGGACCGCCCTTTCGGGTTTTCAGTCCACCGAGATACCCTTTTTTGCCCAAGCTGCCTTTTCAGGTTTTCGACTTGTCGGGTGTATAGATTTTTTCATTTTCATCCCTTATTTTTTCCTGAACCCTTTTGGTTCGCCGGGAAGCCCTTATTTTTGCCTAGGCCAGTCGACCTAGCGGGTCTTTGATTATGCGTAGTATTTCTTCACTATGTCTGCATCGATGGGGTGAGGAAGGTCATCACCATCCATGGTGGTTAGAATCATAGCTCCTCCTGAGAAAATGTTCTTAACCACAAATGGCCCTTCATAAGTAGGGGTCTATTTGCCCCTGGGATCACCTTGAGGTAGGATGATACGCTTGATCACCAGATCCCCAACTTGATACTCTTGTCGTCTAACTTTCTTGTTAAATGCCTTGATCATCCGCTTTTGATACGTCTAACCATGACAAATAGCAGTAAGTCTCTTTTTGTCGATTAAGTTCAGCTGATCAAGCCGGGTTTGAATCTAGTCATCTTCGCTCAAACCTGCCTCCTTCATAATCCGAAGAGAGGGTATCTGAACTTCAATGGGAAATACGGCCTCCATGCCATAAACCAAGGAATAGGGTGTTGCCCCTGTTGAAGTCCGTGCTGAGGTACGATACCCATGAAGAGCAAATGGTAACATCTCGTTCCAGTCTTTGTATGTCATTGTCATCTTCTGCACAATCTTCTTGATGTTCTTATTAGCCGTTTCCACAGCCCCATTCATCTTCGGCCGGTAAGGAGAAGAGTTATGATGATGTATCTTGAATTGCTTGCAGAGCTCAATGATCATCTTATTGTTGAGATTTGTACCATGGTCCATAATGATCCTCTCTGGTACACCATATCGACAGATCAGATTATGCCGAATGAACCGTGCCATGACGTTCTTGGTTACAGTAGCAAAGGAAGTTGCTTCAACCCACTTTGTAAAGTAATCAATCGCTACCAGGATGAAACGATGCCCGTTAGATGTCGTAGGTCTGATCTCGCCGATCATATCGATTCCCCACATTGCAAAAGGCCATGGAGCTGTCAAGACGTTCAGAGGTACTGGAGGTATATGCACCTTATCAGCATAGACTTGGCACTTATGACAGGTCCGAGAATGCTGATAACAGTCGGATTCCATTATGGACCAAAAATATCCTTCCCGAAGGATTTTCTTTGCCATGGTGTGTCCACTGGAATGAGTCTCGAAAGTACCTTCAAGTAAATCTACCATGATCCTTTCTGCCTCATTCTTATCCACACATCGCAGTAAGGTTGAATCATGGTTACGCTTTGAAAGGACGTCATTGCTGATGAAGAAATTCGCCGCGAACCTCCTCTGAAACTTCTTGTCATTAACAGATGCACCTTCGGGATACTCCTGAGCCTCTATGTACCTCTTCACTTCGTGGAACCAGGGTTTTTCTGTTACCTCTTCAGTCTCAATATCACAGCAATGTGTCGGTTCGTCCAACCTTTCAATGATAATCCGGGGAGCTTCGTTGTCCCAATTGACTTTGAACATGGAAGATATTGTAGCCAGTGCGTCTGCTAACTGATTCTCCTCTCTTGGGAAGTGTTCAAATGTTATTTCTTCGAAATGTGGAAGCAACGTCAACACATACTCCTTGTAAGGGATAAGATTCGGGTGTTTCGTATCCCACTCGCCTTTGATCTGACTGATCACGAGAGAGGAATCTCCAAAGAAACTCAATAACTTAATCCTTAGGTCAATAGCTGCTCGAAGACCCATGATGCACGCTTCATACTCTGCCATGTTCTTGGTGCAGTTGAAACATAGTCGGGCGGTGAACGGAGTATGAGAGCCTTTGAGAGATATGATCACGGCGCCAATGTCGTTACCCAAAGCGTTTGAAGCTCCATCAAAGTACATAGACCATCGGGATCCTTCCTCAGGTCCTTTATCTGGTCCAGGTTCTTCACAATCAGTTACTATCATGATATTCTCATCCAGGAATTCAAAGTTCATAGACTGGTAATCATCCATTGCTTGATGTGCCAAATGATCCACCAACACACTTCCCTTGATTGCCTTTTGGGTCGTGTACTGGATGTCATACTCAGTCAAGATCATCTGCCATCTTGCTATTCTTCCGGACAAGGCAGGCTTCTCGAAGATATACTTGATTGGATCCATCTTTGATATCAATAGAGTAGTGTGAGTCAGCATATACTGTTTCAGCCGGCGAGTAGCCCATGCCAAAGCACATCAAGTTTTCTCGAGCAACGAGTATCGGGTCTCGCAGTCGGTAAATTTTTTGCTAAGGTAATAAATAGCATGCTCTTTTCGGCCAGACTCGTCATACTGCCCCAGCACGCACCCCATTGAGTTGTCAAGTGCTGTTAAGTATAAGATCAAAGGTCTCCTTTCAACTGGAGGCATCAGAATAGGGGGCTTTTGGAGGTATTCTTTGATCCTTTCGAAAGCGGCCTGGAATTCTTCGTTCCATCTTACTACTTGATCTTTCTTCAATAACTTGAAGATTGGCTCACAAGTAGCAGTCAGGTGCGAGATGAATCGGGCAATGTAATTCAAACGTCCCAGAAAGCCTCTGGCTTCTTTCTCTGTTCGGGGAGCTGGCATTTCCTGTATAGCCTTCACCTTTGCAGGATCCACTTTAATACCTTTATCGCTTACGAAGAAACCCAGCAGCTTACCAGATCTCACCCTGAAGGTGCACTTGTTCGGGTTTAACCTCAGCTTGTAAAACTTCAACCTGTCAAATAATTTTTGAAGATGGTCAAGATGTTCTTCTTCAGTCTGGGATCTTGCAATCATGTCGTCGACGTATACCTCAATCTCATGATGGATCATGTCATGGAACAAAGAGACCATGGTGCGCTGATATGTTGCCCCAACATTCTTCAATCCAAAAGGCATGACTTTGTAGCAAAAGGTACCCCATTGAGTAACAAAGGTTGTCTTCTCCATGTCTTCGGGAGCCATTTTAATCTGATTATAGCCGGATAACCCATCCATAAAGGAGAAGACTTTATGTTGAGCAGTGTTGTCAACCAGAACTTCGATATGAGGTAAAGGGAAATCATCCTTGGGGCTTTCCCTATTCAGATCCCTATAGTCAACACACATTCGAACCTTACCATCCTTCTTCGTCACTGGATCCACGTTGGCCACCCACTGAGGGTAAGAAGTAACTGCTAGAAAATCGGCGTCGAACTGTTTCATAACTTCAGCCTTGATTTTCTCAGACATCTCCGAGCGCATTCGGCGGACCTTCTGTTTTACTTGAGGACAATCTTCCTTGGTAGGCAGGCGGTGAACCACAATGTCGGTATCCAGCCCAGGCATATCTTCATAAGACCAAGCAAAGATCTCAACGTAGTCACGCAGCATCTGAATTAGCCGTTGCTTAACACTAGGCTCCAGATTTGCACTGATCTTGACCTCTTTCTTGTCTATCTATGTACCCAGATTCACCGTTTCCACAGGCTCCTCATGCGGCTGTATAACCCTCTCTTCCTGAAGTAACAGTCTAGCAAGTTCACCAGGCACTTCACAATCATCTTCACCTTCGTCTTCGGCTAAGTTGATCGGACTTTCGAAGTCATAACTGGCAGTAGCAGAGTCGTTATCAGTGGGATCCAGAGTGGATGTAGACCTGTATATGTGAGTGTGTGTAAAATAGTTGTTTTGCAATATATAATAAAAGAAAAACAAGGAGCGCAAAAATTTGAAATGCAAGAAAACGTCCAATGCTTTTATTAATGATATATGTAGATGACACACATAAAGCCCTCACAAATGAAGCCACGGTGCCCCGGGTAAGACACCGGGCCGTAAAGTTTAAAACATTGTATGTTACAAATTCAAAACAAAAGTCTCATTACTGGGTAATAAAAGAAATTGGGACGAAGTCCTTTGCCGTCCAATTGCTTAATCCACCATCGGCAGTCGGGTAGATCCAACAGTCAAACTCAGACTCTTCAACATCGTCTTCAATGGCATTCACTCCTGAATTGCTGATGAACAGGGGAGGTCTTCCGATCCGTGCACTCCGAACAGCCCTTTGAGCTTCTGCAGTGAAACCAAACCAAACTTGTTAGTCTTATGTGCAAAATCAGGGAGTTGGCCCCAATTCGCACACCCACCTTTCTCGACAACAGCCCGAGCATCCTTGAAGGAAGCCATCTTCATTGGAGGATCTTCAACAACAGTCTCAATTGATGCCAGCGTCTGGGGAACCTCTTCAAAATGTTGAAACAGGGTCTCAATGAACTCCCCATCCATCTCTACATATCGGAAATAGTTGAGGTGGATCACCATGTACTCCTCCTCTCCTTGTACTATCACAATTTTCCCTTTCACCGGGTACTTTAGCTTCTAGTGGAGCGTAGACATTACTGCCCCAGCTTTATGTATCCACGGGCGACCCAGCAAGCATGAATAAGATGACCGAATGTCCATCACATAGAACGTAGATGCGAAAACCTGAGAACCAACCTTAATCGGAATATTCACTTCTCTGTGTACCATTCTCTTGGACCCATCAAAAGCCCTGACTATGATGTTACTCGGCTTTAGCTCCAACCCTTCACAGTCTAACCAGTCTAGAGCTTTCTTAGGTAAAACATTCAGCGATGACCTAGTATCCACCAATACATGAGCTAGAGTAGTGCCCCTGCATTCAATGGAGACATGCATGGAATCATTGTGATTCTTCCCCTTAACAGTCAAATCAGCATCAGAGAAACCCAACCTATTATCAACAGTTAAACTCGCCATACAGTCTTTGAATTGGTCAGCTGATGTCTCTTGCGGTACGTGTGCAGTCTTCAGGAAAGCAATCAGAGCCTTGGCATGGGCCTTTGAGCATAGCAACAGGGATAACACATAGATTTTGGATGGGGTTTGCCCCAGCTGCTCGACTACATTGTAGTCGCTCTTTTTGATGATCTTCAAAATTTCCTCCATCTCTTGTCTAGAGGCTTCAACCGTAATCGTCTTTGGTGCCTCCGTCTGGGCAGGCTCACTGGTGGCCCCTTTACCCCGGGTGTCATATGACTCGGAGACAGGGGTAAGAATGGGAAGTTGAACAGGAACAGCAGCAGGTACACTGGCAGGTGTAATAACAACATGTTTCCGAACAGTTGGTGGAGAGATCTCAGGGGAGAAAAGTCTTCCATTATGGGTGACTTTGGCAGGTCCAACAATATTGCTGACTGATGGGTTTAATCTGTAACGTATAGCCTAAATGTAGTACTGCAAGTGTACAGCCTATCGAAGTAATATATAAGATTATCGAACCACAGAGACCAATTGTCAATCTATCAACTCTATTGCTAAGGTGCTTATCTAAGGCGAACAAGAATATTGATGTGAGTGCAGTGCACGAAGTAAATGAACGAAGTAAATAATAGTTTAAAGGACAGGTTGGAATGTAAATCATGTAATCAGGTATTGGTCCGATCATGCGTAGATGAACCTACTTATGGGGCAGTATTTTCTATTGATAGCAAAGAATCAATTTAACGGGAACTTGTAGCTTTTGACTACTAAGAACCGAATTTACTCTTTAAATTAAATTCCTTTATTGTCACATATAAAGGGTGCCTTCCGCGTTAAAGAAGTAAACCTATTTTTAAGAAATTGATAGTTTTGACTTAGCAGAAAAGTGATTTTACTTGGAAAGATTAACTTAAAGAGACTTTTGGCTTTTGACCAAGAGTCAGATTTCAAACCTACAAACGCGTCCGAAAATAGTTTCAAAATCGTTTTCTAAAAAGGTCAATGATTCCTATTTAACCAATCAACGGCTTTCGCTCTTTTTGTTTGGTTAAATAATAATCAAGTCGTATCATTAGTTTGGACGGCTTTCGATCTTACCCAATAAACATTAAAACACAATTGACTTAAGTTAGAAGCAAAACATCCCCAGAGTATTTTCACTAGCATGATAATTGGAACACAACCACGATGACAATCATTACATCCTAACCTTTATAGTTTAGCCAGACATAATAAGTGCGAGTCTATAAAACGTGTAGACTATGGTAAGAGCATTTAAAGTCTATAAAACGTGTAGACTATGGTAAGAGCATTTAAAGTCTATAAAACATGTAGACTATGGTAAGAGCATTTAAAGTCTATAAAACGTGTAGACTATGGTAAGAGCAATTAAATAAAGAAATGCAATAAAATAGAACCTTGCTCCGGTCGGAGACTTGAATCTGATACAAATCTACGGAAAGGTAAGGCTGGTATGATGAACTTCAACCAAAGTGCTCCAAGACTCGATTACAACTCAATCTACACCGCAATAACTCCCCGATGTGAAGAGATTATCACTTTACAGAAACTGATAGTATATGGCTTAAGATTGTACTAAGCTTGGATGAAACTAAAGAATGAGAATCGAAAACTATTTATAGAGGATCTTTGAGGTGCGTAAGGACCAGCATGCCCCTTAACTTCTTTTGAGCAGGAACCTTTTTGTGAAGGCCGCGGGCGCGGTGAGGGTGGCCGCGGGCGCGGTGCCTGGAACCGCCACATCATGGGAACGTGGCAGTTGGTCTCTGGGTGAAAGTGGGCCACGTCATCGCGTTCCCTGTAGCCAGCGCGGTGCTGAACGCCATAAGTGCAGAATATCTTGAAAAACCCTAATTTCTTGGCGTTTTGGCTCGTTTCTTCACAGGAGGCTCTGAAATGACAAGAATCCTGAAAACAAAGGAAAAAGGAACATAATACGAGAAAATGACAATAAAAACTAAGGAAAACATGTGATATTTGAGTCAGAAGCATAGTGCGATTTAGTGCGATCAAATCCTACCACGCTTAGACCTTTGCTTGTCCTCAAGCAACAACTCTTAGAAGTAGATGAAAGAAAATTATGGTGTATACAGGTTTTGGGCAAAGAGGGCTTCTAAGTCCGAGTAAGGGTGTGTTGTCAGGCACTGACTATCTGAATCAAAGGTATCGTAATTACACTACTCGCAGAAATGCGGACATAAACCTCATAAGTATACAGATCGATCCTAATATCCTTACTATGCTAAGACTTCCCTTTTTTACGAGGTCCTTTTTCATTCAGGCGCAATCACATTAAGCCCGTTATCCGTACATACTCATGGTGTAGTGACCGGTTAGTGACTCTGATCTCAAGTGATGGGATTCTGGTACAAGAGTTGGTTTAATCCCTTTTTATTTTACCCATTTGCAGTTGCGGGGGATCGGACCGTAGTCCGCCCTACCAAGTTCAGCACCAGATACCTCTGAACCAACTACAACAGATATGCCTTATATATATATTTTTCTTTGTTTTTGTTAGTGCTTACAACTTTCTTGAGTTGAGTAATCTTTGTGAGGATCACCCAACTCGTAGTCGTATTCATACTTTATTTTGTAACTTTTAAGGCAAAATAGAGATCATCCACTTATATTCATCGATCCCACACTTAGAGCATGCTTAGGCCGGAGCTGACTGCTAAGATAAACTACTTGAGGACCTATTTGTACAGTTTTATTCAAAATCATAGCATATTGGGGAGAAAGGATCTAATCTAAATATTCAAAAAGGCTTATGTGTAAAAATGATAACGAATTTTTCAAAAAGTGAGTGTCCGAGAAACAGACCCTATCTAGGACCTGTCTCATAGCCCAAATCCTAAAAAACAACCATAAATCTTTGAAAAGCGAAAAAATTTGTAAGGCTAAAAGATGGGGGAAATGAAAGGGTACACTACGCAGAAAGACTCGCCTATCACATGCATTTTATTAACTACAAAAAAAAAAAGGAAAAATGCGGAAGGGAAATAAAAGCAGGAAAAACGGAAAATAAAAGCAAAAATAAAAGCGAAAACGGGAAATAATGCTCCTCCCACACTTAAATCAGACATTGTCCTCAATGTTCCAAAATAAGGTAGGAGGAGGTACCTGAAAACACTAGTGTGGGCCACTAGGACCTTCACCGTCCTGGTTGGTACGACCGGAACGGCGGCTACGGCTGCGACGACGGCTATCTCGGTCCAAAACAAGCTGCTCCAATCTCTCTGACAAGGCGGCATTTGCCGCCTGTAGCTCTTGGGTCCTACCAATGAGGGTGCCTTGGGTTGCCTCCATCAATTGGAAGTGACGAGCGTATGTGGTCTGGTGTAGGTGCTGTTCTCTCTGGAAAGCCAGCTGACTTTCCATAATAGTGCGCAGAGAGCTAGCATTTTGTTCTTGGGACGCTTGCATGAAGGCCATGTTGTCGGCCGCCTGTTGCTGCAAGGTAGCAAGGAGGGTGTCCCTCTGGGCCTCTCGGGCCATATGCTCACGCCACATGTCCTCAGTGACATGGAAGCTAGGAGTTGTACCTGCATGTGGGTTAGAGGTAGAAGGTGTCGTGTGTGGTGGTGAAAAATGGGGTGGTTCCTCTGTTTGGAAATCGTACTCATCATCAGTGTTGTTACCCTCATTTAAAGGTAGATTTGGGGGCAACGGACCAATAAAAGCAGGAGCGTTGAGATCGTAGGTCCAGTTACGCTCAAATCTAATATCAGTACGACGGGTGCAAGGCATAACAACACTGGGTATAGCAGCACCCCCAACCATGAGGAAGTAACCACCTTCCTTCCTCGTCTTGCATAAACGCATATCCCTGAAAAAATTTAAGATTTGCAATCCGAGGAGGAAGTGGTTCAAGGGTGGCAAGTTCCGTATCCAATCCTATGGCACGGGCAATAGTGGTAATCAGTCCACCAAAGGAAATTGGCCCACCTTTTCTTAAAACATGGTGCATGTGGGCAATCATGAATGGGACGGGATTAACTTTGGTGTCTGTGAGGCAGCTCTGCATGATAATTAATTCTTTAGCATTCACCTTGTTTGGGTTTTCCCGAGCAAAGATGGTGGATGCTAAAAGAAATCTAAAGACACGAAGGGCAGGATTGTGGATGTGAGAAGCAAGAAGGCCATCAAAAGATGTTGCATTTTGTTTAGTAATTCTGGCCCAAAATGCTTCAAATGCCCAATCCGTGTCTAAAGGTGCTTCACAAATGGCACCATCCCCATAAGGCAATCCTAACATGGCGGCTAGATCGTCAGTGGAGTAATCATATTCAATATTAAACATTCTAAATTTGACTCCACCTACGGTGCTAGCAGTGTTAGGAGAGACGTTATAAATTAAAGAACTTAAAAATTCGAACGTCAGCCTAGGGTAGGTTGGTGCTTGAGTAGCAAAAATATCATGCATACCTATTTTATCTAGAAGGAAGAATACACTATGGTATATGCCTAATGAATATAGACAGTTTTCATCGATATACCTGGTAGAGTGTATTGGTGTTGTCAGCAATTTTTCAAGCCGCTTTAGTTGCCTTTCTCCGGCTTGGCCACCACGCAAAATGTAACCGTGATACTCCATAGGATTTTCTTGTGGATGAATAGAGAGAAAGAATGGGATGTAGAAGTAATGAAGGTGTGAGGAAGAAAATGAAATAGTGGGGGGTATTTATAGGAAGGGAAGAAAGAAAATGGTGGTTGTAAATATTTATGATGAGAATAATGGAAATAAATGTAGTGGGTTGGTATGGGTAATAAAGGAAGTTATGGTGGGTTAAAAATGGAAGAAAATGGGATTGGAAATGGAAAAAGTGGTAAAATGGAGGGAAAAACGAGCTACTAGCCGTTAGGTGACCGTTGCGTCACCGCGGGCGCGGCAGGGCCTACCGCGGGCGCGGTGAGGTCGAGGCAAGTTGGGCTGGCCTGGCTTCCTTTCCATTGGGCTTTTTCTTCCTCGCCATTAGCTTCAATTTCTGGAGGTGTACCTATTTTTTCTATGAATGTGCATATATGTACGTGAATACATATACACATGTATATTTGTTTTATTTTTATATTAAAACTATGGTTACCAGAAAAACAAAAAAAACATTAGTAAATAAATAAAACATATGCATATATATATATATATAGGTACGGACATTGGGTCACCAAAATAAATATTAACAACTCAGGAAACAGATAATGCAAAAATAAAAATGATTCTGAAAAGGAAATCAACATAATACTAATAATACTGAAACTAGATATCTTGTGAACAATACAGATCTATTGCCAACCGGTAGGATGCTCTGCAGGAGTGCCTGGGCCACGCAGCTCAATCAGCTGGCGTCGAATCTCTGCCACCTCGTGAGCTAATTCATCTAACTCACCAGCAAAGGTAACATCATTCACTTCCAACTGCAAATGAAGGTCAGCCACCTCATTGCGGAGAGTGGTTATCTCAGTGCGCATAGCAGTCAATAGAGTGCGAATATCAGGTTCCTGCAAGCTGAGGTTATTAGTAAGAACAGTAGTGTGTGTAACCTCGGGTCGGGATGTGTGATCCGGAGTGGAGTCCTCGGGAGCAGGAGTGTAGTCCTGAATGGGATCTTCGGAAGCAGGGGTGTATTCTGGAGTGAGATCTTCGGAAGCAGGGGTGTATTCTGGAGTGAGATCTTCGGAAGCAGGAGTGTATTCTGGAGTGTACTCTGATATCTCACCCCAACCTTCTACAGAATAGTTCCAATTAGCAGAGTTGGAAACACAAGTCATCTGAGGGTCTGGCATTGTGAAGGTGTAAACAGTCTGGTCATTGATGAGCAATCTGTACCGATATGGGTGGAAAGAGGCCCTCCTCATGAGTCCACGATCCATGCAAAAGTCTAAATCCAGAAAAGTATATCCACAGTATGGGGTCAGCTGTGCTATCATACTGTCCAAACCCAAAGCAGAAGCTATCTGTGTCACATTCCCTCCGGAATGAATGAGCCCTACAGCGGATCGAGCAGTCTGCTCGAGGCTCTCTATCAGAAAACCTCCACTAGCTATAGGTCTGGACTGACTAGCACAGTATAGGAAAAGGATCTCCTCAGCGGTGACTAAGTGGTCACAGTAACTCCTCCCAAAGAAAGTGTGGCACAGGATCATCTCGAAGTATCGGAAGGCCGGGTTATGGATCTTCCGGGACAGCTGGGTAGAGGGGTCAAGACTGGCTCTATCAGTAATGTCCTGCCAAAATTTATCAATGTCTCTGTCCATGTAGTAACTCAATGGGAACTCAGTAATAGCGGTCGGTCCAGTTTGGAAACCAAGCAAATCCCCAAATTCTTTGGTAGTCAGGGTATACTCGGTGCCAAACAATCTGAAACTTAGGCATCCTCGCTCATCTCCTTCACCCACTCGTGGGTTATAGTCCATAGAGCTAAGAAACTCCAGAGTAAGGTTCCTGTAGGTTTTGTGGACATCATCAGCATAAGAATCCCAGCTAAGTCGGTTGCATAGATACCGAATACTTGGCTCAATCCCGAGTGCCTCCATGCAACTCTGATCGGGGTACCTAGTGGGTACCATAGGTCTAGCAGATAAGGTAGAAAATCGGGCCTTTTGTGCTTCATCTCTGAAAATCACAACCATACCATCAGGGTAATGCATCCTGAAAATATAAACACAAGAAATTAGTCCAGATAAAATATATAAATTACTAAAATAAAATAAAATAAAAATAAAGAATAAACCATGGGTTGCCTCCCATGCAGCGCTTGTTTAACGTCGTTTAGCTTGACGATTAGATCTTACTTTATGTGGGTATTGGTGGGTCTATAAGAATATGACTAGAGTAGTCAACAGGCAAATCGCCTCCTTTGTAGAGCTTCAGTCTTTGTCCATTTACCACAAATGGAGCGCATGAATTGTTTTTGATTTCTACTGCTCCAGACTTTAGAACTTTTGACACTTCAAATGGACCTGTCCATCTTGAACGAAGCTTACCAGGAAAAAGTCGTAACCTTGAGTTAAATAGGAGAACAGGATCACCAATGTTGAAATCTTTCTTGATGATTTTTTTATCATGCCACATCTTGGTTATTTCCTTATATATGATGGCATTCTCATAGGCATTTAAGCGAAGCTCTTCTAGCTTGTGAATGTCCAGGATACGTTTTTCTACGGCTTTCAGGTAATCTAGATTCAAGGATTTAATGGCCCAATAGGCTTTATGTTCTAGTTCGAAGGGTAAATGACAGGACTTTCCATAAACCAATTGATAAGGAGTTGTTCCAATAGGGGTTTTATAAGCCGTTCTATAAGCCCATAAAGCGTCTTTAAGTTTTTCAGACCAGTCTTTTCTGGATAGTGATACGGTTTTTTCTAGGATCTGCTTAATCTCCCTATTCGATACCTCTACTTGGCCACTGGTTTGCGGGTGATATGGTGATGCTACTCTATGTTTTACTCCGTATTTGCTTAGAAGCTTATCAAATATCTTAGATATAAAATGTGATCCTCCATCACTTATGACTAACCTCGGGGTTCCAAACCTAGGAAAAATAATATTCTTAAACAGTTTGATAACTACCTTGGTATCGTTTGTAGGTGATGCAACAGCTTCGATCCACTTTGAGACATAATCGACAGCTACTAGGATATACTTGTTACCCATTGAGGAAGGAAAAGGTCCCATGAAATCTATACCCCAGACATCAAATATTTCCACTTCTTGGATGTTACTTAAAGGCATTTCATCACGTCTTGAGATGTTCCCAGTGCGTTGGCATCGGTCACATTTTGTAATGTAAGTGTGGACATCGCGCCATACAGTAGGCCAATAAAAACCTGCTTGAAATATTTTGGCGCATGTTTTAGACGTGCTTGCATGTCCACCATAAGGTGAAGCATGACAATGTTTATTGATGTTGCCTACTTCTTCCTCCGGCACACATCGTCGGAATATATTATCTATTCCTCTTTTGAATAGGAGGGGTTCATCCCAAAAGAAGTGTTTAACATCTCTAAAAAACTTCTTCTTCTGTTGGTAGCTTAAGTCAGGGGGTATGATATCAGCGGCTAGATAATTCACAATATCTGCGTACCATGGTATGTTGTTCATGGTTGAGATTTCCTCATAGGTCTCTTCTTCAGTTGAGTTTATCCCAGCTATTAATCTTTCATAAGTAGAGTGATCGTCTATAGGTATAAGTTCAGGCTTAAGGTGTTCTAACCTAGAGAGATGATCAGCTACTAAGTTTTCAGCTCCTTTTTTATCCTTAATATCCAAGTCAAATTCTTGGAGTAAAAGTACCCATCTGAGCAATCTAGGCTTAGCATCTTTCTTACTTAACAAGTACCGGATTGCTGCATGATCTGTGTATACTATTATTTTTGCTCCCACCAAATAAGATCGAAATTTATCAATAGCAAAAACTACGGCTAGCAATTCTTTTTCTGTGGTTGTATAATTTAGTTGGGCAGCGTCTAGTGTTCTACTAGCGTAGTAAATTGCATGCAGTTTTTTGTCTTTTCTTTGCCCTAGTACAGCTCCTACAGCGAAATCACTAGCATCACACATGATTTCAAAGGGTTGTGTCCAATCAGGTGGTCTTATGATAGGTGCTAAAATAAGAGCTTGCTTTAAAACTTCAAAGGCCTCAAGACATTTTTGGTCGAATTCAAACTCGACATCCTTCATCAATAAGTTAGTTAAAGGTTTTGTTATTGCGGAAAAATTCTTGATGAAACGTCGGTAGAACCCGGCATGTCCTAGGAAACTTCTTATTTCCCTAACGGTCTTAGGTGGGTTTAAGTTTTCTATAACTTCTATCTTGGCCTTATCGACTTCTATACCTCTTTCAGAAATAATGTGTCCCAAGACTATCCCTTCACTTACCATAAAGTGGCACTTTTCCCAATTCAACACAAGGTTTACTTCCACACATCTTTTTAAGATTTTCTCCAAGTTCGAGAGGCAGTTTTTGAAATCAAACCCACACACTAAAAAATCGTCCATAAATACTTCCATAATTCCATCTAAGTAGTCTGCGAAAATTGACATCATACAACGTTGGAAAGTGGCAGGTGCATTACAGAGTCCAAAGGGCATTCGTCTATAAGCGAATGTTCCATAAGGGCAGGTAAATGTGGTTTTTTCTTGGTCCTCTGGGTGAATAGGGATTTGGAAAAACCCCGAATACCCATCAAGATAGCAGAAACATGAGTGTCTTGCTAGACGTTCAAGCATCTGATCTATAAATGGGAGAGGGAAATGGTCTTTTCTCGTTGCCTTATTCAACTTTCTGTAATCTATACACATACGCCATCCTCCTTCTGTTCGTTTTGCCACATGCTCACCTTTTTCGTTTTTCAGAACAGTGATACCTCCTTTCTTGGGTACCACATGGACTGGGCTTACCCATTCACTATCCGAAATTTGGTATATGATACCAGCTTCTAATAACTTAAGAACTTCTTTCTTGACTACATCACTCATGATAGGGTTTATTCTTCTTTGATGTTCTCTTGAGGGTTTTGAATCTTTTTCTAGCATAATCCGATGCATGCATACGGATGGGCTTATACCTCTTAAATCTGAAACTTTATACCCTAAAGCTGAGGGATATTTTCGCAAGGTATCTAATAGTTGATTTGTTTCTATTTGGTTTAGAGTGGCGCTAATTATAACAGGTCTATTCATCTCCTCATCCAAAAACTCATATCTTAAATTCTTGGGTAGTTCCTTAAGTTCTATAGTGGTTTTCTCAGCACGCGGCATAAGGTCATGGGTAAGAGCTAAGCATTCGAAAAGATTGTCGTCAATGTACGGTTCGATACTCTCAAATCCGTCATCCTCTAAAATAGGGGTTGATGGTAATTTGGTTAAGAATTCGTTTTGTTCGAGTTCATTTACACATTCATCAATGATGTCGATGGCATAACACGCATCTCCTATCACTGGTGCCATTAGAAATTTTGATAATATGAACTCAATCTTTTCATCTCCTACCTCGAAAGTCAGTTTCCCTTTCTTAACATCTATTATAGCTCCGGCGGTCGATAGGAAGGGTCTTCCTAAGAGGATTGGGATGTCTTCATCTTCTTTGATATCCATTACGACGAAGTCGGTCGGAATGTACAACTGACCAATCTTGACAGGTATGTCTTCTAAAATACCCATGGGATATTTGACAGATCTATCAGCTAGTTGTAAGGACATCTTAGTAGGTTGAAGTTCTCCTAATTTTAACCTCTTACAGACGGCCAGAGGCATCAGACTTACGCTTGCTCCTAGGTCTAAAAATGCTTTGTCTATCATATGGTTACCTAGGATGCAAGGGATAGAAAAACTTCCAGGGTCTTTATCTTTCTTGGCGAGTTTATTTTCGGATATAAAATGACATTCTAAAGGCTTGGGATCATCGAGTCGCCGTTTATTGGTCAAAATATCTTTCAAAAACTTAGCATATGATGGTATCTGGGTTATAGCTTCAGTAAAAGGAATCTCAACATGGAGTTTCTCTATTACCTTAATAAACTTTTGGTACTGGTTTTCTACTTTGGTGTTTTCCAGCCTCTGTGGGAATGGAATAGGTGGTTTATAAGGTTGTTGAGTGTTTTTTTCTACTTCTGGTTTTGATTGCTTTTCTGGTTTCTCTGGTCCCTCCACCTGGTCTTTGGGCGTAGCATCTTCCATAGGTTTTTCTGATGTGCTTAAGTTAGGATTTCTAGGCCCTTCATAAGCAGTTCCACTTCTTAATGTGATAGAATTTGCTTGGCCTTTTGGATTTGGTTGAGTTTGTCCAGGGAATTGTCCTCCAGGTGCAACTTGTACAGAGGTGTTTTGGGCTACTTGGGAAATCTGAGTCTCAAGCATTTTGGTGTGGGTTATTATCTGGTCAAACTTGGTTGCTAATTGGGTAACTAGTTCGTTCGTGTGAATGTGTTGGTTCATAAACTCCTTATTTTGCTGGGTTTGAGCCTGAATAAAGGTGTCTATGGTTTCTTTAAGGTTTGGTCTTGGGGGTACTATTTGCATAGGTTGGTTTTGTTTTTGCGTTTGGAATCCTTGAGGTCTCGAAGGTCCGGGATTTTGGATAGGGTTGTTGTTTTTGTAAGAGAAATTCGGGTGGTTCCTCCATCCAGGATTGTAGGTATTCGAGAAAGGGTTCCCTTGAGTATAGTTAACTTGGTCTGAGCTTGATTCGTTCAAAAGGTTACAGTCAACGGTTTGATGTCCTTGAGTTCCACAGAGTTCGCACTCCGATTGGATTGCTGCTACTGTGGTTGGGTTTTGAGACATGTTCTCGACTCTCAAGGCTAGGGCGTCCATCTTGGCATTAATCATGTCCATGCAACTTACCTCATGCTTTCCTCCATGGCTCTCCTTTTTCTCTACTGTCGCTCGTTCTAATCCCCATTGGGCGTGGTTTTGGGCCATGTCCTCTATTAAGGCACAAGCGTTAGGGTAAGGTTTGTTCATTAACGCTCCGCCAGCGGCAGCGTCTATGGACATCTTTGTGTTGTAATGGAGTCCATTATAGAAGGTATGTATGATTAACCATTGCTCCGGGCCATGGTGCGGACAAGCTCTTAAAAGTTCTTTATATCTCTCCCAGGCCTCAAAAAGTGATTCGCCTTGGTTTTGGGTGAAACAAGTGATCAGGTTCCTAAGAACAGCGGTCTTGCTTGGTGGAAAATACCTCGCAAGAAAAGCTCTCCTAAGGTCTTCCCAAGTTGTTATTGAGTTAGTTGGAAGGGCGTCTAACTAGTCGTGAGCTTTACCTCTAAGGGAAAAAGGAAATAGTCTTAATCGGATAGCTTCGGGCGTGGCTCCATTTGCCTTAAGGGTGTCAGCTAACTGGATAAACACCTTTAAATGTTGATTCGGGTTCTCGGTAGCGAGACCAGCGAATTGGTTTTGTTGTACTAATTGTAGTAACGAGGGCTTTAGTTCAAAGTTGTTGGTAGTTATAGCAGGGTTTACTATACTAGAACTAGGTTCCTCGTTAGATGGTTGGGCGAATTCCTTGAGCGGTCTTTGGTTACGATCTTCTGCCATAGCTCTTCTTATCTTGCGAATAAAAAGACGGGCACGAGCGTAACGTTCAGGTTCTACTAAAGGATCTATTAGGTTGCCGGTGCTACGATTTCTACGCATCTACCAGCTAGAATAGCCTTAGTCTAAACGGGATAACAATAGGGTACGAAATTTGACGAAGTTGGTCCCCGGCAACGGCGCCAAAAACTTGATGGGTTTAATCTGTAACGTATAGCCTAAATGTAGTACTGCAAGTGTACAGCCTATCGAAGTAATATATAAGATTATCGAACCACAGAGACCAATTGTCAATCTATCAACTCTATTGCTAAGGTGCTTATCTAAGGCGAACAAGAATATTGATGTGAGTGCAGTGCACGAAGTAAATGAACGAAGTAAATAACAGTTTAAAGGACAGGTTGGAATGTAAATCATGTAATCAGGTATTGGTCCGATCATGCGTAGATGAACCTACTTATGGGGCAGTATTTTCTATTGATAGCAAAGAATCAATTTAACGGGAACTTGTAGCTTTTGACTACTAAGAACCGAATTTACTCTTTAAATTAAATTCCTTTATTGTCACATATAAAGGGTGCCTTCCGCATTAAAGAAGTAAACCTATTTTTAAGAAATTGATAGTTTTGACTTAGCAAAAAAGTGATTTTACTTGGAAAGATTAACTTAAAGAGACTTTTGGCTTTTGACCAAGAGTCAGATTTCAAACCTACAAACGCGTCCGAAAATAGTTTCAAAATCGTTTTCTAAAAAGGTCAATGATTCCTATTTAACCAATCAACGGCTTTCGCTCTTTTTGTTTGGTTAAATAATAATCAAGTCGTATCATTAGTTTGGACGGCTTTCGATCTTACCCAATAAACATTAAAACACAATTGACTTAAGTTAGAAGCAAAACATCCCCAGAGTATTTTCACTAGCATGATAATTGGAACACAACCACGATGACAATCATTACATCCTAACCTTTATAGTTTAGCCAGACATAATAAGTGCGAGTCTATAAAACGTGTAGACTATGGTAAGAGCATTTAAAGTCTATAAAACGTGTAGACTATGGTAAGAGCATTTAAAGTCTATAAAACATGTAGACTATGGTAAGAGCATTTAAAGTCTATAAAACGTGTAGACTATGGTAAGAGCAATTAAATAAAGAAATGCAATAAAATAGAACCTTGCTCCGGTCGGAGACTTGAATCTGATACAAATCTACGGAAAGGTAAGGCTGGTATGATGAACTTCAACCAAAGTGCTCCAAGACTCGATTACAACTCAATCTACACCGCAATAACTCCCCGATGTGAAGAGATTATCACTTTACAGAAACTGATAGTATATGGCTTAAGATTGTACTAAGCTTGGATGAAACTAAAGAATGAGAATCGAAAACTATTTATAGAGGATCTTTGAGGTGCGTAAGGACCAGCATGCCCCTTAACTTCTTTTGAGCAGGAACCTTTTTGTGAAGGCCGCGGGCGCGGTGAGGGTGGCCGCGGGCGCGGTGCCTGGAACCGCCACATCATGGGAATGTGGCAGTTGGTCTCTGGGTGAAAGTGGGCCACGTCATCGCGTTCCCTGTAGCCAGTGCGGTGCTGAACGCCATAAGTGCAGAATATCTTGAAAAACCCTAATTTCTTGGCGTTTTGGCTCGTTTCTTCACAGGAGGCTCTGAAATGACAAGAATCCTGAAAACAAAGGAAAAAGGAACATAATACGAGAAAATGACAATAAAAACTAAGGAAAACATGTGATATTTGAGTCAGAAGCATAGTGCGATTTAGTGCGATCACTGACGTCAGTATCAACCTCTTCAGCACTTAAGTCTTTCTTAACTCCGTGATAATAAACATCAGCCCTGTAATGCCACGGGACAACTTTATTGGATGTATAGGGGATAGGCCCAGGAACAGTGATGATCAATGGTGAAATTCTTGGAACAGATGTAATTCTAACAGGCTTTCTCGAGGAAGCCTTGGAAGAATTGTCGAAAATGGTGATTATAGCAACTTCTTCAGTAGGAACCAAAGGAACAAAAGTCTTCTCAAATAAGATTTCCTTATTATCCATCAGGCGTTGGACACCTGACTTCAAAAGATGGCAACCAGTAGGTAGGATGGAACACATACGGCAACCTTCGTCACAGCCCGAAAATAAACTAGCTAACATAAGGTTCTTCTTCACAGTCATTAAGGGAGTAACAATGTATTTCACATAAACCACAAACGGGTCTTCATCTATAGCATTCACTCCATGCTTGGGCATAGGAGCAGTCACAACATTAGGTATTTCAGGTGCTTCAAAATCAATCTCCTTAGCATCAATTAAGTCCTGTACTTTGTTCTTTAAGACCCAACAATTATCCGTGTTATGCCCTGGGCTACCAGAGTGAAAAGCAAAACGGGCATTCGGATCATACAAGGGTGATGTAGTATTGGGAGTCTTCGGGGCCTCCTTTAGAATCACCAAGTTGGTTTTCAATAATTATGGCCGAATTTAGGATAAAGTCATGTTGAGCTGAGTGAATTGTCTTCGTGGCCTTTTGGCCCTTGGTTGATTGTTGTGTGGAGGAGCAACAACAGGTCTTGAAATAACCACCGCATTAACAGCTTAGCGGCGTTCAGGTCTATTCTGGCTTTTTGAAATGTAAATAACACTTGACTCTTTCTTAAAAGGCTTCTTCTCGGTGCCTGATGAAGCACCCTTCTGTATCTTGCCAGATTTAATACCGGCCTCAACCCTCTCCCCAGTCATAATCAGCTCTGTAAACCCATACGAAGAACTTCCAATCAGATGGTTGAAATACGAACCAGACAAGGTCCCCAGAAACATATCCACTAGTTCTCTATCAGCCAAGGGTGGTTGCACTCTGCCAGCAAGGTCCCTCCACTTCTGAGCATAATCTTTGAAACCTTCTCCCGCAACCATAGACATACCCTGGAGTTGGGTACGCGTGGGAGCGAGGTCGGCATTGTATTGGTACTGCTTGTAGAAAGCAGCGGCCAAATCTTCCCAATTACGGATACTGGCTCCTTCTAGCTGGTAAAACCATTCAAGCTGAGTCCCTGAGAGACTGTCTTGAAAGAAGTGGATCCAGAGGTTCTTGTCAGCGGTGTACGGCTGAATCTTACTAACATACGAACGGAGGTGCAGCTTCGGGCAAGAAACCCCGTCGTATTTAGCAAAGGATGGTGCTTTGAACTTGTGGGAAATTACCACCCCAGATGACAGACCGAAGACTCCAAAGTCCAGACCAGGAACTTTCTGAACTTCCATCGCACTCAACCGGTCTTCCAGTTATTTGTATCTATCCTCAACCGGAGGATACCGGTCTTCGTCGAAGTCAGTATCATTGTCGGAAACCACAGGGCTAGGAGCCCTCCTTTCTTCTTGATTATCTCCCCCTCCAGATGAGGGGGTTAAATCAACCTCTTCTCGCAAGTCGTTTCCGAATTTGCAACCTATATTAAACAGGACCGTCTTCTTCTTCTTCTTCTTCTTCTTCTTCTCTTTCAAGATAAGGGCCTTCAGATCTTGCTGACCCTTAGCCAGGTTCATGAACAATTCCTGGAACTGGGCATTTTGAGCTTGCAGAGCCTTGATTGCTTGTTCAGTTGTTGGTTCAGAAGACATGATGCTGAAATAAACAGCGAAGGAGATGAGAAAACCTGTAATGGGTACCTGCGATAAGGTGCACGGAATGAAATACACATGATATGATTTCAAATACTTTAGGGATTCAAATTCGTAAACCACAATGAAACACACTTTTATTAGATAAACTTGAAATTCAATTGTTCAACAAATGCCTTTAAGGCGTTACAAGAAAGGAAAAATGAAAGATAAATCAAAACTAGAAATAATCAAAAGACAATCAGTGCTCCCATGGTCGTTTCTTGTCGGTGCGGACATAGTCATTGAGGATCCGCTCGTTCTCCAGCTGCCTTGTCAACTTTTGAATCTTCTGCTCTTGCTCATGATACTTTTCTCTATAAGTATCTCGCTCTTCTCTCAGTTGCATCCATGATCTCTTTAGTGCCCCAGTATCAGTAGGCATGTATGGATGGAGGATGGTCGGAGGAACCCCTTCTTCATCAGCAACCTCAACAGTTATAGGCAAGACGGCTTCGTACGGCATTCCCAGCTTTTGGACACGGATTCGAACCCATCTGAGATATGGATCCATCGGAAGAGAAGTCTTCGCACCTAACTCATATGGATCAGACCGGTGAACTCTATCCCAAGCTCGTATGAACCTGCAGCGTTGCTCGTCACTATCCCCTTAGAAGTCAAAGACAATGCTTGGCAAGTAACTCATGAGGTCCTTCCCTTCTAGCTCGCCCAAACTGACGTAAGGCCAAGCACGGATCATAAGTGATCCCTCCATTGGTTCCTATAAGTGGGACATTGGGGTATTCCCCACAGCGATCAATAATGGCCACATCTTCCATGCCCTTGATAGTCCAAATGATGTCATTATGAGAGAGAGACATGATCTTATAGGCCCAGCCCATGCCTTCCTTGTTCTTCAAAACTGATTTGGGGAGGTGATAAATAAACACCTCGCCAGCAATGGAGCACAACACATAAGGGTTCCCCTCTTCCGAGCAGTACGGGCATAAAGAGAATGAAGAATGTCACCCAAGAGAATGGGTACAGGATTACTGGATATGAAAATCTTCACGGCATTCACGTCGATAAAGGAATCCGAGTTAGGAAACAACACCAAACCATATATGAGAAGAGCCAGAATCTCTTCAAATTCCTGGAAGTCTAGACTGTCCCAGAAATGATTAGCCTTACCAACCAAGAACTTAGTCAAGAAACCTTTTGTCCCACTTCTAGTCTCCCAATTAGACATTACCTCATCCTTTGTCAGATGGAGGGATGAAGCAATCTCTTCCCGCCTAAGGATCTTCTCCCAACCTGTGAACGGGGTCTGCTCCAGAATAGAGATACCAAGCAGATCAGAACTCTTCCAAGGTGGGGACCAACTGGTAGTCCGGAAAAGTAAAGCAGTGGTACAGTGGATCAAAGAACTAGACTAAGACACTCATGATCTATTCATCCATCTTGGAGGTGACCAAACCAAGGAGGTGCCCATGTCTTCTGATAAAATAGGAAGTATTTGAAATCATTGCAACCAATTATTTAAGCTGAGTGGGAATCTGGACAAAGTTGATCCGAATGGTGTTTCTACGCATGGGTGTCATGACCTACAAAACAGAACAAAGATGAATCCCTCCTGTCTTTGAAATAGGTTAGTCCAATGCAAGATGCATGAAATGTCATGATGTCATGATGTCATGATAGAAAACACACCACAAGTATCCACAAATAGCAAACATGGTAAGGGCAAACAAGTCACATAGATAGCCCTTAGATTTTAGGCTGGCAAGGAGCTTAGGTACTACCCTCTTTCAGTTCAGTTGGTTCAAACCTGTCCTAAAAATAGTAACCGGGTTCTAGAGGATCTCAATATCACTGACTACCCTCGATCGGTCATAATTCCAGTTTAGCAACCTTTTCTTGTGGCCGGAATCATCGCAAGAGTTTAGTTTCAATGAGTGTAGCATACTGCTACTGTTCTATGGCCAAGTTGGTTAATTTAAAGGTTCTAAGGTCAGTTGGTGCTTAATGACCCCTTAGCAGACCCATATTCTCCTCGTTGCGCCACAAGGGATATTGGTACCTACTAAAGTGCCACACCAACGTAGCTACTACTTCAACCGTATCGGTCTATGCCGTACAGTTCCCTTACAGTTTATTGCTACTTACCTAAAGGGTATCCCCCAGATCCGGGTTAGGATCTATAGTAACTCTGATTCAAACCCACAAAGATAAAGCATACAAATCAAGAAATTGAAAACATGATGAACTAATCCTAAGGTACACCCCACTTATAAACTTTCCCCAGCAGAGTCGCCAGTTCTGTGATACGGTGGGAAGAACTAACTGTTTTTTTTGGAATGCTGGTTTGCGTTTTTGCGTTTTTTTTCGCAAAATGTCGTGGTAAGCAAGAGTCGCCACCAACTTTTATTTTATCCAACAAGGAAAGGAAAAAAACACAGTAAAATTCCTTTTTCGAGATATTTCTTGGGTTCGGGGGGTAGATTATAGAAAGGGAAGGTATTAGCACCCTTTCTATCTGTGGTTATCCACGGGCTCTTAGGTACTTGCTCAAATGTTTTCAAAATTGCTTTCTTTATGCTTGTGGGTTTGAAAAAAGTTTTTGTTTAGAAAACTTCGATTTAACTCTTGCTTCTGTCCTCAAGAGCGTATGAAGTGATTTGAAAACTTTGTTCGAAAAGTGTAAGTGTGAAAAAGATTTTGTTTTTTGAAAGAGCAAGTATCTAAGAACCATCTACCTACTCGAAAAAGGAATCGTTCTATGCTAATGTCCTTTAGACAATGTTATCCCACTATTGATGAGTAGGTAGCATTGTCGTTGGAGTTTAAGGGTCAATTCGAATGAGGGACATGCGGTCACTAAAGTAATGTTAGGATGCCTTAGCGGTAACCCTAATGTCTTAGATCATTTATTCGAGGCAACAATATCCGAGGCAACCGTTTCGAGGCAACTATGATCTTTTAGACAAGAGGACGACCTCTAAAGCGACCTATACTCAATGACCGCGTACGAAGGCAGCGAAGTGTGGTGTACCCTAAGAGTGCGCATGTGCAAGTGTGTCTTTTTCAGTTATTTTTTATCTTTGTACATGTTAATGGTGATCTAGGTTGATTTTAGGTTAAAAAATTCAGTCTTGTCATGCAAACCCTATTATCAAAAATCTAGCAGTTATAATTTGCGGAAAATAAAATGCGGAATTTAAATTACAAAGCGTCGGGTATTTACATTGCCAAAGACAAACCCTTTGAAAGTAAATAAAGCGATAAAAATAAATAAAAGTCCTATTTACTATTACAATCCGGGAGCAAGTACATTATTGGATAATATAAATAAATCGTGTACGGGAAATTAAATCGAGCGCATGATTAGGGTTTTGACCCTTTAAAGAAGACATCTTTTTGTTGTTTTTATTTTAAGAAAGAAATAAATCTTAAATTAATTACTAAATTGAATTAATAAATTAATTAATAAAAATAAATTATTTTTGGGTTTTTGTTATTTTAAGAAAGAAAAATAAAATAATTAATGTTAGTAATTAAAACCTAATTAAATCTAATTTAATTTTAATTATTTACAAAAAATAGGTTAAAGTTATTCTAATTAAAACCTAAATTAATTAATTAGTGTTTATTAAGAAAAATAAAAGCTTGAAGTTTAATTAAATATAAAAAAATATTTTTGTGATTTTATTTTATAAGAAAAAGAATTTTGATTGGTTAGAAATTAAATAAAATAATAAAACCATTAAAATAAATAAACAAAATAAATGAGAGGAAGGGGGTATGGGCCTGATTATGGGAGTATGAACAGCAATTGGAAGGCCCAAAAGCGCTGGCCCTGGTTGACTTTTTGTGATCTGGTGTTTATGCATTGACTGGCGCCTTGGTGGACCATCAGCTTGGAACCATCAGATTTGGCCTTTGGCCATCTGGCGTTTGGATGATTGATGGTGCATGGTAGGTTGTAGATAGGCGTATGCACTGAATCACCTGAAGAATAAAAACATTGAGAAAGTGGGGGACCTGGGATTCGAACCCAGGTCCTGAAGAATGATACGCGCTTGCCTTGCCATTACACCATCTTGATCCATTTTTCATATGAATACAAAACAATAATAATAAAACAAAACCACAATTATTGGTCAGAAAAATAAAATGTGCGAAAAATATTTGAATGGGCCAACCGGAGGATAATACGCACTCATCCCTGTCCTCAGACCTGTAACAACATTACCTGCGGATTTGAATCCGCAGCAAAAGACGCAGGCTTATGCTAAAAATCTCTCCAGGCCAAATAAATTCATTCCAAGAACATGGTTGGACTTGTTATAGCCTCTTGATCAAATCCATATTCTTCTTGAGTCCCAATTATTCCTGAAATAGAAAACCCCTAAAATGCTTCCAAGAACCCTAGCTATGGCGTTTTACATTACAGGTTAGATAAACAAAATTGAATGATGCAAATAGCTTGGAAATGTTGTGAGGATTACAAATATGCCAATAGTTTTCATTATATATGCAAGAATGGTGAGTTTCTATTTCAACAACAGAGCTAGGTATCGTGACACTTACAGCGCTTGTGGAGGTCTAAGAATGCTTGTTTTTGATCCAGATCTCTTGTGTGAACACCCAAGAAACGATTGAGATATGTCTCAGCCCTTGAAAACACCTCTAGCTATGATTTCGAATTCAAGCTTTTTTGTGAACTTTTCAACTTTTGTTCTGCCTCTGCCTGCAGCTTCCAACCCTGATCTCGATTGCTTTTGCTTGCTTATGTAATGTGTAGTGTATTAGGGTAAGAATTATGGATCAAATCATCCCATATCAATGCCTTTAAATTTGATTTGATCTCCTTTTTACAAACTTGCCAAATTTGATTTGGTTCAATCTTTTTGCACATGATATGCCCTGATTCGATTTTGATGATGTTAATGATGATAATAAAAGCCTGAAACAGCAAAAAAATCTCATGTTATCAAAGTTTTAGATTTTATATGATTTAATTTGATTTAAAATGAATAAATTCAAATAAAAATCAAATTAAATAATAAAAAATAAAATATGGGCTCATGGATGAAGATAGGACACGTGGGAAACTATGAAAGCTCAAATCAAGTGGAAAAGAATGGGCCCATTTGACAAAATTTGAAGTTTTAGGGATTGTTGACTTTTGGCAATTTTGCAAAGATGTCCAACTTCAACAATGTATAACTTCTTCAATTTTGAACTTTTGGAGGTGCTCTTGGACTTTTTAGAAAGATTGAGATGTACTTTAACCAACCCTTTTGGTGTCATTTAATTTTGATATTCCATGCTCAAGTTATAAGCTTTGGGAAAAAATGTGTTTTTGTTGACTTTCAAAAATGACCTATAATGTCCAAATTTATAACTTCTTGTGAGTGCATTTTTTGATCTTGGGGTATGAAGATGGATTGTATGGAATTTCATCCTCTTCAAAATGAGATTTCGATGGGCCATTTCTCATAAAGTATGAGAAAGTTATTCTTGGTCAAATTTGAGTTGACTTTTCCTACAAAACCCTAATTTAGCAACTTTTGAGTCTTGATGAATTTTGAGCAATCCTTGATGAATCATGATCAACCCTTGATCAAATGATGAAATATACTTAAAAATGATAATGTTGACAAAAAAATCTTGAAGTTTGATTGTTTATAGGTCACAGTTGACTTTTGCCTTAGCACAATCGATTTTTGGACCCTTTGAGCAATTGACTGAGCAAACTTCCTCTACAAGGCTTGAAATTTGACATGGATGACCTTGAGAACATATTAGGACATTGGGGAGCCCTTTAGGTCATTTGGACTCAAGGATCTTGATACAACACAAAACCCTAATTTGGGGTTGACTGCCTTAGGAGATAGCTTGTCTGACCAACTCTTGAGTAAAGTTGAGCAACTTGGAGATTTTTCTTGCCATGTTTTGAGGAATATGAGAGGGAAAATTTTTTGGTACAAAAAAGATCATATGAGGTCTTTGGAGTTCACCCATCTTGATGAAAATGGAAACCCTAGTTTGAGGTACATTGCCTTAGGAGAGAGTTTGTCTGGTTAACTCTTGGGCATCCATGAGCAAGTTAAGGATCTCAATGGGCATGTGTTGAGTAAAACGAGAGGGAAAATTTTAGGGTACAACAGCTGCCCCTGTTCAATCTTCTTAAACCTGAGGATGTAGATTGGCTTGTCTGCCTTTCGTGATCTGAAGGTGGAAGATGATTGAACACTAGAGTGCCCAAAAATTTGCACTCGTATGAAGTGATACTTGACTTGGTGATATTGGCAATGAGCTTACAGATGCCATTTGGAAGTTGATAGAGAATCATCGGATATGGGCCTAAAGATACCATCTAGAGGATGTTGATTTCCTGAGACATTCCTTTGATGAGAATTCTTGTTGTTGTTGTTGAGGAGGAATCTGCTGAGGAATGTTGGTATCTGTCTTCGGAGAAATAGAATTTTAGGAGCTTTAGTTGTCCGTTACTCTATTGGGGAATTAACTCCTGCTTGAGGAAGCGGAAGTGAACTGCATATCTGGTCAGGGTACATGCTGCACCACGACTTACTGAGGAAATTCAAAATCGATCGTGTTTGATCAGGTCCAAGTCTTACAGTGTTGTGAACTGTTGTCTGGAGATAAGAGAGAAGAAACCTAGATGGTAAGGTTATGAGAAGGAACCTGGATAGTAGGGTTACTTTGAAATGAGAGCCCGGATAGTAGGGCTATGAGAAGGAACCTGGATAGTAGGATTACTTCGAAATGAGAGCCTGGATAGTAGGGCTATGAAAAGGAACCTGGATAGTAGGGTTACTTCGAAATGAAAGCCTGGATAGTAGGGCTATGAGAAGGAACCTGGGTCGTAGGGTTACTTCAAAATGAAAG
This sequence comes from Vicia faba, assembly GCA_948472305.1. NCBI lineage: Eukaryota > Viridiplantae > Streptophyta > Magnoliopsida > Fabales > Fabaceae > Vicia > Vicia faba. Next base: position 306,700,935 of record OX451735.1, on the reverse strand, counting down.
TCTGGATAGTAGGGTTGTGAGAAGGAACCTGGATAGTAGGGTTACTTTGAAATGAAATCCTAGATAGTAGGGTTGTGAGAAGGAACCTGGGTCGTAGGGTTACTTTGAAATGAAATCCTGGATAGTAGGGCTGTGAGAAGGAACCTGGATAGTAGGGTTACTTCGAAATGAAAGCCTGGATAGTGGGGTTACTTCGAAATGAAAGCCTGGATAGTAGGGTTGTGAGAAGGAACCTAGGTCGTAGGGTTACTTCGAGATGAAAGCCTGGATAGTAAGGCTGTGAGAAGGAACCTGGATAATAGGGTTACTTCGATATGAAAGCCTGGATAGTAGGGCTGTGAGAAGGAACCTGGATAGTAGGGTTACTTCGATATGAAAGTATGGGTAGTAGGGCTGTAAGAAGGAACCTAAATAGTAGGGTTACTTCGAGATGAAAGCCTGGATGGTAGGGCTACGAGAAGGAACCTGGATAGTAGGGTTACTTCAAGATGAAAGCCTGGATAGTAGGGCTGTGAGAAGGAACCTGGATAGTAGGGTTACTTCGAAATGAAAGCCTGGATAGTGGGGCTGTGAGAATGAACCTGGTCGTAGGGTTACTTCGAAATGAGAGCCTGGATAGTAGGGCTGTGAGAAGGAACCTGGGTCGTAGGGTTACTTTGAAATGAGAGCCTGGATAGTAGGGTTTTGGGAAGAAACCTGGATAGTAGGGTTACTTCAAGGTGAAATCCTGGATGGTACGGCTTGTGGGAAGACACCTGGATATTAGGGTTACTTCAAAGCGATAGTGTAGATTAGTTGACCCGTTTGGTTTAGGGAACTGAGTTTCCATTAGTCGTCTATAGATGTGACATGCATAACTGCTGGATTTGTTGAAGCTAATCGTCTTTCCTGAAAAGATACCAGGGTTAGTTATATGTGATGCATGAAATGCAGGGTGAGATGATGTTCTCAAAATAAATGAGATTATGCTGTATATGATGTGTATGCGCATGTCATGATGTATGTTTACGAAATGCTATCGGGGTATGCCCGCTGTTGTACCCCCAAAATTTACCCTCCCATATTTCTCATCACATGGCAAGTGAGGTCCCCAAATTACTCAAGGAAGTTCAAGAATTGACCAGACAAACTCTCTCCTAAGGTAGTATACCTCAAATTAGGGTTTTCATCTTCATCAAGATATGGGAACCACAAAGGACACAAATTCTCACCATTTTCCTAATATGTTCTCAAGATCATCCATGTCAAGTTTCAAGCCTTGCAGAAGAAGTTTGCTCAGTCAATTGCTCAAATGCCTGAAAATCAATTATACTAGGTCAAAAGTCAACTATGGCCCACATACAGTCAAACTTCAAGATTTCTGGTCATCATCCTCATTTTTAATTATTATCCATCATTTTATCAAGGGTTGATCATTATTCCTCAAGGATTGCTCACAATTCATCAAAATCCAAAAGTTGCTAAATTAGGGTTTTACAGGAAAAGTCAACTTAACTTTGACCAAGCATAACTTTCTCATACTTTATCATAAATGACCCATCTAAATCTCATTTTGAAGAGCATGCAATTCACTACAATTCATCTTCAGCTCCCCAGGCCAGAATATGCACTCACAAAAAGATATGAATTTTGACATTATAGGTCCTTTTGAAAAGTCAACAAAAACACCTTTTGGGTCAAAGCTTCATACATGAACATGGAAGACTCAATTTAGATGATACCAAAAGGGTTGTTTATAGGACATCCTAAGCTTTCTAAAAAGTCCAAGAACACCTCTCTAGGGTCAAAATTGAGAGAGTTATGGATTGTCCAAGTTGACAATTTTTGCAAAATTGCCAAAAGTCAAATGTGCTCAAATTTGCATTTTTTGCTAAATGGGCCCAACTTTTTATGCTTGCACCTCAATTATAATATGGTCCACGACTTAAATATTCACTCACCCATTATGTGCTTCATTTTTCAATTTATTTTGATTTTTCATTAATTAAAAAAGTTAATTAAATCAAATAAATGATGAAAATTAACAAAGATATGCTTTGATTTGTTTTTTTGACAAATTGGCAATCAAGATATGCTGAGTTAACAAGATCAAATTGCATCAAGGGAAATTGGTACAAGAAAGGCATGATTTGGCTCAAAATAGAAACATATCATATAGCTTGCAAATCAAATCAAATCTTGGATAAATGCAAATATTTAGTCCAAGTTTGTTAACCTAATTCACTCTAGGTTATATAAGGGACAATTACAGATCAAAATACAAGGGTTAGAGGTCGTGAGTAGAACAAAACTCAAAAAAAGTTGGTAAAAGTGTGATTCGGTTTTCAGGTTAGGGGACGATTCAAAGAAATTTAAGGCCAGCAATCTATTCCAGGACATCCCAGGAAGCTATTCCACCTATCCCCAGGCTTCAGAACGCCAGGAATCGTGCCCGCCATCAACGACGGTTTTCCCAAAAACTCGATTCTAATTTCCTTGATTTTGACAGCATTATCATGTTTTGATTATACATTCTTGTTCATTATCTTGTTTGCAAGCTATTGGCATCATTTAATTGCATTTACAGCGCAGGAATTACAATATGCCATTGTTAGGGTTTACAAGTTCGTTTTAGGGGTTTTCAATGCAAGAACAATTGGCTTTCATATTGGGTATCATGATGATCAGGGCTTCAAGCCCAGTTGATTCATGGTCACCAATTTCATTTATCTTGCTTGTATGCAATTTTTGAATGGAACAGGGTTATAGTTACAAACAAATGTCTGTAGGTAAAAGTGTTTTACCTAAAGCAACGGTCCAAGGAAGAAGATGATGCGTGGCAGCCCATGAATGGTCAATTTGAATTTTGTGCACATTTTCTGAATATATTGTTTGTTTTACTTATCATGCTTTGTTTCTATTATATGAATAAGATAACATGGTAGCGCAGCTGGCAAGGCATCACTGGAGGTGAGCATAAGAACCTGGGTTCGATCCCCAGGTCCCAGCGTTTCATTTATATTATTTTCATTCAATAGATCCAGCGTGTTTCTCTTCCTGGTGACCACCATACTCCATCAACATCCATCCATTTGATCCAGCGTGTCATCAGATCCAACGCTCCATTCATGAGGGACCATGGTACACAGTCAAGTCAACACTACACAGAATCAGGCAGGTCAACCTGGGCTTAGCTTCATTGGGCCTGGAAATTCAGATGTGCACCCCTCTCCAGCCAACAACACAGGCCCATTCTATTTCTCTTCTTTATTTATTCCTTTTATTTTAATTATTTTGTTTAATCATTTTTCACCAAATTAATTACTCTTTTTTTTAATCATAAAATCAATAAATCACAAAATACCGAAAAAAGTTTTTTTTTAATAAATTATTTAATTTAATTAGAAATCTAGGTTAATTTAATTTCTTTTCTATAATTAAAATCAAATAGAATCTAGGTTTTAATTTTACATTTATATTTCTTTTCTCAAATAAAAAACCAAAAAATACAAAAAGCTTTTGTACAAAATATTTTATTTTTCTTGAAATTATTTAATTAGAAAATTAGGCTAATTTTATTTCTTTCATAATTTAAAAACAATTAGAAATTAGGTTTAATTAATTTTCAATTAATTGTTTTCTCAAATAAAAATCCACAAGAACAAAAATCTTTTTCTCTCAATTAGAGTTTTAGGTTATCTTTTCGACCGTCCTCGTGTTTAAATTCGCCGCGCGCTTGTTGATTATTTTGCCATTATTTTGTAATTGTTCAGGGTTTGTAATAGTTAACTTAGGGTTTTTATTTACTGTTTAAATCCCCAATTTTTTGGTTATGTAATTAATCCCCCTCCCCGAAGCCTTGTAATAGCTAGGTTTATTTTCTCGCATTTTTAATTTCCGCAAAACTCTTAACTGTTAGATGTATGTTTAGGATTGTATGGCAAGAATGCATGACAAATTTAAAATGGTTAGAAAATCCTAATGTGCAAAGATAATAAACTGAAAATAAATCACTCGCACATATTCACTCTTAGGGTATACTCTCACTTTGGTTGCCTTCGGTAAATGATCATTAAGCATAGGGTGTCTTAGTGGTTGTCCTCCCGTCTAAAAAGATCAAATGTCCCATTTGAATGTTGCCTCGGAAATGTTTCCTCGAAAAGATATTAAGACTCAAGGTTTACTACTAAGGTGTCCTAATATTGCTTTAGTGACCGTACGTCCCTTTCGAATTGACCCTTACAAATTCCAACGACGGTGCTACCTATTTCTCAATAGTAGGATAGCGCTGTCTAAAGGAAACAAGAATAGAAATGATCTATTTTCGAGTGGGTAGATGCTAGTAGGTACTTGCTCAAATCAAAAATTTTCACACTTACACTTTTCAAAATAATGATCAAAACAACTTCATCACACCCTTGAGGACTGATACAAGGGTTATCACGAAGTAAAACATTTTTCAAAAACAAGCACACAAACACAAGCAATTTAAAAATGAGCAAGTACCTAAGAGCCCATGGAAAACCATGGATAGAAAGGGTGCTAAAACCTTCCCTTTCTATAATCTACCCCCCGTAATCAACACCTCGAAAAAGGATTTTTTCTGTACTTTTTTCATTTCCGGTTGGATGAAAAAAAATTTGGTGGCGACTCTTGATTACCGCGACATTTTGCAAACAAAAAAATGCAAACCAGTATAAACAATCGATTCTGCCACCGTATCACAGAACTGGCAACTATGCTGGGGATTTATAAGTGGGGTATACCTTAGGATCTAGGTCATTAAAACTTCTTCTCTTGATTGCTTTGTTTGTTTTATTTTTGAGGGGTTTGTTCGAGGTTACTATAGATCCTATACCCGGATCTGGGGGAACTCATTAGGTAAGTAGCAATAGACTGTGAGGGAACTGTACAGCATAGACCGATACGGTTGAAGCAGTATCTACATTGGTGTGGCACTTTGGTTGGTACCGGTATCCCTTGTGGTGAAACGAGGAGAATACGGGGCCGCTGCGTGGTGTCGTGAAGCACTAACGAGCCTTATAACCTTAGATGAACAACTTGGCCATTAGAAAGTAGTGAGATAGCTGGCCTCGGTGTAGGGCTGAGAACTGGTTGATACTCGATGCTACACTCATTGAGATCATACTTTCAGAATATTTCGCCTGCAAGAAAAGATTGCGTGAGCTGAAACCATGACCGATAAAGGATGGTAAGTGATATTGAGATCCTCTAGAACCCGGTTACTTTTCTAGGACAGGTTTGAAACCAACTTAACTTCAAGAGGGTATTACCTTTGACCTGATGCACGCCTTAAACCTAAGGGCTTTGCGTGATTTGATTGTGTTTTTAATACCCGTGTTTGCTATACCTGTGGTTATCATGACATCATGCATCATAACATGGCATTCATGCTTCATTACACTAACCATTTCAAAGACCAAGGGAATTTATCTTTGTTCTGTTTTGCAGATCATGGCTTCCGTGCGTAGAAATACTATCTGAATTAGTTTTGTGAAGATACCTTCCCAACTCAAAGAGCTAGTATCAAGAGTTTCTGAAACTTTTATTTTCATTAAGAGACACGATCAACTTCTCAGCCTGGTTACTTCAAACTTTGATGAATAGATGATGAGCGTACTTTTTCAGTTCTTCGATCCCAAGCATCACTGCTTCACCTTTCTAGATTATCAGTTGGTACCCACCTTGGAAGAATTCTCTCAGCTATTGGGCATACCCATTCTTGAACAGGTACCCTTCACAAGTATAGAAGAAGTTCCTAAGCCAGAAGTCATTGCCTCAGCTTTGCATTTGAAACGGGCCGACGTGGTATCCAATTGGGAAACTCGAAGCGGAGTCGAGGGTTTTCTAGCCAACTTTCTTATAGACAAGGCTCAGCTATTTTGGGACGATATGGATTTTCAGGCTTTTGAGGAGGTCTTGGCTCTTCTTATCTATGGTTTAGTTCTCTTCCCTAATCTGGACTCCTTCGTAGACATGAATGCTATCAAGATTTTCCTTTCTCGAAACCCTGTGCCTACCTTGCTTGGAGATATTTTGCACACTCTCCATACTCGTACCATGAAGAGAATAGGGACTCTTATGTGCTGCATCTCGTTGATGTCGAGGTGGTTTATTTCTCACCTCCCTAAGTCTGTAGCGAAGAACGAAGAAGGTTTGGGTTGGTCACAAAGGATAATGTCACTCGCTCATACGGATATTCTTTGGTGTTCCCAAGCTATGGAAGACATTGCTATTATTGACCGCTGTGGGGAGTACCCTAATGTCCCATTACTTGGTATCAGAGGGGGTATAACTTACAATCCTTGTCTAGCTTTGCGATAATTTGTTCATGCTCGAAGGGATGGTCCCCATGAGTTACTTATTGAGGGCATTGTATTCAACTATGAGGATGATATTAATGAGTATCGCCGGAGGTTCATACGAGCTTGGGGCATGGTAAACAGATCTGACCCTAAAGATTTGGGACCAAAGACTTCCATTCCTATGGAGCCTTACCTCCAATGGGTACGAGCTCGTGCCCAGAAGCTTATGATGCCTTATGTTGTCGTATTACCAGTGATTGTGGAGCCCGCTACTGAAGAAGGAATTCCTTACACGGCTCTCTATCCTTACATGTCCACTGATCTTGGGGAGTTACAGAGGTCTTGGATTCAGCTGAAGAATGAGCGGGATACTTACAGGGAACAGTTCCATGATCAAGAGAGGAAGGTTTTAAAGTTCACCAGGCAGCTCCAGGAAGAAAGAGTGCTCAATGATTGTATCAGCACAAGGAGAAAGCGTCCATGGTACTTTTGATTTTTCTCTTATAGTTTTAGATTTGTTTTATTTACTTATTTTTAACACCTTAAAGGCATTTTGAACCTTCAAATTTAAGCTAATAAAGTTTTTGTTTATTTTGGTTTGCAAATTTAAATTTCCCGAGGTCTTTAAAATCATTACATGTGCATCCCATTATCATACACATTATTACAGGTACCACTACAGGTTTCTCATCCTCTTCGCTATTTATTTCAACATGAAATGTCTTCCGAGCAAACCATCAAGGACCTTCAGGCACAGAACGCCCAGTTCCAACAGATGTTCATAAGTCTGGCAAAAGGGAAGGAGGATCTGAAAGCCCTTATTCTGAAAGAGAAGAAGAAAAAGAAGAAGGCTGTCGGTATTCTGAATATGGGCAGAAGGTTTGGAGAGCGGTTGAAGCGACAAACTGATCTAACCTCTTCATCCAAGGAAGGGGAGAATCAGGAAGAAGAGAAGGATCCTAGTCCTGCAATCTCTGACAATGATATTGATTATAATGATGAGAAATATCCTCCTAATGAGGATAGATACAAGCAGTTAGAAGACCTCCTGAGTGCCATGGAAGTTCAGAGGATACCTGGACTGGATTTCGAAGAATTGGGATTGGTGTCGGGAGTGGTCATCCCGTAGAAGTTCAAAACTCCAGTTTTTGCTAAGTATGATGGGGTGTCCTGCCCAAAGCTCCATCTCCGTTCTTATGTCAGAAAAATCCAGCCCCACGCCACTGATAGAAATTAATGGGTGCACTTCTTTCAAGATAGTCTGTCAGGGACTCAACTTGAATGGTTCAACCAGTTGGAGGGAGCCAGTGTCCAAAACTGGGAAGATCTTGCTGCTGCTTTCTACAAGCAGTATCAGTATAATACTGACCTTGCTCCCACTCGTACTCAACTCCAGAGTATGTCCATGGGTGAAGGTAAAGGTTTTAAAGATTATGCTAAAAAATGGAGAGACGGATGGGAGAGTTCAACCCCCTTTGTCTGATAGGGAATTGGTTGATATGTTTCTGGGGATGCTATATGGTCCCTTTTTCAATCACTTAATCGGTAGCTCGTCATCTGGTTTCACCAAGCTGATTTTAACTGGATAAAGAGTAGAAGCTGGAATTCGGAGTGGTAAAATACAGAAGGATGCCTCCTCGAGTTTAGCAAATAAGCCTTTCGCTGGTAAGAAGGAAGCTAGTGCGGTCTATAGCCCGAGGGGTCAAAGAAGATCTGAACACCATCAAACGGTAAATGTTGTAGTGATACCTGTTGTACCCCATAATTTTCCCTCCCATATTTATCAAAACATTCCAAGAAAGATCTTCAAGTTGCTCAAGGAAGTCTGAGGGTTGACCAGACAAGCTCCCTCCTAAGGCAGTCTACCTCAAATTAGGGTTTAATGTTGCATCAAGATACTTGAGTCCAAGGGATCCCAAATGATCACCATTGGCCTAATATGTTCTCAAGATCATAAATGTCAAGTTTCAAGCCCTACAGAGGAAATTTGCTCAGTCAATTGCTCAAAGGCCTGAAAATCGACTATGCTAGGGCAAAAGTCAATTGTGGCCCACATACAGTCAAACTTCAAGATTTTTGGTCAACATCCTCATTTTGAAATATATTTCATCATTTGATCAAGTGCTGATCATGATTCATCAAGGATTGCTCATAATTCATCAAGACTCAAAAGTTGCTAAATTAGGGTTTTGTAGGAAAAGTCAACTCAACTTTGACCAAGCATAACTTTCTCATAATTTATGATAAATGACCCATCCAAAGCTCATTTTGAAGAGGATGCAATTCCCTGCAATCCATCTTCAGCTCCTCAGTTCAAAATATGCACTCACAAAAAGTTATGAATTTGGACATTATAGGTCATTTTGAAAAGTCAACAAAAACACCTTTTTTGTCAAAGCTTCATACATGAGCATGGAATATCAAATTGAGAAGAAACCAAATGGGTTGCTTAGAGGACATCTCAATATTTCTAAAAAGTCCAAGAACACATCCAAAGAGTCAAAATTGAGGAAGTTATGCATTGGTGAAGTTGACCCTTTTTGCAAAATTGCCAAAAGTCAACTATGCCTAAAACTTCAAATTTTGCCAAATGGGCCCAATCTTTTTCACTTGTTTTGAGCTGGCAACATGGTCCACGAGCCCTAGCCTTTGCCACTTGTCATTATCTTATTTTTATTATTTATTTTTATTTTTATTTGAATTAAATCATTTTAAATCAAAATAAATCATAGAAAATCCAAAATATTGAAAACACAAGATTTTGTGCTTGTTTCAGGTCTTAAATTATAGCTAGCATGAGATCAAATTCGTGTAAACGCATGTGTGCACAAAAAGATTGGATTTGGATCATTTTCGGAAGGATTTTAAGGTGAATCAATTCAAGATCAAACTCATTGATGAAGGAATATTGAGTGCATTCTTTCAACCCTAATTCGTTCCACAATACATATAGAAGAAAGGCAGACCAAAAACTAGGTTAGAAGGAGGCGCAACATCAAGAACATAACTTGAAAAAATCAAGAAAAAGTGCAAACACGAATTCCTAGTTAGAGGCTAATTCAAGACCCTTGGACCATCTCAATCGATTCATGGGATCCTCAGCAAGCAAAAGCAATCAAAAGCAAGCATTTACAGGTCCTATATTGCACTGTAAGTACATCACGACGTCACCTCTTTCTTGAATTCGAATTTCATGATATGGACATTGTTAGCACGAATTAACCATATATTCTTGATCCATGGAACATTTGCAAGCTTTCTATATTGTTTAATTGCATTTATATGGCTTGTATAAGATTTCACCATGGCTAGGATTTGTAGCTTCAATTTAGGAGTTTTGTTTACAGGCAAAATTGGGCCATGAAAGGGCCACCAATGAATTCAGCAGGTCCAGACGAATCCAACCATGGCGTTAGAAGTCATTTATCTTGCTCATGGTGGATTTTAAGAGAACGCATACTTGTAGTGACGGACAAACGTCCGTAGGTAAAAGTCCGGGACTTTTACCCACGGAGAAGGGAAGAAGATGATTTGCTGGCACCTCCCCATTGGATCGTTTGAATTTCTGCGCGAGTTTTTCAATATTCCACTTGTTTATAATATAATAATTGTTTTGTATTATTTAACAACAAAAGTAGAGTGGCACAGTGGTAGTGGGGTGGTTGTAAATTGCTTCAGGACCTAGGTTCGAATCCCAGGTCCCCCATTTCCTTCATATTTTTTCCTTTCAGGCAATCTAGCGCGCTTGCAATACCAAGGGACTATCATACATCCTCATCATCTAGCCATTGGATCTCCTGGAAGCTAGATCTGAAGGCTAGCATATGAGAGACCACCATGGAGCCTAGTCAAAGCAATGCACTGGATGCAAAAAGTCAAACCTAGACACCCTTGGGCTTGGGCCAGATTGCTTCTCACACCATCCCAATTTGCTTTTTAGGCCCATTCTCTCTTTCTATTTTCTTTTATATTTTATTTTACTTAATTTATTTACTTTATTTTACTAACCAATGAATTATTTTCTTTTTATCAAAAAATCATAAAAATAATACTTTCCACAAATTAGGTTTAGACTTTATTTTTTATCAAAAAATTAAATTAATTTAATTAGGTTTTAATTTTAGGTAAACTTTAATTCTTTTAATAAATAATTAAAAATAAATTAGAACAATTAGGTTTTATCCCTAACTTTATTTTATTTTATTTTCTTAAAAATAACAAAAAACACAAAAATAGGCCATGTAATTACTTTCATTGATTAATTTAATCAACTAATTAATTTTTGTATTTAATTTAGAAAACTTAATTCTTTTATTAAAAACAACAAAAAGCAATTTTTTCTTTTAATTAGGTTAGAAGGGTCAAAACCCTAATTTCTTCGTGCGCGCTTTTATTATTTATTTTTTTACCATATTGATGTAACTGCCTACAAGTTTGTAATAGTTTAATTAGGTCTTTATTTTCATTTATCGCTTTATTTTCAAAGGGTTTATTTTTGGCTATGTAAATACCCAAAGCCTTGTAATAGCTTAGTTTAATTTCCGCACTTTAAATTCCGCAAATATTTAACTGTTAGATGTATGATATAGGATGCATGATAAGAATGTATGATTAACTTTAAAACAGTTAGATAACCCTAAAATGTGCAAATATAAATAATCTGAAATTGAATCACTCGCACATGCGCACTCCTAGGGTACACTCCTACTTGGTTGCCTTCGGTAAACGGTCATTGAGTAGAGGATGCTTTAGTGGTCGTCCTTTTTTCCAAAGATCAAAGTTGCCTCAGAAAGGTTGCCTCGGAATTATTGCCTTGGATAATTGATCTAAGACAGTAGGGTTATTACTAAGGCATCCTAACATTGCTTTAGTGACCGTACGTCCCTTTCGAATTGACCCTCAGAACTCCGACGACGGTGCTACCTACTCACTAATAGTGGGATAGCGCTATCTAAAGCAAACAAACATAGAACGATTCTTTTTTCGAGTAGGTAGATAAGTTCTTAAGTACTTGCTCAATCCAAACAAAATTTTCCACACTTACACTCCTTTACAAACAAAGTTTTTCAAAAACACTTCATTACACTCTTGAAGACAGAAGCAAGAGTTAAATCGAAGTCAAAACAAAAACTTTTCAAAGCACACAAATACAAAGAAGCAATTTTGAAAATGATGAGCAAGTACCTAAGAGCCCGTAGATAACTACGGATAGAAAGGGTGCTAATACCTTCTCTTTCTATAATCTACCCCTCGTACTCAGAAATATCTCGAAAAAGGAATTTTTCTGTGCTTTTTTCCTTTCCTTGTTGGATAAAATAAAATTCGGTCGCAACTCTTGCTTACTGCGACATTTTGCAAACACAAACGCAAAACGCAAACCAACATTCCTAAAACAGTCCCGGTTCTGGCCACCGTATCACAGAATTGGCGACTCTGCTGGCGATTTAATAAGTGGGGTGTACCTTAGGATTATTTTATCATATTGTTTTCAATTGTTTGATTTGTTTGCTTTATCATTGTGGGCTTTGTATCGGAGTTACTATAGATCCTAACCCGGATCTGGGGACACCTTTTAGGTAAGTAGCAATAGACTGTGAGGGAACTGTACAGCGTAGACCGATACGGTTGAAGCAGTAGCTACGTTGATGTGGCACATTAGTTGGTACCGATATCCCTTGTGGAGGAACAAGGAGAGTATTGGGCTTCTATATGGGTCATTAAGCATCAACTGACCTTAGAACCTATAATTGACCAACTTGGCCATAGAAAGTAGCAGGATGCTACACTCATTGAGACCATACTCTCGCGATGGTTCTGGCCGTAAGAAAAGATTGTGTGAGCTGAAACTATGACCGATGGAGGATGGTCAGTGATATTGAGAACCTCTAGAACTCGGTTACTATTATTAGGACAGGTTGAACCAACTAAACTGCAATAGGGTAGTACCTAGACTCCATGCCAGCCTGAAATTTAAGGGTTATTGTGTGACTTGTTTGCCCTTACCATGTTTGCTATCTGGGATACCTGTGGTGTGCTTTTATCATGACATCATGCATCATGACATCGCATGCATATTTCATTAGACTAACCATTTCAAAGACCAAGGGAATTCATCTTTGTTCTGTTTTGCAAATCATGGCTTCTATGCGCAGAAATACCATTCGAGTCAGCTTCATGCAAATCCCTGCTCAACTTAGAGAGTTGGTTTCAAAAGTTCCTGATACTTCTTCCTTTGTTAGAAGACATGGTCATCTCCTTAGCCTGTTCACTTCCAAGTTGGATGAGCAAATGATGAGCGTGTTGTTCCAGTTCTTTGACTTGTTGCATCATTGTTTCACCTTCTCGGACTATCAGTCGGTCCCTACTTTGGAGGAGTTTTCTGATTTACTTGGAATATCTATTCTAGAGCAGACACCCTTTACAGGTTTGGAGATAGCTCCTAGGCCAGAGGATATTGCTTCAGCCCTACATCTAAAAATGGCTGATGTAGTATCTAATTGGGAGATTCAAAGCGGGGTTAAAGGTTTCTTGGCTAAGTTTTTGATCGATCAAGCTCAACAGTTCTGGGATAGTTTGGACTTTCAGGCATTTGAAGACATCCTGGCTCTCCTTATCTACGGCTTGGTTCTATTCCTGAATCCAGATTCTTTCGTCAATGTGAACGCAGTTGTTGCACCCCAAAATTTGCCCTCCCATATTCTTCAAGAAATTGCCAAGCCAAGCTGCAAAACTCCCCAAGGGTTGCACAGTCCAACTGTCTCCTATACAGTCAAAACTAGGGTTTGTGTTCTGATCAAGAAAAGGAAGTTTTCAAGGGCCCAATCAAGTCTCATATGCCTACAAATATGGTCAAGCATCCTCATATCAAGTTTCAAGGCATTCAGCTCAAAATTGCACAGTCAAAACCCTAAATTGCACTACAGTCAACTGTAGGGGCAAAATGGTCATTTGACAGTCAAAAGTTCAAAATTTTGGTCAACATATCATTTTGAAGCCACAAACATCATTTGATCAATGCTTGATCATGATTCTCAAAATTTGGCTCAGAAATCATCAAAGATGCAAAAGTTACTATATTTGGACAGCTGAAAAAGTCAACTGAAATTGACCAGGGCATAACTTTCACATGGATTATCAGAAAAATTCCATCCAAAGCTCATTTTGAAGAGAAAGACATTTCCTACAACTCATCTTCATACTTCAAGTCCAATAAATGCTCTCATAAAAATTTATCAATTTCAACATTATAGGTCATTTTCAAAAGTCAACAAAAAGGGACTTTAAGTCAAAGGCCATAACTTGAGATTGGTAAATCAAAATGACATGGGACCAAAGGCATTGGTTAGAGGACTCAAAGACCTTTCCAAAATGTCCAAAAGCATGAGAAAAGATTAAAAATTGAGCAAGTTATGCCTTGTGGAAGTTGGGAAATTTTTGGATATTTTGAAAAGTCAACATTACTTCAAATGACCTAAATTTGCTAATGGGCCCATTTTTCTTCCATGATTCATCATTCCAAGCATGTGCACGACCACTTGGCCCAAAGGGAAGTATTTTCTCATTTTTTATTTATTTATTTGAATTATTATTCATATTAATTCATTTAAATTATATAAATATGTGGAAAATATAAAACTTGACCTAAAAAATCTTTTTGTACACATTCTAGACTTAATAACTCGTGCACATCCCAATATGGCAAGATTTGGTTCAATTTGAGCATGATTGAGCAAAATACACATGAAAAAGATTCAAAAGGATCCTTAAAAAATCAAATATTCAAATCAATGATTGCAAGAGATCTTGGCCAATTTTCTTAACCTAATATGCTCACTACATAACCAGGAATACAAACCTAATGCATACACACTGAAAACTGCGCAGCAATTCCCCTACCAAACTTGAAAAATTCTCCATAAAACTCAAAACTGAAAACAGCTTTCCAGGTTGATTCAAGGCACAAAACCTATTCCAAAAGCTTCCTTGGCAATCCCTGAACGCATTCCAATCAAGAACAACAACCAAAGCTCCAAGAATTGGTATCTATGACTCGAACTACAAAGAGAAAAATTCAGAACTGTGCATCATGATTTATGCATCCTTTGCCATTTTTATTTATTGATTCATGTTTGTTGTGAGTTTCTTATGCTAACCAATGCCTTTAATTGCATTTTTACGCCATACACACGATTATGCCATGATTACGTTTTAGGGTTTGCAGAGCTCTAAATTGGGGTTTTTTACCCAAGGCAAAATTAGGACTCAGGAGTAATACCATTGGCATGAGCACGTCCAGACGAAGAAATCCCAACCCTCGCGCCTAATTTATATTTAGAACTGAGCTATTCGCTATTTTCTCCAAGACGGCCTAATACAACGCGTGCAAAACTGTTGCCTAAAGCTTTATGTTACAGGGACGATGAAGAGGACGATGCGTTGTCAAAACGTGATAGGAGGATTCAAACTTTCGCGCGCTGACTCCCACTAATATAGCTTTTCTTTTATATTATTTATTTGATATTATATATTAAACGTAATCAAACTGGCTCAGTGGCAGGTACCTATGCTTGTAGCGTTCAAGACCTGGGTTCGAGTCCCAGGTCTGTACTATTCTCAATAATATTTTTCCCATGATTTTCATATGCAGCGCCCAAAGTGAAAACCACCATATTCCCTCACCATCAAGTGTGACACGTTCCCCTGGAGATCAAACCAAAGGCTTAGATCTGAAGAGCACCATGTACCATAGTCAAACGCATCACACGCTATGCAAAAAGTCAGCGAATTTCATGCTTAATGGGCCAGATCATTCAAAGTCATACCTCCATATTGGGGACCTGAACCCCCCCCCCCCCCCCCTGGTTTGCTTCTCTATATTTTTTTATTAAATATTTTCAATTATGATTTTATTTCCTTTATTAATTTAATTAATTATTTTTTTTACAAAAATACAAAAACTTCTTAAAAATCAGAAAAGACCAAAAAAATATAATAAATATTTAATTTAATTATTTTCATAAATAAATTAACATGTAAATTAACTTAGTATTAATTTAGGTTGCAACTTTAATTCTTTTCATAAAAATGTAAAAAATATAGAATTTAGGTTTAATAAATTTTATTCCTTTTTTAATTTTCTTTTTTCACCATAATATTATTTACTTTATTTATTTTCATAATTAAATTGTACATACAAATTAGGGTTTCATTTAGTTAAAAATTTCAATATTTTCTTAATAACTAAAAAATAATTAGAACTAGGGTTTGACATTTTAATTTTAATTAATTCTTTTTCCATTAAATCTAAAAAACACTAAAAAAACCAAAAAACATTTTCAATTTCTTTTAATTTTAATTCCTAATTAAATTAATCTTTTTTTTTGTTAATTAAATGCATTAACTTTAATTTTTTGCAAAAGGGTCCAACGCCCTCGTTCGTAACTTATTTAATTCGCGTATTTATTTTCTTTCGCTTAATCAATTATGTACCTCTCCCAAAGCGTTGTAACTTAACTTCTCGCACTTTTATTTCTTTTGCTTTATTTACTTTCCGTCAAATCGGGTCCGGTTTAATTTTGGCGATGTGGACCCGCGCCATTTGTAATAGTCTTAGATTTACTTTTCCCGCAACTTTTAACTGTTAACAAAAGCATGAAAGAATGTATGGACTTAAAATAAAATCAAGCGTAGAACACCAATGAACATGGCAAGACAAATATCAATGAAAACGATACACGAATCGCACACACCACCCCTAGGGTACGCCTCACTGTTGCCTTGCCTCGAAAGGTGATCGTCGAGTAGAGGATGTCTTAGTAAGTCCTCATGATCCGGGAACCTGGCATGAGGGTAGCTTCTAAGGTGTCTTCCCATTGCTCTGGTGATCACCATGTCCCGAACCTCGAATTGACCCGAACACCTCCAACGGTGGTGCTACCTACCTCTCAATGGTGGGATGGGACTGCTTTAAAGGACATTTACACAGACGAATTCCTTAGGGTAGGTAGACGACTCTAGATACTTGCTCTAAATTCAAAACAAAATCAAACATACTTTTCACACTGACACCTTTTCAAAAAGCTTTCGAAAGCAATTTTTCAAACACTCTTGAGGACTGATACAAGAGTCGAACTAGAATTTTCAAAGAAACTTTTTTTAAAACCCACAGTTGAAAAGCAAACAAACCATTTTTGAAAACACAAATGAGCAAGTATCTAAGAGCCCATGGATAACCATGGATAGAAAGGGTGCTAACACCTTCCCTTTCTATAATCTACCTCCCGGACCGAGAGCAATCTCTATAAGGAATTTTTCTGTGCTTTTGTCCTTTCCATTTGGAGAAAATAAAAGACGGTGGCGACTCTTGCTTCCGCGACATTTCGCGAACCAGCGTTAAACAGTCAGTTCCAGATCCACCGATCACAGAACTGGCGGCTCTGCTGGGGAATTTTTTAAAGTGATGTATACCTTAGGGCTAGGTCATAACTATGTTTTCAATTGTCTTCTTTGCTTGCTTTATTATTGTGGGTTGCTTGGGAGTTCTATAGATCCTAACCCGGATCTGGGGATACCTTTCTTAGAAAGTAGCAACAAGGCTGTGAGGGAACTGTGCGGGGTATACCGACATGATTGAAGTAGTCTGCTATGTTGATGTGGCACTTTGGTGTGTACCGGTAACCCTTGAGTTCAGTCAAGGAGAGTACGGGGCCTCCATGTGGTGTCATGAAGCATCAACAGACCTTAGGAACCTTAATTGAACAATCTTGGCCTCTTTAGGGTAGTGAGATAACTGACTTTGGTGCAGTCCGAGGTTGGTTGATACTCGATACTACACTCAATTGAGGGTTGCTTTCCTGGAATATTTCGGTCGCCAGTTCAGTGGCTAAATCGAAACGATGAACAATGAAAGCAATCCCGTGATATTGGGAACCTTAGAACCCGGTTACTTTGATTAGGACAGGTTGAACTCACCAACTTCAAGAGGGTACTACCCAGACCCCATGCTGGCCTTAAACCTTAAGGGTTTGTCTTGTGTGCCTTGTGTGCCTTACATGTTTGTCTTTGTACATAGCATCATGACATCATCCAGCATCATATGCATTAACTAACCATTTCAGGGGTTCGAATTTTCATCTTTGTTCTTGTTTTGTAGGACATGGAAACTGTTCGTAGAAAGACAATTCAAATCAGTCTTGTAAGGATCCCTCCTCAGCTTAAGGAGCTTATATCCAGGATTCCCGAGAACTCTTCATTCAGTGAAAGGCATGGAAGCCTCATCAGCTTGGTTAACACCAACATTGAGGAAGATATGATAAAGGTCCTGTTCCAATTCTTTGACCCTCTGCATCACTGTTTCACCTTCTTGGACTATCAGTTGGTACCTACATTGGAGGAGTTCTCCCGGCTCCTGAAGATCCCTATCCTTGATCAGCTACCCTTCAACGGTACAGAAAAGGAACCTAAGCTTGAAGAGATTGCTAAAGCCTTGCACCTACAGTCATCTGACCTCAAAGGACATTGGGAAGTTAGAAGTTGTATCAAAGGGTTCTTAGCCAGGTTTCTGTTTGAAAAGGCCTATGAATGTTGGAACTCCCTTGACTTGCAAGCTTTTGAAGAAGTGGTAGCCCTCCTTGTCTATGGTTTGGTGTTGTTCCCTAACCCAGACCAGCTTATTGATATCAGTGCTGTTCAGATCTTTATGTCCAGGAATCCTATACCTACGTTGCTGGGGGACATCCTTCACTCATGTTACACTCGAACCATGAGAAAAAGAGGTGTCCTTATGTGTTGCACTCCTCTCCTGGGAAGGTGGTTTATTTCGCACCTTCCACAATCTGTCTTGAAGAATGAGCGGGGTTTGAGATGGTCACAACGGTTGATGACTCTTACACATGCAGATATACATTGGTGCCCTAGGTCCAGAGAAGATGTCACTATCATTGATCGTTGCGGGGAGTACCCTAATGTTCCTTTACTTGGAATCAGAGGAGGTATTACTTATAGCCCATGCCTGGCTTGGAGACAGTTTGGTTATGCTCGGAGGGATGGTCCTCATGACATGTTAATTCCTGACATAGTTTTTGACTTCGACAACGATACTCAAGGACTTCGCCAGAGATTCATCAGAGCCTGGAGGATGCCAAGTAGGATAGACAGCAAGACACTGGGGCACAGGAATTCCATCCCATTGGAGCCTTATCTCAAGTGGGTACGAGCCCGCTCTCAGAAGTTAGTGATGCCTTATCCTCATATGCTCCCAGTGATCAAAGAACCAGTCTCGGAAGGGGAAGTGTCCTACACTATTCAGCACCCTGATATGCCCACATCCTGGGAAGAGATGCAGAAGAGCTGGATCCAGCTTAAGGAGGAAAGGAATTCTCTTGAGACTAGTCTGCATGCCAGTGAAAAGAAGGTCTTAGAGCTCACCCGCCTGTTGCATGAGGAGAGGAACCTCAACACCTACATAGCTCCGAAGAGGATGCGCAGTGTATTTTGGGATTGATTGGATTTTTGTACTTTTGCCCATGAGGCTCTGATGTATTAAACAATGATTTCCTTAATAATAACGTGTGTTCCTTTTTGTCTACAACAAATTTGAACTTTCGAACCCTTGAATGCATTGCATGAACACATCTCATTCATCATGTGCATAGCAGGTTTTTCCCCTTTTCAGGTTGCTTACAGTTCTTCGTTGTTTATTTCAGCATCATGAATCCCGAATCTGCATCAACCGAGACATCAATCAAGGCTCTTCAGGCGCAGAATGCGCAGTTTCAAGAACTAATCAAGGGTCTGGCTAAAGGCCAGGAAGAACTAAAGGCTATGCTCCTGAAGAAGGAGAAAAAGAAGAAGAGAAGAACTGTTCTGTTCAACTCGGGCCGAAGGTTTGGTAACACTCTGCAGCATGAAGAGGCTGGTTCTTCTGTTGGCAAGAGTCCTTCTCAGGCAGAAGTAAAGGTTCCTAGTCCGGTCGTCTCCGACAACGAGACCGATTTTGATGAAGAGCAGTACCCTCCTGCTGATGACAGATATAAGCAACTGGAGGACAAATTGAAAGCTATGGAGGTTCAACAGGTACCTGGGCTGGATTTCGGAGATCTGGGTTTGTCGACTGGTGTGATTATCCCGCATAAGTTCAAAGCACCATCCTTCTCCAAATATGACGGGGCGTCTTGTCCCAAACTGCATCTGAGGTCCTATGTTCGGAAAATTCAGCCGTACTCTGCGGATAAGAATTTATGGATCCACTTCTTCCAGGAGAGTCTTTCAGGGACTCATCTCGAATGGTTCTATCAGCTGGATGGGACCAAAGTTCGTAACTGGGAGGAGTTGGCTACTGCTTTCTATAAGCAGTATCAATATAATGCCGACCTTGCCCCCACACGTACCCAACTCCAGGGTATGGCGTTAGGTGCAAGCGAAGGTTTTAAGGAGTACGCTCAGAAGTGGAGAGACCTGGCTGGCAGGGTGCAGCCACCATTGACTGATCGGGAGCTGGTTGACATGTTCTTGGGGACCCTATCTGGGCCATTTTTCAACCATCTCATTGGGAATTCTTCTGCTGGGTTCACTGATTTGATTCTGACTGGAGAGAGAATTGAAGCTGGGCTGAAGTCTGGGAAGATTGCGAAGGGTGCATCATCTAGTTCGGAAAAGAAACCATTCAAAAAGGAGTCTAGTGCCGTGTATGGTTCTAGGAAATCAGAGAGACCTGAGCACCGCCAATCTGTCAGTGCGGTGATGATTGCTAAGCCTGTTGCCGCTCCTCGGTCGAATAATCCTCAAAGGGCTGAAAGACCCCGGCGAGAGTTTACCCGGTTAAGCATGACCCTATCACAGATTCTGCCACAGTTGCTAGCCACCAACTTAGTGACTGTCAGGGAAGCTCCGAAGTTCCCCAATACAACATCTCCCAAGTACAACCCGAATGCTCGTTGTGCTTACCATTCAGAAAGCCCGGGGAACTCTACCGATGACTGTTGGGCGTTGAAGAATAAGGTGCAAGACCTTATCGACGCAAAGGAGATACAATTCGAAGCTCCTGCAAAGCCGAATGTAGTTACTGCCCCTATGCCTCAACACGGGGTAAATGCTGTTGATGAAGACATTTATGCTGTTTCTGTGGATGATCTAGCCACTCCTCTAAAGATCGTCAAGAAGAACCTACTGCAGGCCGGTTTATTTCCGGGTTGTAGTGAGGGTTGCCTATTCTGTGTTGTGTCCCCATCTGGTTGTCCCTTGCTAAAGTTAGGCATCCAAAGCTTAATGGACAGCAAGGAGATTCTATTCAAGAAGTCTGCTGTTCGGTTGGTTCCAATGGAAGAAGTTTCTGTGGTGACTATCTTCAGTAATCCGATCCCGGCTCTCCAGAAGAAGCCTGTTCAAATTATGACCGTTGCACCCGTTATTATCACTGTTCCAGGGCCCCTGCCCTATGTATCTGATAAAGCTGTCCCTTGGCACTATGGGGCAGATGTATATATAAACGGGATTAAACAAGAGCTCAACGCTGGCGCCAGCATCTGTGACATCACTGGCCCAGCCAAGGTTACCCGCAGTGGCAGGCTCTTCTCGCCTGACATTGCACCGCCTGCTGCCCGAAGACCGCTCCTGATAATTCCTACAAGTACACCTATGCCTGTTGCTGATCAAGTTGTTGTTCCTGCTGCTAATCCGATTGTTTCTCCTGCTGCCGAGTCATCCAATGCTCGGGGCAAGGGAATTGAAGTTGAGCCCGCCCAGATGGAGGCACCCATACCCATAGCTACTGAGGCCTCCCCACAAGAGATGGAGGAGATTCTGAAGATTATAAAGAAGAGCGATTTTAATGTTGTGGAACAGCTGGGGCATACGCCCTCCAAGATCTCCATGCTCTCTTTACTGCTGTGCTCCGAGGCCCATGCAAAGGCCCTAATCTCGTTCCTCAAGACGGCCCATGTGCCACATGAAACCTCTGCAGTCCAGTTCACTGATTGCGTGGCAAGTCTAACGGCAGACAATGGCTTGGGTTTCTCAGATGCTGACTTGACCGCAAAGGGGAGAAATCATAATGATGCTCTGCATGTCTCAATTGAATGCAGGGGCACCACCTTGGCACATGTGTTGGTTGATACTGGGTCATCTTTGAATGTGCTACCCAAGAAGGCTCTGGATCGTCTAGATTGTGAAGGCCTGGAATTGAAACCCAGCAACATCATCGTCAGGGCCTTTGATGGTTCAAAGAGGATGGTCCATGGAGAGGTTGACATTCCGATTCGTGTGGGCTCTCAGGTGTTCGACTCCACTTTTTATGTGATGGACATCCGTCCATCTTACTCTTGTCTGCTAGGTCGACCCTGGATACATAAGGCTGGGGCAGTGACCTCCACCTTGCATCAGAAGATGAAGTACCCCGTCAGAGGGAAGATTGTCACCGTGCAAGGAGAGGAAGAATATATGGTGAGCCACCTGAACTCCTTCAGGTACATTGAGATGGATGGGGAGTTTATTGAAACCCCCTTTCAGCATTTCGAGGAGGTGTTTCCCATTGCAGCAACAACAACAGAAGAAGGTGCTCCTTTGAAGATGGCTTCCCTAAAGGACGCCCGGGCTGTGGTTCAGAAGGGTGAATGTGCCGACTGGGGCAGACTTCCAGATTTTACTTAGAAGACTGACAAACTTGGGCTGGGTTTCACCTTAGAAGGTCAGAGAGCTATGAGGAAAGCAAAGATCGGAAGACCAAGACCTCCGGTATTTATTAAAAGTTCAGGAGTGAATGCTGTGGGGGAAGACCATGAAGTGGACGAAGCTGAATTCAATAGCTGGATCTATCCGACGGCCAAAGACGGATTGAACAATTGGAGTGCAAAGGACCATACCCCTGTTACCTTTGTGACGCAGTAATAAATTTCTTTGTTTCGTTATTTTGTAATAAACAATGATAAACTCTATGGCCCGGTGTCTTACCCGAGGCACCGTGGTTCTATTTGTGAGGGCATACAAACTGTCATTTCATATATCATGAATGAAAATCTTGGACGTATTTTTCGCATTGCAAATATTGTGTTCCTTTCCTGTCTTCCTTTCCTTTACATAATTTTCAAAACAGCTGTATTTACACACACACTCACTCATACAGGTTCTAATCCACTCTGGATCTTACTGATAACAACTCTGCTACTGCCAATTATGACTTCGAAAATCCGATCAACTTAGCCGAAGACGAAGGTGAAGATGATTGCGAAGTGCCTGGCGAGCTTGCTAGACTGTTGCTTCAGGAAGAGAGGGCAATTCAACCCCATGAAGAGCCAGTGGAAACCATAAACTTGGGTACTGAGGCAGACAGGAGAGAGGTAAAGATTGGTGCCAACCTAGAGCTCAGCGTGAAGCAACGGTTAACCAAGATGTTGCATGACTATATGGAGATCTTTGCCTGGTCCTACGAAGACATGCCCGGGTTGGACACCGATATTATGGTCCATCATTTGCCGACTAAGGAAGACTGCCCTCCAGTTAAGCAAAAAGTCTGTCGGATGCGTCCAGAGATGTCCGAGAAAATTAAGGCAGAGGTCATGAAACAGTTTGATGCGGGGTTCCTTGCAGTGACTTCTTACCCTCAGTGGGTTGCTAATGTGGTGACGGTACCTAAAAAGGACGGTAAGGTCAGAATGTGTGTTGATTACAGGGATCTGAACAGGGCTAGCCCCAAGGATGACTTCCCCTTACCTCACATTGATGTCCTTGTCGACAATACAGCTCAGCACAAGGTATTCTCTTTCATGGATGGCTTTTCAGGTTACAATCAGATCAAGATGGCACCTGAAGACATGGAGAAGACTACATTTGTTACTCAGTGGGGCACCTTCTGTTACAAGGTCATGCCATTTGGATTAAAGAACGCTGGGGCAACCTACCAACGTGCCATGGTTGCCTTATTTCATGATATGATCCATCATGAGATAGAAGTGTATGTGGACGACATGATCGCAAGGTCCCAGACTGAGGAAGAGCACCTAGATCATCTGCAGAAGCTATTTGACCGGTTGAAACTGTACAAGCTGAGATTGAACCCGAACAAGTGCACCTTCGGGGTAAGATCTGGGAAGTTGCTAGGCTTCGTGGTCAGTGATAAAGGTATTCAAGTGGACCCTGCTAAGGTCAAAGCTATTCAAGAGATGCCAGTTCCTAAGACAGAGAAGGAAGTCAGAGGCTTTTTAGGACGCCTGAATTACATCGCTCGATTCATCTCACATCTGACTGCTACCTGTGAGCCAATCTTCAAGCTGCTGAAGAAAGATCAGGTAGTACGTTGGAACGATGAATGTCAGGCTGCTTTCGACAGAATCAAAGAGTATCTCCAAGAACCACCTATCCTTATGCCACCGGTTGAAGGGAGACCTCTGATACTATATCTGACAGTGCTTGACAACTCAATGGGGTGTGTGCTGGGGCAGCATGACGAGTCTGGCCGAAAAGAGCATGCCATTTATTACCTTAGCAAAAAGTTTACCGGCTGTGAGACCCGATACTCACTGCTTGAGAAAACTTGCTGCGCTTTGGTATGGGCTGCTCGCCGGCTGAGACAGTATATGCTGACTCACACTACTTTGTTGATCTCAAAGATGGATCCTATAAAGTACATATTCGAAAAGCCTGCTCTGTCTGGGAGAATTGCAAGATGGCAAATGATCTTGACGGAATACGACATCCAGTACACAACCCAGAAAGCCATCAAGGGAAGTGTATTGGCAGACCACTTAGCTCATCAAGCTGTAGATGACTATCAATCAATGAACTTCGAATTTCCGGATGAAAGCATTATGATTGTAACTGACTGTGAAGTACCTGGACCGGAGGAAGGACCTGAGCCAGGATCCCGATGGTCTATGCACTTTGACGGAGCCTCCAATGCTTTGGGAAATGGTATCGGCGCCATAATCATATCTCCACAAGGTACTCATACTCCACTCACCGCCCGACTGTGTTTCAACTGTACCAACAACATGGCGGAGTATGAGGCGTGCATCATGGGTCTTCAAGCTGCGATTGACCTAAGGATCAAATTTCTAAGTGTCTTCGGAGATTCCGCTCTTGTGATCAATCAGATCAAAGGAGAGTGGGATACGAAACATCCAAACCTGATTCCTTACAGAGAACGTGTGTTGACCCTAATTCCCCACTTCACAGAGATAACCTTTGAGCACTTTCCAAGAGAAGAAAATCAGCTGGCGGACGCGTTAGCTACAATGTCTTCAATGTTCAAGGTCAAATGGGATAATGAAGCTCCCCGGATCATCATCTGGAAACTGGACGAACCGGCATACTGTTGTGATCTCGAAACTGAATTGGTGACTGAGAAGCCTTGGTACCACGAAGTGAAGAGATACCTGGAAGCTCAGGAATACCCTGAAGGTGCCTCGGTCAATGATAAGAAATTCCTGAGGAGGTTCGCAGCAAAATTCTTCCTAAGCAACGGCATCTTGTACAAGCGAAACCATGATTCAACCTTACTGCGTTGTGTGGATAAGACTGAAGCGGAAAGAATCATGGAAGAGCTACACGAAGGGACCTTCGGTACACATTCCAGTGGACATACAATGGCTAAGAAGATCCTACGGGCAGGATATTACTGGTCCACAATGGAAGCTGATTGCTACCAACATTCCAGGACATGCCACAAGTGCCAGATTTATGCAGACAAGGTGCATGTTCCTCCGGTTCCCCTGAATGTTCTGACTGCGCCTTGGCCGTTTGCAATGTGGGGCATAGACATGATCGGTGAGATAAAACCTACGGCATCCAATGGACATCGCTTCATCCTAGTGGCGATTGATTATTTTACGAAGTGGGTTGAGGCAGCATCCTATGCTACGGTAACCAAGACTGTTGTGGCACGGTTTATTCGACACAACCTGATCTGTCGGTACGGCGTCCCTGAGAGAATTATTACAGACAACGGTACCAATTTAAACAACAAAATGATTGCTGAGCTCTGCGAACAGTTCAAAATACAGCACCACAATTCTTCTCCTTACAGACCGAAGATGAATGGGGCTGTAGAAGCAGCTAACAAGAACATCAAGAAGATCGTGCAGAAGATGACAGTAACTTACAAAGATTGGCACGAGATGTTACCGTTCGCTCTGCATGGGTACCGTACCTCAGCGAGGACGTCAACCGGGGCAACTCCTTTCTCTCTTGTTTATGGCATGGAGGCAGTCTTGCCGATCGAAGTGCAAATACCCTCCCTCCGGATAATGAAGGATGCAAATCTGAACGAAGATGATTGGATCCAGACACGACTTGATCAACTCAACCTCATTGATGAAAAGAGACTGGCTGCTATCTGCCATGGTCAGACGTATCAGAAACGGATGATCAGGGCATTTAACAAGAAGGTCAGACCACAAGAATATCAAGTCGGGGATCTGGTGATCAAGAGAATTATCCTTCCTCAGAGTGATCCAAGGGGCAAATGGACCCCTACGTACGAAGGGTCATTTGTGGTTAAGCATGTGTTCTCAGGAGGAGCCATGATATTGACCAACATGGATGGTGACGACCTTCCTCACCCCGCCAATGCAGACATAGTTAAAAAATACTACGCATGAAAAAAAGACCCGCTAGGCTGACATGCCTAGGAAAAAATTAGGACTTCCCGTCGAACCAAAAGGGTTCGGGCAAAATGAAGGGATGAAAATGAAAAATCTGTACACCCGGCAAGTCGAAAACCTGAAAAGGCGGCTTGGGCAAAAATGGGTATCCCGGTGGACTGAAAACCCGTAAGGGCGGTCCAGGCAAAAATTAGGGATAAAGCGTAATACTATGTCTCATTGATCACTTTGCATCCAGAATCCGGTATCTACATCAAGTTCAGACGGCATCGATCAGTCGGCTTCACCTTCAACCAAGGTCATCAAGTGATGAGACGCTCAGAGTTATAAAGGCAATAGCAGAGTTGAAACCCAGTGGATCATTCATATTTCACACAGCTGTTTTATTTTCTTTTGTACAAAACTTGTATAAATTCTCTTGTTCGGCGACATTCCTCTTACTAGGACGTCAGCCTCTTGTACACAAAACGCCTATTCACAGGCCATTCAAAATCAATACAAATATACTTTTCAGTTAAACGTGCCAAGTGTTTTTCTTTTTCTGTTTTGTTTTGCGAAGAACGTCCAAGGTTCAATTTGTGATATATGCATTGACAATAATTTGCTAACTCATAAATATTTGCATACGAAACAAAGGAATTAATTGCAGGTGACACTAGAAACAGGGGCAATAAAGAGTTGTCCGAGCAGTCTAATTGTTCTATCCTCCAAGGTACCAAGGTAGGTTCAGCCAAAGAACATAATCAGATACCTTAATTCCCCAGAGAGTGGTTCAGCAAAACAGTACATTCCGCTCCAAGCAAAATTATCAAGTCCCAAGGAAATTGAGTATCCTCCCGCAGATCTCAATACTTCCTCAGCAGCACATATTCTTAACAAGCATCCCCGGCAGTCTTGGTCTAAAGATCGTTCCCCGGCGGTATCTCAATATTCAAATGGAACCACTTCCCCAGCATATCAAAACTCCCCAAGAGAGTCCCATCCAGTTCCCCAGGAAAGTTGGAATTCATATCCCCAAGCAATAAGCTTATCCCCAGTAGATTCTGGAAGCTTATCCCCGCAGAGCACGAACGCATCGTCCGGCTTGATTTAAAGAGTTATTTCCTTAACAGGATATAACTGGGTTATCCTCAGCCAAAAGCCACGGAAAGGTCGTCGTCAACGTAGTTCTTTCCTATCCTCAGCGAAGTCTATTCACACTTCCAATACAACAACGGTATCCCCAACAGAGTTATTATCTACACTCAGCAAAGCATCTCCCCACAGAGTATTGCTTCCCAGCATGGTCGCTAGAGTATCTTTTCTCCCTGCAGAATCTTCCATTTGCCAAGTTTATTCCGCAACGGAGTCATCTTCTCCTATCGGTATTCTTGCAGCTATCATCCCCAACGGAAGCAAAATCAATTCTTCAACATCAGCCCAGGAGTGACTTCCCGGCACCCGTCAAGGATTCACTTTCCTAGACGAAAACATTCATAAAAACATCATATACATCATCATAGCATACATAACGCATTGCATCATACAAATCTCATTTATGTTGAGAACATCATTGCTTGATCCATATCATGCATTGCATATGACTGACCTTTACTTTTCAGGAAAGACGCAGTTAAAATGCTTAAACATATTTCAAAGCCTTCTCTAGTCCAGCTAAATCGACTCCCAACAGTTTTTTCTGATAAAGACTCAGCAGAAGTTATGGTCCCCTCTCCGGCAAGTGCGTGAGGTGGTAATTCCTTCTTCAGATGTTTCCCTCTCCGACGATGAGTGTGAGGTGATAGTCTCTTATGGTCCCCTCTCCGGCAAGTGCGTGAGGTGGTAATTCCTTCTTCAGATGTTTCCCTCTCCGACGATGAGTGTGAGGTGATAGTCTCTTATGGTCCCCTCTCCGGCAAGTGCGTGAGGTGGTAATTCCTTCTTCAGATGTTTCCCTCTCCGACGATGAGTGTGAGGTGATAGTCTCTTATGGTCCCCTCTCCGGCAAGTGCGTGAGGTGGTAATTCCTTCTTCAGATGTTTCCCTCTCCGACGATGAGTGTGAGGTGATAGTCTCTTATGGTCCCCTCTCCGGCAAGTGCGTGAGGTGGTAATTCCTTCTTCAGATGTTTCCCTCTCCAACGATGAGTGTGAGGTGATAGTCTCTTATGGTCCCCTCTCCGACAAGTGCGTGAGGTGGTAATTCCTTTTTCATATGTTTCCCTCTCCGACGATGAGTGTGAGGTGATAGTCTCCTATGGTTCCCTCTCCGACGGTGTGTGAGGTGGTAATTCCTTTCTCAGATGTTTCCCTCTCCGGCGTTGAGTGGGGTGATCATTCCTTCAAGATTATAATTGCTTATGGTTCTCTTCCCGATACTGCAAAGATGGTAATTCCCGCTAAGATTTTTCTCAACGAGCGTTGTTGAAGTTAAAATCACCCAAGGTTCTCTTACCATTCATGCCAAGGCAGTAACCATCCCTGGTTCATTCATCATCTTTTGAAGCTCCAGATTCAGCTCCTGTAACCAGTCAGGACACATCTATACCAAGCATCTAAAATCAACTCCTGCAACGTGTCAGGTACTCATTTTTTCTTTTGCAGGTATGCAGGTTCTCGCCCAGGAATCTCCTACGCAATCAACATCCAGATGGCATCTATAAGCCCATCACCCTATCCAGCAATCTCCAAATGGCATCTATAAGCCCATTCCCCCATCACACTGCTAATATGTGAGCGCAAATTTCTGGGCACTTTAGTGTTCAATCATCTTCTACCCTCGGATTACGAAAGGCACGTCAGCCAATCTGCATCCTCAGGTCTAAGAAGATTGAACAGGGGCAACTGTTGCACCCCAAAATTTGCCCTCCCATATTCTTCAAGAAATTGCCAAGCCAAGCTGCAAAACTCCCCAAGGGTTGCACAGTCCAATTGTCTCCTATACAGTCAAAACTAGGGTTTGTGTTCTGATCAAGAAAAGGAAGTTTTCAAGGGCCCAATCAAGTCTCATATGCCTACAAATATGGTCAAGCATCCTCATATCAAGTTTCAAGGCATTCAGCTCAAAATTGCACAATCAAAACCCTAAATTGCACTACAGTCAACTGTAGGGGCAAAATGGTCATTTGACAGTCAAAAGTTCAAAATTTTGGTCAACATATCATTTTGAAGCCACAAACATCATTTGATCAATGCTTGATCATGATTCTCAAAATTTGGCTCAGAAATCATCAAAGATGCAAAAGTTACTATATTTGGACAGCTGAAAAAGTCAACTGAAATTGACCAGGGCATAACTTTCACATGGATTATCAGAAAAATTCCATCCAAAGCTCATTTTGAAGAGAAAGACATTTCCTACAACTCATCTTCATACTTCAAGTCCAAGAAATACTCTCATAAAAAGTTATCAATTTCAACATTATAGGTCATTTTCAAAAGTTAACAAAAAGGGACTTTAAGTCAAAGGCCATAACTTGAGATTGGTAAATCAAAATGACATGGGACCAAAGGCATTGGTTAGAGGACTCAAAGACCTTTCCAAAATGTCCAAAAGCATGAGAAAAGATTAAAAATTGAGCAAGTTATGCCTTGTGGAAGTTGGGAAACTTTTGGATATTTTGAAAAGTCAACATTACTTCAAATGACCTAAATTTGCTAATGGGCCCATTTTTCTTCCATGATTCATCATTCCAAGCATGTGCACGACCACTTGGCCCAAAGGGAAGTATTTTCTCATTTTTTATTTATTTATTTGAATTATTATTCATATTAATTCATTTAAATTATATAAATATGTGGAAAATATAAAACTTGACCTAAAAAATCTTTTTGTACACATTCTAGACTTAATAACTCGTGCACATCCCAATATGGCAAGATTTGGTTCAATTTGAGCATGATTGAGCAAAATACACATGAAAAAGATTCAAAAGGATCCTTAAAAAATCAAATATTCAAATCAATGATTGCAAGAGATCTTGGCCAATTTTCTTAACCTAATATGCTCACTACATAACCAGGAATACAAACCTAATGCATACACACTGAAAACTGCGCAGCAATTCCCCTACCAAACTTGAAAAATTCTCCATAAAACTCAAAACTGAAAACAGCTTTCCAGGTTGATTCAAGGCACAAAACCTATTCCAAAAGCTTCCTTGGCAATCCCTGAACGCATTCCAATCAAGAACAACAACCAAAGCTCCAAGAATTGGTATCTATGACTCGAACTGCAAAGAGAAAAATTCAGAACTGTGCATCATGATTTATGCATCCTTTGCCATTTTTATTTATTGATTCATGTTTGTTGTGAGTTTCTTATGCTAACCAATGCCTTTAATTGCATTTTTACGCCATACACACGATTATGCCATGATTACGTTTTAGGGTTTGCAGAGCTCTAAATTGGGGTTTTTTACCCAAGGCAAAATTAGGACTCAGGAGTAATACCATTGGCATGAGCACGTCCAGACGAAGAAATCCCAACCCTCGCGCCTAATTTATATTTAGAACTGAGCTATTCGCTATTTTCTCCAAGACGGCCTAATACAACGCGTGCAAAACTGTTGCCTAAAGCTTTATGTTACAGGGACGATGAAGAGGACGATGCGTTGTCAAAACGTGATAGGCGGATTCAAACTTTCGCGCGCTGACTCCCACTAATATAGCTTTTCTTTTATATTATTTATTTGATATTATATATTAAACGTAATCAAACTGGCTCAGTGGCAGGTACCTATGCTTGTAGCGTTCAAGACCTGGGTTCGAGTCCCAGGTCTGTACTATTCTCAATAATATTTTTCCCATGATTTTCATATGCAGCGCCCAAAGTGAAAACCACCATATTCCCTCACCATCAAGTGTGACACGTTCCCCTGGAGATCAAACCAAAGGCTTAGATCTGAAGAGCACCATGTACCATAGTCAAACGCATCACACGCTATGCAAAAAGTCAGCGAATTTCATGCTTAATGGGCCAGATCATTCAAAGTCATACCTCCATATTGGGGACCTGAACCCCCCCCCCCCTGGTTTGCTTCTCTATATTTTTTTATTAAATATTTTCAATTATGATTTTATTTCCTTTATTAATTTAATTAATTATTTTTTTTACAAAAATACAAAAACTTCTTAAAAATCAGAAAAGACCAAAAAAATATAATAAATATTTAATTTAATTATTTTCATAAATAAATTAACATGTAAATTAACTTAGTATTAATTTAGGTTGCAACTTTAATTCTTTTCATAAAAATGTAAAAAATATAGAATTTAGGTTTAATAAATTTTATTCCTTTTTTAATTTTCTTTTTTCACCATAATATTATTTACTTTATTTATTTTCATAATTAAATTGTACATACAAATTAGGGTTTCATTTAGTTAAAAATTTCAATATTTTCTTAATAACTAAAAAATAATTAGAACTAGGGTTTGACATTTTAATTTTAATTAATTCTTTTTCCATTAAATCTAAAAAACACTAAAAATACCAAAAAACATTTTCAATTTCTTTTAATTTTAATTCCTAATTAAATTAATCTTTTTTTTTTTGTTAATTAAATGCATTAACTTTAATTTTTTGCAAAAGGGTCCAACGCCCTCGTTCGTAACTTATTTAATTCGCGTATTTATTTTCTTTCGCTTAATCAATTATGTACCTCTCCCAAAGCGTTGTAACTTAACTTCTCGCACTTTTATTTCTTTTGCTTTATTTACTTTCCGTCAAATCGGGTCCGGTTTAATTTTGGCGATGTGGACCCGCGCCATTTGTAATAGTCTTAGATTTACTTTTCCCGCAACTTTTAACTGTTAACAAAAGCATGAAAGAATGTATGGACTTAAAATAAAATCAAGCGTAGAACACCAATGAACATGACAAGACAAATATCAATGAAAACGATACACGAATCGCACACACCACCCCTAGGGTACGCCTCACTGTTGCCTTGCCTCGAAAGGTGATCGTCGAGTAGAGGATGTCTTAGTAAGTCCTCATGATCCGGGAACCTGGCATGAGGGTAGCTTCTAAGGTGTCTTTCCATTGCTCTGGTGATCACCATGTCCCGAACCTCGAATTGACCCGAACACCTCCAACGGTGGTGCTACCTACCTCTCAATGGTGGGATGGGACTGCTTTAAAGGACATTTACACAGACGAATTCCTTAGGGTAGGTAGACGACTCTAGATACTTGCTCTAAATTCAAAACAAAATCAAACATACTTTTCACACTGACACCTTTTCAAAAAGCTTTCGAAAGCAATTTTTCAAACACTCTTGAGGACTGATACAAGAGTCGAACTAGAATTTTCAAAGAAACTTTTTTTAAAACCCACAGTTGAAAAGCAAACAAACCATTTTTGAAAACACAAATGAGCAAGTATCTAAGAGCCCATGGATAACCATGGATAGAAAGGGTGCTAACACCTTCCCTTTCTATAATCTACCTCCCGGACCGAGAGCAATCTCTATAAGGAATTTTTCTGTGCTTTTGTCCTTTCCATTTGGAGAAAATAAAAGACGGTGGCGACTCTTGCTTCCGCGACATTTCGCGAACCAGCGTTAAACAGTCAGTTCCAGATCCACCGATCACAGCAGTCAAGATCTTCATGTCTCGTAACCCAGTGCCTACACTCTTGGGTGATATTCTGCATGCTCTTTATACCCGTACTGTTCGAAGAAGGGGAACTCTCATGTGCTATACACCGCTGCTGGCGAGGTGGTTTATTTCTCACCTCCCCATATTTGTACTGAAGAATGAGGAAGGTGTAGGTTGGGCTTACAGAATCATGTCCCTTGCTCATACAGATATCCTTTGGAGTACTAAGGATATGGAAAGGATAGCTGTCATTGATCGGTGCGGGGAATACCCTAATGTTCCATTGCTCGGAATTAGAGGAGGAATAACCTGTAGTCCTTGTTTGGCCTTACGACAGTTTGGACGAGCTCGAAGGGACAGACCTCATGAGCTGCTACTTACAGGCATTGTCTTTAACTTCAAGGGGGGTGTTGAGGGACATCTCCACCAGTTTATACGAGCCTGGGACAGGGTGAACAGGTATGACCCACATGAACTAGGAATGAAGACTTCTCTCCCGATGCAACTGTATCTCTAGCGGGTTCGAGCCCGTGCTCAAAAGATTGGGATGCCATATGAAGTTGTTTTGCCGGTGGTTATAGAGCATACTGATGAAGAAGGTGTTCCTTATACTGTCCTCCATCCTTATATGCCTGCTGATCTAGGGGCGTTGAAGAGATATTGGATCCAGTTAAGGGAAGAGAGGGATACCTACAGAGAGAAGTATCATGAGCAGGAGCGGAAGATCTTAAAGCTTACAAGGCAGCTTGAGAATGAGAGAACAATCAACGATTATGTCAGCACGAAGGGAAAACGACCATGGGAGTTCTTATGACTTTTATTGTTTCTAGTTTAGATTTGCTTTTCAGTTCATTTCTTTTTTAACGCCTTAAAGGCATTTGTTAAACATTTGTTACAAGTTTTAATCTAATAAAGTGTGTTTCATTTTGGTTTACAAATTTGAATCTCCCTAAGTCTTTAAAATCATTTCATACGCATTCCATTACCATGCACCTCATTACAGGTACCCTTACAGGTTTCTTATCTTCTTCGTTGTTTATTTCAGCACAAAATGTCTTCTGAAACACCTACTGATCAAGCTATTAAGGCTCTTCAAGCTCAGAATGCTCAGTTCCAGGAGATGTTCCTGAACTTGGCCAAGAGTCAACAAGATTTGAAGACTCACATCTTGAAGGGAAAGAAGAAGAAGAAGAAGAAGGTGGTCCTCCTGAACATGGGTCACAGATTTGGGAACAGGTTGAGACAGGAAGCTGATTTTTCTCATTCATCTGGAGGAGGAGAGAATCAAGAAGAAAGGAAGGGTCCTAGCCCTGTGGTTTCTGACAATGACACTGATTTTGATGATGAACAGTACCCTCCTGCTGAGGATAGGTACAAACAACTTGAAGACCGTCTGAGTGCCATGGAGATTCAAAAGGTTCCTGGGTTGGACTTAGGAGATTTGGGTTTGGCATCTGGGGTGGTGATCCCACACAAGTTTAAAGCTCTTGTCTTTGCTAAGTATGACGGGGTATCTTGTCCAAAGCTACACCTCTGCTCGTACGTTAGAAAGATTCAACCATATACTGCTGATAGGAACCTCTGGGTTCATTTCTTTCAAGATAGTCTGTCAGGGACTCAACTTGAATGGTTCTATCAACTGGAAGGAGCTAATGTCCGCAACTTGGAGGACATTGTTGCTTCTTTTTATAAGCAATACCAGTATAATGCCGACCTTGCTCCCACGCATACTCAACTTCAGGGTATGTCTATAGGTGCGAGCGAAGGTTTTAAGGACTACGCTCAGAAGTGGAGAGATCTTGCGAGGAGAGTGCAACCCCCTCTGTCTGATAGGGAGTTAGTGGATATGTTTCTTAGGACTTTGTCTGGTCCATATTTCAATCATTTGATCGGTAGTTCATCGTCTGGGTTCACTGAATTGATTATGACTGGGGAGAGGATTGAAGCTGGTATCAGAAGTGGCAAAATACATAAAGGTGCTTCGTCAAGTACAGAGAAGAGGCCTTTCAAGAAGGAATCTAGTGCAGTATACAGCTCAAGGAGCCAAAACCGACTTGAGCGTCGCCAAGCAGTTAATGCGGTGGTAATATCAAGACCTACTGTTGCCCCGCAACGTAACAATCAACAAAGAGTAGAAAGACCGCAAAGACAGTATACTCGGCTCAGTATGACTTTATCTCAAATTTTGCCGCAATTGTTGAAGACAAACCTGTTAACTCTAAGGGAAGCTCCGAAGAATCCTAGTACCACATCTCCGCTGTATAATCCAAATGCCCGTTGTGCTTATCACTTTGATAGCCCATGGCATGATACCAACAACTGCTGGGCTTTGAAGAATAAAGTACAGGATCTGATTGAAGCTAAGGAGATTGAGTTTGAAGCACCAGAAAAGCCTAATGTCATGACTGCTCCTATGCTCAATCATGGAGTAAATGTTGTGGATGATGATTCATTTATAACCTTCGTGGAAGACATTTCTACTCCGTTGATGATCGTTAAGAAGAACCTATCGTTGGCCAGTTTATTTCCGGGCTATGGCGAAGGTTGCCACCTGTGTTCCATCCTACCTGCTGGTTGCCATTTATTGAAGTCAGGTGTTCAACGCCTGATGGATAACAAAGAAATCTTGTTCGAGAAAACTTTGGTTCCGTTGATTCCTGTTGAAGATGTTTCCATAATCACCATTTCCGCCAATTCTTCCAAGGCTTCCTCGAGAAAGCCTGTTAGAATTACATTTGTTCCGAGAGTTGCTCCATTGATCATTACTATTCCTGGACCTATCCCTTACACGTAGGATAAGGTTGTCTCATGGCACTATGGGGCCGATGTGTATTATCATGGGATTAAACAAGACTTGAAGGTTGAGGAGGCTGATACTGATGTCAACAATATTGTTGGGTCTAGCAAGGTCACCCGAAGCGGAAGACTCTTCTCTCCTAAGATTTCTCCTCCGATTGTTCAAAAGCTTATTGTCATTCCGTCTGCTAGTACGTCAGCTGCTGTTCCAATTCTCACTCCAGTTATCACCCCTGTCGCTGAGTCATCTGACACTCGGGGCAAAGAAGTTACAGGTGGGCCTTCCCGGATGGAGGCACCTAAAAAAGTCATTGTTGAAACCTCTAGGCAAGAGATAGAGGAAATTTTGAAAATTATCAAGAAAAGCGACTACAACGTAGTCGAACAACTGGGGCAAACCCCATCGAAGATCTCTATGTTGTCTTTATTGTTGTTCTCAGAAGCCCATGCTAAGGCTCTAATTGCTTTCCTTAAAATTGCGCATGTGCCGCAGGAAACATCTGCTGATCAATTCAAAGACTGTGTGGCTAGTTTGACCGCTGATAAAGGGTTGGGTTTCTCCGACGCATATCTGACTACCAAGGGAAGGAATCAGAATGATGCTCTGCACGTCTCGATCGAGTGCAGGGGCACTACCTTGGCCCACGTGCTGGTGGACACTGTGTCCTCATTAAATGTTTTACCCAAGAAAGCATTAGATCAGTTGGATTGTGAAGGGTTGGTTCTGAAACCAAGTAATATTATGGTTAGGGCCTTTGATGGGTCCAAGAGGATGGTACATGGGGAGGTGGATGTCCCTGTTAAGGTTGGTTCCCAGACTTTTGCGTCTATGTTCTATGTGATGGACATTCAACCATCTTATTCTTGTTTGTTGGGTCACCCGTGGATTCATAAAGCTGGGGCAGTAACTTATATGCTCTATCAAATGTTAAAGTATCCAGTAAAGGGTAAAATTGTTACGGTGTAGGGTGAGGAAGAGTACATGGTAAGCCACCTTAACTCTTTCCGGTATGTGGAGATGGATGAGGAGTTCATTGAAACCTCGTGCCAGAACTTTGAAGAAGTCCCCCAGACTCTGGCATCGACTGAAATTACTGCTGACGGACCTCCAATGAAGATGGCTTCCCTCAAGGATGCTAGGGCTGTTGTTGAAAAAGGTGGGTGTGCGAATTGGGGCCAACTCCCTGACTTTGCACACAAGACTGACAAGTTTGGTTTGGGTTTTAGTGCAGAAGCTCAAAGGGTTATTCGGCGTGCGCGGATGGGAAGACCTCCCCCGCGTATCAGTAATCTGCGAGTGAATTCGATTGAAGATGATGATGAAGAGTCAGATTTCGACAGCTGGATTTACCCGACTACCGACGGTGTATTGAGCAATTGGACGGCAAAGGACTTCGTGCCCATTTCTTTTATTACACAGTAATAGACTTTTTGTTTTGAGACTTGTAACAGACAATTTGAAACTTTTACAGCCCGGTGCCATGCCCGAGACACCGTGGCTTTGTTTGTGAGGGCTTATTATGTGTCATTTCCATATATCATCAATAAAGCATTGGACGTTCTTCTTGCATTACAAATTTTACGCTCCTTGTTTTTCCTTTCTATCTTGCACTTTATCAAAACAGCTATTTGTCTTACACACACTCACATACCATAATACAGGTCTACATACACTATGGATCCCACTGATAACGACTCTGCTACTGCCAATTATGACTTCGAAAGTCCAACCAAGCCGAGGACGAAGGTGAGGATGATTGTGAAGTTCCTGGGGAACTTGCTAGACTGTTACTTCAGGAAGAGAGGGCCATACAACTGCATGAAGATCCGGTGGAATCAGTAAATCTGGGTACAGAGGAAGATAAGAAAGAGGTCAAGATCGGTGCAAATCTAGAGTCTAGTGTCAAGCAATGGTTGATACAGATGTTGCGTGACTATGTTGAGATCTTTGCCTGGTCTTATGAAGACATGCCTGGGTTGGATACTGATATCGTCGTTCACCGCTTGCCAACCAAAGAAGACTGTCCTCCAGTGAAGCAGAAAGTTTTCCGAATGCGCCCAGAGATGTCTGAGAAAATCAAGGCCGATGTTATGAAACAGTTTAATGTCGGTTTTCTAGCAGTTACTTCTTACCCGCAGTGGGTGGCTAACGGGGTTCCGATGCCGAAGAAAGATGGTAAAGTTCGTATGTGCGTAGACTATAGGGATTTGAACAGGGCGAGTCCCAAGGATGATTTCCCTCTGCCTCATATCAATGTTCTGGTTGACAACACCGCACATCATAAGGTCTTCTCCTTTATGGATGGTTTCTCCAGTTACAATTAGATTAAGATGGCTCCCGAACACACGGAGAAGACAACTTTCGTTACGCAATGGGGTACCTTTTTCTACAAAGTCATGCCATTCGGATTGAAGAATGCTGGGGCAACGTATCAGCGCGCCATGGTCACTTTTTTCCACGACATTATTCATCATGAGATTGAGGTATACGTTGATGACATGATTGCAAGGTCCCAGACTGAGGAAGAACACCTCGACCATCTTCAGAAGCTATTTGACAGGTTGAAGTTGTACAAGCTGAGGTTAAACCCGAACAAGTGCACCTTTGGAGTGAGATCTGGTAAACTGTTGGGTTTCTTGGTTAGTGATAAAGGTATTCAAGTGGATCCGGAAAGGTGAAGGCTATACAGGAAATTCCAGCTCCCCGAACGGAAAAAGAAGTCAGAGGCTTTTTGGGACGGTTAAACTACATTGCCCGATTCATTTCACACCTGACTGTTACTTGTGAACCAATCCTCAAGCTGCTGAAGAAAGATCAAGTGGTAAGATGGAATGATGAATGTCAAGCCACTTTCGAAAGGATCAAAGAATATCTCCAGGAACCACATATTCTGATGCCTCCAATTGAAGGGAGACCTTTGATCTTATACTTGACAGTACTCGACAATTCGATGGGGTGCGTGTTGGGGCAGCATGACGAGTCTGGCCGAAAAGAGCATGCTATTTATTACCTTAGCAAAAATTTTACCGACTGCGAGACCCGATACTCGTTGCTTGAGAAAACTTTTTGCGCTTTGGCATGGGCTGCTCGCCGGCTGAGACAGTATATGCTGACTCACACTACCCTATTGATATCAAAGATGGATCCAATCAAGTATATCTTCGAGAAGCCTGCCTTGTTCGGAAGAATAGCAAGATGGAAGATGATCTTGACTGAGTACGACATCTAATACATGACCCAAAAAGCAATCAAGGGAAGTGTGTTGGCAGATCATTTGGCGCATCAGGCTGTAGACGACTACCTATCCATGAACTTTGAATTCCCGGATGAGAATATCATGTTAGTGACCGACTGTGAAGAACCTGGACCGGATGAAGGTCCTGAGGAGGGATCCCGATGGTCTATGTACTTTGATGGAGCTTTAAACGCTTTGGGTAATGGCATTGGCGCCGTGATCATATCTCCTAAAGGTCGTCATACTCCGTTTACCGCCTGATTATGTTTTAACTGCACCAATAATATGGTGGAGTATGAAGCATGCATCATGGGCCTACGAGCAGCTATTGACCTAAGGATTAAGTTCTTGAGTGTATTCGGAGATTCCGCTCTCGTGATCAGTTAGATCAAAGGCAAGTTGGATACGAAGAACCCAAATCTTATTCCTTACAATGAGTATGTACTGACATTGCTTCCACACTTCGAGGAGATAACCTTTGAACATTTCCCCAGAGAGGAGAATCAGTTGGCAGACGCGCTAGCTACGATGTCTTCTATGTTCAAGGTTAGATGGGACAATGAGGCTCCCTAGATTACCATCAAGAGGTTGGATGAACCCGCACATTTCTGTGATATTGAGACTGAAGTGGTAACAGATAAACCCTGGTTTCATGAGGTAAAAAGATATCTTGAGGCTCAGGATTACCCCGAGGGTGCATCTGTTAACGATAAAAAGTTCCTGAGGAGGTTCGCGGCAAAGTTCTTCATCAGTAATGGTATCCTTTACAAGCGTAACCATGATTCCACCTTACTGCGATGTGTGGATAAGAACGAGGCAGAAAGGATTATGTCGGAGTTACACGAAGGAACTTTCAGAACTCATTCCAATGGACACACCATGGCGAAGAAAATTCTTCGGGCAAGATTCTATTGGTCTACTATGGAAGCCGATTGTTATCAGCATTCTCGGACCTGTCATAAGTGCCAAGTCTACGCTGATAAGGTGCACATACCTCCAGTTCCTCTGAATGTCTTGACGACACCTTGGCCTTTTGCAATGCGGGGCATCAATATGAATGGCGAGATCATACCTACTGCGTCCAACGGGCATCATTTCATTATGGTAGCTATTGATTACTTTACAAAGTGGGTTGAGGCAGATTCCTTTGCTACAGTGACAAGAACATCGTGGCACGGTTTATTCGGCACAATTTAATCTGTTGATACGGTATACCAGAGAGGATCATTACGAACAATGGTACAAATATCAACAATACAATGATCACTGAGCTCTGCAAGCAGTTCAAGATACAACATCACAACTCTTCCCCTTACCGGCCGAAGATGAATGGGGTTATTGAAGCGTCTAATAAAAACATCAAGAAGATTGTGCAGAAGATGATGATAACATACAAAGACTGGCACGAGATGTTACCATTCACTCTTCATGGGTACCGCACCTCGGCACGAACGTCAACAGGGGCAACACCCTATTCTTTGGTATATGGCATGGAGGCAGTCTTGCCCATTGAAGTTCAGATACCCTCTCTTCGGATCATGAAAGATGCAGGTTTGAGCGAAGACGACTGGATCCAGACCCGGCTTGATCAGTTGAACTTAATCGACGAAAAGAGACTTATTGCTATTTGTCATGGTCAGACGTATCAAAAGAGGATGATCAAGGCATTTAACAAGAAAGTTAGACGACAAGAGTATCAAGTCGTGGATCTGGTGATCAAGCGCATCATACTGCCACAAGGTGATCCCAGGGGCAAATGGACCCCTACTTACGAAGGCCCATTTGTGGTTAAGAACATTTTCTCGGGAGGAGCTATGATTCTAACCACCATGGATGGTGACGACCTTCCTCACCCCGTCAATGCAGACATAGTGAAAAAATACTACGCATAATCAAAGACCCGCTAGGTTGAT
The DNA here is from genome assembly GCA_948472305.1 of Vicia faba. Taxonomy (NCBI): domain Eukaryota; kingdom Viridiplantae; phylum Streptophyta; class Magnoliopsida; order Fabales; family Fabaceae; genus Vicia; species Vicia faba. The sequence continues at coordinate 306,660,512 of OX451735.1, read as the reverse complement.
TGGCCTAGGCAAAAATAAGGGCTTCCCGGCGAACCAAAAGGGTTCGAGCAAAAATAAAGGATGAAAATGAAAAAACTATACACCCGGCAAGTCGAAAACCTAAAAAAGAGGCTTGGGCAAAAAAGGGTATCCCGGTGGACTGAAAACCCAAAAGGGCGGACCAGGCAAAAATTAGGGATCAAAGCGTAACACTATGTCTCATTGGATCACCTTGCAACCATACTTCAGTATCGACTACCAAGCTCGGACGACACCAATCAATCTGATCTACCTTCAAACAAGCAGCAAAGTGATGAGATGCTCAAAGACATAGGGGAAATAGCAGAGTTGGAACTCAGTGGGATTATTCACATAGTTGTTTTTCTTTATTTTTCATAAATTGTACAAATTCTATTTTTCAGCGGTGTTCTCTTACTGGGACATCAGCCTCTTGTACAAAAACGCCTATTTACAGGCCAACTTCAAAGTTAATACAATTCATTTTCACAAAGAAATTTCAAATTGTTTTTCTTTTTCTGTTTTGTTTTGCAAGATCATCCAATGTTCATTTTTTATATATGCATTTGACATTAACTGCTGCTCATAAATATTTACACGCGAAACAAAAGATGATTACTCGTAATATCAGAAACACGGTCAAACAAGAAATGTCCAAGCCTTACAGTTGCTCTATTCACCAGGTATAGGGATAGATCTAGCTGAAGAATATGACTATAGTACATTCACTACCCGCAGAGTAAGAAAAAGACAGTAGTGTTAATTCTCCCCAGCTGAGGCTCGCAACCGTGAATGAGTCGGTAAGAGTCTCCCCAAGCAGAGTCTATCTATCACCAGCACTGGAAGATCATCCCTAGTGGAATCTAGAAGACCATCCCCGGCGGAGTCTAGAAGACCATCCCCAGTGGAGTCTGGAAGATTATCCCCAGCGAAGTCACCACTAGAAGATTATCCACAGCGGAGTTCATTTCTTTCACAAACAGGAATTTTTTATCCCCAACAGAATTTATCATCACCGGCAATGGTAATTCGTCCACAGCCGAAGTTGTTTCTCCAAAATCAGCAAATCCTCAGCAGAGTATATCTTCCCCACAGAGTCATTCTCTCACCAGCTTATTCTCCCGCCAAGTTATTCTTAGATCGTCTTCGATCGTTATCCCCAGCGGAGTTATATTCTCCAGCAGATTATTCTCCCAATCACCTTCGATCATTATCCACAGCGAGAGAAATTCTTTATACTCTTCAGCATGCAGTCCGGGATTTATTTTCCCCAGTTAGAGAATGTCATAAAACATTACATGCCCATACATCATGACATACGCACACGCATCATACAACACAATCTCATTTATTTTGAGAACAACATTTATTGATACATATCATGCATTACATACAATTAACCTTTACCTTTCAGGAAAGATACAATCAAATTCTCGCAAAATTCAAGCTATGAAGCTCGGGTACGACCGGATAGTATCTTGATCTCTACAGCATATCGTGAAGCCCGGATTCGACCGGATAACAGTATCGAACACCACGAAGCCTGGATTCGACCGGATAGTGGTTTATATTCAATCTATGAAGCTCGGAGGACGACTGGGTAATAGTTTAAGTCCTCAGCAAGCCGTGAAGCCCGGACTACGACCGGATAACAGCTCAGCAAGTTATTGTGAAGCCTGGATTACGACCAGATAGCGATACAAGTGTTAGAACAATGTTTGAATCTACTACCCTATATTTAAGTTTTGATGATAACAAAGTGAAAAGATATAGTATTTATATGTTTCATGTTTGAACTATCTGCTGCCTAAAATTATTATGTTCTGACTTGCAGATACGCTGATTGAAATAAGCAAGATCACATCTATTCAGCATCAGAATTTGATTTTGTACACCAGCATCAGAAGTTGCTACATCAGAACGTCAAGATCAGATGATCAACTCACGTACATGCTGAAGCCTGATGAACAAGACTGCGCTCAAACACTCTGATACAGAAACACAATAGTTCATCAGCAGCAAAGCAGAATCAGAATGAGCCAAGCCAGAACTTGCGTTAAGTAAGCAACGGTACTGTGCATTGAAAGCCAATTAATTCCAACGGCCTCATTCCAGACAAGATCTGCTCAAAAAGGAAAGCTTGTTATTAGCATTGAATCAAGAATATTGCATCCAACGTTCATCATCTCAAGTGCTATATAAACAAGGCTTTGAAGATTGAAATGGTTAATGCTCTCCAAATCTCTACACGCACAAAAGCTGAACCATAATCTTCGTTCTACCAGTTTTGCTAAACCATACACTCTGATATTCCATCACTGTTTAGCAATCTAGTTTCTAAGCTTCAATTTGTGTATACATCACAGTTGTGATAAAGTTTTGTAGAAAACATCCACACACATTGTTTTATCTCTTTGTAAGAAAGTGTTACCTTGACAAACCGGGTTGTGGTTTGAATCAAGAAGGCTTTAGCAGTTGTTAAAGCAGTCTGTAATATTCAGTTGAATATAGTGAATTAAGACCTCGTTGGAGAGAGGCGAAATCACCTTGACGGGTGGACTGGAGTAGTTTGAGATCAAACGAACCAGGATAAAAATATCGTGTTCATTGCTTTAGATTTCAGTTTTACAATTCAACCCCCCCCCCCCCCCCTTCTTGTGTTTTTCACCACTTCAACAAGTTCCTGTGAAGCCTGGTTTATGACCAGATAGCAGCCAAAGACACCGCAAAGCCTAGATTACGACCAGATAGTGGTATATCTTTAACACAAGTTCCGAAGCCTGTATTACGACCAGATAGGAATCGAGAAATTGTGAAGCCCAGATTACAAACGGATAGCAAGTTTAGTATCATCTCCCTAGTAAGTCGTTGTAAAGCCTGGATTACGACCAAATAGCAGTTGGTCTCATCACTATGAAGCCTGGACCACGACCAGATAGTAGTTCATTCTCACTTTCCTCTTTAATAGAGATGATTCCTCAGTAGAAAAATGGACGACCGAAGTTCCTAAAATTCAATAGAGATGATTCCTCAGTAGAATAACGGACGACCGAAGTTCCTAAATTTCAACAGAGATGATTCCTCAGTAGAATAACGGACGACCGAAGTTCCTAAAATTCAACAGAGATGATTCCTCAGTAGAATAACGGACGACCGAAGTTCCTAAATTTCAACAGAGATGATTCCTCAGTAGAATAACGGACGACCGAAGTTCCTAAATTTCAACAGAGATGATTCCTCAGTAGAATAAAGGACGACCGAAGTTCCTAAATTTCAACAGAGATGATTCATCAGTAGAATAATGGACGACCGAAGCTCCTAAAATTCAACTTTCCTCATCAACAGAGATGATTCCTCAGTAGAATAATGGACGACCAAAGCTCCTAAAATTCAACTTTCCTCTTCGATAGTGATGATTCCTCAGTAGAATAACGGACGACCGAAGCTCCTAAAATTCAACCTTTCTCAAAACAGAGATGATACCCCAGTAGAATAACGAACCACTGAAGCTCCTAAAATTCTATTTCTCCCAAGACAAAGAAAAACATTCCCCAGCAGAATCTTCCTCAACAACAGGTATACAAGCTTTCGCTAAGGAATCTCTTATTCGATCGACACTCCTTCGGATGGCATATTTAAGCCCATCTCCCGTCATCAATCTCTAAATGGAATCTGTAAGCCTATTCCCGACATCGCAAGACAATTACCACTTCATGCGAGTGCAAATTTCTGGGCACTCTAGTGTTCAATCATCTTCCACCTTCGGATCACGAAAGGCACGAAAGCCAATCTAAGTCCTCAGGTTTAAGAAGATTGAACATGGGCAGCTGTTGTACCCCAAAATTTTCCCTCCCATATTTCTCAAAAAATTCCAAGAAAGATCTTCAAGTTGCTCAAGGAAGTCCAAGGGTTGACCAGACAAGCTCCCTCCTAAGGCAGTCTACCTCAAATTAGGATTTCATGTTGCATCAAGATACTTGAGTCCAAGGGATCCCAAATGATCATCATTGGCCTAACATGTTCTCAAGATCATTCATGTCAAGTTTCAACCCCTATAGAGGAAATTTGCTCAGTCAACTGCTCAAAGGCCTGAAAATCGATTGTGTTAGGGCAAAAGTCAACTGTGGCCCACATACAGTCAAACTTCAAGATTTTTGGTCAACATCCTCATTTCGAAATATATTCCATCATTTGATCAAGGGTTGATGATGATTCATCAATGATTGCTCATAATTCATCAAGACTCAAAAGTTGCTAAATTAGGGTTTTAAAGGAAAAGTCAACTCAACTTTGACCAAGCATAACTTTCTCATACTTTATGAGAAATGACCCATCCAAAGCTCATTTTTAATAAAATGTAATTCCCTACAATCCATCTTCATCTCCCAAGTTCAAAATATGCACTCACAAAAAGTTATGAATTTGGACATTATAGGTCATTTTGAAAAGTCAACAAAAACACCTTTTTTGTCAAAGCTTCATACATGAGAATGGAATATCAAATTGAGATTAAACCAAAAGGGTTGCTTAGAGGACATATCAAGATTTCTAAAAAGTCTAAGAACACCTCCAAAGAGTCAAAATTGAGGAAGTTATGCATTGGTGAAGTTGACCCTTTTTGCAAAATTGTCAAAAGTCAACTATGCCTAAAACTTCAAATTTTGCCAAATGGGCCCAATCTTTTTCACTTGTTTTGAGTTGGAAACATGGTCCAAGAGCCCTAGCCTTTGCCACTTGTCATTATCTAATTTTTATTATTTATTTTGATTTTTATTTGAATTAAATCATTTTAAATCAAAACAAATCATAGAAAATCCAAAATATTGAAAACACAAGATTTTGTGCTTGTTTCAGGTCTTAAATTACAGCTAGCAAGAGATCAAATTCGTGTAAAGGCATGTGTGCACAAAAAAATTGGATTTGGATCATTTTTGGAAAGATTTTAAGGTGAATCAAATCAAGATCAAACTCATTGATGGAAGAAGGTTGAGTGCATTCTTTCAACCCTAATTCATTCCACAATACATATAGAAGCAAGGTAGACCAAAAACTAGGTTAGAAGGAGGCGCAGCATCAAGAACAGAACTTGAAAAAATCAAGAAAAAGTGCAAACATAAATTTCTAGTTACGGGCGAATTCAAGACCCTTGGACCATCTCAATCGATTCCTGGGATCCTCAGTAAGTAAAAGCAATCAAAAGCAAGCATTTCCAGGCCCTATATCGCATTGTAAGTCCATCACGACATCGCCTCTTTCTTGAATTCAAATTTCATGATATGGACATTGTTAGCACGAATTAACCATATATTCTTGATCCATGGAACATTTGCAAGCTTTCTATATTGTTTAATTGCATTTATATGGCTTGTATAAGATTTCACCATGGCTAGGGTTTGTAGCTTCGATTTAGGAGTTTTGTTTACAGGTAAAATTGGGCCATGAAAGGGCCACCAATAAATTCAGCAGGTCCATACGAATCCAACCATGGCGTTAGAAGTCATTTATCTTGCTCGTGGTGGATTTTAAGAGAACGCAGGCTTGTAGTGACGGACAAACGTCCGTAGGTAAAAGTTTGGGACTTTTACCCATGGAGAAGGGAAGAACATGATTTGCTGGCACCTCCCCATTGGATCGTTTGAATTTCTGCGCGAGTTTTTCAATATTCCACTTGTTTATAATATAATAATTGTTTTGTATTATTTAACAACAAAAGCAGAGTGGCGCAATGGTAGTGGGGTGGTTGTAAATTGCTTCAGGACCTGGGTTCAAATCCCAGGTCCCCCATTTCCTTCATATTTTTTCCTTTCAGGCAATCCAGCATGCTTGCAATACCAAGGGACTATCATACATCCTCATCATCCAGCCATTGGATCTCCTGGAAGCTAGATCTGAAGGCTAGCATATGAGAGACCACCATGGGGCCTAGTCAAAGCAATGCACTGGATGCAAAAAGTCAAACATGGACAGCCTTGGCCTTGGGCCAGATTGCTTCTCACACCATCCCAATTTGCTTTTCAGGCCCATTCTCTCTTTCTATTTTCTTTTATATTTTATTTTACTTAATTAATTTATTTACTTTAATTTACTAACCAATGAATTATTTTATTTTTATCAAAAAATCATAAAAATAATACTTTCCACAAATTAGGTTTGGACTTTATTTTTTATCAAAAAATTAAATTAATTTAATTAGGTTTTAATTTTAGGTAAACTTTAATTCTTTTTGTAAATAATTAAAAATCAATTAGAATAATTAGGTTTTATCCCTAACTTAATTTTATTTTATTTTCTTAAAAATAACAAAAAACACAAAAATAGGCCATGTAATTACTTTCATTGATTAATTTAATCAACTAATTAATTTTTGTATTTAATTTAGAAAACTTAATTCTTTTATTAAAAACAACAAAAAGCAATTTTTCTTTTAATTAGGTTAGAAGGGTCAAAACCCTAATTTCTTCCCGATCTTAATTTCTTCGCGCGCGCTTTTATTATTTATATTTTTACCATATTTATGTAACTGCCTACAAGTTTGTAATAGTTTAATTAGGTCTTTATTTTCATTTATCGCTTTATTTTCAAAGGGTTTGTTTTTGGCTATGTAAATACCCGAAGCCTTGTAATAGCTTAGTTTAATTTTCGCACTTTAAATTCTACAAATATTTAACTGTTAGATGTATGATATAGGATGCATGACAAGAATGTATGATTAACTTTAAAACAGTTAGATAACCCTAAAATGTGCAAAGATAAATAATCTAAAATTAAATCACTCGCACATACGCACTCCTAGGGTACACTCCCACTTGGTTGCCTTCGGTAAACAGTCATTGAGTAGAGGATGCTTTAGTGGTCGTCCTTTTGTCCAAAGATCAAAGTTGTCTCGGAAAGGTTGCCTCGGAATTGTTGCCTCGGATAATTGATCTAAGACAGTAGGGTTATTACTAAGGCATCCTAACATTGCTTTAGTGACCGTACGTCCCTTTTGAATTGACTCTCAAAACTCCGACGACGGTGCTACCTACTCACTAATAGTGGGATAGTGTTATCTAAAGGAAACAAACATAGAACGATTATTTTTTCGAGTAGGTAGATAAGTTCTTAAGTACTTGCTCAATCCAAACAAAATTTTTTACACTTACACTTCTTTACAAACAAAGTTTTTCAAAAACACTTCATTACACTCTTGAAGACAGAAGCAAGAGTTAAATCAAAGTCAAAACAAAAACTTTTCAAAGCATACAAACACAAAGAAGCAATTTTGAAAATGATGAGCAAGTACCTAAGAGCCAGTAGATAACTACGGATAGAAATGGTGCTAATACCTTCCCTTTCTATAATCTACCCCCCGTACTCAAAAATATCTCGAAAAAGGAATTTTTCGGTGCTTTTTTCCTTTCCTTGTTGGATAAAATAAAAGTCGGTGGCGACTCTTGCTTACCGCGACATTTTGCAAACACAAACGCAAAATGCAAACCAGCATTCCTAAAACAGTCCCGGTTCTGGCCACCGTATCACAATACCAAGACCCGCAGTCGCTCCACAATGCAACAATCAACAAAGGTTGGAAAGACCAAAACGGCAGTTTACCCGCATAAACATGACTTTGGCTGAAGTTCTACCTCATTTATTAAAATCCAACTTGGAAACCTTGAGAGAGGCTCCCAAGAATCCAAACACTACCTCTCCTAGATACAACCCCAACGCACGACGCGCCTACCATTCTGAGAGTCCTGGCCACGATATAAATGATTGATGGGCTCTGAGAAACAAAGTACGAGATTTTCTTGAAGCCAAGGAGATAGAGTTTGATGCTCCATAAAAACCGAATGTTATAACTGCTCCCATGCCCAAACATGGTCGTGGAGTTAATGTTGTTGACACTGATTTGTTTGTGACCTCTGTTGAAGAAATTTCTACTCCTCTTATGAATGTTAAGAAGAATTTGTTGTTGGCCGGTTTATTTTCGGGTTGTGGTGAAGGTTGCCACATGTGTTCGATTTTACCTTCTGGTTTCCGTTTGTTGAAGTCAGGTGTTCAGCGCCTAATGGATAATAAAGAGATTTTGTTCGAGAATATTGTGATCCCTGTTGTTCCCATTAAAGACGTCACTATTATAACCATTTCCGCCAATCCTTCCAAGGTTTCCTCGAGAAGACCTGTTAGGATTACACCTGTTCAAAGAATTGCTCCGCTGATAATCACTGTTCATGGTCCCATCTCGTACACCTCAGACAAGGTTGTCCCATGGCATTATGGTGCTGATGTGTACTATCACGGCGTTAAGCAAGATCTGAAGAATGAAGAAGTTGATACTGATCTCAGTAATATTGTCGAGACTAGTAAGGTTACCCGAAGTGGAAGGGTCTTCTCTCCCGAGATTTCCCCTAAGACTGTCAATAAACCTATTGTCATTCCATCTGATGTTCCTGCTAGTACATCAACTAATGTTCCTGTTCTTACTCCAGTTATTACTCTTGTTGGCGAATCGTCTGATTCTCGGGGCAAGGAAATTATAGATGAGCCTGCCCAGACGGAGGAACCTAGGAAAATTGTTGTGGAAGCCTCTAAACAAGAAATAGAGGAAATACTGAAAATCATTAAGAAGAGTGACTACAATGTGGTCGAACAGCTGGGGCATACCCCGTCGAAGATATCCATGTTGTCTTTGCTATTGTGTTCTGAAGCCCATTTAATTACATTTCTCAAAACTGCGCATGTGCCGCAAGAGACTTCAGCTGATCAGTTCAAAGATTGTGTGGCCAACCTGACTGTTGATAATGGGCTAGGTTTTTCAGATGCGGATTTGACACCGAAAGGAAGGAAGCATAATGATGCTCTGCATGTCTCGATTGAGTGCAGGGGCACCACTATGGCTCATGTGCTGGTAGATACCGGGTCTTTACTGAATGTTCTGCCGAAGGAAGCGTTGGACCGTTTGGATTATGAGGGTTTGACTCTAAAGCCTAGTAACATTGTGGTAAGGGCTTTTGATGGAATGAAGATAATGGTGCACGGGGAGGTGGACATCCCTGTCAAAGTGGGTTCTCATACTTTTGGGTCCACCTTCTATGTAATGGATATCAAGTCGTCGTATTCTTGTTTCCTGGGTCATCCTTGGATCCACGAGGCTTGGGCAGTTACTTCCACACTCCATAAAATACTGAATTATCCGGTGAAGGGCAAGATTGTCACAGTGTGAGGTGAAGAAGATATATGGTGAGTCACCTCAATTCCTTCCGCTACGTAGAGATGGACGTGGAATTTATAGAAACTCCTTGTCAGAATTTCGAAGAGGTCACTCAGATCTTGGCATCAACTGAAGTTACTACCAACAAACCTCCATTGAAGATGGCTTCTCTCAAGGATTCCAGGGTTGTGGTTAAAGAAGGTGGGTGTACAAATTGGGGTCAGCTCCCTGATTTCACTCACAAAACTGACAAATTTGGTTTGGGCTTTACTATAGGGGCTCAAAGGGCTGTTAGGCATGCTCGGGCTGGAAGACCTCCTCTACACATCAGCAATCGGGGAATTAATGCAATTGAAGACAGTGAAGAGGATTCATACATCGACAGCTGGATCTACCCAACTACCAACGGTGGACCGAATAACTGGACGGCTAGGGACTTCATACCTGTTTCTTTTATTCCGCAGTAATTGACTCATTTGTTTTAAGATTTGTAATAAACAATTTGAAACTTTATGGCCCGGTGCCTTGCCCGAGGCACCTTGGCTTTGCTTGTGAGGGCTATTATTTGTCATTTCATATATCATTAATAAAGCATTGGACGTTTCTTGCATACAAATTTTGCGCTCTTTGTTTTTCTTTTTTGTCTCCCACTTTATCAAAACAGCTTTTCTCTTACACACACTCATGTATCATACTGCAGATCCATATCCACTATAGATCCCATTGATAACAGCTATGCTACTGCCAGTTATGACTTCAAAAATCCGATCAACCAAGCCGAGGACGGAGGTGAGGATGATTGTGAGGTGCCTGGAAAACTTGCTAGACTATTACAGCAGGAAGAAAGGGCCATACAGCCTCATGAAGATCCAGTTAAGTCAGTGAATTTGGGTTTAGAGGAAGACAGGAAAGAGGTTAAAATAGGTGCAATTTTGGAGCCTAGTGTCAAATAACGGTTAATACAGATGCTACACGACTATGTTGAGATCTTCGCCTGGTCCTATGAAGACATGCCTGGTTTGGACACTGATATTGTGGTACATCGCCTGCCGACCAAAGAAGACTGCCCTCCGGTAAAGTAGAAGGTTCGCCGTATACGCCCTGAAATGTCAGAGAAAATCAAGGTAGAGGTCATGAAACAGTTAGACGCAGGATTCTTAGCTGTCACTTCTTATCCGTAGTGGGTTGCCAACGTCGTTCCAATACCTAAGAAGGACGGTAAGGTACAGATGTGTGTGGACTACAAAGATCTGAACAGGGCAAGCCCCAAGGATGACTTCCCACTTCCTCACATTGATGTTCTAGTCGACAACACCCCGCAGCATAAGATCTTCTCCTTCATGGATGGTTTTTCTGGCTACAGCCAGATCAATATGGCTCTTCAGGACATGGAGAAGACAACCTTCATTACACAGTGGGGCACCTTATGTTACAAGGTAATGCCTTTTGGATTGAAGAATGTCGGGGAAACTTATCAGCGTGCCATGGTCGCTTTGTTCCACGATATGATTCCCCATAAGATCAAGCTTTATGTTGATGACATGATAGCCAGGTCCCAGACCGAGGAAGAGCACCTTGATCATCTCCAGAAACTGTTTGACAGGTTGAAGATGTACAAGCTGAGGTTGAATCCGAACAAGTGTACCTTCGGGGTAAAGTCTGGTAATCTTCTGGGTTTTGTTGTCAGTGACAAAGGTATTCAGGTAGAAGAAACCTCAGCTTGGGACGCCTGAATTACATCGCCAGGTTCATTTCACATCTGACAGCTACTTGTGAGCCAATCTTCAAGCTGCTGAAGAAAGATCAAGTGGTAAAGTGGAATGATGAATGGCATACCGCTTTTGAAAGAATCAAGGAATACCTTCAAGAACCACCAATTTCGATGCCTCCAGTTGAAGGAAGACCTTTGATATTATACCTGACAGTGCTAGATAGTTCAATGGGGTGTGTGCTGGGGCATCATGACGAATCTGGTCAAATAGAGCATGCAATTTAATACCTTATCAAAAAGTTTACCGACTGTGAGACCCGATACTCATTGCTCGAGAAAACTTGCTACACTTTGGCATGGGCTGCTCACCAACTGAGATAGTATATGCTGACTCACACTAATTTGTTGATATCAAAGATGGATCCGATCAAATATATTTTCGAGAAGCCCGCCTTGTCCGGAAGAATAGCAAGATGGCAGATGATCTTAACCGAGTACGACATCCAACACACAACCCAAAAAGCAATCAAGGGGAGTGTATTGGCGGATCATTTGGCGCATCAGGCCGTGGATGACTACCAGTCTATGAATTTCGAGTTCCCTGATGAGAATATCATATTGGTAACCGACTGCGAAGAACCTGGACCGAATGAAGGACCCGAGGAGGGATCCCGATGGTCTATGTATTTTGATAAAGCCTCAAACGCATTGGGTAACGACATTGGCGCTGTAATTATATCTCCTGAGGGCTATCATACTCTGTTCACCGCCAGATTATGTTTTAACTGCACCAACAATATGGCGGAGTATGAAGCGTGTATCATGGGTCTTCGAGCTGCTATTAACCTGAGGATTAAATTATTGAGTGTATTCGGAGATTCTACTCTGGTAATAAGTCAGATCAAAGGCGAGTGGGACACGAAACACCCGTATCTTATTCCTTACAAAGAGTATGCACTGGCATTGCTCCCACGCTTTGAGGAGGTAACCTTTGAACATTTCCCAAGAGAGGAGAATCAGTTAGCGGACGCGCTAGCTACTATGTCTTCTATGTTCAAAGTCAGGCGGGACAATGAAGCTCCCCAGATCACTATCAAGAGGTTGGACGAACCCGCACATTGCTGTGACATTGAGGCTAAAGAGGTAGCAGATAAACCATGGTTTCACGAGGTAAAGAGGTATCTTGAGGCTCAAGAATACCCCGAGGGGGCATCTGTTAATGATAATAAGTTTCTGAGAAGGTTCGCTACGAAGTTCTTCATCAGTAATGGAATCCTCTATAAGCGTAACCATGATTCAACCTTACTGCGGTGTGTAGACAAGGGCGAGGCAGAAAGGATCATGGCATTGTTACATGAAGGTACATTCGGAACTCATTCCAGTAGACATACCATGGCGAAGAAAATCCTATGGGCGGGATATTACTGGTCCACTATGGAAGCCGATTGTTATCAGCACTCTCAAACCTGTCATAAGTGCCAAGTCTATGCTGGTAAGGTGCATGTACCTCCGGTTCCCATGAATGTTTTGACGGCTCCCTGGCCTTTTGCGATGTGGGGTATCGACATGATCGGCGAGATCAGACCTACTGCATCTAACGGGCATCGCTTCATTCTGGTAGCCATTGATTACTTTACAAAATGGGTTGATGCAACTTCCTTTGCTACAGTAACCAAGAACGTCATGGCACGGTTCATCCAACACAATCTGATCTGTCGATATGGTGTACCAGAGAGGATTATTACTGACAATGGTACAAATCTCAACAACACAATGATCACCAAGCTTTGCAAGCAGTTCAAGATTCAGCATCATAACTTTTCTCCCTACCAGCCGAAGATGAATGGGGCTGTTGAAGCAGCTAACAAGAACATCAAAAAAATTATGCATAAGATGACGGTGAAATATAAAGACTGGCATGAGATGTCACCATTCGCTCTTCATGGGTACCGTACCTCAGCATGGACGTCGACAGGGGCAACACCCTACTCTCTGGTATATGGCATGGAGGCAGTCCTACCCATCTAAGTCCAGATACCCTCTCTCAGGATTATGAAGGATGCGGGTTTGAACGAAGACGACTGGATCAAAACTCAACTTGATCAGCTGAATTTAATTGATGAAAAGAGACTTACTGCTATTTGTCATGGTCAGACGTATCAAAAGCGAATGATCAAGCCTTTTAACAAGAAAGTCAGACGTCAAGAATATCAAGTCGGGGATCTAGTGATCAAACGCATCATACTACCGCAAGGTGATCCCAGGGGCAAATGGACCCCCACATACGAAGGGACATTTATGGTTAAGAACATGTTCTCGGGAGGAGCTAGGATTCTAACCACCATGGATGGTGACGACCTTCCTCACCCCGTCAATGCAAACATAGTGAAAAGATACTATGCATAATCAAAGACCTGCTAGGTTGACTGGCCTAGGCAAAAATAAGGGCTTCCCGACGAACCAAAAGGGTTCGGGCAAAAGTAAGGGATGAAAATAAAAAAACTGTACACCCGGCAAGTCGAAAACCTGAAAAGGCGACTTGGGCAAAAAAGGGTATCCCGGTGGACTGAAAACCCGAAAGGGCGGTCCAGGAAAAAAATTAGGGATCAAAGCGTAACACTATGTCTCATTGGATCATCTCGCAATCAGACTTCAGTATCAACTATCAAGCTCAGACAGCGCCAACCAATCTGATCAACCTTCGGCTAAGTAGCAAGGTGATGAGACGCTTGAAGATATAAAAGCAATAGCAGAGTTGGAACTCGATGGGATCATTTCACATAACTATTTTCTTTTTTACAAATTGTAATTTCTTTCGACAGCGTTCTCTTACTAGGACGTCAGCCTCTTTGTACAAAAATGCCTATTACGGGCCAATTGCAAAAATCAATACAATTCATTTTCACAAGAAATTTTAGTTTGTTTTTTCTTTTCTTTTTTTCTGTTTTGTTTTACAAGAACGTCCAATGATTTATTTTTGATATATGCATTTTGAAAATAATGGCTGATCATAAATATTTACACAAGAAACAAAAGACGATTACTCGTAATGCTAAAAACAGGGAAAACAAGAAGTGCCCAAACCTTACAGTTACTCTGCCCATCAGGTACCGGGATAGAGCCAGCTTGAGAACATGAGTAGTGGTACATACACTCCCCACAGAGTAAAAAGTATCCAAAGACAGTGATGTTAGCTTTCCCGAACAGGACATAACTCTCCCCAGCTGAGGTTCACAATTGTGAGTGAGTCAGTAAATTTTTCCCCAAGCAGAGTTTATTTCTCTCACAAGCAGAAATTCAATCTCCAGCAGAATTCATTATCACCAGCAACGGAAATTCATCCCCAACTGAGTTTATTTCTCCAAATCAGTAGATCTGTCAACAGAGTATCTCCTCTCCAGCAGAGTTATTCCCCGCAGAGTTATCCTCAGACAGGGTCTCTTTCGGTAGAATATTCACCAGCCGAATGGATGTGAATCCCCAGCTAGTTATTTTTGTTCACCATCCCCAACAGAAGTAGAGGAACTATGGTTTTTTACAGCAGTCAACAATACCATTTCCCATACTCTCCAAGCAGCAGTCAGGGATTTATTTTCCCGGACTCAGATTATTACGTCAGCATTTCATGTTCATACATCATGACATGTGCATACATATCATATACATCATAATCTCATTTATTTTGAGAACATCATCTCACCCTGCATTTCATGCATCACATACAACTAACCTTGATCTCTTTTGCAGGAAAAGACGACTAGCTTCAACGAATCCAACAATTATACATATCACATCAACAGACAACTAATGGAAACTCAGTTCCCAAAATCAAGTGGGTCAACTAATCTACATTATCATATCAAAGAAACCTTACCCCGGTTCCTTCTGAAGTTTTACACGAATTTATCATAAAGCAACGTTACCCAGGTTCCTTCTCAGTTCAGATGTGGTTTTATCCAAACTCTTCACGAAGTAACCCTACTATCCAGGTTCCTTCTCACATACCTACTACTCAGGATTTCATGTCAAAGTAACCCTACTATCCAGGTTCCTTCTCACAGCCCTACTATCCATGCTTTCATCTCGAAGTAACCCTACTATCCAGGTTCCTTCTCACAGCCCTACCATCCAGGCTTTTATCTCAAAGTAACCCTACTATCCAAGTTCCTTCTCACAGCCCTACCATCCAGGCTTTTATCTCAAAGTAACCCTACTATCCAAGTTCCTTCTCACAGCCTACTATCCAGGCTTTCATCTCGAAATAACCCTACCATTCAGGTTCCTTCTCACAGCCCTACTATTCATGCTTTCATCTCGAAGTAACCCTACGATTCAGGTTTCTTCTCACAGCCCTACTATCCAGGCTTTCATATCGAAGTAACCCTACCATCCAGGTTCCTTCTCACAGCCCTACTATCCAGGCTTTCATCTCGAAGTAACCCTACTATCCAGGTTCCTTCTCACAGCCTTATTATCCAGGATTTCATCTCGAAGTAACCCTACTATCTAGGTTCCTTCTCACAACCCTACTATCCAGGATTTCATCTCGAAGTAACCCTACTATCCAGGTTCCTTTCATAACCTTACTATTCAGTTTCTTCCTCTATTATCCCCAGACAGCACTCCACAACACTGTAAGACCGGGACCCGATCAAACATGATTGGTTTCACATCTCTCCAGTAAGTCGCGGTGCAGCATATACCCCGACCAAATACGCAGTTCAATTCTGCTTCCACAAACCAGAGTTATTCCCCAGTAGAGTAAAGGACGACTGAAGCTCCTAAAACTCTATTTCTCCCAAGACAGAGACCAGCATTCCCCAGCGAAGTCCTCCTAAACAACAGGTATACGGGTTCTCGCAAAGGAATCTCTTATGCGATCGACACCTCTTCGGATGGTATCTTTAAGCCCATCCCCGACAATCTTCAATCCTCAACTTCCAAATGGCATTTGTAATCCCATTCCCGATATCTCCCATCAGTACCACTTCATACGAGTGCAAATTTCTGGGCACTCTAGTGTTCAATCATCTTCCACCTTCAGACCACGAAAGGCAGACGAGCCAATCTACATCTTCAGGTTTAAGAAGATTGAACAGGGGAAGCTGTTGTACCCCAAAATTTACCCTCCCATATTTCTCAACACATGGAAAGTGAAGTCCCCAAATTGCTCAAGGAAGTTCAAGAATTGACCAGACAAACTCTCTCCTAAGGCAGTATACCTCAAATTAGGGTTTTCATCTTCATCAAGATATGGGAACCACAAAGGACTCAAATGCTCACCATTGTCCTAATATGTTCTCAAGATCATCCATGTCAAGTTTCAAGCCTTGCAGAAGAAGTTTGCTCAGTCAATTGCTCAAATGCCTGAAAATCAACTATACTAGGTCAAAAGTCAATTGTGGCCCACATACAGTCAAACTTCAATATTTGTGGTCAACGTACTCATTTTGAAGTATTATCCATAATTTTATCAATTTTTGATCATGATTCCTCAAGGATTGCTCACAATTCATCAAAACCCAAAAGTTGCTAAATTAGGGTTTTATAGGAAAAGTCAACTCAACTTTGACCAAGCATAACTTTCTCACACTTTATCAGAAATGACCCATCCAAAGCTCTATTTGAAGAGGATGCAATTACCTACAATTCATCTTCATCTCGCCATGCCATAATATGCACTCACAAAAAAATATGAATTTTGACATTATAGGTCCTTTTGAAAAGTCAACAAAAACACCTTTTGGGTCAAAGCTTAATACATGAACATGGAAGACTCAATTGAGATGAGACCAAAAGGGTTGTTTAGAGGACATACTAAGCTTTCTAAAAAGTCCAAGAACACCTCTCTAGAGTCAAAATTGAGAGAGTTATGCATTGTCCAATTTGACCATTTTTTGCAAAATTGCCAAAAGTCAAATGTGCTCAAATTTGCATTTTTTGCTAAATGGCCCCAACTTTTTATGCTTTCACCTCAATTATAATATGGTCCACGACTCAAATGTTCACTCACCCATTATGTGCTTCATTTTTCAATTTATTTTTATTTTTCATTAATTAAAAAGTGAATTAAATCAAATAAATGATGAAAATTAACAAAGATATGCTTTGATTTGTTTTTTTGACAGATTGGCAATCAAGATATGCTGAGTTAACATGATCAAATCGCATCAAGGGCAATTGGTAGAATAAAGGCATGATTTGGATCAAAATAGCAACATATCATATAGCTTGCAAATCAAATCAAATCTTGGATAAATGCAAAGATTTAGTCCAAGTTTATTAACCTAACTCTAGGTTATATAGTGGACAATTGCAGATCAAAATACAAGGGTTAGGGGTCGTGAGAGGCATAGAACAAAACTCAAAAAAATTTGGCAAAAGTGTGATTCGGTTTTCAGGTTAGGGGACGATTCAAATCAATTTAAGGCCAACAATCTATTCTAAGACGTCCCAGGAAGCTATTCCACCTATCCTCAGGCTTCAGAACGCTAGGAGTCGTGCCCACCATCAACCACGGTTTGCCCAAAAACTCGATTCTGATTTCCTTGATTTTGATAGCATTATAATGTTTTGATTATACATTCTTGTTCATTATCTTGTTTGCAAGCTATTGGCATCATTTAATTGCATTTACAGCGCAGGAATCACAATATGCCATTGCTAGGGTTTACAAGTTTGTTTTAGGGGTTTTCAATGCAGGAACAATTGGCTTTCATATTGGGTATCATGATAATCAGGGCTTCAAGCCCAGTTGATTCATGGTCACCAATTTCATTTATCTTGCTTGTATGCAATTTTTGAATGGAACATGGTTATAGTTATGAACAAATGTCTGTAGGTAAAAGTGTTTTACCTAAAGCAACGGTCCAAGGAAGAAGATGATGTGTGGCATCCAATGTTTGTTTTACTTATCATGCTTTGTTTCTATTATTTGAACAAGATAACATGGTAGCGCAGCTGGCAAGACATCACTGGAGGCGAGCATAAGAACTTGGGTTCGATCCCCAGGTCCCAGCGTTTCATTTATATTATTTTCATTCAATAGATCCAGCGTGTTTCTCTTCCTGGTGACCACCATACTCCATCAACATCCATCCATTTGATCCAGCGTGTCATCAGATCCAACGCTCCATTCATGAGGGACCATGGTACACAGTCAAGTCAACACTACATAGAATCAGGCAGGTCAACATGGGCTTAGCATCTTTGGGCCTGGAAATTCAGATGTGCACCCCTCTCCAGCCAACAACACAGGCTCATTATATTTCTTTTCTTTATTTATTTATTTTATTTTAATTATTTTGTTTAATTATTTTCACCAAATTAATTACTCTTTTTTTAATCATAAAATCAATAAATCACAAAATACCAAAAAAGTTTTTTTAATAAATTATTTAATTTAATTAGAAATCTAGGTTAATTTAATTTCTTTTCTATAATTAAAATCAAATAGAATCTAGGTTTTAATTTTACATTTATATTTCTTTTCTCAAATAAAAAACCAAAAAATACAAAAACCTTTTGTACAAAATATTTTATTTTTCTTGAAATTATTTAATTAGAAAATTAGGCTAATTTAATTTATTTCATAGTTTAAAAACAATTAGAAATTAGGTTTAATTAATTTTCAATTAATTGTTTTCTCAAATAAAAATCCACAAGAACAAAAATCTTTTTCTCTTAATTAGAGTTTTAGGTTATCTTTTCGACCATCCTCGTATTTAATTCGTCGCGCGCTTGTTAATTATTTTGCCATTATTTTGTAACTATTCAGGGTTTGTAATAGTTAACTTTGGGTTTTTATTTACTGTTTAAATCCCCGATTTTTTGGTTATGTAATTAATCCCCCTCCCCGAAGCCTTGTAATAGCTAGGTTTATTTTCTCGCATTTTTAATTTCCGCAAAACTCTTAACTGTTAGATGTATGTTTAGGATTGTATGGCAAGAATGCATGACAAATTTAAAATGGTTAGAAAACCCTAATATGCAAAGATAATAAACTGAAAATAAATCACTCGCACATATTCACTCTTAGGGTATACTCTCACTTTGGTTGCTTTCGGTAAATGATCATTAAGCATAAGGTGTCTTAGTGGTTGCCCTCCCATCTAAAAAGATCAAATGTCCCATTAGAATGTTGCCTCGGAAATGTTGCCTCAGAAATGTTGTCTCGAAAAGATCTTAAGACTCTAGGGTTACTACTAAGGTGTCCTAATATTTCTTTAGTGACCGTACGTCCCTTTCGAATTGACCCTTACAAATTCCAACGATGGTGCTACCTATTTCTCAATAGTAGGATAGGGATGTCTAAAGGAAACAAGGATAGAAACGATCTTTTTTCGAGTGGGTAGATGCTAGTAGGTACTTGCTCAAATCAAAACTTTTCACACTTACACTTTTCAAACAAATGTTCAAAACAACTTCATCACACCCTTGAGGACTGATACAAGAGTTATCACGAAGTAAAACATTTTTCAAAAACAAGCATACAAACACAAGCAATTTAGAAATGAGCAAGTACCTAAGAGCCCATGGAAAACCATGGATAGAAAGGGTGCTAACACCTTCCCTTTCTATAATCTACCCCCCGTACTCAAAATCTCGAAAAATGATTTTTTCTGTACTTTTTTCCTTTCCGATTGGATGAAATAAAAGTCGGTGGAGACTCTTGCTTACCGCGACATTTTGTAAACAAAAAAATGCAAACCAGTATAAACAGTCGGTTCTGCCACCGTATCACACCCGCGTCTGGGAAAATAAATCCCTGACTTTTTTGGAGATTTATGAATAGTCTGTTAGGAAGAGATTCTGCTTGAGAATAAACTCTACGGAGAATAAACTTAGGAAGTGAATTTTTGTAGCTGAAGTGATGAACTCTGTCGGGGATTGAGCCTTTGTATCCAGAGAAATAAACTCTGCTTGGGGGATGAAATTTACTGACTCGCCTGCAACTATGAAATTTGGATGGAGGATATAGCTGTCAGGTTTCAAAATGACCCTGGTTGGGGAGGTTACGTCCTATTTTGGGAAAGATGACATTAATGCTTTTGAATACTTTTACTCTGTGGGGGGAGGATATAACTGTCATGTTTCAGAATGACCCTGGCTGGGGAGGTTACATCCTATTTCGGGAAAGCTGGCATCAATGCTTTTGAATACTTTTACTCTGTGGGGAGTGTATGCACCAATGATTATGTTCCCAAGCTGGCTTTATCCCGACACCTGTTGGGCGGAGTAACCATCGGGTTTGGCATTTCTTATTTTTCCCTGTTTCTAGAATTACGAGTAATAGTCTTTTGTTTCTTATGTAAATGTTTATGAGCAGCAATCATTTTCAAATGCATATATCAAAAATAAGTCATTGGACGTTCTTGCAAAACAAAACAGAAAAAGAAAAACAGATCGAAGTTTCTTGTGAAAATGATTTGTATTGATTTTTGAAGATGGCCTGTAATAGGCGTTTTTGTACAAGGAGGATGACGTTCTAGTAAGAGAACGTCGTCGTAACAACAGAAGCTATACAAATTGTGTAAAAAAAACAAAAAAAAAAAACAGCTATGTGAAACAACCCCATTAGGTTCCAACTCTGCTATTGCCTTTATATCTTCAAGCATCTCATCACTTGCTTCTTGGCCGAAAGTTGATCAGATTGGTTGGCTCCGTCTGAGCTTGATGGTCGATACTGAAGTCTGGTTGCAAGATAATCCAATGAGACATAGTGGTACACTACATATCCCTAACTTTTTCCTGGAACGCCCTTTCGGGTTTTCAGTCCACCGGGATACCCTTTTTTGCCCAAGCTGCCCTTTCGGGTTTTCGACTTGTCGGGTGTACAGATTTTTTCATTTTCATCCCTTAATTTTGCCCAAACCCTTTTGGTTCACCGGGAAGCCCTTATTTTTCCTAGGCCAGTCAACCTAGCGGGTCTTTTAATTAGGCGTAGTATCTTTTCACTATGTCTGCATTGACAGGGTGAGGAAGGTCGTCATCGTCCATGGTGGTTAGAATCATAGCTCCACCCAAAAAGATGTTCTTAACCACAAATGGACCTTTGTACGTGGGGGTCCATTTTCCCCTGGGATCACCTTGCGGCAGTATGATGCGCTTAATCACTAGATCCATGACTTGATATTCTTGACATCTGACTTTCTTGTTAAAAGCCTTGATCATTCGCTTTTGATACGTCTGACCATGGCAGATAGCAGTAAGTCTATTTTCATCGATTAGATTTAACTGATCAAGTCGGGTTCGGATCCAGTCGTCTTCGTTCAAACCTGCATCCTTTATAATCCTGAGAGAAGGTATCTGGACTTCGATGGGTAGGACTGCCTCCATGCCATATACCAGAGAATAGGGTGTTTCCCCTGTCGAAGTCCGTGCTGAGGTACGGTACCCATGAAGAGAAAATGGTAACATCTCATGCCAGTCTTTGTATGTCACTGTCATCTTCTGTACAATCTTCTTGATATTCTTGTTAGCTACTTCAACAGCGCCATTCATCTTCGACCGTTAGGGAGAAGAATTATGATGTTGTATCTTGAACAGTTTACAGAGCTTGGTGATCATTGTGTTGTTGAGATTTGTACCATTGTCAGTAATAATTCTCTCTGGCACACCATATCGACAGATTAGATTATGTCGGATAAACCGCACCATGACGTTCTTAGTAACTGTAGCAAAGGAGGCTGCCTCAACCCACTTCGTGAAGTAATCAATGGCTACTAGGATGAAGCGATGTCCATTAGAAGCAGTGGGCCTGATTTCTCCAATCATGTCGATGCCCCATATTGCAAAGGGCCACGGAGCTGTCAAGACGTTTAAGGGAACCAGAGGTACATGCACCTTATTAGCATAGATTTGGCACTTATGACAGGTTCGAGAATGCTGATAACAGTCGGCTTCCATAGTGGACTAATAATATCTTGCCCGTAGGATTTTCTTTGCCAAGGTATGTCCACTGGAATGGGTTCCAAAGATGCCTTCATGTAGGTCGGTCATGATCCTCTCTGCTTCGCTCTTGTCTACACATTGTAGTAGTGTGGAGTCATGGTTGCGCTTATAGAGGATTCCATTGATGAGGAAGAACTTTGCAGCAAACCTTCTCAGAAATTTCTTGTCATTGACAGATGCCCCCTTGGGGTATTCTTGAGTCTCGAGATACCTCTTAATTTCATGAAACCAAGGTTTGTCTGCCACTTCTTCGGTATCGATTTCACAGCAGTGTGCTGGTTCATCTAGCCTCTAAATGGTGATTTGGGGAGCTTTATTGTCCCACCTAAATTTGAACATAGAATACATGGTAGCTAGCGCGTCTGCTAACTGGTTCTCCTCTCGTGGGAAATGTTCAAAGGTGATCTCTTCAAAATTCGGCATCAGTGTCAGTACATACTCATTGTAATGGATAAGGTTCGGGTGCTTCATATCCCACTCACCTTTGATCTGACTTATCACCAAAGCGGAATCCCCAAATACACTCAGGAACTTGATCCTTAGGTCGATAGCAGCTCGAATACCCATAATACATACTTCATACTCCGCCATGTTGTTGGTACAGTTGAAACATAATCGGGCACTGAATGGAGTATGACAGCCCTCGGGAGATATGATTATAGCGCCAATGCCGTTACCCAGTGTGTTCGAGGCTCCATCAAAATACATAGACTATCGGGATCCTTCCTCGGGTCCTTCATCTGGTCCAGGTTCTTCGAAGTCTGTCACCAACATAATATTCTCATCCGGGAACTTAAAATTCATGGACTGGTAGTCATCCACGGTCTGATGAGCCAAATGATCATCCAACACACTCCCCTTGATTGCCTTCTGGGTTGTATATTGTATATCGTATTCAGTTAAGATCATATGCCATCTTGCTATTCTTCCGGAGAGTGCAGGCTTCTCGAAGATGTATTTGATCGGATCCATCTTGGATATCAACAAAGTAGTGTGGGTCAGCATATACTGTCTTAGTCGGTGAGCAGCCCATGCCAAAGTGCAGCAAGTTTTCTTGAGCAGTGAGTATCTTGTCTCACAGTCGATAAACTTTTTGCTAAGGTAGTATATTGCATGCTCCTTTCGACCAGACTCGTCATGCTGCCCCATTGCATACCCCATTGAATTGTCGAGCACTGTCAAGTACAATATCAATGTTCTTCCTTCAACTGGAGGCATCAAAATTGGTGGTTCTTGAAGGTATTCCTTGATTCTTTCGAAAGCTGTCTGGAATTCATCATTCCACCTTACCACTTTATCCTTCTTCGGAAGCTTGAAGATGGGCTCACAAGTAGCAGTCATATGTGAAATGAACCTGGCGATATAATTCAAGCGTCCCAAGAAACCTCTAACTTCCTTCTCCGTACGGGGAGCTGGCATTTCTTGTATAGCCTTTACCTTTGCAGGATCTACCTAGATGCCTTTGTCCCTAATAATGAAACCCAGAAGTTTACCAAACCTTACCCCGAAGGTGCACTTCTTCGGATTCAACCTCAGCTTATATATCTTCAACCTGTCGAACAATTTTTGTAGATGATAAAGGTGCTATTCCTCAGTTTGAGACATGGCTATCATGTCATCAACATAGACTTCGATCTCGTGGTGAATCATATCATGGAACAAAGCGACCATGGCGCGCTGATAAGTTGCCCCAGCATTCTTCAACCTAAAAGGCATCACCTTGTAGCAGAAAGTGCCCCAATGCATGATGAAGGTTGTCTTATCCATGTCTTTAGGAGCCATCTTGATCTGGTTGTAGCCAGAGAAACCATCCATGAAGGAGAAGATTTTGCATTGTGCGGTGTTGTCAACTAGAATGTCAATGTGAGGAAGTGGGAAGTCATCCTTGGGGCTTGCCGTGTTCAGATCTCTGTAATCCACACACATCCGTACCTTACCGTCCTTCTTAGGTACCGGAACGATGTTAGCAACCCACTATGGATAAGAAGTGACAGCTAAGAATCCTGCGTCGAACTGCTTCATGACTTCTGCCTTGATCTTCTCTGACATTTCAGGTCGCATATGACGAACCTTCTGTTTAACCAGAGAACAGTCTTCCTTGGTTGGCAGACGATGAACCACAATATCAGTGTCTAAACCTGGCATGTCTTCATATGACCAGCAAAAGATCTCAATGTAGTCGTGCAATATTTGTATCAACCTCTGTTTGACGCTAAACTCCATATTTTCACCTATTTTAACCTCTTTTATGTCTGTGTTCGTGCCCAAGTTTATCGTCTCAACTGGCTCTTCATGAGGCTGTATGGACATTTCTTCTTGCTGTAATAGTCTAGCAAGTTCTCCAGGCACCTCAAAATCATCCTCACCTTCGTCTTCGGCTTGGTTGATCGGATTTTTGAAGTCATAAATGGCAATAGTAGAGCTGTTATCAATGAGATCCAGAGTGGATATGGATCTGCAGTATGATATGTGAGTGTGTGTAAGAGAATAGTTGTTTTGATAAAGTGAAAACAGAAAATAAAAAACAGAGAGCGCAAAATTTATATGCAAGAAACGTCCAATGCTTTATTAATGATATATGAAATGACAAATAATAGCCTTCACAAGCAAAGCCAATGTGCCTCAAGCAAGGCACAAGGCTGTAAAGTTTTAAATTGTTTATTACAAATCTCAAAACAAGTAAGACAATTACTGCGGAATAAAAGAAACTGGTATAAAGTCCCTAGCCATCCAGTTACTCGGTCCATCGTTGGTAGTTGGGTAGATCCAGCTGTCAATGTATGAGTCTTCCTCGCTGTCTTCAATGGCATTAATTCCCCTATTACTGATGTGTATGGGAGGTCCTCCAGCCCGAGCATGTCGAACAACCCTTTGATCCCCTGTAGTAAAGCCCAAACCAAATTTGTCAGTTTTGTGAGTGAAATCAGGGAGCTGACCTCAATTGGTACACCCATCTTCTTCAACCACAGCCATGACGTCCTTGAGAGAAGCCATCCTCAGAGGAGGTTTGTTGGTAGTAGTTTTAGTTGATGCCAAGATCTGAGGGACCTCTTCAATGTTTTTTACAAGGAGTTTCTATGAATTCCCCGTCCATCTCTATGTAGCGGAAGGAATTGAGGTGGCTCACCATATACTCCTCTTCACCCCACATAGTGACAATCTTCCCTTTTACCGGATACTTCAGCATTTAATGTAGTGTGGAAGTAACTGCCCCAGCCTCGTGGATCCAAGGACGACCCAACAAACAAGAATACGAAGGCCTGATGTCCATCACATAGAAGGTGGACCCAAAGGTCTGAGAACCCACTTTGACAGGGATGCCCACCTCCCCGTGCACCATTATTTTCGACCCATCAAAAGCCCTTACCACAATGTTACTAGGATTTAAAGTCAAGCCCTTGCAAACCAATCGGTCTAATGCCTTCTTGGGCAGAACATTCAGTGAAGACTCAATATCTACCAACACATGATCCATAGTGGTGCCCCTGCATTCAATCGAGACATGTAGAGCATCATTATGCTTCTTTCCCTTTGGTGTCAAGTCTACATCTGAAAAACCCAGCCCATTGTCAGTAGTCAGGCTGGCCACGCAATCTTTAAATTGATCAGTTGAAGTCTCTTGCGGCACATGCGCAGTTTTGAGGAATGTAATTAAAGCCTTTGCATGGGTGTCAGAGCACAACGGTAGAGATAACATGGATATCTTTGAGGGGGTCTGCCCCAGCTGCTCGACCACATTGTAGTCGCTCTTCTTAATTATTTTCAATATTTCCTCTATTTCTTGCTTAGAGGCCTCCACAACAATTTTTCTAGGCGCCTCCATCCGGGCAGGCTCACCTATAACTTCTTTTCCGCGGGTATCAGACGATTCGCTGACAGGGGTAATAACTGGAGTAAGAAGAGGAGTCGTAGTTGATGTACCAGCAGGAACAGCAGATGGAATGACAATAGGCTTGTTGACAGTCTTAGGGGAAATCTCGGGAGAGAAGACCCTTCCACTTCGGGTAACCTTGCTGGTTCCGACAATGTTGCTAATATCAGGACCAACCTTTTCATTTTTCAAATCTTGTTTGATACCATGATAGTAAACATCGGCACCATAACGCCAGGGGATAGCTTTGTCCGAGACATACGGGACAGGACCAGGAATAGTGATTATTAGCGGAGCGATTCTTGGAGCAGATGTAACCCTAACAGGTCTTCTCGAGGAGGCCTTGGAAGGATTGGCGGAAATGGTTATAATGGCAATGTCTTCAGATGGAACAACGAGAACCAAAGTTTTCTCGAACAAAATTTCTTTGTTATCCATCAAGTGTTGAACACCTGACTTCAGCAAATGGAAACCAGAAGGCAGAAATGAACACATGTGGCAACCTTCACCACAACCTGGAAATAAATCGGCCAACAACAAATTCTTCTTTACAGTCATGAGAGGAGTAGAAACTTCGTCCACCAAGGTCACAAACAAATCGGTATCAACAATATTAATTCCACGATCGTGCTTAGGCATGGGAGTAGTTATGACATTGGGCTTATCCGGAGCATCGAACTCAATTTCCTTGGCTTCGATCAGATCTTATACTTTATTTCTTAGAGCCCATCAGTCATTGGTATCATTTCCAGGACTCTTAGAATGATATGCACACCAAGCATTTGGATCATATCGGGGAGATGTGGTATTTGGATTTTTGGGAGCCTCTTTCAAGGTTGCCAAGTTGGATCTCAGTAGATGAGGTAGAACTTCAGCTAACGTCATATTGATTCGGGTAAACTACCGTTGAGGCCTTTCCACCCTTTGTTGATTGTTGCATTATGGAGCGGTTGTAGGCCTAGGTATCATTATGACACTTATTGTCTGACGATATTCAGCCCTGTTTAGGCCCCTCGGGCTATAGATGACACTGGCTTCCTTCTTACCAGCAAAAGGCTTCTGTATCGAACTCGAAGAGGCATCATTATGTATCTTGCTGATCTGAATCCCATCTTCAACTCTCTCTCCAGTCAGAATTAGCTCGGTGAAACCAGCTGACGAGCTACCGATCAAATGATTGAAGAATGGACCAGATAGCGTCTGCAAAAACATATCAACCAACTCCCTATCAGACAACGGGGGTTGGACTCTTCCAGCCAAGTCTTTCCATTTCTGTACATAGTCTTTAAAGCCTTCACTTGCACCCATGGACATACTCTGGAGTTGAGTACGAGTAGGATCAAGGTCGGCGTTATATTGATATTGCTTATAAAAAGCAGCAGCCATATCTTCCCAATTTTGGACATTGGCTCTCTCCAGCTGGTAGAACCATTCAAGATGAGTCCCTGACAGACTATCTTGAAAGAAATGAACCCACAAATTTATATCAGTGGTGTGGGCTGGATCTTTCTGACATAAGAGTGGAGATAGAGTTTTGGGAAGGACACCCCATCATACTTTGCAAAAATTGGAGCTTTGAACTTCTGCGGGATGACCACTCCTGACACCAATCCCAATTCTTTGAAATCTAGCCCAGGTATCCTCTGAATTTCCATAGCACTCAAGCGATCTTCCAACTGCTTATATATATCCTCAATGGGAGGATATTGCTCATAATTGTAGTAGGTATCATTGTCAGAAACTTCAGGACTGGGATCTTTCTCCCTTGTCTCTTCTTCTTGATTCTCCCCTTCTTTGGATGAAGAGGTCAGATCGACTTGTCGCTTCAACGGCCCTCCAAACCTCCTGCCCATATTCAGAATACTGACAACCTTCTTCTTTTTCTTTTTCTCATTCAGGATGAGGGCTTTCAGATCCTCCTGCCCTTTCGCCAGATTTATGAACATTTGTTAGAATTGGGCATTTTGTGCCTGAAGATCCTTGATGCTTTGTTCGGAAGACATTTCTGCAGAAATAAACAGCGAAGAAGATGAGAAAACTGTAACGGTACTTGTACATGCAATGTTATGAATGGGATGCGCATGCAATGATTTCAAAGACTTTGGGAAATTTAAATTTGTGAACCAAAATAAAACAAAGATTTTATTAGTTAAATTCAAAGTTCAAATGCGTTTTAGGCGTTACAATAAACAAATCTAAAACTAGAAAAAAATCAAAATTCCCATGGATGCTTCCTCTTTGTGCCGAGATAGACATTGAGTCCTCTTTCCTCATGGAGTTGCCTTGTATGCTCCAAAACGTTCCTCTCCTTAGCATAGAACTGGTCCTTGTAAGTATCCCGCTCTTCCTTCAACTGAATCCAAGACCTCTGTAATTCTCCAAGATCAGTGGGCATATCAGGATAGAGAACCGTGTAAGGAATACCCCCTTCAGTAGTGGGTTCCATAATCACTGGTAGAATGGCCATATAGGGCATCATAAGTTTCTGGGCGCGAGCTCGTACCCATTGGAGATAAGGTTCCATATGAATGGAAGCCTTTGGCCCCAAAGCCCTGGCACCAGATCTGTTTACCATGCCCTAAGCTCGTATGAACCTCCGACGATACTCTTGAACATCATCCTCATAGTTGAATACAATGCCTTCGATAAGTAACTTATAGGGACCATCTCTCTGAGCGTAACTAAATTGTCGCAGAGCTAAACAAGGATTGTAGGTTATACCCCCTCTGATGCCAAGTAACGGGACATTAGGGTACTCCCCGCAGCGGTCAATAATAGCATTGTTTTCCATAGCTCGGGAACACCATAGAATATCCATGTAAGTGAGTGACATTATCCTTTGTGACCAACCGACACCTTCTTCATTCTTCAATACGGACTTAGGGAGGTGAGAAATAAACCACCTCGACAGCAATGACATGCAACACATAAGAACCCCTCTTCTCTTCATGGTACGAGTATGGAGAGTGTGCAAAATATCTCCGAGCAAGGTAGGCACAGGGTTGCGAGAGAGGAAGATCTTGATAGCATTCATGTCTATGAATGAGTCTAGATTAGGGAATAAGACTAACCCATAGATTAGAAGAGCCAAGACCTCCTCAAAAGCCTGAAAATCCATATCATCCCAAAATAGATGGGCCTTGTGTTCTACCCCAAAATTTTCCCTCTCATTTTATCAAGATTCTCCTCACAAGACTTCTTGGACTCAAGACAAGATTAGGGTTTGCACAGCTCAAGACATCTCCTTACACTGATGACCTGAAATTAGGGTTTGAGTTTTCACAGGGATTTTTGGACTTCCAATTCCTCATGTGACTTTCATACTTCATGTTGGACTCCTAATATTGCTCATACCAAGTTTCAAGCCTTGAACCAAATTTTTGCCCAATCAATTAGACAGTTGACCTAAAAATCAGTTGTATTGGGGAAAAAGTCAACTGTGGCCAATTTACAGTCAAACCTCATAAATTTTGATCCACATCAACATTATAGACTCATATGTACCATTTGATCAGGTTTGGACCATAACTCCTCAAGAAATTTGATCAGATCATTAAAAGGGCAAAATGGTCAAAATTAGGGTTTTGATTGTAGAAGGACAATTTCTGATTTTTCACCTAGCCAATGACCAATTGGGTTCAAGCATGGTTTCAAGGACTCAATGGCATCATCTTGACCTAATCACAAGGTTCAAAAGATCTCAAATGCATTGGATTGACAGATGAATTTTCCATTCAACTGATCAAAAATCAATTGTACACTGAAAAGTCAAACTTTGACTTTTTGGTCAAAATCAAGTGCCAAGGATCATTTTTCATCAAGATGTGTCAAAACATGAAACTTTTTCACCAAGAAACCTAAATTTGGAAATTAGGGTTTGAGTTTGAAAATTTTCATAACTTAGAAATTTTCTAAGTTATGAAAATTTCTTATTTTTTCCCAACCTTTCCCAAATTTTTCACCATGATGCAATTGGATTCAAAGAAAACTTCCAACATGAAAGTTGTAGTCCTCCACAAAATTTACAACTTTGATTCACAAAGTTTTCCCAAAAGATGCTTGGATCTCAAGTTATGATTTTGTGAATAAGGATCCATAAACTTTTTAACTTAGTGAAATTTTGCCCTAGTTTAGGCAGATTTTTTACCTAACTTCATGGAAACTTTTCAACTATTTCCAAGTGGAATCTCAAAATTAATTCCAAAGATGGATTGTAGAGCATGTTACAAGCTTTCCAAAATGTCCAAGAACTCTCCAAGATCATTTGTGGTTAGGGAGAATCGAAGAAATGAAAATGGAAAATTATCACTTTTGTCCATGGCATTTTTCACATTGTTACAAGTTGCAAATCTGTCCTAAGCATGCTTGTACTTGTTTTATAGGTTCTAATGCTCTTTACACTCCAAAATTGAATGCAAATACATTGTACAATGGCTTTGTTCTGAGCTATGGAGCATTGCACAAGGAATTATACCAAAAATGGCATAAAGGTTACAATGTTACTTTGATAAAGTTTACTTTTAGCAACTTTGTTTATCTTGAGCCATGAACCTAACCTCTTGCTGCAAACAAAGTCCACAAATACCAGGAAAGTTGTACCAACTCTCCTCAGGCCTTGAGCTAGCCTGTACAGGCTTTGGCATTGTCACTTCTCACCTTTTCTTCAAAAGCAAGTAAACTTGCAAAAAGTCCACAACTTGAGTATCTGTTAAAACCAAGTCTTGGTACCATTTCAAACAAGTTCAGAATATTGTAGCAAGCCAAAACAAGATTGCCCAACCTCTCAAACACCCTTAAACACAAAAAACACTATTTCTGCCCAAAACAGGGCCATCTCTGCAAATCACAAGCCACTTCCATATTCCCTCGTGCGTTTTGCTTGGAACCACTTCAAACACATTCCATACATCACACCTAAGTTGTCCAAGCCTTTGTTCAGCAACTGTAACCTCTGTTTCGAGGATCACCATTTTCATTTTGAAGCTTTGTAGGTTGACTTCTACAGGAAGATTCAGGCAAGTTCAAGGCAAGCTAAGCATTGGGATAGCTTGAGGGAACTTCAAGCAAGCTCACACGACCTTCAGGCCTCACCCAAAGTTGCTACATTGCCCTATCCAAACTCAACTGAACAAGGTATTTGTCAAGTTTCTATCTCTCTATTTAGGCATCATTAAGTTTAGGTTTGTGAAGCAAAAATGTAGTCTTTAAGTTACTTGAGCTGTACATATGCATAGATTCCATTTATATTAATTGAGCTAGGAGTATTTGATAGTTGAAGTTGCTGAAAAAACTAGGTCATAATTTAGGGCCATTAAAATTCTCTCTGATCTTTGAGAGTTAGGTCAAGATCTTTATATCATTGAAATCGTATGATCATGAGCTACATTTTTCATGTTACAAGTTTTTGATTTTATGCAAAGAATAACAAGAACAGATTGAAGAGGCAGAACGCGCATGTTTTTGTCTGGAGGTCAGGGATGAAGTGAACTTGGGCCTGGCGCTTGGGCTTGCTTCTATTCACACCACCCTTGTTTACTTTTTGCACCCCCTTGGCCCATTTGCTATATTTTATATATTTTTTCATTTCTTTTATATTTTCTGACTTTATTATTTTTTTCTTGAACATTAAAAAAACCCAAAATATTTTCTTAATTTTTGCATTTTTTTTTGGCATAAAAATAGTTTACTAATAATAATATACTTTATTTTCTTAAATAAAACTCGTAATTAATATAAAAATATTATACATTCTTATTTTTATTATTTATACACTTAAAATAATATTTTCATATAATATTCATTTTTTAAACATTTTGTATATATTGTTATTATTTTTCTTAAACAAAAATGAAACAAATAAATAATTAGAAAACATTATTTTCTTTTAAAACAAAATTAGGGTTTTCACCCTTTCAAAAATAATCATTTTATTTTCTTATTTTTAAGACATAAATAAATTTATTTTCTCATTAAAAGCACAAATACAAAAAACATTTGTACATATTTACATTTTATTGCATATTTAAATACTTGTTTATTTATTTATTGTTGTATAAATTCAATTGGGTTGTAATAGTAAATTAGAGTTTTATTTTGTGCAAATACCCATATTCAAACTTGTACCCCCTTCCCATAATATTGTTGTAATAGTCTAGATTTACTTTACGCATTTTATCGCTTTTTATATACCATGATAGTAAACTAGAGTTTTGTATGCAAAGACCAAAAAATTAAACAAATAGCATAACTTAATGCAAGACAAAAATGCATGAAAAATGACAACACCTTGCACCCAAGCACCCCTAGGGTTTCATCCACATTGTTTCCTTAAAATGGATATGGTATGCATGCTAGGTATCTTGGCAAAACAAAACAAAACAAAAGATCATAGTCCCTCGATGACGCTAAACAAGGTTGCCTAAAAAAATGATCTTAGTCCCTAGAATTTGTTAAGATACTTGGCACCATTGCTATCATGGTCATACGATGACCCATACCCGTCCCGTTTAACATCCAAAGATAGGTTTGTTTACCAAATACAATGGTAAAGCAACAATGTCAAAGGGTTAAAAATGTACAAGAAAGACTTTTGATTAGGTAGATTCTCCTAGTTACTTGATCAATTTGCAAACCATCCTTGCTATTTTCAAAAAAACACACACAATTTCAAAATATTTACAAACAAACTTTCAAACATTGAAACATTTTTCAAAAGACAAACATCTTTGTATACATTCTTCAAACAAGAATCATTACAAAGATTGCCAAAACGATGGCCTCTTTTCAAAATACTTTCAAAACCACACAAAGCACCATTTCAAAAAATTGGAAAAGCAAAGCAAGTGATCTAAACAAGTAACTAAGAGCCCATGGAGAACCATGGATGAAAAGGGTGCTAGCACCTTCCCTTTTCATAATCTACCCCCCGAACTCAAGAAAACATCTCAAAGGTCTTTCCTGTGCTTTTTGACCTTTACTTTAGATAAAATAAAAAGTCGGTGGCGACTCTTGCTAAACCGAAACATTTGCGAACACAAACACAAAACCTCAAGTCAGTTCTCCCACCGTATCACAGAACTGGAGACTCTGTTGGAGAATAATCTAAAAGTGGGGTTACCTTAGGGTTTATATCACCTTTACATGCTTATCTTGCTTGAATTGTTTGCTTTACACTTTGGTTCTATTGTTTGGGTTTGAATCCTCTACCCGGATTTGGGAAACATTCATAGGTAAATAGCAATACGTTGTGGAAACTGTGTGGGGTATACCGACATGGTCTAAGCAATAGCTATATTAGTGTGACATATTTGTGGGTACCGGTAGCCTTTGAGTCAATCAAAGAGAATACGGGGCCGCTGAGTGATGTCATGAAGCACTAATGG
Organism: Vicia faba; assembly: GCA_948472305.1. Classification (NCBI taxonomy): domain Eukaryota; kingdom Viridiplantae; phylum Streptophyta; class Magnoliopsida; order Fabales; family Fabaceae; genus Vicia; species Vicia faba. The sequence goes on along the minus strand of OX451735.1, from coordinate 306,627,408 downwards.
ACTTTTAGAATCTTTACTTGACCAACTTGGCCTTTTAGGATGTAGTGAGATGACCGGCTTTGGTGCAGTCTGAAGTTGGTAGATACTCGATACTACACTCATTGAGGGTTGTTTTCTTGGAATATTTCGGTCACCATTAAAGTGGCTAAACTGAAACAATGAACACAGAAAACAATCTAGTGATATTGAGCTCCTTAGAACCCAGTTACTATTTATAGGACAGGTTGAGCCAACTAAACTTCAAGAGGGTACTTCCCTATGAAACCCCATGCAAGCCTAAACTAGGAATTTGTGTGATTTACTTGTACATATATACTTGTGCATAACATCATGGACATCATGAAGCATCATTTGCATCCACTAACCATTTCAAGGATTTTGGATTTTCATCTTTGTTCTTGTTTTGTAGGTTATGGAATCACTTCGCAGGAAAACTATTCAGGTCAACCTTGTGAGAATTCCTCTATAACTCGAGGAGCTTGCTTCCAAGATTCCAGAGTATTCTTCATTCACTAAGATACATGGTCGACTTCTCAACTTGGTCAACTCCAACACAGAGGAAGACATGGTGAAAGTTCTCTTCCAGTTCTTTGACCCCCTACACCACTGCTTCACATTTCCTGATTACCAGCTAGTGCCTACTTTGGAGGAATTCTCTCAACTCTTGAGGATTCCTATTCTCCATCAACTACCTTTCAACGGTACAGAAAGATATCCAAAGCCTGAAGATGTTGCTCAAGCCCTGCACTTGCAACCATCAGATGTCATAGGTCATTGGGAAACCAAAAGTGGTGTCAAGGGTTTCTTGGCAAAGTTCCTGTTTGAGAAAGCTCAAGAATGCTGGAATTCTCTAGACATTCAAGCTTCTGAGGAGATTTTAGCTCTTATCATCTATGGGTTGGTCTTGTTCCCAAACCCTGACCAGCTTATAGATGTAAATGCTGTCAAAATCTTCATGGCTCGCAACCCGGTGCCTATTTTGCTTGGAGATATCCTGCACTCTTTTCACACTCGAACAATGAGGAAAAGAGGTGTTCTCATGTGATGTACTCCTCTACTGGCAAGATGGTTTATTTCTCATCTTCCCCAATTAGTCTTGAAGAATGAGCAAGGTTTGAGGTGGTCACAATGATTAATGACTCTTACACATTCAGATGTTCATTGGTGTTCTCGATCCAGAGAAAATGTTATCATCATTAACCGTTGTGGGGAATTCCCTAATGTCCCTCTACTTGGCATTAGAGGAGGCATTAACTACAACCCCTGCTTGGCTCTGAGACAGTTTGGGTATTCCCGAAGGGATGACCCACATGACATGCTGATTCCAGACTTGGTTTTTGACTTTGACAGCGGCGATCAAGGACTTCGACAAAGGTTCATCTGAGCTTGGAGGATGCCAAACAAGGTAGACAGTAAGACCTTGGGACACAAGAATTCCATCCCCCTTGAGCCTTACCTCAAGTGGGTACGAACCCGCTCCCAAAGTCTTATGATGCCTTACCCCTCCATTCTTCCTGTGATTATAGAGCCTGTTTTGGAAGGAGAGGTTCCATACACCCTCCTACATCCTGACATGCCAACATCACTCGAAGATCTGTAAAGGAGTTGGATACAGCTCAAGGGAGAACGCGATACTTTTGAAGCCCAATTCTACGCCAGCGAGAAGAAGGTTTTGGAACTCACTTGTCAACTTCACGAAGAGCAGACTCTCAACACCTACATTGCACCAAAGAGGATGCGCAACGTCTTTTTACCTTAGAATTTTGTATTATTTTGCCCATGGGGAATTAATGTACTAACAATTCTATCTTATTAATATGACGTGTGTTTCTTTTTTGTTTAAAACAAATTTGAATTTCTGAATCCTTGAATGCATTACATGAATACATATCATTCATCATATGCATAAACAGGTATTCACACCAAGTTTCCTCATCTCTCTGCTGTTTATTTCAGCAAGATGGATATTGAACAAACGGTCAAAGACTTGCAAGCTCAGAATTCACAATACCAACATCTACTCATGACCTTGGCTAAAGGTCAGGAGGAGCTCAAGACTCTACTGGAAAAGGAAAAAGAGAAGAAGAAGAAGAAGAAAAGAGTTGGTGTGGCTACCTTGGGCAGAAGATTTGAAGGTCAAGCCAAAAGGGTTCTAGATTTTCCATCAACCTCTGAGGAAGGAGAGAGAAAGGGTAGAGAGACTGTCGTGCCCTCAGATTCTGAAGTTGAAGAAGAGGAAGATGAGGATTACTCAGAACAACAATACCCACCTGCAGATGACAAATACAAAAATCTGGAAGAGCGTCTGGCAGCTATGGAGATTCAGAGAGTGCCTGGGCTGGACTTTGAAGAGTTAGGGTTGGTATCTGGAATTGTAATCCCTCCCAAGTTTAAAGTACCGTTGTTTTCTAAGTACGATGGGGTGTCTTGTCCCAAGATTCACCTACAGTCTTATGTCAGGAAAATTCAACCACATTCTTCTGACAAAGACCTGTGGGTCCATTTTTTTAAGGACAGTTTGTCGGGGATGCAGTTGGATTGGTTCTACCAGCTAGAAAAGTCTGATGTACACAATTGGGAAGATTTGGCAGCTGCTTTCTATAAGCAGTATCAGTACAATGTGGACTTAGCACCAACCTGTACTCAATTACAGAGTATGGGAATGGTCTCAAATGAAGGTTTCAAAGAGTATGCCCAGAAATGAAGAGACTTGGCGAGACGAGTACAACTACCTCTATCTGAGAGGGAGCTAGTAGACATGTTCTTGGGTACACTGTCAGGTCCCTTTTTCAATCACCTAATTGGAAGCTCTTCTGCGGGGTTCACTGAGTTGATTCTTACTGGTGAGAGAGTTGAACCCGGCATAAAAAGCGGGAAAATTCAGAAGGATGCATCTGCTTCCGCTGCCATCAAAAAGACTTTTCCAGCAAAGAAGGAAGTATCAGCTGTCTTCTCCCAAAGAGGTCAAGTAAGAGTTGAGCGCCGGCCAGCGGTGGAGGCCGTGATGATTCAGAAGTCTGCAGCTGATCAGCCCAGAAACAATCAACCCAAAACCAACCAAACAAGGGTGGAAAGTCCTGTACGGAAATTCACCCAGATAAACATGACTCCCGCTCAGGTTCTACCCCATCTCTTGAAGTTAAACCTTGCCAGTCTGAAAGAAGCCCCGAAGAATCCGAATACAACTTCTCCTTACTACCATTCGAATGCCAAGTGTGCTTATCATTCAAGGAGTATAGGGCACGACACCAACAATTGTTGGGCCCTGAAGAATAAGATTCAGGATTTGATAGATGCTAAAGAAGTTGAATTCGACGCCCCTGAAAAGCCGAATGTAATCTCTCCTCCAATGCCAAGGCATGGCCACAATGCCCATGTTGTTTAAGAGGATCTATTTGTTGCTACTGTTGATGATTTGATAACTCCGCTACCGATAATCAAGTTGAATTTGCTGAAGGCTGAGATTTTCCCAGGTTGTGAAGAAGATTGCTACCTTTGTTCATCCTTACCAACCGACTGTCCATTGTTGAAGTTAGGCATCCAACGCCTAATGGATAACCAAGAAATCCTTTTTGAAAAGACTCATGTTACACCGACTCCTGTCAATGATGTTTCAATAATAACCATATCCGCCAATCTTTCCAAGGTCTCCAAAAGACCTGTTAAGATTACATCCGCTCCAAAGATTGCACCTTTGAAGATAACCATGCCTGGGCCCGTCCCGTACAAGTCCGACAAATCAATATTGTGGAACTATGGTGGAGAAATCTACTACCACGGTATTAAACAAATTGAATCAACTGAAGAGATTTCTGATGAAGAGACTTCCGACATTGGAAACATTGATGGAACGAGCAAAATCACCCGCAGAGGAAGAATTTTCTCTCCAGAGATTGCCCCTCCAAAGGCAATCTTTGGACCCTCATCTGCTCCTAAGGTTACCCCTGCACCGGTAAACATATCTGCGAGAACTCCAATTATTGAAGAAATTGTAACTCATGTGGTTGTCCCCTCTCCTGCTACTGATGATAGAGGGAAAGGGATCCAAGAAGAGCCCGTCAGGACGAGGGCTCAGCCATTGGTCATCCCCGAGACCTCTCAAAAAGAAATGGAAGAGATTTTGAAAATAATCAAGAAAAGCGATTATGATGTCGTGGAACAACTGGGGAAAACCCCCTCAAAGATCTCTATGTTGGCCTTGCTACTTTGTTCAGAAGCTCATGCTAAAGCTCTGATCAGATTTTTGAAGATGGCCCACGTGCCACAGGAAACCTCCGCGGATCAGTTCCAGGAATGTGTAGCTAGCTTAATAGCTGACAATGGTCTAGGATTCTCCGATGCCGATTTAACCTTCAAGGGGAGAAAACATAATGACGCTTTTCATGTTTCGGTGGAATGCAGTGGAACTACCCTAGCTCATGTTTTGGTTGATACTGGGTCATCTTTAAATGTCTTGCCGAAGAAAGCCTTGGATAGACTGGATTGTGAAGGCCTAACCCTGAAACCCAGCACTATAATTGTCAGAGCCTTTGATGGTTCTAAAAGGATGGTCCACGGGGAGGTGGACATCCCGATTAAAGTGGGAACTGAAACCTTCAACTCCACATTCTATGTCATGGACATCCGTCTTTCCTATTCTTGCTTGTTGGGAAGACCCTGGATTCACAATGCTGGAGCCGTCACTTCCACTCTGCATCAAATGCTCAAGTACCCTGTCCAGGGGAAAATTATAACTGTTCATGGCGAAGAGGAATACATGATAAGCCATCTAAATTCTTTCCGCTATGTAGAATTGGATGGTGAATTCATCGAAACCCCTTTCCAGCATTTTGAAGAGGTAGCTCAGGAGATTGCGGCAACCAAGACAGTGTCTTCTGTACCCTTGATTACCAGACCTCCGCCTCGGATGTCATCTCTCAAAGATGCAAAGGCTGTGATTGAAGAATGAGGAAGCACAATCTGGGGACAACTTCCAGACTTTCCTTACAAATCAGATAAATTCGGCTTGGGATTCACTTCTTCTGCTCAAAAGGTTGTACGTCGCGCCTGCGCTGGAAGGCCACCAGTGAAGATCACCCATCATGGAGTCAATTCTTTGGAGGATAGTGAAGAGGAGAGCAACTTGGAAGACTGGTGTTGTACCCCAAAATTTTCCCTCTCATGTTTTCCAAAGTCCTCCCCCTGCATGGCTGATCACAAACCCTTGCCTAAGGAAAAAGAAAATTTTTGAGTGGTGTTTTAAGTACCTTTCGATTGGCATTCTGAAAGGCCCTTCGATTGGCATTCTGAAGGAGCATTTTGATTGGCATGGACAAGCACTTCGATTGGCATTATGTCAAGGCCTTCGATTGGCATTCTGAAAGGCCCTTCGATTGGTACTTTGAAGGGACACTTCGATTGGCATTATGGACAAGCACTTCGATTTGCATTCTGAAAGACCCTTCGATTGGGATTCTGAATGAGCCTTTCGATTGGCACCCTGGGCCCGGCCTTCGATTGGCATGCCAAGGAATCCTTCAATTTAGCATTGTGTCAAGGCAGCTTCGATAGGAATGTTAACCATGTCCTTCGATTAGCATGAACAAAGCCTTTCGATTGTCCTGTTAACAAAGCCATCAAGAGGGCACTCAGAAAACATGTCCAGGTATACTGAACATGAGAAAATGGCATGTTTCCCTTGCAAATATCGAAATAATTAAATGCTGATTATGGATTTAATTCCTGAGTTAAAGGCCAGATTCTTGCCTTTTCTGTTCCTAAAGAGCTGATTCGACCAGAGTGCTTCTGTTCAACTCAAGACCATTCGAAGAAGCATTCAGAAGGCCCATTCGAAAGATATATGAGAAGTTCATTCGAAGGAGGCAACTCAAGGCCAATCGAAGAGCATGGCCTGAAGGCATTCGAAAATCAAAACGTGTCCAGGTTCATTCCAGATTCCAAAGAGACATGAATATTTCAAATAAGGAAAACTTTTAATGTGTCCGTTTCTTGTCTCATGGCATTTAATGGCCTGTTTAATGGCTGTCTCTTGCCATTAATGCACCCTCACACCCCTATAAATACAGAGGCCAGCATACATATCCAACACATAAAAATTCTGCAGGAAAACAGAACACACGAAAATATACAGAAAAAAATAGAGAAAAAAACATTGGAGAGGTGCTGCCCATACAATCCATCAAAGGTTGTCAGAATTTTCCAGGCCAAAGCAGCCCTTCAACAAAAGCATCCACGCCCAGAAACCCAAATCAAAAGTGCCTACATCCAAGAAGTGCCCAGATAGAAGGTGCCTACATCCAGGAAGCACCCAAATTAAAAGTCCAATCTGCTGGTAAGAAAGGGTAAACTATCCAACCTCATATTTGCATAATACATCCCTACTGGTTGTTACCTTCGATTTTCTATCCTAGACAGGATCAAGAGGCCTGGGTTTGGCACCCAGGCCATGTCCATCATTTGCTAATATTTGCTGCAGACATAGCCTGAAGAGACCCAGCAAGCGCAGGATCGAAGGGCTTGGGGTTTAATACCCAGGCCCTGCATTTTATTACGCTAACGCACTTTTGTAGGTATAACATTCCAGATCGAAGGAGACACCTTCTCTGGGTCGAACCTATTAGCATGTTGGATCGAAGGAGGCATCTCATACCTGGATCGAAAGCCATGACCTTCATGATCAAAAGACAATCCTCTTCCCTGGATCGAAGGCTACTCACGCCTTACTGTCTGGCCCAATCGAAAGGACCAGGACCCTCTCTGGATCGAAGCTGCCATTCTCTCCCTGGGTCGAAGCTCTTTTTTTCCCTGGATCGAAAGATCCCCCCTTGTATTTTATTTTTGCTTTTATTGACATCTTTTTATCTTGTTTTTAATTAACATTAAAATAAAAAAAACCACAAAAACATTAGGCTAGTTTTTCTATTAAATTAACCTTGTTAATTGACTTTTTTAATTATCTTAACGTTTTCTCAAAAACTAAAATTAAGTAGATTTAGATCATTTTCTCAAAATAAAATAAAACAACAAAAAGATTTATTTCTTAGGACTTTTTTCTTAGAGCTTATTTTCAGATTCGCGCGCGTTTATTTTATTGTAACTGCCTACTGGTTTGTAATAACTTAGCTAAGACTTTTACTTTACTGCTTTTATTCCCCCAAATTTTTGGACATGTAAATAATCCCCCTCCCCGAAGCTTTGTAATAGCGTAGGATTTACAATTCCCGCACTTTAAATTCATGTACATATATTAACTATTTAGATGTATGCTAACTAGGATTGCATGGCAAGATCTCTCTTAACTTAAAATCAATAGTAGCTCACTATAACATGTACAAAGATAATATAAACTGAAAATTGACACACTCGCACATGTCACTCCTAGAGTACACCTCACTTGGTTGCCTCGAACATGGTCATTAAGTATAGGATGTTTTAGAGGTCGTCCTTTTGTCCCAAGATCATAAGTTGCCTCGAAACGGTTGCCTCGATAAAAATGATCTAAGACATTAGGATTACCACTAAGACATCCTAACGTTGCTTTAGTGACCACACGTCCCTAAAATCGAATTGACCCGAAAAACTCCAACGACGGTGCTACCTACTCCTCAATAGAGGGATAGCATTGTCTAAAGGACGTTAGCACAGTTTAATTCCTTTTTGAGTGGGTAGAGGTTCTTAAGTACTTGCTCATTTTAAAAAAAACAAAACAAAACTTTTCACACTTACACTTTTCGAACAAAGTTTTCAAAACACTTCATTACACTCTTGAGGACAGAAACAAGAGTTAAATCAAAGTTTCAAACAAAACTCTTTTCAAAACCCACAAACACAAAGAAAAGCAAAATTTTGAAAACATAGTGAGCAAGTACCTAAGAGCCCGTGGATAACCATGGATAGAAAGGGTGCTAGCACCTTCCCTTTCTATAATCTACCTCCCGAACCCGAGAAACATCTCGAAAAGGAATTTGTCTGTGCTTTTGTCCTTTCCTTGTTGGATAAAATAAAATACGGTGGCGAATCTTGCTTACCGCGACATTTTGCGAAAACAAACGCAAACGCGAACCAGCATTCTAAAACAGTCAATTCTCGTTCCCACCGATCACTAGAACTGGCGACTCTGCTGGGGAAAGAAAGTGAGGTGTACCTTAGGATTAGATCACTTGTGTTTTCAATTGTATTGCTTTGTATGCTTTTAATTTTGTGGGCTTGTATCGGAGTTTTATAGATCCTAACCCGGATCTGGGGATACCCTTTAGGTAAGTAGAAATAAACTGTGAGGGATCTGTACGGCGTATACCGATACGGATGAAGCAGTAGCTACGTTGGTGTGGCACCTTAGTCTGTACCGATATCCCTTGTGTTGAAACGAGGAGAATATGGGTCTTCTGAGGAGTCATTAAGCACCAACTGACCTTAGAACCTTAAATTGACCAACTTGGCCATAGAACAGTAGCAGTATGCTACACTCATTGAGACTAAACTCTCGCGATGATTCTGGCCGCAAGAAAAGGTTGCTAAACTGGAATTATGACCGATTGAGGGTAGTCAGTGATATTGAGATCCTCTAGAACCCGGTTACTATTTTTAGGACAGATCTTAGCCAACTAAAACTGAAAGAGGGTAATGCCTAAACTCCATGCCAGCCTGAAATCTAAGGGCTCTTTTGTGTGACTTGTGTGCCTTCAAATCTGAACTACTTGCACATACTTGTTATCTGACAACATGGGTTCCTTGCAGGTTTTGTTTACAGTCCTTATCCAATAATTTGGACTTATTGCAGGGCTTACTTACATCACTTCACACTTGTGCTTAAACGCATAGCATACACATCATAAAATCATACCATAGCATTTTCCTTAACCATTTCAAGGATCTCAAGGGCTTGTGATGCAGGTTATGGTAAATCAAATGGCTAGCAAGGGGCAAAGGGGATTTATTTTCCTCTAGCCAAGGATGTCTAGAAATCCAAGCATGATAACTTGAGTCAGAGGCTATGACCCACTCGATATGGTGAGCTTGACTCTTGAAGAAGGACTCTCAGCAACATGAAGTTCCTTCAATCAAGCTACCAGATTCAGATTCTAACTGTTTCTTGTTTACCACGCGAGATCCTTGAAAACATTGCATACATATATCATACATATCATTGCATAACAGGGCATCCAGTACAGGTCTCTCATGTTCTCGCTGTTTATTTCAGCAATGGCTTTCTAACCAAACAACCAAGATCTCCGGGCTCAAAACGCCCAACTTCAAGAAATGTTCTTGAACCTATCCTAGGGGCAAGAAGAAATAAAAGCTCTCCTCACAAGGGGCTTGGTCCTAGGGAATCCAGGAGGCATCAGGAATGATCAGTTGGAAGGGATAAAAATTGAGTTGGCAACAATGAAGATCCAGATGATGGGACAGCTGATGGGCCAGATGGCTCTCATTCAAGACTTAGCTCAAAGACAAGAAGAGCTCAGGGTCCTTGTCAACAAGCTGCTTCAAAATAACCAAGTGGGGAAAACAACTAGGGTTGAAGATCAAGTCATCATTCAACCACCTTTGGGGCAAGAAGACAAGGGAAAAGCTCCTCAGCTTGCTTCAGGGTCACAAGCCCAGCATCAACAGGGTAATCGGCGTAAGCGAAATACGTCTGGAAGACATTTCTCTGAGACTGATATACCATCATCTCTCATACTGAAACGCTTGTTGGAGGTCAATCTGATTACTTTAAAGGATCCTCCCCGGAATCCCAACACCTCTGCTCCTACCTATCATCCCAATGAAAGGTGTGCATACCACTCCCATAGTCCTGGACATGACACCGACGACTGTTGGACTCTGAAGAACAAGATCCAAGACTTGATTGACGAAAGGGTGCTGGAGTTCATGCCGGATGGAGAGATGAAAATCTTCCGCTGAGAATTCTCCATCTGAGAAGACTAGTTCAAACTAAGAGACTTTTGTTCATTTGGATTTTCAAGTTGTAATCTCTTTGTTATTCAAACAATTGTCTGTTAATGTCAAACTATGTTTCATTAATGCATTGCATATGTTTGTCTTGATTTGATCCAATCATTTTAATTACATTTAAACTATGCTTTTTACTTGCTTTATGACATTCCACTCTTGCTAAAAGTTACAAGCCTTTAGAGGGAGGATGACGAAACAATGCCATAATCTCATACAGTATGCTTTTGGACAGACCTTGCTGACGATGTACAGGCATTTCTTTCAAATCCTAAACACTGGAGTTATAAGGAAGATAATCCCTAGTTAACCCCTTCGAGCCAAAGAAGTAGGAGTTTTCTATTTTAGACACAAATTGAAACCTTTAATTTAAACCTGGGGCAGGGTAGTCTCTCAGTTGATTCAAAAGATGCGCATTGAAGTCGCAAAACTCTCAGTTCATAATACAACGAACGACATCAAAAGCATTCATATGGAATCAAAAGACAGTGGTGGTTCCTTATCTCATAGGAAGTCCATCTCTCAAAAGAGAAAAGCCCACTGAGCCAAAACCTATAAAGGAGGCTTAAGAAAGCTGGGGCATCCCGCTGACTGTAATCTCGAAAACAGAAACAGTCAGGCAAAAATTAGGAATAACAAATCAAAAGAACAAGGTCCTTACAAATCCTCGACAACATGAAAAATGTTGCAAAAAAATGATGACTACCTTCAAAAATCCAACTTGTGTGAACCATCACTAAAACGTCGTTCCAAATTCGAATAGAGTTCGACGCACAATTAACTGAGTTTAGGATTGAAGAACATCACGAAGAGCGGGTGGGTACAAATATACTTTGAGCCTTTATCCTTTGTTTCTTAAACCGTGAACCAAGCCACGTTACAACCCTTCAAAAGTCCTAACTGAAGCATGGGTTAGTTCGGAAGCATACTGTTACCAAAAGGTATCCTGACTCCTGTAAGGCTTGGCCCTAAATCTTGTGTTGAATTCGTCTTATAAAAAGTTTTCTGCTAAAAACCGCATTTTTCAAAACTTCAAGACAAGCATAAACTTTGCATTATTTGAATATCACTATTTGCATTAAGCTATTTATTTGACAGCAGAGAAATTCACACAACGAATATCCGATGAACGAAAGCCCTCTCAGTGAACAAAATCACTTCAAAAAGGATGACACTTCCATTGACAAATCTCCTATCAACAAGGGGGCATGACATGTCACTATCCAGCACACCTGGGGCAGTCCAGTCAAGATTCCAGGAAATCTCTGAAGGAGTGCAGAGTAACCAAGGGCAAGTCTCCATCTCCGTCACTTGGGGCATTGAACATCAATCTCAGTGAAGGGTTACGTACAATTAAACATTTTTTGGCAGTGCCACAAACACTTGCTACTAGGGGCAATGACAAAAATCCCCAAAATTCTTCTCATAGGATGACATCCCAGTAAGGGTTTAATCTCTGAAAACCTTTCCCCAGCTGAATCAACCTCAAGAATCCTCGAGGACTTCCCCAACAAAGATATCACCTCTCTAGCGGACTGACGACAGGGTTTATTTCCCCAACAACACCAGGATTCCCCAGCTTGGGTTGCCTCTCCGACTACTACAAAGGACCACAACTCCTCTTCCCCAGTAGACTCTGGAAGCTTGTCCCCTGTGAAGCACAAATAAGTCTCCCCAGCCAAATTCAGAGGTTATCCTCACAAGAGTCTAACTGGGTTATCCTCAGCAAGTTGCAACTGAAAGATCATCCCCAGCGAAGTTCTCTTTATCCCCAGCGGAGTTCATTCCTTTCATAGACGGAAATTCAATCCCCAACAGGGTTCACTGTCACCAGCAACAGTGATTCACCCCCAGTTGAGTTTTATTTCTCCAAATCAGCAGATCCTCTAGCAGAGTATATACTCCCCACAGAGTCATTTCCTCATCAGTCCATTCCCCAACGGAGATATTCTCTCCTGCAGGATTATTCTTCCAATCATCTTCGATCGTTATCTCCAGCAAGTGAAACTCTTTATTCTCCAACAAAAGTCAGGGATTTATTTTCTCAAACTCGGACGTACCATAATAGCATTTCATGTTCATACATCATGACGTGCGCATACATATTGCATACAGCATAATCTCATTTATTTTGAGCACATCATCATACAATGCATGTCATGCATCATATACGATTAATCATGTACCTTTTTAGGAAAGATGGTTATCATCAACAACTTCCAGCAAGTTCAAGATTAACTCTGGAAACTAAATAGAGTAATTATCTGCACGATCAAATTCATCTTTACACGGGTTTCTCCTAAATGCAGTTTTACACGGACTCATCATCAGGCAACCCTACACAGGTTCCTTCCCAGGAAATTTCAGATGCAGTTTTACACGGACTCATCATCAAGAAACCCTACACAGGTTCTCTCTTTCCAAGATGCAGTTTTAGACGGACTCGTCATCAGGAAACCCTACACAGGTTCCTCCTTTCCAAATGCAGTTTTACACGGATTCATCATCAAGAAACCCTACACAGGTTCCCTCTTTCAGATGCAGTTTTACACGGACTCGTCATCAAGAAACCCTACACAAGTTCCCTCTTTCAAATGCAGTTTTACACGGACTCATCATCAAGAAACCCTACACAGGTTCCTCCTTTCCAGATGAAGTTTTACACGGACTCGTCATCAGGAAACCCTACACAGGTTCCTCCTTTTCAGATGCAGTTTTACACGGACTCATCATCAGGAAACCCTACACCGGTTCCCTCTCTTTCCAAGATGCAGTTTTACATGGACTCATCATTAGGCAACCCTACACAGGTTCCTCCTTTCCAGATGAAGTTTTGCATGGACTCATCATAAAGTAACCTTACCCAGGTTCCTTCTCAGTCCAGATATGCAATTCACCTCCAGAGTTAATTCCCCAGTAGAGTAACGGACAACTGAAGCTCCTAAAATTCTATTTCTCTCAAGACAGCTACCAACAATCTCCAAATGGCACCCGTAAGCCCATTCCCGACATCACAATGCTGATACTACACCATGCGAGTGCAAATTTCTGGGCACTCTAGTGTTCAATTATCTTCCACCTTCGGATCACGAAAGGCTCGAAAGCCAATCCATATCCTCAGGTTTAAGAAAATTGAACAGGGGCAACTGTTGTACCCCAAAATTTTCCCTCTCATGTTTTCCAAAGTCCTCCCCCTGCATGGCTGATCACAAACCCTTGCCTAAGGAAAAAGAAAATTTTTGAGTGGTGCTTTAAGTACCTTTCGATTGGCATTCTGAAAGGCCCTTTGATTGGCATTCTGAAGGAGCATTTCGATTGGCATGGACAAGCACTTCGATTGGCATTATGTCAAGGCCTTCGATTGGCATTCTGAAAGGCCCTTCAATTGGTACTTTGAAGGGACACTTCGATTGGTATTATGGACAAGCACTTCGATTTGAATTCTGAAAGACCCTTCGATTGGGATTCTGAATGAGCCTTTCGATTGGCACCCTGGGCCCGGCCTTCGATTGGCATGCCAAGGGATCCTTCAATTTAGCATTGTGTCAAGGCAGCTTCGACAGGCATGTTAACCATGTCCTTCGATTAGCATGAATAAAGCCTTTCGATTGTCCTGTTAACAAAGCCATCAAGAGGGCACTTAGAAAACATGTCCAGGTACACTGAACATGAGAAAATGGCATGTTTCCCTTGCAAATATGGAAATAATTAAATGCTGATTATGGATTTAATTCCTGAGTTAAAGGCCAGATTCTTACCTTTTCTGTTCCTAAAGAGTTGATTCGACCAGAGTGCTTCTGTTCAACTCAAGACCATTCGAAGAAGCATTCAGAAGGACCATTCGAAAGATATATGAGAAGTCCATTCGTAGGAGGCAACTCAAGGCCAATCGAAGAGCATGGCCTGGAGGCATTCGAAAATTAAAACGTGTCCAGGTTCATTCCAGATTCCAAAGAGACATGAATATTTCAAAAAAGGAAAACTTTTAATGTGTCTGTTTCTTGTCTCGTGGCATTTAATGGTATGTTTAATGGTTGTCTCTTGCCATTACTGCACCCTCACACTCCTATAAATACAGAGGCCAGCATACATATCCAACACATAAAAACACTGCAGGAAAACAGAACACACGAAAATATACAGAAAAAAATAGAGAAAAAAACATTGGAGAGGTGTTGCCCATACAATCCATCAAAGGTTGTCAGAATTTTCCAGGCCAAAGCAGCCCTTCAACAAAAGCATCCACGCCCAGAAACCTAAATCAAAAGTGCCTACATCCAGGAAGTACCCAGATCGAAGGTGCCTACATCCAGGAAGTGCCCAAATTAAAAGTCCAATCTGCTGGTAAGAAAGGGTAAACTATCCAACCTCATATTTGCATAATACATCCCTACTGGTTGTTACCTTCGATTTTCTATCCTAGACAGGATCAAGAGGCCTGGGTTTGGCACCCAGGCCATGTCCATCATTTGCTAATATTTGCTGCAGACATGGCATGAAGAGACCCAGCAAGCGCAGGATCGAAGGGCCTGGAGTTCAATACCCAGGCCCTGCATTTTATTACGCTAACGCACTTTTGTAGGTATAACATTCCAGATCGAAGAAGACACCTTCTCTGGGTCGAACCCATTAGCATGCTGGATCGAAGGAGGCATCTCATACCTAGATCGAAAGCCATGACCTCCATGATCAAAAGACAATCCTCTTCCCTGGATCGAAGGCTACTCACGCCTTACTGTCTGGCCCAATCGAAAGGACCAGGACCCTCTCTGGATCGAAGCTGCCATTCCCTCCCTGGGTCGAAGCTCTTTTTTTCCCTGGATCGAAAGATCCCCCCTTGTATTTTATTTTTGCTTTCATTGACATCTTTTTATCTTGTTTTTAATTAACATTAAAATCAAAAAAACCACAAAAACATTAGGCTAGTTTTTCTATTAAATTAACCTTGTTAATTAACTTTTTTAATTATCTTAACGTTTTCTCAAAAACTAAAATTAAGTAGATTTAGATCATTTTCTCAAAATAAAATAAAACAACAAAAAGATTTATTTCTTAGGACTTTTTTCTTAGAGCTTATTTTCAGATTCGCGCGCGTTTATTTTATTGTAACTGCCTACTGGTTTGTAATAACTTAGCTAAGACTTTAATTTACTGCTTTTATTCCCCCAAATTTTTGGACATGTAAATAATCCCCCTCCCCGAAGCTTTGTAATAGCGTAGGATTTACAATTCCCGCACTTTAAATTCCTGTACATATATTAACTGTTTAGATGTATGCTAACTAGGATTGCATGGCAAGATCTCTCTTAACTTAAAATCAATAGTAGCTCACTATAACATGTACAAAGATAATATAAACTGAAAATTGACACACTCGCACATGTCACTCCTAGAGTACACCTCACTTGGTTTCCTCGAACATGGTCATTAAGTATAGGATGTTTTAGAGGTCGTCCTTTTGTCCCAAGATCATAAGTTGCCTCGAAACGGTTGCCTCGATAAAAATGATCTAAGACATTAGGATTACCACTAAGACATCCTAACGTTGCTTTAGTGACCACACGTCCCTAAAATCGAATTGACCCGAAAAACTCCAACGACGGTGCTACCTACTCCTCAATAGTGGGATAGCATTGTCTAAAGGACGTTAGCACAGTTTAATTCCTTTTTGAGTGGGTAGAAGTTCTTAAGTACTTGCTCATTTTAAAAAAAACAAAACAAAACTTTTCACACTTACACTTTTCGAACAAAGTTTTCAAAACACTTCATTACACTCTTGAGGACAGAAACAAGAGTTAAATCGAAGTTTCAAACAAAACTTTTTTCAAAACCCACAAACACAAAGAAAAGCAAAATTTTGAAAACATAGTGAGCAAGTACCTAAGAGCCCGTGGATAACCACGGATAGAAAGGGTGCTAACACCTTCCCTTTCTATAATCTACCTCCCGAACCCGAGAAACATCTCGAAAAGGAATTTGTCTGTGCTTTTTTCCTTTCCTTGTTGGATAAAATATAAGACGGTGGCGACTCTTGCTTACCGCGACATTTTTCAAAAACAAACGCAAACGCGAACCAGCATTCTAAAACAGTCAGTTCTCGTTCCCACCGATCACAACTGGATTTTCCCTACTGTTGGCGGAGGACTGTGCAAGTGGGAAGCAAAAGACTTTGTTCCGATTACTTTCATACCGCAGTAATTTATCTTTCAAATATTTCTATTGGTATGTAATAATTCTCAAACAATTCGTACACTTTTAACCTTGTGCCTTACCCGAGGCACAAAGGTCCATTTGTAAGGGTTTGATTTTTCATCTTCATATGCCATTTTAATGAATCATGGACGTTTTCACATATAAAATTTTGTGTTCATTGTCTTTATTTTTACATTTTATTTGTTTAAAGGTGGCTATCCCTTACACACACCCACACTCACAAATGCAGGTACCCTTCCATTTTGGATTCCATGGGTAACAATTCTGCTATGGCCTTCAGTGACTCTGAAGATCTGTTTTACCATGCCGAATACGAAGGTGATGAAGATTGTGAGGTGCCGGGAGAATTGGCTAGGATGATACAACAGGAAGAAAGGGTTATTCTACCTCACGAGGAGCTGTTAGAGACAATCAACTTGGGTACTGAGGAAGACATAAAAGAAGTCAGAGTGGGTGCCAACCTAGAGCCAGGTGTCAAAGAGCGCCTAATTCAGTTGTTGAATGAATATGTTGAGATCTTCGCCTGGTCTTACGAAGACATGCCGGGACTCGATATAGACATTGTGGTACACTGTCTACCCACAAGAGAGGATTGTCCACCAGTTAAATAGAAAGTCCGCTGCATGAGGCTCGACATGTCAGAAAAGATCAAAGCAGAAGTTATGAAGCAGTTCAATGCTGGATTTCTTGTTGTTACTTCCTATCCACAATGGGTTGCTAACATTGTGCCCATGCCTACGAAGGACGGCAAAGTCAGAATGTGCGTGGATTATAGAGACTTAAACAGGGCTAGCCCTAAAGATGACTTTCCACTTCCGCACATTGACATCTTGGTTGACAATACAGCTCAGCACGAGGTATTTTCTTTCATGGACGGATTTTCAGGTTACAACCAGATCAAAATGGAACCTGAAGACATAGAGAAAACTACTTTTGTTACACAGTGGGGTACATTCTGCTATAAAGTGATGCCATTAGGACTGAAGAATGTCGGGGCAACCTATCAGCGCGCCATGGTAGCTTTGTTTCATGACATGATACATCATGAGATAGAGGTCTACGTAGATGATATGATAGCCCGATCACAGACGGAAGAAGAACACCTCGACCACTTGCAAAAGCTGTTTGTCAGGTTGAAGGAGTACAAGCTCAGATTAAACCCTAACAAGTGCACTTTAGGAGTCCGGTCCGGTAAACTCTTGGGTTTCATTGTCAGCAACAAGGGCATCGAGGTTGATCCTGCCAAAGTCAAAGTTATACAAGAAATGCCTGCTCCTCGCACTGAGAAGGAGGTTAGAGGTTTCTTGGAACGCCTAAACTACATTGCTAGGTTCATTTCTCACCTAACATCTACCTGTGAGCCAATCTTCAAGTTGTTGAAGAAAGATCAGGTGGTTAAATGGAATGATGAATGTCAAGTTGCTTTCGATAAAATTAAGGAGTATTTGCTAGAACCTCCTATCTTGATGCCACCCGTCGAAGGAAGACCGCTAATCATGTATCTGACCATCCTAGAGAATTCAATGGGGTGCGTATTGGGCCAACATGACGAGTCTGGCCGAAAAGAGCATGCCATTTGTTACCTTAGCAAAAAGTTTACCGGCTGTGAGACCCGATACTCACTGCTCAAGAAAACTTGTTGCGCTTTGGTATGGGCTGCTCGCCGGCTAAGGCAGTATATGTTGACTCATACCACTTTACTGATATCTAAGATGGATCCGATCAAATACATCTTTGAGAAGCTTGCTTTGTCTGGAAGAATAGCTAGATGGCAGATGATCCTGGCCGAATACGATATCCAGTACACGACCCAAAAAGCTATAAAGGGGAGTGTGCTAGCTGACCATCTGGCTCATCAAGCTGTCGAAGATTACCAATCCATGAAGTTCGACTTCCCTGACGAGGACATCATGATGTTGGACAACATTGAAGATTTCAGACCGTATGAAGGACCTGAACAAGGATCCCGATGGACCATGTACTTTGATGGTGCCTCCAATGCACTTGGCAACGATATCGGTGCGGTACTCATCTCCCCAGAAGGTTTCCATACTCCTTTCACCGCCAGACTTTGCTTTAACTGCACGAACAACATGGCAGAGTATGAAGCTTGCATCTTTGGTCTCAAGGCTGCAATAGACCTGGGAATCAAATATTTGGTTGTGTTTGGAGACTCAGATTTGGTCATCAGTCAGATCAAAGGAGAGTGGGACACTAAACATCCCAATCTCATCCCGTACAAAGAACATGTCTTGACATTGCTACCTCATTTCGAGCAGATTACCTTCGAGCACTTCCCGCGAGAAGAAAATCAGCTAGCAGATGCTCTAGCTACAATGTCATCCATGTTTAAACTTAACTGGGATAATGAGGCTCCCCAAATCACCATTGAGCGGATGGACGAACCTGCACATTGTCACGAGATTAATACCGAAGAAGTAGTGGACCGACCTTGGTTTCACGAAGTCAAAAGCTATCTCGAGGCTCAAGAATATCCTGAATGAGCTTCAGTCAACGACAAAAAGTTCTTGAGCAGATTCTCTGCCAAGTTCTTCCTGAGCAATGGTATCATGTACAAGCGCAATCATGATTGCATTTTGCTCCGTTGTGTGGACAAGATTGAAGCTGAACAGATCATGGTTGAACTGCACAATGGTAACTTTGGAACTCACTCTAGCGGGCATACGATGGCTAAGAAGATTCTAAGGGCAGGCTATTACTGGCCTACCAAGGAAGCTGACTGCTATCAACATTTCAGGACTTGTCACAAATGTCAAATCTACGCGGACAAGGTACATATACCTCCAGTTCCTCTTAATGTCTTAACAACTCCTTGGCCATTCGTTATGTGGGGAATCAACATGATTGGAGAGATCAAGCCTACAGCATCCAATGGACACCGCTTCATTCTGGTGGCCATTGATTACTTTACCAAGTGGGTCGAAGCTTCTTCTTCGCATCCGTCACAAAGAATGTGGTTGCCCGCTTCATCAAGCAGAACCTCATTTTTTGGTACGGCATCCCCGAAAGGATCATCACTGACAACGGTACAAACCTTAACAACACTATGATCACCGCCTTGTGTGAACAGTTCCAGATTCAACATCATAATTCATCTCCCTATCGGCCAAAGATGAACGGTGTTGTCGAAGCTGCAAACAAAAACATCAAGAAGATCATACAAAAGATGACAGTCACCTACAAGGACTAGCATGAGATGTTACCGTTTGCTCTCCACGGGTACCGTACCACGGCGCGTACATCAACTGGGGCAACACCCTATTCTTTGGTATACGGCATGGAAGCTGTTTTACCTATTGAGGTTCAGATTCCCTCCTTGAGAATCATGAAGGATGCTGGTTTGAGTGAAGACGATTGGATTCAGACCCGACTTGATCAATTGAACTTAATTGACGAAAAGCGACTTACTGCTATTTTCCGTGGTTAGGCGTATCAAAAACAGATTATCAAGGCTTTCAACAAGAAAATCAGACGCCAGACATATCAAGTCGGGGATCTTGTGATCAAGCGGATCATCTTGCCGCAAAGTGATCCCAGGGGCAAATGGACTCCTACTTATGAAGGACCATTTGTGATCAAAAACATCTTTTCTGGCGAGGCATTGATCTTAACCACCATGGACGGCGAAGACCTGCCGCACCCTGCGAACGCAGACATAGTCAAAAGATACTACGCATAAACGACCCACTAGGTTGACACACCTAGGCAAAAAAGGGCATCCCGATGAATCGAAAACCCGAAAGGGTGGTTTAGGCAAAAATTAGGGATAAACAAAAAAATATGTACACCCGGCAAGTTGAAAACCCGAAAGGGCGACTTGGGCAAAAAAGGGTTTCCCTGTGGATCGAAAACCCGAAAGGGAGGTCCAGGAAAAAGTTAGGTAATTAAAGCGTATGAATATGTCTCGTCGGATCACTTTAAAGACAATCTCTTCACAGACAAGCTCCAGGCTTCCAATCAACTCAATCATCTTCAGACGAAGCAACGAATGGACAAGATATTCAGAGTTACGAAGGCTATAGCAGAATGGGAACCCCATGGAATTTTTACACATAGCCATCTTTCTTTGTATAAATTTTTCTCATTTTTATGACAACATTCTCTTACTAGGATGTCTGCCTCCTTTGTACAAAATACTTACACAAAGTTAATACAAAGATACTTCAAAGTGCAGAAAACTATTTGCCTTTTCTTCTTTCTTTTTTTTTACACTTGTGTTTTATTTGAAAATGTACAATGATTTATTAATGAGCATATGCATTTGAATATAATCACATATTTACAAATAAACGAAATGAGAAAGAATAATTACTGACAGGTTGAAAGTATAGGAAAACGTCTTTAGGCTATTCCAAGAGAAATCCCCTGCAGTACATCATCTAGATCCCTAGCGGACCTAAAACCTTGAAATACATATCCCCAGTGGAGTTATATTTTCAAATCCTTAATTCCCATCAGAGTTAAAACTGCAAACTCCCAATCCCCAGTGGAGCAAAAACTTTGAACTACAGATCCTCAGCGAAGATGAAACCTTCTTCCCCAGTCGAGTCAAATTTCCAACTACCAATCCCCAGCGGGAACCATTCAGTTTTCTCCAATTCCCCAGCAAGTTGTCTTAAAGTCTGAAAATCAACCAGATAACAGTTAACTTTTGTCTCTCCCCAAACTAGGATAATTCCCCAGTATAGTGGCATACAACCCAAACTCTTGAACTTTTTTCCAAACAGGAATAAGCTTTTTCCCCCAGAGTCATGAACTTACACTCCAGCAGGATAGCTACTCCCCAACAGTATTGCTACTCCCCCACAGAGTTATTTTACTCCCCAACAGATTGAAGATTCTCATTCTTGATTCCCCAGTAAAGTTGCCAAAGCCTTCATTACTCCCCAGCTTGAAGTTTCCAAAATTTTCATTACTCCTCAACAGAATGAAGATTCTCATTCTTAGTTCCCCGCAGGAATCATCAAAATTTTCCCTATTCCCCAGCCGAGTAAGGATTCCCATTATTTAACCCCCAGTAGAAGTCTTCAAAATTCTCTGGATTTCCCAAGCAGATTTCTCAAGCAGTTTGACATTACTCTCACAACAGATTTTGTCAATACTCCAACTTCAAGACACGAAGGATTCTTGCATCCCTAACGGTCACCAAGGATTTCTCATCCTCAGCAATCAAAGATTTTGAATCTCCCAACTATCAAGGATTTATTTTCCCCGGAAGCAGTCAAGGATTTCATTATCCCCAGCTATCAAGGATTTATTTTTCTCAGCAATACAGCAAATCAGCTTACATACGCATACATTACACTCATATATCATAAACATTGATAAAACACATTTTATTGCATCATACATTTCATGCAACATAACTTTGTGTTTCAGCTAACATTTTACCCTTTTTAGGATAAGATTAACAGCTATCTTTAACAAATATTCAAAGATTTCAGATACAGTACGGATACACTCCAGACACGGAAGTTATTATGTTACTCATTCAGATCTCTTATTCAGATACAGTACAGATACGCTCCAGACACGGATGCCATTCTGTCACTCATTTAGACTTCAACAATCAGATACAGATTAGATACGGTCCAGATACGGAAGCCATTCTATTTCTCATTCAGATTCAACTATCAATTTCAAGTTCAGATACACTCCAGACACGGAAGTCATTCTGTCACTTATTCAGATCCCAGTTACAGTTCAGATACACTCCAGACACGGAAGTCATTTTGCTACTCATATAGATCTCAACTTCAGATGCAGTCCAGATACACTCCATACACGGCTGCCATTCTGTCACTTATTCTGACTTTTTCCCCAGCCCAGAGATGCTCCAAACACGGACGCCATTCTGTCGCTTATTCAGATTTCAGATTCAGATACAATACAGATACACTCTAGACGCGGAAGTCATTCTGTTATTCATTCATATTCAAATACAGTTACAACTCGGATACGCTCCAGACACGGACTCCATTCCATTGCTCATACAGATTCAGTCTCCAGATACAGTTCAGATACGTTCCAAACGCGGATACCATTCTGATACTCATTCTTTTGACTTATAAATTACAGCTCAACAAACATTCTTGGATGACATCTACAAGCCCATCTCCGACAAGATTCTATCACCTCTCCAAATGGCATCATTAAGCCCATTCCCTTAACTACTTCATCGAGTGCAAATTTACGGGCACTCTAGTGTCCAATCATCTTTTACCTTTGAGTCACGAACAACAAGAATTGACAATCTAACTCTTCAGGTTCAAGAAGGTTGAACAGGGGCAGCTGTTGTACCCCAAAATTTTCCCTCTCATTTTATCAAGATTCTCCTCACAAGACTTCTTGGACTCAAGACTAGATTAGGGTTTGCACAGCTCAAGACATCTCCTTACACTGATGACCTGAAATTAGGGTTTGAGTTTGCACAGGTATTTTTGGACTTCCAATGCCTCATGTTACTTTCATACTTCATGTTGGACTCCTAAGATTGCTCATACCATGTTTCAAGCCTTGAATCAAATTTTTGCCCAGTCAATTGGACAGTTGACCTAAAAATCAACTATATTGGGGAAAAAGTCAAATGTGGCCAATTTACAGTCAAACCTCATAAATTTTGATCCACATCAACATTATAGACTCATATGAACCATTTGATCAAGTTTGGACCACAACTCCTCAAGAAATTTGATCAGATCATCAAAAGGGCAAAATGGTCAAAATTAGGGTTTTGACTGTAGAAGGACAATTTCTGATTTTTCACCTAGCCAATGACCAATTGGGTTCAATCATGGTTTCAAGGACTCAATGGAATCATCTTGACCTAATCACAAGGTTCAAAAGATCTCAAATGCATTGGATTGACAGATGAATTTTCCAGTCAACTGATCAAAAATCAACTATACACTGAAAAGTCAAACTCTGACTTTTTGGTCAAAATCAAGTGCCAAGGGTCATTTTTCATAAATATGTGTCAAAACATGAAACTTTTTCACCAAGAAACCTAAATTTGGAAATTAGGGTTTAAGTTTGAAAATTTTCATAACTTAGAAATTTTCTAAGTTATGAAAATTTCTTATTTTTTCCCAACTTTTTCACCATGATGCAATTGGATTCAAAGAAAACTTCCAACATGAAAGTCGTAGTCCTCCACAAAATATATAACTTTGATTCACAAAGTTTTCCCAAAATATGCTTGGATATCAAGTTATGATTTTGTGAATAAGGGTCCATAAACTTTTTAACTTAGTGAAATTTTGCCCTAGTTTAGGCAGATTTTTGACCTAACTTCATGGCAACTTTTCACCTAGTTCCAAGTGTAATCTCAAAATGAATTTCAAGTATGGATTGTATAGCATGTTACAAGGTTTACAAAATGTCCCATAACTCTCCAAGATCATTTGTGGTTATGGAGAATCGAAGAAATGAAAATGGCAAATTATCACTTTTGTCCATGGCATTTTTCACATTGTTACAAGTTCCAAATTTGTCCTAAGCATGCTTGTACTTGTTTTAAAGGTTCTAATCCTATTTACACTCCAAAATTAAATGCAAATACATTGGAAAATGGCTTTGTTCTGAGCTATGGAGCATTGCACAAGGAATTATTCCAAAAATGGCATAAAGGTTACAATGCTACTTTGATAAAGTTTACTTTTAGAAACTTTGTTTATCTTGAGCCATGAACCTAACCTCTTGCTGCAAACAAAGTCCATAAATACCAGGCAAGTTGTACCAACTCTCCTCAGGCCTTGAGCTAGCCTGTACAGGCTTTGGCATTGTCACTTCCCACCTTTTCTTCAAAAGCAAGTAAACTTGCAAAAAGTCCACAACTTGAGTATCAGTTAAAACCAAGTCTTGGTACCATTTCAAACAAGTTCAGAATATTTTAGCAAGCCAAAACACGATTGCCCAACCTCTCAAATACCCTTAAACACAAAAAAAACACTATTTCTACCCAAAACAGGGCCATCTCTGCAAATCACAAGCCACTTCCATATTCCCTCGTGCGTTTTGCTTGGAACCACTTCAAACACATTCCATACATCACACCTAAGTTGTCCAAGCCTTTGTTCAGCAACTGTAACCTCTGTTTCGAGGATCACCATTTTCATTTTGAAGTTTGCAGGTTGACTTCTACAGGAAGATGCAGGCAAGTTCAAGGCAAACTGAGCATTGGGATAGCTTGAGGGAACTTCAAGCAAGCTCACACGACCTTCAGGCCTCACCGAAAGTTGCTACATTTCCCTATCCAAACTCAACTGAACAAGGTATTTGTCAAGTTTCTATCTCTCTATTTAGGCATCATTAAGCTTAGGTTTATGAATCAAAAATGTAGTCTTTAAGTTGCTTGAGTTGTACATATGCATAGATTCCATTTATATTAACTGAGCTAGGAGTATTTGATAGTTGAAGTTGCTGAAAAAAACTAGGTCAGAATTTAGGGCCATTAAAATTCTCTCTGATCTTTGAGAGTTCGGTCAAGTTCTTTATATCATTGAAATCGTATGATCATGAGCTACATTTTTCATGTTACAAGTTTTTGATTTTATGCAAAGAATAGCAAGAACAGGTTGAAGAGGCAGAACACGCGTTTTTTTATCTGGAGGTCAGGGATGAAGTGAACTTGGGCCTGGCGCTTGGGCTTGCTTGTATTCACACCACCCCTGTTTAGTTTTTGCACCCCCTTAGCCCATTTGCTATATTTTATATATTTTTTCATTTCTTTTATATTTTATGACTTTATTATTTGTTTCTTGAACATTAAAAAAACCCAAAATATTTTCTTAATTTTCTTGAACATTAAAAAAACCCATAAATAAATTTATTTTCTCATGAATAACACAAATACAAAAAACATTTGTACATATTTACATTTTATTGCATATTTAAATACTTGTTTATTTATTTATTGTTATATAAATTCAATTGGGTTGTAATAGTAAATTAGGGTTTTATTTTATGCAAATACCCCCTATTCAAACTTGTACCCCCCCCCCTTCCCATAATATTGTTGTAATAGTCTAGATTTACTTTACGCATGTTATCGCTTTCATATACCATGATAGTAAACTAGGGTTTTGTATGCAAAGACCAAAAAATCAAACAAATAGCATGACTTAATGCAAGACAAAAATGCATGAAAAATGACAACACCTTGCCTCCAAGCACCCCTAGGGTTTCATCCACTTTATTGCCTTAAAATGGCCATGGTATGCATGCTAGGTATCTTGGCAAAACAAAACAAAACAAAAGATCATAGTCCCTCGATGACGCTAAACAAGGTTGCCTAAAAACAAATGATCTTAGTCCCTAGAATTTTCTAAGATACTTGGCACCATTTCTATCATGGTCATACGATGACCCATGCCCGTCCCATTTAACATCCAAAGATAGGTTTATTTACCAAATACGATGGTAAAACAACAATGTCAAAGAGTTAAAAATGTACAAGAAAGACTTTTGATTAGGTAGATGCTCCTAGTTACTTGATCAATTTGCAAACCATCCTTTCTATTTTCAAAAACACACACACAATTTCAAAATATTTTCAAACAAACTTTCAAACATTGAAACATTTTTCAAAAGACAAACATCTTTGTATACATTCTTCAAACAAGAATCATTACAAAGATTGCCAAAACGATGGCCTCTTTTCAAAATACTTTCAAAACCACACAAAACACCATTTCAAACAATTGGAAAAGCAAAGCAAGTGATCTAAACAAGTAACTAAGAGCCCATGGAAAACCATGGATGAAAAGGGTGCTAGCACCTTCCCTTTTCATAATCTACCCCCCGAACTCAAGAAAACATATCAAAGGTCTTTCCTGTGCTTTTTGACCTTTCCTTTGGATAAAATAAAAATTTGGTGGCGACTCTTGCTAAACCGAAACATTTGCAAACACAAACGCAAAACCTCAAGTTAGTTCTCCCGCCGTATCACACCTTGTCTATCAGAAACTTGGCTAGAAAACCCTTGACTCCGCTTCTTGTTTCCCAATTGGATACCACGTCGGCCCGCTTCAGATGCAAAGCTGAGGCAATGGCTTCTGGCTTAGGAACTTCTTCCAGACCTGTGAAAGGCAATTGTTCAAGAATGGGTATATCCAACAGCTAAGAGAATTCTTCCATGGTAGGCACCAATTGATAGTATGGAAAGGTGAAACAGTGGTTCTTGGAATCAAAGAACTGAAAGAGTACACTCATCATATTTTCATCAAAGTTTGAAGTAACCATGTTGAGAAGTCGACCATGTCTCTTAGTGAATGCAGAAGTTTCAGAAACTTTTGATACTAGCTCTTTGAGTTGGGAAGGTATCTTCACAAAGCTGATTCAGATTAGTGTTTCTACGAACGGAAGCCATGATCTACAAAACAGAACAAAGATAAATCCCCTTGGTCCTTGAAATGGTTAGTGCAATAAGAATGGATGATATGTTAGGATGCATGATGTCATGATAAACCACAGGTATAGCAAACACAGACAAATCACACCAAGTCCTTAGGTTTAAGGCCTGCTTGAGGTTAAAGGTCATACCCTCTTGAAGTTTAGTTGGTTTCAAACCTGTCTTAAAAAGTAACCGGGTTCTAAAGATTCTTAATATCACTGACCATCCTTTATCAGGCATTGTCTTAGCTCAAGCAATCTTTTCTTGCAGCCGAAATATCCCAAAAGTCTGATCTCAATGAGTGTAGCATCGAGTATCAACCAATCCTCAGCTCTATACCGAGGCCGGCTATCTCACTACTTTCTAATGGCCGAGTTTATTCAACTAAGGTTCTAAGATCCGTTAGTGCTTCATGACACCATGCGGCGGCCCCGTATTCTCCTCGTTTCCCCACGAAGGATATCGGTACCAACCAAAGTGCCACACCAACACAGTCATCGCTTAAACCATATCGGTCTACACCGTACAGTCTCCACGATCTATTGTTGTTTACCTAAAAAGTGCCCCCAGATCCGGGTGTAGGATCTATAGTAACCCAAGCAAAAACCTTTAAGAATAAAGCAAACAAACAAGAAAGCAATTTTGAAATGACCTAGATCCTAAGGTAAACCCCACTTTATATTACTTCCCCAGCAGAGTTTCCAGTTCTGTGATACGGTGGCAGAACCGACTGTTAATACTTGTTTGCATTTTGTATTCGCAAATGTCGCAGTAAGCAAGAGTCCCCACCAACTTTTATTTCATCCAACTAAGGAAAAGGAAAAAGAACAGAAAAAACCTTTTTCAAGAATATTTTTGAGTACGGGGGGTAGATTATAGAAAGGGGAGGTGTTAGCACCCTTTCTATCCATGGTTTTCCATGGGCTCTTAGGTACTTACTTATTTTAAAATTACTTGTGTGTGTGCTTATTTTGAAAAAAGCTTACTTTGTGATAACCCTTGTATCAGTCCTTAAGGATGTGACGAAGTTGTTTTGAAAATTATTTTGAAAAGTGTTTGTGTGAAAAGTTTTATTTGATTGATTGAGCAAGTACTTAAGAGTTTTCTACCTACTCGAAAAAGACTGTTCGTTTTCCTTTAGACAACGCTATCCCGTTATTAAGGAATAGGTAGCACCGTCGTTGGAGTTTTAAGGGACATATACGATCACAAAAGCAATGTTAGGAGGTGTTAGTAATCATCATAAAGCCTTAAAGATCTTTTTCGAGGAAACATCTGAATGGGTCATTTGAGATCTTTCTGGGCTAGAGGACGACCACTAACAAACCCTATACTTCATGACCTTTTAACCGAAGGCAACCGAAGTGGAGTAAACCCTAGGAGTGAGCATGTGCGAGTGAAATTTTTCAGTTAATTTGTCTTTGCACATTTATGGTTTTC
Source organism: Vicia faba (assembly GCA_948472305.1). Classification (NCBI taxonomy): domain Eukaryota; kingdom Viridiplantae; phylum Streptophyta; class Magnoliopsida; order Fabales; family Fabaceae; genus Vicia; species Vicia faba. Next base: position 306,599,387 of record OX451735.1, on the reverse strand, counting down.
TACCATTTTAATTTTTAAATATTCTTTCCATACAATCCTATTAGCATACATCTAAAAGTTTATAATTGCGGAAATTAAAATGCGGAAATAGAAATCCTAACTATTACAAGGCTTTCGCAGATACAGAATTATTTTTTACTGTAAATAAAATGCAGAATTAAAACCTAATTAAATCTATTACAACCTCGAAGCAGTTACAAAAATAATTTAAAAAAGTAATTAAAATACGCGCGACGAATTATATGCGAGGACGATTAGAAAACCTAAAAATCTAATTTGAGAAAAATACTTAAGTTATGTACAAAATTAAACCCTAATTCTAATTATTTTTAATTATGAAAAACAAGGTTAAATTGCCTAATTTTTTAACTAAATTAATTAATTAAAGGAAACAAAATATTTAAAAAAAAAAGGATTTTTGGTGCTTTTTGTGATTTTGATTAAATAATAAAAATAATAATTGTGATGTTATTTTAAAAGAAAAATAATTAGGAAATAATTAAAAAGAAATAAAAAGAATAAATAAGAAAGGAAGAATGGACCTGTTTAAGCAATTGGAGGGGGTGTATAGTTGAAATTATTCCAGGCCCACCAAGCTGATGCCCAGTCAGCGCTTAATCCAGTACTGGCCCTTTTTGATGGTACACCATGGTCCTTCAGTGATAGGCGTTAGATCTGGTTGATCATGAATCCTGTGGTTGGCTGTTGATGGCGCATGATAGGCTTTTGGGATGGTAATGCATAGGATCCTGCAAAGAAGAATTAAAACAAGGAAAATTGTTGGGACCTGGGATCGAACCCAGGTCCTCCCACTCATTGCAATTCACGCTTGCCATATGTGTTACATGCGTTAGTTATTATTATAATGAAAACACACAATATTATATGCAAACAAGGTGAATTAGTGGACAAAACAAAAAAAACACGCGCTGGTTTGAATGGTCCAGTGGTTGGCTGCCACGTTATTATCTTCTTCGCAGGTCCGTCATCTTAGGTAAGTAACTTATACCTACGGACAACGTCTATGGCTAAAAACTTGTAAATCTCAAAAATCTAACACATGCATGATAAATCAATTATGGCTACATCAATCAATTTGTTTTGACCTCACGAGTATGATGGTACCCTTTGTTTAGGCCAATTTCACATGTATCAAAAGCCCCAAAATGTGACTTCAAACCCTAGCCATGGCAGTCACGCATATAAGCCTCAAAAATTCAATTAAACGATCTAGACATGTTAGAAATACATCAATGATTACAAATATGTCATTAAATTATGCTAATGATGCAAGAATGGCTGTAATCGATTTTGAAAAAACAAGCAAACCGTATGAGGTCTAGGGAGTGATTTTGGGTGCGAGAGTGCTAGCTACTGATTGTGTTAGCTTTTGGGAAGGTCTAGGAATCATTTAGGAATGTTGTAAGGCCTTGAATCGTCCTCTAGGGTAGAGATCAGATCACCACTTTTTGCCAAAAAATTTGAGTTTTGTATTATGCTTTCCACCACTGCTAATCCTTGTTTTCGTGCCTGGCCTTGTTCATTATATATCCCTAAGTGAATTAGGGTTATAAAAATAGCTAGTATCTTTGCAATTTTTGAAGATTTGATTTGGTTTTCATCTTGTATGATATGTTTCCAAATTAGGCCTAATCATGCCATTCTTGAGCCAATCAACCTTGATTCGATTTGATCTTGATATGCTAGCATAATTAGCTTGTGATCCTGTCCAAAATTCAGATCAAAACAAATCTTTGCTATTATTTATCATTTATTTGATTTAATTCAATTTTTAATTAATAAAAAATTAAAATAAAATTAAAAATGAAGCAAATAATGTGTGGGTGAATATTTTGGTCGTGGACCATGTTATGAGTGAGGTGCAAGCATAAAAAGTAGGCCCATTTGGCAAAAAATGCATTTTTGAGCACATTTGACTTTTGGCAATTTTACAAAAATGTTCAACTTTGACAAGGCATATCTCTTCCGATTTTAACCCTAGAGAGGTGTTCTTGGACTTTTTAGAAAGCTTAGGATGTCCCCTAAACAACCCTTTTATCCTCATCTCAATTGGATCTTCCATTTTCATGTAAGAAGCTTTGACCCAAAAAGTGTTTTTGTTGACTTTTGAAAAGGACCTATAATGTGGAAATTCATATCTTTTTGTGAGTGAATATTTTAAACTGAAGGGATGAAGATGAATTGTAGGGAATTGCATCCTCTTCAAAATGAGCCTTGGATGGAAAATTTCGGATAAAGTATGAAGAAGTTATGCTTGGTCAACGTTTGGTTGACTTTTCCTAAGAAACCCTAATTTAGCAACTTTCAGGTTTTGATGACTTTGGGGCATCCCTTGAGGAGTCATGATCAACCATTGATAAAATGATGGATATAACTTCAAAATGTTGATGTTGACCAAAAATCTTGAAGTTTAACTGTATGTGGGCCACTGTTGAGTTTTGACCTAATACAGTCGATTCTCAAGCATCTGAGCAATTGACTGAGCAAACTTCTTGTGCAAGGCTTGAAATTTGACATGGAGGGTCTTGAGAATATATTAGTACCATGGAGAGAATATTAGGTCTTTGGAGTTCACCCATCTTGATGAAAATGGAAACCCTAGTTTGAGGTACATTGCCTTAGGAGAGAGTTTGTCTGGTCAACTCTTGGGCATCCCTGAGCAAGTTATGGATCTCAATGGGCATGTGTTGAGTAAAATGAGAGGGAAAATTTTGGGGTGCAACAGATACCATAGTGGAATATAAGGTTATGTTTGATGAATTTGGCTACCACATTCTTTGTGACTGAGGCAAAAGAGGTGGCTTCGACCCATTTGGTGAAATAGTCGATAGCGAAGAGAATGAAACGATGTCCATTGGAAGCGATTGGCTCAATTTCTCCAATCATGTCAATTCCCCACATTGCAAATGGCCATGGAGCGGTCATGACGTTCAAAAGGATAGGAGGCACATGGACCTTATCAGCATAGACTTTGAATTTATGACAAGTTCTTGAATGTTGATGGCAATCAGTCTCCATTGTTGACCAATAGTAGCCAGCCCTCAAGATCTTATTAGCCATCATATGTCCACTTGAGTTTGTGCCAAAGAGACCATCATGCATATCTTCCATAATTTCCTCTGCCTCCTTCTTGTCCACACATCGGATTAGAGTAGAATTATGGTTGTGCTTGTATAATATTATGTTACTTAAGAAGAATTTAGCTGAAAATCTTCGTAAGAACTTTCTATCATTGATGGATGCTCCCTCAGGATACTCTTGTGCTTTAGGGTATCTCATCACCTCATGGTACCATGGCTTTTCTGCGTCATTGTCAAGCTCATAGCAGTGCGCAGATTCGTCAAATATTTCAATTGTAATCATAGGGGATTCGTTGTCCCATATGACCTTGAACATTGAAGACATGGTTGCCAAGGCCTCAGCCAGCTGATTTTCTTCCCTAGGGAAGTGCTCAAAGGTGATCTCTTCGAAGAAAGGAATTATTGATAGCACAAGTTCCTTTTAAGGGATGATATTGGGGTGCTTAGTGTCCCAATCTCCTCTTACTTGGATAATCACTAGAGCGGAATCCCCAAACACATTCAAATGCTTAATCCTCAACCCAATGGAAGCTTTCGGACCTAAAATACACGCTTCATACTCGGCCACGTTGTTCGTGCAATCGAAGCATAATCTGGCAGTGAAAGGAGTGTGGAAACCTTCAGGAGAGATGATCACAACACCAATTTCATTACCCAAGTCGTTAGAAGCCCCGTCGAAGACCATAGTCCATCGAGATCCTTGTTCAGGTCCGTCATACGGTCCAGGTTTTGCACAGTCAGTCACCAGCATGATGTTCTCATCAGGGAAGTCGAAGTTCATAGACTGATAGTCATCCATAGATTGATGGGCCAAATGATCTGCTAGTATGCTTCCTTTGATGGCTTTCTGTTTTGTGTATTGAATGTCGTACTCAGTCAAGATCATTTTCCATCTGGCTATCCGTCCGGAAAGAGCAGGCTTCTCGAAGATGTACTTGATTGGGTCCATCTTAGAAATAAACAGAGTGATATGAGTCAACATATATTGTCTTAGCCAGCGAGCAGCCCGTGCCAGAGTGCAACAAGTTATCTCGAGCAGTGAATATCTGGTTTCACAGTTGGTAAACTTTTTGCTCAGGTAGTAAATAGCATGCTCTATTCGGCCAGACTCGTCATGTTGGCCCAAAACACACCCCATAGAGTTCTCTAGTACTGTCAAGTACATGATCAAGGGTCTTCCTTCGATTGGAGGCATGATAATATGAGGCTCTTGTAGATATTATTTGATTTTGTCGAAGGCGGCTTGGCATTCATCATTCCATCTGACTAGCTGATCTTTCTTAAAGAGTTTGAAGATTGGCTCACAAGTAGTAGTCAAGTGAGATATGAAACGAGCAATGTAATTGAGACGACCCAAGAATCCTCTAACTTCCTTTTCAGAATGAGGGGCTTGCATTTATTGGATGGCCTTTACCTTGGCAGGATCAACTTCAATGCCTTTATTGCTGACAAAAAAACCTAGAAACTTTCCAGATCATACTCCAAATGTGCACTTGTTAGGGTTCAACCTCAACTTGTACTTTTTCAGCCTCTCGAATAGCTTGTACAAGTGATCAAGATGTTCCTCTTCAGTTTGTGATCTGGCGATCATATCATCCATATATACCTCTATTTCATGATGGATCATATCAAGAAAAAAAGCTACCATAGCCCTTTGATATGTTGCCCCTGCATTCTTCAATCTGAATAGCATGACCTTGTAACAAAAGGTGCCCCACTGCGTGACGAAAGTAGTTTTCTCCATGTCTTTGGGAGCCATCCTTATCTGATTATAGCCAGAGAAACCTTCCATGAAAGAGAAGAATTTATGCTGAGCAGTGTTATCGACCAAGACGTTGATGTATGGTAGAGGGAAGTCATCCTTGGGGCTTGCCCTATTCAGATCCCTATAGTCTATGTACATGCGAACTTTTCCGTCTTTCTTTGGCACTGGCACCATATTGGCAACCCATTATGGATAGGATGTTACATCTAGAAACCCTGCATCAAATTGTTTCATCACTTCAGCTTTAATCTTTTCAGACATGTCAGGCCTCATGCGACGAACCTTTTGTTTGACAGGAGGACAGTCTTCTTTTGTCAGAAGATGATGAACTATGTTTTAGGTATCCAACCCTGGAATATCTTCATAAGACCAAGCAAATACTTCCACATAATCATGCAACATCTGAACCAACCTGCTCTTGACACTACTTTCCAAGTTAGCGCCAATCTTAATTTCCTTCTTATCTGACTCAGTACCCAGATTGATGACTTCAACTGACTCTTCGTGCGGCTGAATAACTTTTTCCTCTTGTAATAGAAGTTTGGCTAGTTCTTTTGGTATTTCACAATCTTCCTTGCCTTCGTCTTTGGCTTGGTTGATTGTACATTCAAAGTCATAATCGGCAATAGTGGAGTCATTCGCAATAAGATCCAGAGTGGATGAGGACCTGCAAAAGTGTGTGTGTGTGTGTGTCCGCGCGTGTGCATGTAAGATACATGGCTATTTTAAAAAATGTATTTGAAGGAAAAGAAAGACAATGAACACAGAGATTTGAATGCAAAAGAGTCTAATGATTTGTATTGAATTATCATATGATTATATGAACATAAATAAAACCCTTGACAAATGGACCAAAGTGCCTCGGGCCAGGCACATGGCTTAAAAGTCATTGTTAAATATTACAGACAGGATGTTCTTGAATTGAAATAAAGCAATAAACAAGTAGATTACTCCTCAATGAAGGATATGGGCACAAAGTCCTTTGTATGCCAATTCTTCAGCTCCGTCGTAGTTGGATACACCCAATCTTCAAATGCAGCTTCTTCATCAGAGTCACCCACAACGTTAACTTCATTGATACCTTTGTCATGTTTTGGCATAGGTGCGGTGATTACATTCGGAGTTGGAGGAGGATCAAATTCAACAGTCTTGTTATCGATCAAATCTTGGATTTTATTCTTCAAGACCCAACATTGGTCAGTCTCATGCCCGGGGCTGCTTGAGTGGTAAGCACGTTTGGAGTTCGGATTATACTTTGGTGAAGAGGTATCGGGGTTGGCAGGAGGATCACGCAATGTCACAAAATTAGCCTTGAGAAAATGTTGTAAGGCTTGAGATAATGACATGCCTAACCTCGTAAATTATCTTCTTGGAGTTTCGAAACATTGATGATTTGCAGATGGTCTTTGAGTAGGAGTTGGATTGGATATTCGGATAACATTGACAGTCGGATGATCATTCTTCTTGGTACGTGCCCTTGCCCCGTACACATCATTGATTTCTTTCTTTGCAGGAAAAGGTTTCTTGACAGGATTGGAACTGGAGGCAGATGCCATAAAGATCTTCCCACTTTTGATGCCGCTTTCAACTCTTTCACCAGTTAAGATTAACTCGGTGAACCCGGAAGAGGAAAAGCCTACCAACAAGTTAAAGAATGGACCAAACAAGGTGTCCATAAACATGTCAATGTGCTCCCTATCAGTTAAAGGTGGTTGAACCCTACTGGCGAGGTCTCTCCACTTTTGTGCATATTCTTTAAATCCTTCGTTCTTCCCCATGGTCATATCTTGCAATTGAACTCTCATTGGCGCTAAGTCGGCGTTATACTGATACTGATGGTAGAAGGCGGTAGCTAAATCTTCCCATGTATTGATATCAGAACCATCTAACTGATAAAAAAATTCTAGTTGTGTTCCAATCAAGCTCTCTTGGAAAAAGTGAACCCAGAGTTTCTTATCAGCGGTGTGTGGCTGTATCTTACGCACATAAGATTTCAGGTGAAGTTTTGTACAATAAACTCCATCGTACTTTGCAAAGACTGGTATTTTGAATTTGTGGGGAATAAAAACCCCAGAGATCAAACCCAGATCATTAAAATCTAAACCGGGGACGGCTTAGATCTCGACGACCTTCATTTTATCTTCTAATTGCTTATACTTGACATTGGCGGGTGGATACTGCTCGTCAAAATAATCATCATCACACGCTTGATCATTAACACAATTATCTTGGGTACTCTTAACCTCACCAATATGATTCTCGTCTTCTTCAGATGAGTCTTCTACTACCGGGATCTGACGAATCGACTCTTTGAACCTTCTACCCATGTTGAGCAGAGCTTTCTTCTTAGGCTTCTTCTTAACTATCAACAATGCCATCATGTCATGTTTCCCCTTGGCTAGGGCCATTAGAGTCTCTTAGAATTGAGAGTTTTGTGCCTGGAGATCCTTCACAGTTTTCTCTAGATCCATCTTGCTGAAATAAACAGCAGAAAGATAAGGAAACCTGTTATGCAAAAAAATGTCATGTTATGATGCATGGAAGATGTGTATGCGAATGATTTCAAGGATTGATGAAATTTAAATTTTTATAGACAAAAGAATGAACAAACTTCAATTTTCATTAATTAGTTCAAAAGATTACAACATGCCTCTTGAGCTTATAAAATAACTTTCTAAGATAAAAAGACTGAACGCATCCTCTTCGGTGCAAGGTAGGCGTTCACACATTGCTCTTCTTGTAGCTGATTTGTAAGCTCCAAGACTCTCTTCTAATTAGCACAGAATTGGGCTTCTAAAGTATCTCATTCTTCCTTTAGCTAAATCCAACCCTTTTGCAAGTCTTCAAGAGAAGTAGGCATATCGGGATGGAGGACGGTGTATGAGACATCTCCTTCAACCACATGTCCTATGATGATTGGTAAGATGGAGGGATAAGGCTCATACCCACTTAAGGTAAGGCTCAAGGGGAATGGAATTATTGTGTCCCAATGTCTTGCTATCCACATTGCTCACCATCCTCTAAGCTTGGATGAACCTCTGGCGGTAGCTTTGATCATCACTTTCATAGTCGAATACCACTCCTTGAATGAGTATCTCATGTGAACCATCCCTTCGGGCGTAACCAAACTGTCATAAGGCTAAGAAGGGGTTGTAAGTGATACCTCCTCTAAAGACAAGCAAGGGGACATTAGGGAGTTATCCATAACGGTCAACGATAGTAACATTCTCCAAGGATCGGGAACACCAATGAACATCTGAATGTCTGAGCATCATCAACCTATGGGACCACCTCAAACCTTGCTCATTCTTCAACACATATCGGGAAAGATGCGAAATAAACCATCTTGCCAAGAGAGGAGTGCAACACATGAGGATTCCTCTTTTCCTCATAGTGCTAGAGTAAAAGGAATGTAGGATATCTCCCAATAAAGTAGGCACCGGGTTGCGAGACATGAAGATTTTGACAGCGTTTACATCTATGAGTTGGTCAGGGTTTGGAAACAAAATGATCCCATAGATGAGAAGGGCCACAATTTCTTCAAAAGCTTGTAAGTCCAAGGAGTTCCAACAATCTTGAGCTTTCTCCAACAAGAACTTGGCCAAGAAACCTTTGACACCACTCCTTGTTTCCCAATTAGTTGTGACATCAGATTGTTGCAAGTGTAGTGTTTGGGCAATCTCTTTAGGTTTTGGATCTCTTTCTGTACTGTTGAAGGGTAGTTGATTGAGAACGAGAATCCTCAAGAGTTGGGAGAATTCTTCTAGAGTAGGCATAAGTTGATAATCGGGAAAAGTTAAGCAATGGTGTAGAGGATCAAAGAATTGGAAGAGCACCTTCATCATATCTTCGCCAGTGTTGGAGGTAACCAAGTTTAGGAGGCGACCATGTCTTTCGGTGAATGAAGAGTTTTTAGGGACTCTTGATTCTAACTCTTTGAGTTGAGGAGGAATTATCACGAGATTGACTTAGATAGTGTTCCTGCGGATAGAAGCCATGTCCTGCAAAACAGAATAAAGATAAATCCCAAAAATACTTGAAATGGTTAGTGAAAATGAGTATGATGTTATGATGTTTATGATGTCATGTACAAGTAAGTATATACAAGCAAGGCAAATAAGTCCTTAGGTTTAGGCTTGCATGGAGTCTCATAGGTAAGTACCCTATTGAATTTTAGTTGGCTCAAACTTGTCCTAGAAATAGTAACCTGGTTCTAAGGGATCCCAATATCACTGATTTGTCTTCTCGGGAATTGTTTTAGCATAAGCCTCTTTCACGGCGACCGAAATATCCCAAGAAGCCAAACCTCAATGAGTTTAGTATCGAGTATCAACCAACTTCAGACTGCACCAAAGCCGGTTATCTCACTACGTCCTAATGGCCAAGTTGGTCAAGTAAAGGTTCTAAAATTCAGTTAGTGCTTCATGACATCACTCAGCGGCCCCGTATTCTGCTTGACTACTCAAGGGCTACCGGTACCAACAAATATGTCACACTAACGCAGCTATTGCTTAGACCATGTCGGTATACCCTGCACAGTTTCCACAATGTATTGCTACTTACCTATAAGGTATCCTAAATCCGGGTAGAGGATTAGAACAAGCCCAAACAAGGAACCAAAATGTAAAGAAAATAAAGCAAACAATGAAAGCAAGTAAAGGTGATCTAGCCCTAAGGTAACCCCACTTTTAAGTTTCTCCCCAGCGGAGTCACCAGTTCTGTGATACGGTGGGAGAACTGACTTTGGTGTTTTGCATTTTATCGCAAATGTCGCGGTTAGCAAGAGTCGCCACCGACTTTTATTTTATCCAAAAGAAAATGCTGAAAAGAACAGGAAAGACCTTTGAGATTGTTTCTTGAGTTCGGGGGTAGATTATGAAAAGGGAAGGTGTTAGCACCCTTTTCATCCATAGTCATCTACGGGCTCTTAGTTGCTTGCTAGATCACTTGCTTTTTTTGTTTGAAAATGTGCTTTGTGTGGTTTTTGAAAGTATTTTGAAAAGGCGCCTTCGTTTAGGAAAACTTTGTAATAATTCTTCTTCGTAAGAACGTATACAAAGTGTTGAGCTTTTGAAAATATTTCATATATGGAAAATGTTTTGAAAGTATTTGGTGTTTGTTTTGAAAATAAGCAATAGTGTTTGATTTGAAATTGAGCAAGCAACTAGGAACAATCTACCTACTCAAAAGTCTTAGTTCATTTCTTCCTTTCCTTTGATATTTCTATCTTACTATTGATTGGTAAGAAATTTTATCTTTGGATGTATAGGGACGGGCGTGGGTCATCGTATAGCCATGATAGCAATGTTGCGAGATATCTTAGCATTTCTCTTTGAGTGACTAAGATCATTTTGAAAGGCAACATAGATAGCGTCATCGAGGGACTATGATCTTATATTTTTTATTGCTTTTTGCTAAGATACCCCACATTCATAACATGGCCATTTTTGTAAGGCAACAAAGTGGAATTACCCTAAGGGTGCAAGTGTGCAAGTGTGTTTGATTTGCATGCATTGTCTATCTTGAATTAGGGTTTTCTAACTTGTTGATTTTAGTCTTTCCATACAAACCCTAATTTACTAGCATTTATATAAAGCGATAAATTGCGGAAAGTAAAAATACTAAGCTATTACAACATTAGGGGAGGGGGTATACAAATTTACAAATGGGGATTTGCAAGAAAATTAAACCTAATTATCTATTACAACCATATTGAATAAATGTACAAGAATTGAATAAATAATGTACAAATGCAAATGGAAAAAGAAATGATTTTGTTTGGTTTTCATGAAAGGGGTTTTAACCTAATTAAGAGAGATGATTAATTAAAAATTAAACAAAACTTAAACCTAAATTAATTAAGAAAAAAATTAAGTTAAAAAATGTTTTTTTAGGATTTTTTGTGAAAAAGTTTTAACTTAATAAAAATAATATAAAAATTAATTAATAAAAAAAAAACCTAGATTCTAAATTAATTTTAATTTACAAGAAAATAATATAATAATTAAACCTAAGTCTAAATATTAATTATTAAAAAAAAGAAATTGATTTGTTAAGAGAAAATGTTTTTAGTCTTTTTGTTTTATAAGAAAATAAACTAAATAAGTGTAAATAATAAATAAAATATTTTTGGATTTTTTTATAAATAAAAATAATAATACTAATAATAATAGTAATAATAAAAATAATAAAGAAAATAAAAAGAAAATGAAATAAAAAATAAAGTTGGGTCAGGTGCAAAAGCAAAGCAGGGAGTTAGAGAAAGCAAAAAAGGGGAAGGCCCAAAGGGGGAGGCCCAGGCGCCTGGCTGCAAAAAAAAAAGAAACAGAAAAATATGAAAATATCACAAAACGGATGCTGGGGCTCGAACCCAGGTCCTAAAGGTGAAAGGCGCACGCTTTAACCACTGGGGTGGTGATACATCAGTTGATATAAACAAAACAATAAATATATAACCTAAGTTATGCCCTGAATACAACTTCATCTTCAACCTCCAGCCATGGATCCTGTAAATCATTCATTTCGCATCCATTCACAAAACTTCAAACATCAAACTTGTTAGAAATTTCCTCACGATTCTGAATATGTAAATAACTTAAGCTAATTCTCAAAGATGAGCATGAATTTCTAAAAGTACCAAATTCTGACCTAAATATTTCAGCAAGTTCAAACTCAAAATTCTCACTACTCAAGCAATATAAATGAAATCTTTTGACATGTATAGTTTCAGGGCAATGATGTCTATATTTTATCTTCACAAATGCAAGCCTAACAATGCCTAAATGAGAAGATATAAGTTCAAGAAAAATACCTCAAAATTGGAAATCGTGAAATGAGTTTAAGCTTGATTCAAGGTGCTACAATGATCAGGTTAGTTTCCTTGAGTCTCTAGGAAGCTAATGCAATGCTTAGCTTGAGTTGAGACTGGCTGAAATAGTCTAGAGAAGTCAATATGCAGTGCTCTGTTTTTGGTTATGGAGGATGATGGAAATGGAGTTACAGTCGTGTAACATGGACAAGGATGAGTTGTATTTGATGTAAGGAAGTTTTAGGAACTAAAAGACCAAAGAACGCACGAGGGAAATATGAGTTTGGAGTTCAAGGTCAGAAATTGTGCAACAATGGAGTTTTTGGGCAATTTCTAATTTGAGGGAGTTTGGGAGTGTTTCAGGGTGTTCAAGCTCGCGTGTTAGCTCACAAATAGTGCCTCTATTTATAAGCAACAAGTTTGGAAGCTTGTTGTTTATCAGAATTCAAAATCACAAGTTTAAGCATAACATGTGATTTTTGAGAAATCCAAGTTTCAAAGTCTTATGTACTTGCTAAGATAGAGTGGTTATGCTTTAAAGACACTTGCTTTTGACTTTGTATATGGAATGTGATCAGGGGGAACAAGTTAGAGGCTCAAGAATTGACTTTGTGCATAAAGCTTGCTTTTCAAGAATGACATTCTTCACTTTCTTCCTAAAATAGCAATGTGAATTAGATAAAGCTCAAACCACTTGTATTATAGCTCAAAAGTTTGTGTAATCCATTAATGATGGATAGATACACAAGTTAGAAGGCTTGCAAAGCAAGATTATGCAGCCTAACATTGAAATTTAATTATGTGTTCATCAAGAAATGACTTGTAATTCAAGAATAAAACCATAACTTCTTGCCTTAGATTATTCTTGCTCAAATATGATCTCAATTAGTTCTTGTACATTTTGGAAAGATTGTAACATCCTATACAAACTCTATGTTGAACATTTTTGAAGATTCATCTTGGAACTATGTGAAAAATTGCCATGAAGTTAGGTCAAAATCCTGCCTAAACTAGGGCAAAATTTCACTAAGTTTCCAAGTATCATGAACATGTATTCTTATAATCATAACTTTAATACATGCATTTCTAGAATAAGTTGTGTTCTACAATGTTTTAGATCTCATTGAGATCTACAACTTTAATGTTGGAAGTTTCCTTTGAATCATCTTGCATCATGGTGAAAATTTTGCTAAAAGTTGTGAAAAAAATATGAAATCTTGAATTTTTGATTTCTTGATGAACAAGTTTCATATTTTGACATGTTTTGATGAATTGTGATCTTTGGTACTTGATTTTGACCAAAAAGTCAAAGTTTGACTTTTCAGTATACAATTGACTTTTCATCAGTTTACTGAAATTCATCTGTCAACCAATCAATCTTGAGAGATGTTTTGAGTCATGTCATTAGGTCAAAAGGATGCATTTGGATCCTTGAGATAATAACTTAAAACAATCAATCATTTTCTAGGTCAAAAATCAAAAATTGCACCTTCTCAGCCAAAACCCTAATTTTGACCATTTTGCCCTTTTGAGATTCTGATCAAATTTCTTGAGGAATTGTGATCCAAACTTGATCAAATGACATATATGAGTTCATATAATTGATATTGACCAACAATCATGAAGTTTGACTATAAATTGACCATAGTTGACTTTTCCCCAATACAGCTGATTTTAGGTCAATTGATCAATTGACTGAGCAAAAATGTGATCCAAGACTTGAAACTTGACATGAGCAATCTTGAGGGTCCAAAATGATCCATGAAATTCATATGGGGCATTAAAAGTCCATTTGTCCTTGTTCAAACTCAAACCCTAATTTTCAGTCATCAGTGTTGGAGGAGGTGTCTTGAGTTGACCAAACCCTGTGCAGTATTGAATCCAAGGAGATCTTGTAAGAGATTATTTGAGAAATGAGAGAGATAATTTTAGGGTATAACACACCAAAAGAAAGTTATGAATTTTCGAACGTCCGAAAAATAATGGTACAACACAGTATTTTCACCTTATTTACACTGTTTCTTTTCAAAGTATCCGCATGTTCGGAGATCTTCCTTACTGAATCAGCTTCCGAGCCGGACATACAAAATGAAGAAGACATTAAGACTTTTTAAAGCCTCAAGAAACGCTCTGAAATAGTATTCCAATCAAAACGCTCTGATCTGAACACGAGAAATGATAAGAAAATCAAGAAAGTATCAATGCTCAAAGAATCAACCGAAATGCTAAATCGGATAAAAGTTACAAATTTCTGAACATCCGAGAAACAAATAACCAAACATTATATTCAAATAACGTTTCACGGAAATCAAATTCTTCAGAGACTTTCTTTACAAAATTGTCTTTCGGTATGAATAGATGAAATGAAGAAAATACCGAGACGGTTCCAATGCCCGAGGAACCATTTCAAAATAGTATCTCAGTTGCAAGTTGCGAATTTCTTAAGCGAAAACTAGCAAAAATGTTGTTTCTGGCTCGAACCGTCTCAAATTCACTGAAACACCCGATTCCTCCACAATTCAAAGTGTGTTGACTTACATGAGAGCTTGACATAATGATGGCTTGATTGATTATTACTTTTATAGCTTTCAAAACTTACGGAACACCTTTAAACCTTGAAAAACCAGAGTTTTTGCCTTGTTATGCTGCCTGACGGAACAATCTTTTTATGTGTAGCTTCCGAAAAGAAATACCTTGATCCCATGACCATTTACGGATTAATGATGCATGCAACATTATATGACCCACTTAGGGGTATGCATAAGCCAAATAAGCCTTATTAAACGGTATGACAAATTTTGGGGTATTGACAAAAGCATTAAGACCATCAATCCCGGGAGCCTTATGATCTCTTATACTGTTCAAGGATTTCCATATCTCTTTCTCCTCAATAGGTCTGATTATATGTTGGCCATCATTTACAGACAGGAGTTTTCCATTACAGATTACTGGGAGACCAATGCTTTGCAACTCTGAAGTAATAGTGCCTACTAAGGATTTGTAAAACTCTGGAATTTCAGATTCTATATCCTCTCGTGTGCTTAACAACTCCAATCTAAGGAGTTCAAAGTGTGGAGACCTTTGTTTTTATTCCTATCTCGCACAAACGCATGAAATAACACATTATTACCGTCACCTAACATGAGCCTGTTTTCCTTCAACTTCTGTTGTAGAATGGTTTCCTCTAGCTGATTGAGATGGGTGAGTTTTTCAGTACAACTCTTAACATAATTGGTGGCCTGAATATAAAAAACGTTAGAGTTAAGACTCTCTTTTTCCTGTTCAAGATCGCTCTGAGCTTGCTGAATTTGAAGCTGTATATTAGTATACTTCTTGTTCAACTTATGCAGAATCGACTAAAGTCGCTTGAGCTTGGTCCACATCCTGAACATAGTCGTGCCCGTCACACCGTGTTGCCAACTATTATAAACCAGTTGAAAGTAAGTCTCATCCTCAGTTGCAGAGTTGATGAAATTAAAATAAGCATTTCCTCTTGACATAAACATGGTTTGAGTTCACCTTGAAAGGGGCATGGTCCCATATATTTGGAAGGAGAACCTCAACAATCGCGTCGTGGTATTCTTGATACCAGTGAACGTTTCCAATTAACCTGTCAATTCGCGAATATATCATGTCTGTCGAGTGCTTGTTTGACCAAGTAAAATGGGATCCTTTGGATGTCGCTTCTAACAAACCATTATTCTGCATCATATTCTGAAGATCTTTGTATTCAGCTTCCGTAATATCCCTTCCACCAATTCGATCTAGACAAGTGAGAACATTGTTGAAATCCCCCATAACGATCCACGGAGGATTCACATTGTTGTTCTGATTTGCAATGTCTTTCCATAGCAATTTCCTTTGATCAAGTTGATTAAACACATATACAATTGTCGCAACATATAGCATGGTGTTATCAAATTAAGTTTAAGTTTTAATTTTAAGCTCATATACAAGTTGATTAAACACATATACAATTGTCGCAATATATATAAATAAAATCTTAATTTTAAGTTTTGTTTATTTTATTTGAAAATTTCTAATATATTGTTTTTTCGGAAGAACAAGAAAAATATATAATTTTGAAGATTTTTCTTTTTTCTATCTTTTCCATTCTTCATTGTTATTATATCATATCTTATTATATTATATATGAGATTAAAATAATGACCATTTCATTATTTTTTGGATTGATAAAATCTAATGGATATTTTCATTTTCATTTAATATACAGTTCATTTAAATTTAATCTGTTACTCTCATTATTTGAGATTTAAATAGTTGCTTGAAATTTCTAACTATATATAAAAATTAGAACAAATGTAAATGAGTTGCTCATAATTAAAATTAAAAAATAATATTTAAATATTACTAATTAATATTATGTTTTAACGAATACGTTGGATAGTTTTTAATTTTTTTTATCGAGCATAAATCAAATCATAGTATAATAAAATGACTTAAATAAAATATTTATTTTATTTTAAAATAAACATTCAATTAATATATTAAAAAAATCTTAACTTTTTTTTAACGTGTCACTTTTAAAGTTTTTCTCAATTTTTTATTTATGATTGATTCTTTAGGGTTTAATTTGAAATGGGTTTTACTTGCTCTGTTAACAAATATAATTTTTGATGATTCTTCATTTGGATAGAATTTTTCCAATTTCTTTAGGGTTTAATTCGAATTTCTTTAGGGTTTGATTGTTATATTATTTGTTAAGCTAGGGAATAGTTTTCCTTGGCACCTATTATTTTTCCATCTCTTGTTTGTATTTTAATGTGAGTTATTACATGAAATACATGCACTAAGTATGTTTCTTATTGTTTCTTCAGACCTTTGGTTTCTTCTTACTAGGTGGAGTTTAAGTACATGCTTTGAATGTGACTAGATTTGTTATCACAGGAGAAGGGTGGTACAGAGCTTTCAATGGAACTGATGATTTTATCCTGTTTCATTTCATTGACTCATTCAATGAATTGGGTTAAATTCTCTTTTGATGGGTGGTATATTTAAATCAATCAATTAAATTAATATCACCAGTAGTGACTACTCCCTCTTTTTTTTTGGTATAAAATCGAGGACTAATGAGTTTTTTATTTGTTGGATATGTTCTAAGAACTTGCTTTTGTTTTGTATATTAGAGGATTTCTGATGTTGATCTCAGAACATTGGTATCGGATGAAGTTTTTCAGGCGGAGGCTATCTGGAAGCTTGATGATAGGCAATAGCAATTAATATTCCATGTTATATTTACTGCTTTCTAAATATTTCTATTAGATTTGCATGAAAGCAGATTTTTGTTTGGAACATATCAGGTGCTTCACATGATGAATGGGATTCCCAATATATCAATGCGGTTTATTTGTTTATCTTAAATTTTAGATAAAGAAAGGATAATTAATCAAACAATGAAAAAACTATCTTAGAAAATAAAATCTGCTCCAAATCGTCCTTAAATGTCCTTAAGATATTTATATAACAGTTAAATAGTGAAATAATGTGGAAAAATAGTGGGTAGAGAAGATCTATTTTTCAATGTCTTTGCTAAGTTGATATGATATAATTAACAATAGTAAGAAAATGGAAAGTTTAAAAGTTGACAGTTTTTTAGCATGATTATTATAGTTGGAAAAGTTATAGTAAAAAAAATGGAAAATTCAACTATGAACCACCTATTGAATTCAATACTCATAATTAGAAATCGGTAACTGCAAAATGGAACACAGGTAAAACGATATATTCTCAAAAGACAATAATACCAATAATAGCATTCTCAAAATTTAATCTTTTTTTTTAAAATTAATATAGTTTTGACCCCATCTCACATTTTTTGCATTAAAATTTGATGAATTTATTATTTTTTAATGACAAACAAGATATATATTTATCTTTAAAAATTTCTAAGTTTTTTTATCTTATAACATATATATTTTAACTGTAAATATTTATAAAATATTTTTTTATAATACGAATTTTTTAACCTATGCCCGAGTATAGACACCTATACTCTAGTATATTATTATAGTTGATTTAAATGTTATAACTCTGTTAATATATTGTAATTTTTAAATTTATTAATATACTATTTATATTACAATTATTATATTTGTGATTATAAGAGAGTTATATTAACATATTATGATATTTATGGTGTAATGTTTTTACAAAGAAAGAGAAATATAAAGTGTTAGAGTAATAATACAAATAAGATTGTCATTAATTTCTTATAATTTAATATCACAATTAATATGCTAATATGATTTATATCGTGAAGTGTCTTAAAAAGAAGAGAAATATAAAGGGTAAGAAGAAGATAACATTAATACTATGTTGTAGTTACGTTATTGAAAAAACTAGAATTAAGTGAAAGTATGAAATAATTTTAAAATTAAAGTTATTAGAAAGAAATATGAAAATAAATGTAGTTAAAATAAAACGGTCAGAAATGTAAGAAATTATTTAAAATTAATTGTTTGATTAAATAAATTTAATTATAAATTAAACAATATATTAATATAAATATTTTTAAATTATTTATGACAGACTAATTTGATAATTATCTATTTCATTAAAAAAAAAATAATTGCATTTCGATCATTTTTTTAAAGTTTCAATATTTTATGACAGTTTTTATTTGATTCATATTTATAATGGTATACTTAATATTGTGTTATTTAAGGTAAAATTTCCTCAATTTTATATTTTTATTTTAATTCATATTTATGATTGTACTTTTATTGACTTATTATACTATTTAAGAGAGATTTAAGAGACATAGAGTAACTCCTTAACTTCTATTTGTTTATACGTTTATTTTGTATCCCTAAAATTCTATTCTCTTTATATTTTATTTTTCATTTTGATAATCAGTTATTTTCTAAAATATTATTTGTAACTTTTGAAAATATATTTGAAAATTTAATTGAAAGATCTATTTTTATGTAAAAAAAATTATTATTGTCTTTATGTCATATTTTATATTCATTTTTTTATTATCTTCGATGTTATAATTTGAATTACTCTTTTAAAATTAATTATATTGTAGAAAATAATTAGATGATTCTAATATTATATGTGAACAATATTATTATAAATCTTCTTCATAGAGGTATGTGCGGTTTTTCATTTACTTTTATATGATTTTTAATGATAAGTTATAAAATTAATAGCTTTATAGTTTTCTTATGTCTAAGAGTTGATCATATATGTTGTTTAAGATAATATTCTAAAATCCTGCATTTTGACTATCCATAAAAATCAAAGACAGTCACTCAAACTTGTTGGAGTATATCAATTACAATTAATTTTCTCTCATAGACAATTATATGTTATCATATGAAGGGTTATATCTAGAAAAGGGTTGGAGATATTTGTGACTAATGAAGAATGTGAAGATATAGAAACAATATTAAATGTAGTTTACAAAAAAGTATTTAATAATATTTTTTAGTTAATTAATATTTTTTTCTTTAAGTTTATACATTTTAAATTATCATAGTAAATTTCTTTTTTAATTTATTGTCTTTCACATTAAAAAAAATAATAGTATAATTGTAAACATAATCTAAATGATCTACAAGATAATTTTATATGTAAATATAAAATTAAATATAAAATATTATAAAAAAATATTATTTTATTTCTAATATACCCGTGCGAAATACGAATAGACGATCTAATAATATATATAAATTGTATGTCATTCTTCTTTTTCTAATATAATATTTAACTTCCATTTTTAATCGCCTTTTTAATTTGATATTGTACTTCCACTTAAATATATCCAATATAAATTCAATGTATTAAATATGTATCGTAACAACTACATGATCATAAATATTTGACAAAACTATTTTTTTTTTAGTTTTCCGCCGCCAATATAGTTCAGAGGTAAAACTAACTTTTCATAAATTTTATGAAGTGGATTCAAACATATAAGTAAAGTTCTTATAAAATTAAATAAAAAACACTTTGAAATTTATTTATATTTTTTTAAAATAAACATTTTTATTGCCTAGATAACATATGTATGATATATTCTATGTGCTAAATTCATGTTATATGATATATGCAAATGAGAATTATAATAGAAAATGAAAAAAATTAAAATCATTAATATTTTCTATAACATTTTTTCATAAATATTTGTTAACTTAAAATAATTTAAATAAACCTTAACTATTTTTAATATCTAGATGAGTAAGAAATAATATATATATATATATATATATATATATATATATATATATATATATATATATATATATATATATATATATATATATATATATATATATATATATATATATATATATATATATATATATATATATATATATATATATATATATATATATATATATATATATATATATATATATATATATATATATATATATATATATATATATGAGATAAATGATTAAACAATTCAAAATTTTAATTGAAACATGTATTTGATATTTTTAATATTTATTTACATCATTTTTTCCAATAAATACCATGCATCAAATTTATGATTTTTTTCCCCACCAAATCATTTCATCCACTTATAAGTATTAACAATAATTCGATATAACTTTCTTATATAAAAAATACTAATAAATATAAAAATAACACTTAAAACCAAATAATTGATATATTTTAAAAATACCTACAAATAACTATCTCATATATAATGGACGTTTATCGTTCATTATCTCTATCCATTTTATTTTATTTTCAATGCACTAAATATATTAATTATATTTTATTATATTTAATATCAATATCAACTTGCACTAAACATAATTAATAATTAAAATAAATTATTTGCATGAAAGAGTAATATGTAACATGTAATTTACATTCAAGTATATATTATAATTCATAAATCAAATGTATTAATAATTAATATTTAACATGTAATTTACATTCAAGTATATATCATGAATCAAATATATTAATAATTGTTCAAATTCACATATTTGAATAGTTTATAAATCATGTATATATAAATTTAATGCTGCATGTAAAACATGTTCCGTCATGGAATGAGAAATGTGAGTGAACTGAGGTGGTGGATTCGTAATGTGGTGGTGCAAATCTCAAAAGAGATTAGTGGATAGATTTATAAGATTAGCACTCCAACAGTCAAATAAGTAATTGAGTAAAAAAAAAGGTAAAGTGAAGCCTGAAAAGTGTGTGTTGTAAGT
Organism: Vicia faba; assembly: GCA_948472305.1. Classification (NCBI taxonomy): domain Eukaryota; kingdom Viridiplantae; phylum Streptophyta; class Magnoliopsida; order Fabales; family Fabaceae; genus Vicia; species Vicia faba. Next base: position 306,578,513 of record OX451735.1, on the reverse strand, counting down.
CTCACACACACACGCACGCACGCACACACACACACACAAATTGGCCTATAACAATCCCCCCAAGATTTGTCATGATGGGCTGAACGAGAAGTCTTTCACGATTTGTGTCAACCTCATGATATTGGGTTGACTACAAATGATCGTGGAAGAATATGGGAATCAACCACACGAAAAGTGAGAGAAAATGCATTAAATGAAAATTCCATCATTTCTGTTTCACAGGATATTGTATTCATGGTCTTATCTTCATAGGTTTTGGTGTGACACTTCCCTCTAGGATGCACGAGTGTACTCAATTGTCATTGTGTTTCCAAGGTAAGATCTGACTATTACTTTTTAATTTACCCATTTTTTGTTACTTGGACAATTTATTAACTTGGTCTATTGCACTATACAAATATGGTTTGACTTTTAAATGATATTTTCGTTTCCATTTCCTCATAGAATTTACTATTACTCTCATACGAACTCTAGTGACCTTTGATCTCCTTATTATCTCACTTGATTTGGACATTATGTCTCTTACGCCATCGTCTTCTTCGAGCTTGCTCGTTATTCTTTCTCTTCCAACTCATTTTTATTTTTCCTAAGTACCTTTATATACCTTTTATTTGCATTTTATCACTCTTACTCCTCTTGTAATGGCTAACTTAGGGAATGTACATGTCAATGTAGTAAACGACCCTGATGGTGGTAAATATTCATCATCAATTGGGGTTGAAAACCCATAAATTTAAAATGTTAATCTTCTAGAAGTTAACCTACCCATTCACAACCTAATCATATATAGTGATAGTTTTGGGTCTGGTTTGGATTCTGTGGAAGAGGGAAATGAACCTTCTAGTGATTCTTTCGACAAAGTACTAATTACATTATTCTTAACCTAAAGAACAATGTTTCCTACAATGATTTCCTCATTCGGGCTTACTCAAATCAAGGCCCCACCCTAATTACTTAGGAGGAGCATTTGACTAATCACTTTGCTCGATCCTTTTGGGAGGTGAACGACCGAGATCTTACTGATACATAAATTAGGGATTATATTGATCTTCGAAATCACTATGCTAATCTTGACCAAAATAATATTTTCATGACATCCAAACAGGAATGGTGCACCTCGAGAATATGGTAGAGCCAAGTGATATTGATCAGTACCACTAGATGGATCCTGAACTCTTTTGGGGATGGTTTCCTTCTTAAGAAGTGCAACCAACATTGAAAATGCTCACGTAGATGTGGGACCATCTTCAAATTGGCCAGTCTCCCGAGTCATTATTATTAAAATAATTTGTAGCTTGTTCAAAGGATGTTTCATTCCTTTCTAAGAATGTTTGTTTCATATACTAAAGCTTAGATTTCCTTTCACCAACTTTGAAGAGGAGGTGCTCATGAATTTGCAGATTGCCCATTCTCAACTATATACGGTGCAATATACCTTTGTTAAGATGTTCCAACACTGGTATGAGTACCAAGGTATGGAAGGTTCTGCCTTAGTGAACCTTTTATTTCACATTTTCACCGTCTCCCATACTTCGACAAAAAGGAGACGTGGTTGAGGTTGGATTTAGTGCACGAAATAAACAAAACCTTTCATGTCTATATTGAAAGTTGTAAGCATTCAAAGATTATTATATCTTGGAAAATCCCCTTATCCCATCCCCTCACTCAGAGTTCTGTCAAGTCCCAGACCATGATTATTCTTGCTCCGGGCCCACTGGATTAGAGTCAGCCAGATGTATGGATATAATATAAAAGTGTTTGTCCCAAGACCACTTCAAATAGGATTCCAATACTTACTATATTTCTTAAAACAATGAAGGAAATTTATTGGCTTATTTGGATTGGCTGAGCCTCAAAGAAGGTGTTGGACATGTTACTTTATACACAAGAGGGGGTGAATTGTTGATGTTTGAAACACATTTATTTAAAATAAAATCATTTGTAAAATCAGAGTTTGATTTTTTTCCAATAAAATGAGTAATTAAGCAGCGAAAGAGAAAGCAAAGACAATAAAATAAAGAGATAAAAGATAAAGAGATACACCAAAAAAATTATACAGGTTCAACCTAAATTGACTTATGTTCTTTACTTTTATACATTTTATTTTCTGTATTTTATTTTCTGCATTTTATTATCCTAAAGTCATAACATTTAATATCTTGCTTCCAATCAAATAACACAATAAGATCCTAAGCGCAAAACTGGAAAAAAAATCGGGCAACTTTAATTCACCCCCCTCTCTTAGGTTGCATCTCATACTTACAAAGGTTAGCAAAATAATTTTAATTTACTTATCCATTAATAAACCACTTATTTATAGGGTTAATCGGTGTTTTATAATTCTTTTAACTTCTAAAAAATGTACCACCTTATATCCCAAGTGATCTTGAGAAAACTCCCTTTTTTGAGGGAATAACAAAACAATGTTGTAAATCCTTCTCTATGAATCGTTTGAATTGAGAGTTAGTCCATATCACAGGGTTTAATAATCCATTAAAGGCTTATCATCTCTACCTAATAAGAGGTTAAATGATCATCACATATCATCATGAGTGTTGAGAGGCATCCTCAACAATAATACTTTGATCACGTTCGTTACAATACAACATTAGCGAACATACTTGGATCACAAGCATCAAAAACATAAAATGCCACCAGACACTTATTTTACTTGTATACTTAAAGGTATACATCTTAATTTGCATAACTTCATTCAATACACACTAAGGCTACATTAAAAGCTACAAAGAATCTCTGCACAGCAAATTAGGTTTTCACCTTTGATATCCAAATCTTTTTGGGTCTTGGTTCGTTAGTGGGTCTAAGAGATCTAGGTTTATTGACTTTATATCTTCTTAGTTTATAACAATAGAATGTATTTATGTGTCCAAGCTTATCACAAAATGAGCATTTATAAATAGGACGATTCAATTTGTTCTTATTAAAATTTTACTATGTGATTTACTCGATTCAAAACCTAATCCTGGTTTACTAAAGGAAGGCCTTTGATTTGATAAAATAAAATCTAGATTTTGTTTACCTTTAGTAAATTTACTTAGGTTTCATCCAAATTATTTATTTAATTTTTCATCCAGACACAACTATCACATTTACTAGCTCAGTTTCTAATATTAGCCATTTCATATCTTAATGTTTCATTGTTATTCTCTAGAAACTCAATATAGTCTTTAAGATCTAAATTTATCTTTATCAATATTATCATGTTCTTCGATTAAATTAGTCTTTAATTTAAATAATTTCTTGTATAATAAAGTTATAACCACATAACTCTCTTATTCGTCTGATATCTTCAAGCAAACATGTTCATCTTCTACCAGAGGTTTATTCTTCAAAATACTTATTTAATGTTCATTATTCAATGATATAGCTTGTGACATATTCTTCATTTATTATTTCAAAGATTCCACGTGATAAAGCTTCTTCTTGTACTTTATATTTTTCCTTGATGAAGTTTCTCTATTTGATGTTGAACCTTCAGGGGATCGATATTGTTCCACCGGTATTGTTCTTTCAAAGGAAAATAATGGAGTTGGTTTTTCTTCTTCTTCTTCAAAAGAAGTTTTTGATGAGGTTTTTAAAGATCCTTCTAGGAATTTAGAGATCATTCCATCATATTTTAACAGTTGAATGAACTCATTAAGTTTCTCGATGATTTCTTCCTTCTTGGATTTTTTCTAAAAATCACAAAACACTTCCATCTTTTGATTTAAGGATTGGACCAGGTTTTTTATTCTAATTCTTAACTCTCAGATATTTGCGAGCAACAAAAGTTCTAACATGGCTTTCAATATTTCTAAATGTTGAATACCATCTATAAAAGTAATATTCACATTTATCTGGTGTTTCAACTTCTTCGCTTGGTGTGTTCATTCCCTCTTATTTTATACTTGGATATACTCCATAGATCATTTTAAAAGTGTACTTCATTTCCTTGGTGTAATTAAAATTAAATACACAAATAATTTTATTTTCACTTAAAGACAACCAATTTTTTTTTTGCTTTAAAATCTAATTCAAACTTTCTCTTGTCTTCTTTGGTCCAAAGGAAATCAGGTTTAACTATTAAAATAATGAGCAGAGATAAACATACCATTCCTTATTGTTTCCCACAATTTAAGATTAATACTTTGAATGAAAATTTTAATTCTAGCTTTTCACAATTTAAACCTATCACCATTAAACGGTGGAGGTGTGTTTAGGAAAGTCTTCTTAAAAGAAGTGTTGGAAGTCATCTTCTTCTTGAGACGAATGATCTTTAAACATGATTTAGACTTTGATAACATTTGTTAGACATATGACTCTAAACATAAGAGGGGTTGAACTGTAGAGGTTTGAAAAACATTGATTGAAAATAAAATCATTTGTAAAATCAAAATTTGAAAAGATCTTAAAATTAAATGAGTAATTAAGCAGCGGTAAATCAAAGTAAAGACAATAAAGTAAAAAGATAAGGGATATATGGATAGACCAAATATTTATACATGTTAGGCCTAAATTGGCCTACTTTGTCCCCAAGAATTATTATTGAGATTATCCATTAAACTTGAGAGCTTTTAGAAGGATATTTCCATGAACCTCCTTATACAAGGAAAATAAGTTTTAAGGCTAACTTCCAACCAACGACAAACAAGACTTAGAGTGTTTATCCTCTAAACCAAATGGAGATTTCCATTGGCTGATCTTGAACCTAAATGGAGTTTTGAGTTGATTATCCTTAAAATTGAACCGGGGTTTTACAAAGGCTAATCATGAACAAAGTTAAGATTTTCCATAAGATAATCTCGAACCAACTAAGCTCTTACTAGGATGAACTCAGGAACCAAGTGAATTTTAACTAGGCTAATCTGGAATCGATAGAGCTTTTAGCTAGGCTGAGCTCAAGAACTGTTGTGGAGATTTAACTACTTGATCTTCACGAACAAGAATAGAGCTTTTTGTTCTTGGAGAAACTGACAAACCAAATGGAGACTTCCTAAGAAGATCCCCCAAACCAAACAAGAGATTTTACTAGTTTGGATCACAATTAAACAACTTCCTATGGAAGAATATTTTACAAAAGAGATAATAAACTCTTTGTAAATTACAATAAATCCCTCATTCATAACAATGATCTCTACTTAGACTCAAGAATACTCTCAAAGCATTATGGCTAAATATATGTGAGAAAAATGAGTTATTTAAATAAAATGATGAGATAAAAGAAAGTGAGATCAAAGCTCATTTTTTGGATGTGAAAAAAGTGATAGCAAAGCTCCATGTTTATAGGCTAAGATGTGATATAAATTTGGAAACATTATATGGAAAATTTAAGTCATCTAATTGATTAGGCTAATTGATTATTTGACCAAAAAATGAATGCTTTGATTTCTAGTTGTTTACAAATAATAAGAGACTCCTTATAATAGATTGTGAGTGTTAAAATTGAAATAATCAATTATAGAACTTGGACTAATCCATTATTTAGTTGTAAAATAGCTCCAACTGACCAGATAATTTCCTAATCAATTAGCCAGGCTTTAAAAATATTTTTAGGTGGTTTTAAAAAAATAAGAGAGGTTTCTTAAATATTTTTAGTGTATGTGATTTTACCAAAGTATTTCGAGAAGTACCCTTGTGCCTTTACAAGACATTGGTCACTCAAATTGATACAACCAAACAAGATTTCACATTTCCTCTCTTTCACAACTCTGAAGCTCCAGGTCCTGGACTTATTATTTTTAACTGTACCATCACATAATAACTTTGAATGTTCTAGCTTGATGATGCTTAATATATCTTCAACCGGATTACCATAAATAGAGAGGACAAACTACCAATGAACCTTGAAACCGAATTCTTCACTTGGCTATTATTTGATTACAATGTTGACTTCAAAGAGATTAATTGATCTTTGATAACATCTTTCAAAGGATAACTTGATGAAACATATTGAGCATCTTTGACTGCTTGAGCTATCACTACTATAGAAAACATAAACAATGATGATTGTGAAACACATATAATGGCGGTAGCACGTCCGTTGTTAGGTAGCATGTGATTGTATGTATGTTGGTTACCACAACGGACGTGTGGCTGTTGTTATAAATTAGCTAGCGCAATACTTATAACTATAGTTGTATAAAATAACCGTTGTGAAATAATTTAAAGGTCCTGGATTTGACTCCTACAAAACCATTTTTGGTTTTATTATTCTACCTATAATAACGGTTGAATTGACAACTGTTGTGATATTATTTCTGAATAATTCTCAATCGTATCATACCGAAACAATAATACACCCATTTGTCATTGAATATCAAAACTCATCAATGACATAATTCCATTAGGAACCAAATAACCTACAATGTATGCATCATTACATCAAATTATGTTATATTATGTTGCGTAAGAAGGAGTGGAAGGAATATCAAAACTTTTAAAGAAGGGAAAAAGAAAATTGAAAAGAAAAATAGATTTAATCATTCAACAGCCCGAGGTAGTCAACCAGAAGATATTTCCAACTTCCAGGAGAAAAAAACATAGATAATTAAAGAAGCAATAATGAGAAAACTTGACATGCGTGAAATCTTTTGGATTTTAGACTTTCAAAGATCAGAGAACAGGAAGAATCGTCAAACTAATATAAAAGTGGAATTCCTCTTTGAACCAAAACACAAAAAGAACTTCATCCAAATAAATAAAAGAAGAGGATGAATCAAAATGAGTACTTCTGGTGAAACTTTCAACAATGTTGAGAGAACAGAAGTTGTTGTGGTTGTAGAGGCCATAGGTCCTGTGCAAAACCCTCCTTATAATCAAGAAGAGGTCCAAGTCGCTGAAATAGGCCCTACTACCAAACCTTTGAGACCCAGGAGAGCTTTCAGAAAGAGGAGATCAATAAGAAGAAGAAGAAGAAAGGTGAAAAGGCCAGTCATCATCAATTTTAGTGATGATGATGAAGCAAATTATACTTTGTTAACCTTTCTCTCAGCCAGAGGATTTATATATGGTCAATAAAAAAATGACTTATTAGGAACCCAAATTTAATGAAAGTTTTATTTAGCTAAAAACATTTGCCCATAATTCATATTCTATAAACGTTAATCAGAAAATATGTGGGATTAATAAGAATAAAAAAACACTTTTAACTATATGTAAACATAAGGTTACAACAAGATAGTTCAAATTTAACTCTTAGTTTCAAAGAATTCAAGAACTCCTTTCTCATACACACTACTTTATCAAATTTCATCCTATTGCTATATGAAACACAATACATATTATAGTTATATGTATACTAAATATATTATGGTTATATGCTACAAAATCTGAATATAAAACCAAAACACAGTTGCAACAAAACGAAAATAAAGGAAATTTGAATGTCACACTAATGCTTCACACAAAAAATATAAAGCGTATGCATATCCAACACCAAAACCTAAAGCATATTCACAAAATTTGAATAAAACATGAACAATACACAAGACAATTTCGAAGAACATAAACAGAAGCGGTAACCCTAAACATTCATAAGCGTCAAAGAGAGAATGGTAACATACCATAAATGATATTCAAAGAGGATGGTGAAGATTTTGCTTCCATTAATGATATTCATTTAAGAAATGAATTAAATGAATGAAGATGGTAAAGATTTCTCTATCGTTGTCGTCTTGTTTGATGGGACACTCCTGTGTGTTATGAATCGAATAAACTAGCTGCTATGTTTTAATTTTGTAGGAAAAATTTTACAACGGTTGCAAGCTTCAACAATAGTGATATATGAAACTTATAACTGAGGTTGAATAAAATAACCGTAGTTGTTATACTTTCAATGTTTAAATAAAAAATGTTAAGAGACACACGCTTATTTTTACTGTAAAAATGGAAAAATGTTAATGCTGGGATTCAAAGCTTGTCACCCAAATTATATGACAATGGTTCTTTATAGGATCCGTAATGAACAATTTCTTAATAAAAAAACATGCGCGTAAAAAATGTTATATGACTACAGTGGATATATGGCCGTGGTAATATAGTGTCACCGAAGGTGTATTTTGTTGTAGTGTATCTTCAATAGATAAGGACTTCACTAGATATTGTTGGATATAAGGTGTTGTCATCATCAAAATCAAACTATTGATTGCAACTTCATAGAGAAGACTTGATCTTAAAGAGCATTTCAAGAGGATATTTTGGTAAAAACTTCTTGAATATCTTTGACTGCTTGAGCTATCTTCACTAGATAAGGAGTTCACTAGATATCTTTAGACATTAAGTGTTGTCATCATCGAAACCAACTATTTAATTTGCAACTTTGCCATCTTTTGTACCCCAAAATTTTCCCTCCCATTTTTCCTTAAGATATTCTCATGAGGTCCTCAAATGCTCAAGGTAGCTCAAGAATTGATCAGACAAATTCTCCTCTTAAGCAATGGGTCCATAACTAGGGTTTGGTATTTCTCAAGTAAGATTAGGTTCTCAAGGTCTCATATGTTTTTCATGGTTCTCGATAAGTCTTCAACAATTCTCATGTCAAGTTTCATGCCTTGCATCACAAGTTTGCCCAGTTAATTGCTTAGATGATTGAAAATTAACTGTATTGAGTAAAAAGTCAACTGTGGTCAACATACAATCAAACCTCAAGATATTTAGTCAACATCAACATTTTGAAGAAATATCCATAATTGGATCAAGGATTGATCACGATTCCTCAAGAAAAACCTTCAAATCATCAAAAGTCAAAAGTTGCCAAATTAGGGTTTCCTTAGGAGAAGTCAACTGAACTTTGACCAAACATAACTCTCACATGCTTCATCATATTTTCCTCAACAAAAGCTCATTTTTAAGAGAATTCAATTCTCTACAATTTTGAATCTCTATGCTCAAGTCCAAAAAATGCACCATTTGAGAGATATAAGCTAATACATTACAGGTCATTTCAAAAGTCAACAAAAAGACACTTTTTGTCAAGGCAACTTAAATCAAGATAAAGTCTTCAAAAGCAAAAATTATCAACATAGAGGTTGTAGAGAATATCTTGAGCTTTCCAAAAATTCCAATATCACCTTAAAAAGATAAAAATTAAGTGATTTATGACCATTGGAAGTTGGGAAATTTTGACAAGATGCATGAACTCCAAATTGAGCAAATTTGTAATTTTGAGCTATTGGGCCTAAGTTTTCATATCCAAATATGTTCATGACATGTTCAAAGACCCATAAGTCCATTCATGCATTATCTTTTATTTATATTTTTTTATTTTTTTATTTTTATTCAATTAAACTCAAAATAAATCAAATAAATATAAAATTAATGGACCAAAACATAAGACTTTTAATTTCAGTCATGTTGGAGGCCCAAGATCTCATATACAAGCTGGAAAATTCGTGCAAGAGTGATAAAAAATATCAAGTTTTCACATAATTCCAAATCAAATCTTTTTCTCCTTATCATGCATGATTCTTTCAATTTTTGTTGACCTAATCTCATGTCCTATATATATCTAACAAGACCAGACCAAAATGATATGAAAAAGCTGTCTTACAAACCCTAGCAAAATTCTCAAATTTGTCAAAGAATTAGGGCAAAGATAAACCCTATTCTCCATCCATTCTCAAGAAACTTTGAGCTTCACATCATCTTCCCGAAGCTTCCCAGAACCCTTCCTTGCGTGAACTCTGGTTGGTAAGTTGGTGAGTTTTGGTTTTTAAGGTTTAGCATTATTTTAATCGTTGTTAACATGCCAGCATGATTCATATGCATTATTAGAATGTTTTTAACGTCTTACATGCAAGTTTGGATACAAAAACAGGGTTGTGCAATTGTTAGGGCACGAAGCTCTTGAAGCTTCAAATCTCACGATGCAGGCGATTTTAGACCAAATTAACATGCTCATTGAAATCACAGGACCTTAATTAGTCAATTAGGGTTGTTTTCCTTTTTGTTTTGATTGAATTTCGCAGGTTTGCAAAAAGACTAGGCCAGAGAAGAAAGAGTTGACCACCAGAGGTGGTGGTTTGTCTCCTAATGTATTTGTTTATATAATATATATTTATTGTTTTAGTTATATTAATGGATGTATTACCACCTCAGTGGTTAAAACGCGCACACTAAGTCATTCCTCCCTCAGGTCACGGGTTCGATCCCCAATTTTGCTATTTTTTTTTCATATTTCTCATATTTTTGCAGGTTGATTATAAAACATGTTGGTTGCGTATGCTAGCACAAGCGAACGTCTGGCCTAGTGGTGAGCATGCTGCTGGAAATTTCTAAGGGTGTGGGTTCAACACCCACCCCTACTCATTTGGTTATTTTTGTTCAATTATATGTTTCTCACTCTTCTAAAAAACCTTTTTTCAAAACCTTTTTTAAACAAACCCTAATTTTAATTTTAGGTTTTCTTAATTTAATCAATTTTAGGTTTTAATAATTAACCTTAATTTAGTTTTAGATTTTCATTAATAAACCCTAATTTATTTTTAAGTTTTCCTAATTAACTTAAAATCAATCTAGATTTTAGGGTTTTCCTAATTAATCGATTCTCTTTTAATCAACTAATTCTTTTTTTTTCTAAATTAAAATCAATTAGACTTTAGGTTAATTATCAAGTTTTTAAAATAATTTTCCTCTTATTTTACAATTTTCGCGCACCTTTATTATTTTTGCATTTAGTATTTTTCTCGATTATGTAACTGTTATGGTTTATAATAGTTTTAATTAGGGTTTTACTTTCCCTTTCCCTCAAATTTTGTGGTTTGTACGCCCTTCCTCGAAGCTCTGTAATAGTGTATGACCTTTATTTTCTGCTTTACTGCTTTTCCTTATTACTGCTAGTAACTACGGTATGTATGGCAAGATTTAAAATCAATTGCTAGATAACCCTAATCAAGATAAATAACTGAATTTAATACACTATTCACACACTCACCTCTAGGGTGACCTCACTTGTTGCCTCTCGATTAAACAATCATATCCCTCGAACGTGGAGACGCTTTAGCAAAGACCCTCAATGCAAAAAGATCGTAGTCCCTCGATGAGCCTTCAGTGCTGCCTTCGGTAAACGATCTTAGTCCCTTACGACAAATTGCTAAAGCATCCTGCGAGTTGCCTTCGATGACTGTATGATGATTCACATTTGTCCCTCACACATCTAACGATAGGACTCCCTACTAACTAATGGTAAGATAACATTATCTAAGGAGGAGGAAAATAACACGAAAGACTTTTGAGTAGGTAGATAGTTTGTAATCGCTTGCTCACACAAAACATGTTTTTCACACAAAACAATTCTTTTCTGAAATATTTTGAAAAACAAACGCTTTGTACTTATTCTCAATAGATACAAGAATCATTACAAAGTTTTCCGCACTTAGGCACGTTCAAAATATTTTCAAACACATACACAAAAGCTTTTTTCAAAAAGTGAGCTAACGGTTAAGAGCCCGTAGATAACTACGGATGAAAAGGGTGCTAACACCTTCCCTTTTCATAACCTACCCCCGAACTCAGAAAATTCTCGAAGGTCTTTCCTGTTCTTTTCACCCTTTTCTTATTGGATAAAAGAAAAGTCGGTGACAACTCTTGCTATCCGCACATTTGCGATAAAACGCAAAATCAAGTCAGTTCTCCTACCGTATTACACTATCGATAAACTCCTCCCCTTTAGATCATCTTAACAGTACCTACAATCACATAGATTCATAGAAGGCGCTAATTCCGCAGACACACCTCTTCCTCAACAAATGAGGTGATTTATTAGCACCCAGGCAGCTATTGACGCGATCTCTTCCCAAGATAGAAAACAACTCTTTGGTAAAGAGGAAATTTCACATGTATTTAAGTAGCTCTAGCTTCATTTATCTCTTTAACATTTTATTAACGCACTTTGTCATAATTCTCAAATAATATGTAGTTTGATGTGAGGAGCTTTTTTGAGAGGAAGAAGAATTAGGGGGTTGAGGACTCCCAAACTTCTCCACCTAATTCATCTTTGGTGTTCTCTAACCCAACCATTGAATGGATTGAAGCTTCTCATACTGCTCGGCCACGTCCCCCTGAAGTCGGGGAAACACAACCAAAAACAACTCAATCGTCTTTTTGAAGGTGGAGTAAGAAGAATAATGACCAGCATGTTGCCTCAGCCTGGAATAATAAAATGAGCAGTGATTAGAGGCTGATCTAGATAAAATACTGAAACCTTCGAGACCGACTTCTGCTACCATTGTTCTGTCTGGCCACGAGGCTTCTTCTTGCTTTAGCTACCCACTATCTTTCGGTCTCATATTTATTTGTACCATATCCCTTCTCTTGACCTTCCTTATCCGAAGTTAAACACAATGTATTCCTAGAAATATTTCCAACTAATTGGGACCATAATACCTCTCTATTGAATTTGTGTTCTCTTAAAGTAATGCTCTTCTTAAATGAAGCTTATAACTCAATATACCGCAATCTTATCATGTTAATTAAAATCCAATCTTTAATTGGTTTGATCTCTTTTCAATCTTTAGATTTTAAATATTTCATTTTGAAATTCAACTTACATGTTACTTTAACACTTTTCAAAATAGGACAGTGATACAATATAATAATAAATTTAGGAAAAAAAATTGATAATAAGATTCATCAAAAAATCATCTAGTTCATATATCATACATATAAACGTAATTGAATATGTCATCTCTATAGAAATGTTACGAAATAAATCAAATAGGAATACATCACCAACGCAATTTAAAAAATATTAAACAATTTAATTGAATTTGAATGGATCCAAAAATTATCTTTGAAAGTTTTAGAATAGATAAATCAATACACATAAGTACTTATTTTCAACAAATCATTTGATCAAAGGTTACATTTCTAATCTTGGACCAAGGAGACTATTTGAATTTGTGACATGCACTATAAATATGCTTTATAATAGTTGCACTTCAATAATTTATTTTGTTCAACATCATCAATATTTACTGGGAGAATCATATTACATGTCATCTCGTGAACAAATCTTATAATTGTGTTCTTCATGCACATCGTTAAGACTCCATAGACCACTGATTAAACCATAACTCTTCCATTTAATTGGACAATTACGTTTCAAGAATTTGGTATCTTGACTTTTCAATTTCTTCTTGTACTACGTATACGTGCCACATATTTGATAGCCCAACACAACAAATTCTTTTCTATTTTCCCACCATGTCATCAAATCATATTTTGAATTTTCTATCAAACTCATGTCGTCAAATCATGTTGTAAATTTTCTATCAGTTGTGAACTGTAGGCAGAAATCAATACAATACAAAACATAAGGCACAATTTCAACTTTTATATCAATTAGAGAATCATGAGAAAGATATGTAATACTTTGAATATCATATTTATTATTTAATTGTGTTATTATAATTTACATAATTAAATTGATGATTTGATGGTATGTTATGGAGTAGTGTTGGATTGAATAAGATAATTAGAATTATTAATATATTTGATAATTATGATTATTTGGATTTATTTTAAAAACTAAATAAAGATAATATGTGGTGTAGAGATGATAAGGACATTATGATAATGTTGAGTAGAGTAAGTATGGATAAGATGGAAATACCATATTAGGGGTTTAAGGGGTAAAGAGGACTTAAGGAAAAAATTAGAGAGTGAATCGTATCTTTGGAACGATCAAACTCTGAGAGAAGTAGACACATAGAAGTGAGAAAGTTAGGGCAAGGAGAATCCATTGGAAGAGCTTAGGAACCGTCAATCCAAGGTAATGATGGTGTTCCAACTCTCTAAGGGTTTGTGTAATGATGATTATGTAGGAGTAATCTGTTTATCACCATTGGTCGATGTTTAGGTTTAGTTCGGGGGTTGTGATGATTTTGTTGGTATGATGAATTAGTGATGTAATTGATGAATTTAAAGTATGTAATTCATGTGAAATGATGCCTATAACATGTATAATGATGTGTTTTTGTTGTGATATGATAAAGTGCTGATTTTTGGTGAATTGAGGACTGTTATCATATAAAATGCTATGCAATTTGGGGCTGGTTCAGTGCAGGAATCGTAACAGCATTGTTGCTGTCAAACAAGCTCCGCCAGGTAAGCCTCTTGCGTCGCCGGGAGAGGGAGCAAGAGAAGGATATGGTAGAATGAGGTGCTCTTGGAAAATGTATGGGAGTGTATGTCTCGCCTACACTCTGTCTAACGAGCCTCAGGCGACAGACCCAGTCGTCGGGCGAACCTCAGGTGAAGTAGTACTGTAGTAGAATTTTTTTTTGAAAATTTCGAAAATCTATAACTTTTGACTCGGGTGTCCGTTTGACGCACCGTTTGAACCTACGGAAAGCTAAACAAAATTTCTACCTTATAAAAATACTTTCAAACTCAGTAGGTGATTATTTGTTGGAGACTTCTACCTTTCTGTATGTAATTTTGTCTGTTGTGCAGAGATGTATGCATGTACTTATGTATGATAATATTGTGTGATGTTGTTTGGACTGTGTGATTAATATGTCGTATGTGTGGGCAGATGGTGTCCATATTGGTGTGTCATATTAATAGATGTAAATTATCAATGTGTGTTTATTTGTTGCATGGTTGTATCACATGCATTTCCTGTTGAGGACTTTGGTCCTGTTAGTTGGTTCTGATCGTAGATGACGTGGATTAGGAGTAATGTTGTTGGCACTAATCCTAGATAGCATGGATCAGGAGCGATGTGAACCAAATTGTTCATGATATTGGTGGCTCTGGTCTTAGATGGCATAAACTCAGAAGCGATATGTGTACCACATACATTGAGTTTGTGAGTCGGTCTCATTGCATTGCTGTTTACCGTGGTTATTGGTAAACAACCGCTGATCCTCCAAATGGTTACTTATTTGGTTACTCGCAGGATCGATCAGATTGATCCTAGGACATAGGTTGATTTTGAGGTTTTGACTAAATTGGATAATGGTTAAATGACAATAAAATAAAGAGGCTTTAAGTAAATTGCATGAAGAAGTAGGCTTGGTAAAATAAATAAAGGCTTAAAGTAAAGGACTTCGACAGGAAAGTAAAGAAGAAAGCAAGTAAAGTTTCTGGAAAAGTAAATGACTTTGATTAATAAAGTTGGTGTTTCACACATACATTTCTCAACAATTCTTTCTCACACGCTGGGTACTCGAATCTATATGAGTGACTTTGTATATTATTGTGAACACACGCGAGAATCTGCGTGAACTACTACTATTTATACTAAAACATCCCAAGTAACCGTCGGGCAGTTACACTGCTTCGAGATGATCCCACTTGGCACGTTCTCAACGTTCGACGCCCCAGATCTTTGCACGTTGCACTTGGTAACCGCTGGAAACCGTTTTCCCTCCAAATGCTTGAATTTCAAACCGTTCCACTCTGAACCATCGAACACCTTCGTCGAGAAGCATCTTCGACGAGAAACACCTTCGACGTCGAAGGCAACCAACTTCTCCTTTGGAAGAAATCTTCTAAGTACATTGCCATCTTTCGATGGGCGTTTCGACGGACCTAGTTGGTCGAAAACAACCTTCAGCTTTAATGGCTGACATTAATGAAACAAGGGTGTCGAATTTAAGAGCCAACAAATTGCCCCCCAAGAATGCCTTATTTCGACTCTGAAAGAAAAAGGCATTCTTTGAAATACCATTCGACACCTGTCTTTTCATTTTTAGTCACAAACTAAATTGTGCACTTTTTGTTGTCTTCTACCAACCACTGACAATCCCAAGAAAAACTATCATTTATCCGTACCTAAGACGTCACCTCAGTACGGCGTGCAGTGTGCCAAACGTCATTTCAAAAATTGTCATCATGACAATTCCCAAAAACGAGGGCGCACGCTGCACCCTTCCATTTCTGCAGAACGGCTAAAACAACAGGGAGACGCCACGTGTCCCACTACCTTCTGCAACATTAAATGGCATTTAATGTCCTCGAATTTGGGGATTTCCCCACTACTATAAATAGCAGTAAGTACCCATTGTGGGACTTTTTACGCTACCTTGCTTTCAGAATTCTCCATTTGCATACAAACTCTTGTCAACTTTGCAAACCTTTCTTCTTCACTTAGTCTTCAACCTCGCTACCAACAATGGCATCTGGTTCTTCCAACGCTCCTAGCGCCAACGCACCATCTGGAAACGTTAAACCTAGGGTTTTCTCGACCGCTCCCGTAGTGACCCCCACTGGTCAACGAAGGGTCCCTGAACCTTTGGACATTGCTGTTTGTGATGCGTATTCACGCCACCTTATGATTCCGGTTGGATATTCCAACCAGATCTTTGCTATGTCTGGCCCATTGTACCCAAGCATTGCTGAGGCCATGAAGATCAAAAGTTACTTTCCGGTACTTGAGAGACTCAAACCAGTTGGATGCTCCAAGAAAGACGCAGAGGATAATGAAGATCCTGGTAAAGATAAAATCGACCTCCGTTTCTTCAACAAAGGTGTTAGGGCTTTCAGGTCTGGCCCTAGCCTTACTCCTGATTATAGTGCTTGGCTGGAAAAAATGGAGAAACGCCAAGCTTCGATCTGGAAAGACATGGGGATTTTTGACCTGGTTATGCTGTCGAAAACAGGTCTTAACTATTCCCCAGAGATGTTAATAGCCTCTTTACTCTTCTGGGACTACACCCATTTCACCTTCCATCTTCCCTGTGGAATGCTGACTCCCACACTCTTCGATGTGGCCGCCATCACTGGCCTTCGACCCACCGGGGACTACTTCGACCCGGAAGAAATGTCGGAGGATCAGATTGGATTCTCTACCACAAAACCAACCTACACCACCTTCATCAATCACTACCACGATAGGTCGACAGATGTTGTGTCGGATGTCGAACACATTGCGTTTCTAGCCTTATGGCTGACACGCTTCGTGTTTTGTTCCAAGTCCTTACAGGTGACCAAGAAGATGGTCACTCTCGCCACTCAACTCCATCATGGCCAAAATATCTGTTTGGCAGAATTAATTTTGGCTAGTCTGTATGAGTCGATTAGCAACGGAGTGACTCTTCTGAAGATTATCGAGAACAGGGCCAGTCTGCTGCTTGCTGGACCTTTTTGGCTGCTTCAACTGTGGCTCAACGCCACCTTCGAGTCTTTCTTGCCTAAGAAGATTCAAATAAATGAGCAGGCTCCAGAGATAGCGAACAGACGCGTCGAAGGAACCAGATTGGCTCTGTTGACTCCAATGGAAGATGGGCTGGAGCTTCAACAAACCTTTACAAACTTCGTCCTGATGTTTGCTAAAAGGAAAGAGTTTGTTTCGACTATGGCTCCGTTTGCTCGACGGAAGGTTGGCCCAGAGTGGTTCACAAGGCCACATCCTAGGACGTCGAGTGGTCCTCAGGTTGACGAACATACAACAATGTGGGAGGCGTTCCTCACACCAAGAATCATGCCTCTTCGATTCAGGAGCTCTAAGACTCACTTGAGTCTGATTGCATATCAACCAAACCTGGTGTCTCGCCAGTTTGGTATTATTCAAACACTACCTTCCCCAATTTTTCCAAGGGAGAAGTCTATGTTGTACTTCTGCAACGACTACACTGAAGAAGCTGCCACTAAGCATATCGGCAGATATGCTGGTCGAACAGTTCTTTCGTTGTTTGACTACCAGCTTAACTTTCTTTGCTCACCATCCTTCGAGGAGTGGTGGAAAAGTTACTACGCTGAGGAGTTTTTCGACGAGAAGGACTTCGTGGATGAGCTTCAGAAATCTTTTGTCCTTGTCTTGGACAAAATAAAGAAATGTAAGTTCATCCTTTCAAATTACTTTGTCTTTCTCTTTCGACTGCTATCCTGTTAATTATTTTATCTGCTTTCAGTTGTTCGAAAGCCTGCAGCCAAGAAGGCTGCAGAAGGCCAACAGGGAGGAGGCCCTTCAACAAAACCTCCACCGCCGGCGAAGACTATAGCGCCGGCGAAGACCACAACAAACCAACAGGGGGAAGGCCCTTCGAAAAAGGCTTCTGCACCGGTAACCAGACTTTCATTATCTTCTTCTGGCTTTAATTTTTGACTTTCGATGCAACTGCTAAGTCGAATTCCAATTGGTTTTTTAGGCACCTTCGCCCAAGAAACGGCCAGCACTGACGGTCGAATCCGGGAGCGATGAAGAAGATGATTCTCCCCCTGCTCCTCTAAAAAGGCGAAAGCTGAAGAAGGACGTTCCTGCTCTTGAGGGTCGAACAATTAGAATAAAGGTTGCTGGGAGAAAGCCCAGGCCACCTCCAGTAATCATTGAGGAGCCAACGGAGGAGGAATTAAATGTTCTTCTCAATAAGCCTGTCGAAAGCGACAATTCCAGCCCTGGGGCTGAAGCTACTTTACAGGTAATCTCTTTGATCCCTTTGTAACCCAGGTGTCGATTCGACTATGTCTCTTTCGAATTTAGAAGACTCTTCTTCTTTTTTCAGGACACCACTGAAAGCTCAGCGCCAAGGACTTCTGAAACATTGGAGTCTGCTGAACTCAGCAGGCCACAAGAAAAAGGCTTGGCGAATGACGAAGCCCATACTGAAATAAATGAGGCCAATGCTGAGACGGCAGAAAAACCAACAGAAGATCCACAAACAGAAGAGCAACAGCCACAAGAGATTCAGGTGGTGGATCTGTCGGAAGAGAACCGTGACGAAGGGAACCACGGCAACGCTGGTGAAGAGGATCAAGGTGCCGCTGGCGAAGGGAACCAAGATGACGCTGGCGAAGGGAACCATGATGACGCTGGTACTGCCGCAGCCCGAGTCGAAGAAAGTCAAGTCGAGGCAAATGCTACTCAACAGCCTCAAACCCAAGACAATGTTGTTGCAAAGGCTGTTACCTCAACAAAGCACAGGTCGAAAGAGGACTTAGAACTCTTGAAGCAAACTGACCCTGTTAGCTATCTGAACGCCATCATTGAGAGCAAAAGTTCGTCTGACGCTAGCCAGGAGGTTCCTACTCTGTCGGGGAAGTCCACTGAAACTTCTCCTCTCGATGAGGCTTTGACGAAGGTTAAGGCTCAGTTTTTCAAGAAGGACTTGATGAAAGCTTTGGAGGGGGACCCTACTGCTCCATCATATTTGGGGGCTGTTTTGAATGTCGTAGACTTGTTAGCTGTGCCTCCAGAAGTCTCAGGTTTTATCATGGAGTTACACTCCATTATTGATCAAGTCTCAGCAGATTATCGGCGACAAAGGGGCTTTAATAGCCAGCTTGAAGTGTTATATGGCAAAAGCTCTTCTGCATGGACTGCTGTAGCAGAGACAACTTCTCGAATTGCGGAGTTGTCGAAGCAAAAAGCATCTAGACAAGAAGAAATTGATGCCATCGATCAAGAGAATGCTTCCTTCAGGGCGCAAATTGAAGAAATAGAGGCTAAGATAAATGCCAATACTAAGCGCAAGGAGGAACTTCTCTCGACCGTCCCAGACACCGAAAGTCAAACTGAAATCACACACGGCCTAGAACTTGCTGAGAAAGCTCAAGGCTTCGACGATCAGATTGCCAAGCTTGTGCAGGCGAATGCCTGGTGCAACAAAAGATTGGAGCTGCAGCAAATCAAATACCTTCGACTCAAGGACTCCATTCCCTTCTGATTGATTCAGCTTTTTTAACCATATTTTGTAATATGTATTCGACAACATTGCCATCTTGGCTAAATTATAAAAAATTTCCATTTTGGCTTTTTTATGGTTAATTTAGTCATTACTTTGTTATTTTATTTTTATCTCTTGGAGTGTAGGTTTGTATTTTTTCAAATATTTACCATTTACTCTCAAGAGCCTTTTATCTTCACCTAGCTCTTCGACTTCATAGGCTCCACCAGAAAAAGTCTGGATAACTCTGAATGGTCCTTCCCATTTGGGTGACCATTTTCCCATGCTTCGATCCCTTCGATCCATGGGAAGAATCACCTTCCAAACTAGTTCTTCAGGCGAAAATACCTTAGGTTTCACCTTTTTATTATAAGAGTCTTCTACTCTTTTCTTCTGAAGCCTGAGTAGGTCAAGAGCGCGCAATCTTTCTTCGTCTAAATCCACCAGTTCGTCTAACATCATATCCCAATAAATTTCAGAGGGAATATCATAATGTCTCTGAACCCTTGCAGATTGAAGACAAATTTCTGCTGGCAACACTGCATCATGGCCAAAAGTTAGCCTATATGGTGTTGTACCTATGGCTTCTTTTGGGGACGTTCGACAAGCCCACAAAATCTGGTCTAACGTCTTATGCCAATTTTTTGGCTTCTTCCCAACATGCTTATTTATCAAGCCAATCACTACTTTGTTCGCTGCTTCGACTTGACCATTTGCCTGTGCATAATAAGGCGTTGATGTTAGGAGTTTGAAACCTGTTTCCTGAGCGAATTCCTGCATCTTTCGACCAGTGAAAACTGATCCTTGATCAGTTGTTATGGTCTCAGGGATTCCATACCTAAAGATAATGTTCTTTTGAATAAATTCAATGACATTTTCTTGGTCTACATTGACTAAAGGGATAGCTTCGATCCACTTAGTAAAATAATCGATGCCTACCAGTATATACTTCTGACTCTTTGATGATGCTGGTCGAATCTCTCCAATGAGGTCCAACGCCCATCCTCTAAAGGGCCACGGTTTCACTATCGAGTGAAGTTTGCTTGCTGGTACATGTTGGATGCCTGTATGGACTTGACATTCTTGGCAACCTTTAGCGAACTCGACACAATCTTTCAGCATAGTGGGCCAGTATAGTCCTTGTCGAAACAACAACCATTTCTTCTTATGCCCTACTTGGTGAGCCCCACATGTTCCAGCGTGCGTCGTCGAAAGGGCTATGTATGCCACAGTTTCACTTAAGCATTTTAGCAATACCCCTTCAGGCGTCTTCTTGTATAACTCATTACCCATGAGTACATAACTCAACGCCCTGTACTTTATTTTTCATTCTGTCGAAGCTCCTGGATTTTGAAGATAATCCACAATGGGCTTCCTCCAATCTTGTTCTGACAAATTATCTATGAACGAAATTTCGAAGTTACTTTGATCAGCATATCCTAGTCTTGTCGATTCCAAGTCTGTTGGTGATAGACAAGTTGCTTTTATCTTTTCTCGAACTTCGATTGCTCTTTGTAATCTCGTTTTTGAAATCTTGTACCCAGATGCAATTTGTGCCAAGTCGTTGGCTATTTGATTTTCCAATCTGGGTATGTGTCGAATATTGACCATTTCAAATTTTTTCAATAAACGATTTGCTATCACAAAGTACATAATGAGATTTTCTCTTATGCACTTATATTCCTTTGTGACTTGCTTAATGACTAACTCTGAGTCTCCCATTATTTCGACTCGAGTTGCCCCCAATTCCAACAATATTTCAAGGCCAGTAATTAGAGCTTCGTACTCAGCCTCATTGTTCGAACAAGAACCTGATATCTTGTACTTGAATGTTGTTGGAATTTTTTCTGGAGAAATGATCAAGACTCCTACTCCTGTTCCATCTTTATGGCTGGAACCATCGAAGTAGAATTTCCAAGGTTCTATCTCCACATAATTAATATCCTCAACTTGAATTGAGTGGTCGACTATAAAGTCTGCAACCACTTGTCCTTTCACTGCCTTAAGAGGCATAAAGGTTAAGGAGTATTCAGTTAATGCTAATGCCCACTTGCCAATTCGACTGTGCAAGATAGGTTTCGACAACATATACTTGAAAACATCAAAATGAGACGAAACATACACATCAACTGGTTTTATATATTGCTTGAGTTTTGTACAAGAGAAATACAGACATAGACACAATTTTTCAACTTCACTATATCTAGTTTCTGCATCGTTCAAAACTCTACTAAGATAGTAAATGGGTCTTTCGACTCCATTCTCATCTTCTTGGGCTAACATGCTTCCCAAAGTTTTGTCGGATGCAGCTATGTACAATCTCATACTCCTATTGCTACAAGGAGGCACCAAAATAGGTGGCTTAGTGAGGTACCCTTTGATTTTGTCGAAGGCTTCTTGTTGCTCTTGCCCCCATTCGAACCCCTCTTTATTCAGTCGAAGTAAGGGTGAAAAGGCCTGAGCTTTCCCACTTAGGTTAGATATAAATCTCCTTAAGAAATTTATCTTGCCTAACAGAGATTGCAGTTCCTTCTTATTCGATGGTGCTTTCGCTTCCAGAATTGCCTTCGTCTTGTTCTGGTTGATTTCGATTCCTTTCTTGTGGACAACGAAGCCCAAGAAATCTCCAGCTTTCACACAGAATGCACACTTCAAAGGGTTCATCTTCAGACCATGTTCTCTCATTCTTTCGAATGATTGTCGAAGGTGGTCAATATGATTCTTCCTGGAAACAGATTTTATAACAATGTCATCAATATATACTTGCATAAAAGTGTTAATAAAATCATGGAAGATAGAATTCATTGCTCGCTGGTATGTTGCCCCAACGTTCTTTAGGCCAAAAGGCATCACTACCCATTCGTAAGTGCCTAGGGCCCCAGGGCATCGAAAAGCTGTTTTCGACACATCCTCTTCAGCAATGAATATTTGATTATATCCTGAATAACCATCGAGCATACTCAGGTATTCATAGCCAGCGGCAGAATCGACTAGCATTTCCGCCACAGGCATAGGATATTCATCTTTGGGCGTAGCGGCATTCAAATCTCTGAAATCTATGCACACCCTCAATGTACCATTTTTCTTAATCACTGGCACAATATTTGCAATCCATTCGACATACCTTGTAACGCGTATGAATTTGCATTTCAGAAGTCTTTCGACTTCCGTTTTGATCTTCGACAGTATTTCTGGGGCGAAGCGTCTTGGACTTTGCTTAATTGGATTCTTCCCAGGTTTGATTGGCAATTGAAGTTCTACCAATCCTCTGTCAAGACCAGGCATTTCGTCGTAATCCCATGCAAAACAGTCCTTGAACTCTTTCAACAATTGAATTACTTCCAACCTAAGTTCTGGGTCAATTTTGGCACTGATGTAAGTTGGCCTTCTCTCTGACCCTTCGCCTAAGTTGATTTCTTCTAAAGGATCTTGCGCTAACATTTTAATGTTGTTCGCCAAGGGGTCCTTTTCGAAGCCCAGAGGCTCATCGTCATAGATGGCGTCGAGCCTCTGTTCCTGCATTTCTTCTAGCATGATATAAGGGGGTTCTGGATCGAAATCCTTTCCTGGACCTGCAGCAGATAACTGTTGATCATTGGCCTGTGTGGCCATGTACTTCACTTCGGCTTCGAGAGCCGTTATCATCTTTGTTTCGGCTACATAAGCCGAAATTCGCTTCAATGATTGTGACTCAGTCATTATCACTGAATTCACTTCCCCAACCAGTTGGTTGGATATCAGTTAACCCACTGAAGTCTATGTGGGACAAGTCTTCTCTGTCCCATTGGAAACCATGCTCAGGATGCAGGTATAGGGAACAAAAAGTGTTTGGCGCTGGCGCCAAGTCGAAGTCAGGTGTTGGACATGGCCCTATGTGAGCCAAGTTCTTGTCGAAATCTGCCAACCCCAGGTGATTCACTTCGCCCAGGTAATAGCTTTGATCTGCCTCTATGTTTTCGACCATCCCATCTGGACGCCATAGCAGCAGCCTCTGGTGCATTGATGATGGCACAACTCCAACACCATGAATCCATTCACGGCCCAACAAAAGATTGTAGTTAGGTTTGGCCGATATGACCATAAACATTGTTGGTCGAAGGATAGATCCCACCTTAATATCTAGTTGGATCACTCCCATAGTGGTCCCTATGCCGCCCTCATAGTTCGACAGGACCATATTGTGAGGCTTAATGTCCTCATCCCTCTTGCCAATTTTCCTTAGCATAGAGTGAGGAATAATGTTGATGGTTGCCCCACAATCCACCAAAATTTTATTCACTGTAGTTTCTTCGAGTTTAGCCCTTATAAATAAAGGCTTGAGGTGATTTTTCATCGCCTCTGTAGGTGGCTCGAAGAACCCATTTTGTTCCTCAGTAGTGCCATTGTCCATGACGAAATAGCACACTGGCCTATGTTTGGCCATTTCTTGCTCCACTTCCCAGTCACTTGCTTCGACCTCCACCCGTCGGTTGAATTCTCTGGGCAGCACTGAGACTATATTCACCATTATGTCCAAAGTATCATCAAACTCAGAACCGTCTTCGTCTTCGACTTCACCTTGGTTAGGCCAAACTAGCCTGTTGGTTACTGGCTCTCTTTCTAGAGGTTTCCTTTGCTTCCTTAGAGGAACATTTGAACTGGTTTCTGCCTTTGGTTCGTTGGCAGCCTCCCTCTCAACTTTTCGTCTCCTTTGGTATCTCCTCCATTGAGATCGAGACATGAGATTTTTCCCTTTGTAGTTGCTTGACACTTGTGCAACTTTAGGTGCAGCAACTTGAGGCTCTTTCTTTTGTGTTAAAGATGAACCCCTTGGCACGTCGAAAGAGTGCCATCTCTCCTCGCTTGGCCTTTTTCGATTAGAGGTTTTGTACCAGGTATCTACCGGCACATTTGTTGGAGGCCTGAAAGTCAATGGCCTCTTTTCTTAGTTTGAACCTCTTTGGGAGGATCTTATGGGGTCATGTCGAAGATCAACATTTTCCTTTCTCTTATTTGATGCTCTTACGCCTTGAATGTGCTCAGCAGCTTTTTTATCAAAGATCGAACTGCATCTTGGACACAGCATCACCTCTGACTTCTTTTTCTGGCATCTTTGGAGAAAATCTGCCAGATTTTCATTTTCCCGAGGGAAAGCAGTCTTATTAGCTTGTTCTTGCCTCATGGCCTCTTCTGATGCTTTTGGGTCAGAGAGTTCGACCATGTTGATATTCATTGTATCTTTGTTGGTAAGGTTTAACTGCTTCATTTGGGTCTCCAAATTCTCCGTCTGGCCTTGAACTGTGGCCAAGTGAGAACTGGGTTTTGGTCCAGTTTTTTATGCTTCAACGGTCTCCAGCTTTGGGCCTTTGACCGCTTTCTGAACTGCTTCAATTGTCTTTCTGGATAAATTCCCAGAAAAACTGCCAAAGATTGGCATGTTGATATGGTCCTTTGAGACTTCGACCATTGTGATTCCTGGCCTCTTCGACTGGCTCCTGGATGCCTCGATCACGTTCACCTCAGAAGGCTCAGCATAGTGGGCTTCAGCCTGCAATGGATTTGAATCGACAGCCATGGGGGTTTTGTCAGCAAACTTCAACCTCCCTTCTTCGATAGCGTCTTGCACAAGATTCCTGAAAAGAAAACATTGAGAAGTTTTATGGCCCAAAAAATTATGATATTTGCAAAAGCCTCTCTTCTTTCTTTGATCAAGAGGAGGCACTTTTACCCCTGGGGGTACTATCATTTGGCCATCTTTTACAAGCAAGTCAAAGATCTCATCACATTTTGTGATGTCAAAACTATAAGTCTTTTTGGGGAACCTATCGTTGGTCCTTTCTGGACCAATGGGATTTTTCCCACTTGAGGGGACTAACAGTTTGCAAGAGTATGGTGGCCCTTGTTTTAGTTCCGCTAAATCGACTTCTCCTTCTTCGACAGTTATAGTATCGTCGAAGGATTCTGGATCTTCGTCATCCATCTCTACATACGCTATCCTCTCTCTCTTATGAGTTTTCGTTGCCTTTGCTTTTTCATCTTTGAGGCGTTCTACCTGTCGAACTCTATCGGCCAGTTGGGCCATGTCTCTCAGGTATTGGGTATCTAACTTCTTCCTAATGGAATAATCTAAACCGCCTGCGGCTATTTCGACTAACTCATGTTCCGGCACTTGTGTAAAACATCTAGCTTTGAGCAACCTAAACCTATTTAGATATTCGTCTATAGGTTCAGTGAAACGTCTCTTTACACTGGCCAGTTCTTTCAGGCTTATCTTGGTTTGCCCCATGTAGAACTGTTCATGGAACAATCTTTCCAACTGGGTCCAATGATGGATCGAATTGGGGGGAAGAGTTGTAAACCAAGTGAAAGCGTTCTTTGTTAAAGAACTTGGGAAGTACTTAATCCTTATGTTTTTGTTATTCGAAATGTCACCTGCTTCGATCAAGTATCTTGCCACATGCTCGACAGTAGATTCTGTCGTGTCCCCAGAGAACTTAGTGAATTTGGGGACTTTGCATCTAGGAGGTAAGTCTGTTTGTAACACGTATTCTGACAATGGGGACGTAAAGTTGGGCCTTCGAAAGCCCATGTTCATCCCATTTTGAGTCATGATCCTTTCGATCATGGTTGCCAGATTATTTTCCAAACCCATGTTTTGGTATTGGATATGCTGAACTACTTCGTCAGCATTTTGGTTTCTGTTAACTAACCTTACCTCTGGGGTTATTACCCTAGGTTCCTCGACAGGTTGCTCCAATCGTGCCCTAAGGTTTTGTTCGATAGGATGTTGGACTTGGTTGATGGTGGTTTCTTCCTCTAAAAATATACCCTGGTTTCCCCTTATTTGCGCCCTTTGGGGCTGTCGAATAGGTTGGGGCACTCCAAAGAAATCAGCCAAACGCGTCATTTGCGCTGTCATCTGCTGATTCGATTGAGTAGTGTTTTGTATTAGAGGGTTCAGCACTGTACTTAAAGTTTGTGCCAACATTTGCACCATATCATGGTTGCTTTCGTCCATTTGTTGCCTCAAGACTGCTGTCGAGGCATTTGTAAGGCCATGGGATACTTGGGACGTTCCTCCTAAGAGTTGGGTCCTATTTCTATTCGCCATACCTACTCCAGAACCTTGGAGTGGCGAAGAGGCACTCACTAAAGGGTCTGAAAAAGTGGACGTAGCATTCGTCAAGCTAGCCAAGTCAGAAGTTGGCATGCCATAGAGTGGTTCTCGATTATGACCGCCTGTCATAAATCCTGGGGGAACAAAAGGCCTTGTGCCTAAATTTCCCCTTGGTGGGGGAGTTCCCAAAGGCACTCTGGGGCCTGTGAACGGGGGTAATGGCCCCGTTGCTGTGACCGTTACTGCTGGTGTCGAACCAGCGGTTATCGCTTCACTTACGGTCGGGATAACCGTTGCTCCCACATTTGTTTGTGGGATCTCGTTATTGTTTGGCGGATTCGCCATCTCTTCCCTTCTTCTGGCAGTATTGGTATCGTTAGTGTATATTCTACCACTTCTCAATAACATGCAACACTCCTCGAAAAGATGAGATTATTTTCAAGAATCAACACACTGTCCCACCGGGTGTGCCAATTTATTTACCGTGGTTATTGGTAAACAACCGCTGATCCTCCAAATGGTTACTTATTTGGTTACTCGCAGGATCGATCAGATTGATCCTAGGACATAGGTTGATTTTGAGGTTTTGACTAAATTGGATAATGGTTAAATGACAATAAAATAAAGAGGCTTTAAGTAAATTGCATGAAGAAGTAGGCTTGGTAAAATAAATGAAGGCTTAAAGTAAAGGACTTCGACAGGAAAGTAAAGAAGAAAGCAAGTAAAGTTTCTGGAAAAGTAAATGATGGTGTTCCAACTCTCTAAGGGTTTGTGTAATGATGATTATGTAGGAGTAATCTGTTTATCACCATTGGTCGATGTTTAGGTTTAGTTCGGGGGTTGTGATGATTTTGTTGGTATGATGAATTAGTGATGTAATTGATGAATTTAAAGTATGTAATTCATGTGAAATGATGCCTATAACATGTATAATGATGTGTTTTTGTTGTGATATGATAAAGTGCTGATTTTTGGTGAATTGAGGACTGTTATCATATAAAATGCTATGCAATTTGGGGCTGGTTCAGTGCAGGAATCGTAACAGCATTGTTGCTGTCAAACAAGCTCCGCCAGGTAAGCCTCTTGCGTCGCCGGGAGAGGGAGCAAGAGAAGGATATGGTAGAATGAGGTGCTCTTGGAAAATGTATGGGAGTGTATGTCTCGCCTACACTCTGTCTAACGAGCCTCAGGCGACAGACCCAGTCGTCGGGCGAACCTCAGGTGAAGTAGTACTGTAGTAGAATTTTTTTTTGAAAATTTCGAAAATCTATAACTTTTGACTCGGGTGTCCGTTTGACGCACCGTTTGAACCTACGGAAAGCTAAACAAAATTTCTACCTTATAAAAATACTTTCAAACTCAGTAGGTGATTATTTGTTGGAGACTTCTACCTTTCTGTATGTAATTTTGTCTGTTGTGCAGAGATGTATGCATGTACTTATGTATGATAATATTGTGTGATGTTGTTTGGACTGTGTGATTAATATGTCGTATGTGTGGGCAGATGGTGTCCATATTGGTGTGTCATATTAATAGATGTAAATTATCAATGTGTGTTTATTTGTTGCATGGTTGTATCACATGCATTTCCTGTTGAGGACTTTGGTCCTGTTAGTTGGTTCTGATCGTAGATGACGTGGATTAGGAGTAATGTTGTTGGCACTAATCCTAGATAGCATGGATCAGGAGCGATGTGAACCAAATTGTTCATGATATTGGTGGCTCTGGTCTTAGATGGCATAAACTCAGAAGCGATATGTGTACCACATACATTGAGTTTGTGAGTCGGTCTCATTGCATTGCTGTTTACCGTGGTTATTGGTAAACAACCGCTGATCCTCCAAATGGTTACTTATTTGGTTACTCGCAGGATCGATCAGATTGATCCTAGGACATAGGTTGATTTTGAGGTTTTGACTAAATTGGATAATGGTTAAATGACAATAAAATAAAGAGGCTTTAAGTAAATTGCATGAAGAAGTAGGCTTGGTAAAATAAATGAAGGCTTAAAGTAAAGGACTTCGACAGGAAAGTAAAGAAGAAAGCAAGTAAAGTTTCTGGAAAAGTAAATGACTTTGATTAATAAAGTTGGTGTTTCACACATACATTTCTCAACAATTCTTTCTCACACGCTGGGTACTCGAATCTATATGAGTGACTTTGTATATTATTGTGAACACACGCGAGAATCTGCGTGAACTACTACTATTTATACTAAAACATCCCAAGTAACCGTCGGGCAGTTACACTGCTTCGAGATGATCCCACTTGGCACGTTCTCAACGTTCGACGCCCCAGATCTTTGCACGTTGCACTTGGTAACCGCTGGAAACCGTTTTCCCTCCAAATGCTTGAATTTCAAACCGTTCCACTCTGAACCATCGAACACCTTCGTCGAGAAGCATCTTCGACGAGAAACACCTTCGACGTCGAAGGCAACCAACTTCTCCTTTGGAAGAAATCTTCTAAGTACATTGCCATCTTTCGATGGGCGTTTCGACGGACCTAGCTGGTCGAAAACAACCTTCAGCTTTAATGGCTGACATTAATGAAACAAGGGTGTCGAATTTAAGAGCCAACAATTGCATTCTTGATAACATGGTGTTTGGATTACATAATTGGTGTATGTGTTACATGATGATTATTGATACATGTGATGAATTATGCATGATTTTGTAGTACTACATGATAAGAATGTGACTGTTATGTGAAGGTGTGAGGCATGAAATGTGTGACTATGCATGATTTACTTGTAGTATACTCATTATTATGCATTCTCTTATATTATTGTGATATCTCACCCTTCTGTTGGAATGATGCTTTATACGAAATCATGCAGATAGTCAAGAGTAGTATGAGGCTGCAAGGATCAGAAGAGGTTGCTCTTTGTTTACTTTTGATTCGGTGTCATTGCTCTGATACGTAACATCGGGGGTAAACGCTATTAGTTGTGTTGTTTTAATAATTGTTTGGAGTCTTAAGAACTCCTTATGAATTTTGAATATGCGTCGATTTATTTTAAAAGATGATTGGATTTCAGCTATGGTTCTTTTTCTGCTGCATTAATAAAAGTTGAATTTGAGATATGTTACCTTGCTTTGGTTCATCCGAAAAATTGTGTAATGTATCTATTTTTATCTATGAGCAGGTGTTTATATATTTTGGAATAAATGTGACATCCTGATTTACTTGGAAATTACTCTGATATTTGTTTATTATTCACTGAGTAGTTTGGGGTGTTATATTAGTGTTATCAGAGCATGTCGGTTCGTCCGACCAGGTTATTGAGTTTATAGAGTGTTGTGACCGTTGAATATTGTTGGTGTATTTCTTCTAACTGTTGTTTGCTTTGATGGTGTGAAACAGCGAAATGGCTGGAAGAAACGATGTTGTGATTGTTGTTGTTTTGCAGGCTATGGCTCAGGTTGTACAATATCAGCTTAATGTTGGCAGGAATGATGGGTCATGTGTCTTGAAAACTTTTATGAGGAATCACCCACCTACTTTAAAAGGTATGTATGATCCTGATGGAGCGCAGGTTTAACTGAAAGAGATTGAGATGATCCTTCGGGTCATGGACTTCTCGGAGGCATAAAAGGTGCGGTTTAGTACATATATGTTGGCTGAAGAGGCTGATGATTGGTGGGTTAGCATCCGTCAGAGGCTGGAAGGTGTAGGTGAGGTTATTACTTGGGCTGTATTCAGCAGGGAGTTTTTGAGGAAGTATTTTCCAGAAGATGTGGGCGGGAAGAACGAGATAGAATTCTTAGAGTTGAAACAAGGGAGTCTGCCTGTAATCGAGTATGCTAATAAGTTTGTGGAACTGGAAAAGTTCTACCCGCACTATAGTGAAGCAACTGCTGTGTTCTAAAAATGTATCAATTTTGATAATGGTTTATGCCCATAGATCAAGAAGGCGATTGGATATCAACAAATTCGTAGGTTTCGAATTTGGTGAATAGTTGCAAAATTTATGAAGAGGATAGTAAGGCTTATTACAAGATTATGAGCGATAAGAGAGGCAAGCCACATAAGAACCGTGGGAAGCCTTACAATGCTCCAGCGGACAAAGGCAAACAGAAAGTTACTGATGGTTAGAGGCTATGTGGGGGAGGTGCTCTTGCTAACCTCATATGTTTCAAATGCGTGAGCTGGGACACCGAGTCAATGAATGTCCAGGTGATGTAAAGCAGTGTTTCTGTTGTGGTAAAGCTAGTCATAGAGTAGCTTATTGCAAACACAAGTCGCTGATATGTTTCAATTATAATGAAGAGGGACAAATCATTACTCACAGTCATAAGCCAAAGCATGCTCAATCTGGTGGGAAGGTGTTTGCTTTAGCAGGAAATCAAACATCCAGTGAAGACAGACTATTCAGAGGTATATGTTGTATTAAGAGTACTCCTTTAATTGCTATTATTGATAGTGATGCTACGTATTCCTTTATTGTTGTTGATTGTGTGAAAAGGTTGGATCTTGTATTGTCTTCTATGAATGGAGAAATGGTTATTGAGACTCCAACTAAGGGATCTGTGACAGCTTCTCTAGTATGCTTGAGATATCCGTTGTCAATCTTTGATCGAGATTTTGTCGTGGATCTAGTTTGTTTGGTGTTGAGTGGTCTGGATGTGATCTTAGGTATGAACTGGTTGGAATCCAATTATGTTCATTGTTACAACAAGTCTGTATGGTTTCTTGCTCATGATGAGGAGGGGGAAACTGGTTTCTTATCTACTAGGCAGTTGAGCGAGTTGATGCAAGATGAATCTCAGGTGTTTTCACTGATGGTGTCCTTATCTATAGAAAGTCAAGCTACAATTGATGAGTTACATGTGGTATACGATTTTCCTAAGGTTTTTCCAGATGGCATTTCAGATGTGTCGCCAGAAAGAGAATTGAAATTTTCTATTGATCTAGTTCTTGGTACCAGACCCATTTCGATGGCACCACACATGATGTCAGCATCTGAGTTAGCAGAGTTGAAGAAGCAATTAGAAGATTTGCTTGAGAAGAAATTCGTGAGACAAAGTGTATCGCCTTGGGGAGCTATGATGTTGATGGTGAAAAAGAAAGACGGTAGTATGAGATTGTGTGTAGATTATCGGCTTGATGGATCAGTTGGCGGGTGCACACGTGTTTAGCAAAATTGACTTGAGGTCAGGTTATCATCAGATTCGAGTGAAAGACGATGATATTTAGAAGACGACTTTCAAGACTCGGTATGGACATTATGACTATATTGTGATGCCAGTCGGGGTTTTTAATGCACCAGGTGTATTCATGGAGTATATGAATAGAACCTTTCATGAGTATCTAGACAAGTTTGTGGTAGTCTTTATCATTGATATTTTAATTTAATCTAAATCAGAAGAAAAGCATGTTGAGCATTTGAAAATTGTTTTGCAAGTGTTGAAATAGAGGAAATTATATGCTAAGTTGTCAAAGTCCAAGTTCTGATTGGAAAAGGTTAGTTTTCTTGGCGACATTATTTTCAGGTGATGGTATTGCGGTGGATCCATCCAAAGTAGATGCATTGTTGCAGTGGGAAGCTCCAAAATCAGTTACGGAGATTAGAAGCTTTTTGGGTTTATCTGGTTATTACAGAAGGTTTATTAAAGGCTTTTCTAAATTAGTACTTCTGTTAACTCAGCTGACTTGCAAAGGAAAAGTGTTTGTGTGGGATGTTCAACGTGAAGAAATTTTTATAGAGCTGAAGAAGAAATTGACGACGGATCTGATTTTGATATTACTATATATTACTATTACATTTACTATCTATGAACAGGTGTTTGTATGTTTTGGAATAAATGTGACATTCTGAATTACTTGGAAATTACTCTGATATTTGTTTATTATTCGTCGGGTAGTTTTTGCCATCGTGAATTCTTCAATCGTTCTTGATTGACACTTCCCTCAAATCGAAACAAAGCTCTTGATATCAGATGTTGGAAATCCATCAAATATCTATGATGAATTTCTACTTCAATGACAATGAATTATAAGAAAAACAAGAAAAGAAAGAAGACAATTATTTTCTGCAGAGTTTCTCTTTGTCCACAATCTGTGGAAAACTTTTTAATTCACTTGCAACTGCAAATTCTGTGAATACAACTTAATTGACTTGATTACAAAATAGGGGTTACTCCCTCTATTTTGTTACCAAAGCCTAAAATATCTATTTTGTTACTAAATCAAATCTAATTTATTCTAGACTTAAATCAAATTTATTTAAATCTAAACAAATCTAATCTTTTCGACACTATGAATTACAATTTAATATAAAATTATCATATAATAAATATAACTTTTAAATATTCATTATTTTTAAAATAAGCTAAAAAGTACATAAATGTAAAAAAAAATTAAATAAATTTATAATTTGTGCATAACACGAGTTTCTATATTAATTTTTATAAAATATTACATAAAATATTACATATAAAATGGTAAGAATCTACATATCATTATTCCATGTAGTTAGAATGTATAGTCAGTATCTTTTGAGTAGTTTGATTAAGATTAAACAATTAAAATTTTAAGTTAAATATTTTAATTTAATATAAATTAAAAAATATATTTAATTTTGAATTGTTTATTTTTGATCCAACGGTCAAAAATATAATGAATGGATGTGACATATTTGTGACTATAGAGGATCTAGTTTCAAAAATTCGCTCTTATATTAAAAAATACTATATGTCAATTATATATGAAACTAAAATGCCTATGAAATGAGAAACATTACACTAAAAGTAGTAACTTTATTAATATTTCCTCACATTATTAGTCTCATACATAATATCATCTTACTCGAACAATACAAAATCACAGCCTTATAATCCCACACATTTGGCATTAGGTTAAATAATACTATATACCAAAAGCTCGAGTTAAACTTTTTGCGCTGCTTAGATATATCATATGAACAAAGAAAAGTTCTTAATATTATTGTCCCTCACTCTTTTTGTTCAAACAAGAAAAAAGAAGAAGTGAGAATATGAAAATTCGACGAATTAGGGTTTCATGGCTTTGCTATGCATAAGAACCAAAACCATTCTCTCTCATTCAAGCACAAGAGGGTGGGATTTTTGGAATTCCTTGTCGCTGTAACTCACCCATCACACCTTCAAGTGCAGGAGCTTTAAGACCAAGAGGCAATGGTAAATATGGTTTTGATAATACATCACTAATAGCTGCGTCTATGCTCTCTTTTGACTGTTGAAACAAAAACACAACACGGTAATACTGAGTTAGTTAGGTTAAGTGTTTCAATATTAGTTATTCTCATTAAATGTTTCTTGACTAAGTTATTATGAAAATATGAAAGTAATTGCTAGTGAGAAAGATGCGAAAAATACAAATGAAAGGTTTTATTTATAGTCACGGACGAACAATAATGCGTTGTGATATGCATGCAGTGTGTTTTGGATAAAGAAACTAAGTTAGATAAAAAGACAAGTACCATAATGACATGAGAGTGAGTGAGAGTGTGTGAGAGAGAGAGAGGGTATGGAAGTAAATTTACCGGATGGAAGTCTAAGTGTGGCGGAGCAGATGGTTGCGCCGAGGGGACGGCCATGCCGGGATCTACTTGGTACATTGCATGGGGTGGAGGAATGCCCGGAACAGTTGGAGAGGCAAATCTCTACAATTTATTTTATTTGATTATTAGTTTATTTTCACAATAATATGAGTAGGGTTTTAAAATTCTTCGCGTTGTTATTAATTCACACGCTGACATTGTTGCGACATTTCTACCAATTGAAATTGCAAAAGTTTTTAGGCGACCCAGTTGTTTTTTTAAATCTTAGAGTAAGTTTAAGTAATGAATGGATTTTGTGAGTAATAAATATGAAAATTATAATGGAGTAAGTAATTGACATAAGAATCCAAAGATGTAAGGAGAAGACAACATAGGTCGATCCAAAAGAGTAACGTGAATTGTTACCGTTGTTGTCAGAGGCTGTGGAAAGCACGGTGTTCCTGCGGTTGGTGTGTTTTGAACCTGCATAAAATAAAAGAATATCAATATATACCATATAAGAAGATAAAGAAACAAAAAAGAAAGATGAATGGTCGTTTTCTGTGGTGTTTTAAGTAATTTAGATAATTTGTCTTTTTTTTTTCTCTAATGAAATATAACATCTCAACAAAAAATATCAATAACAATTTTGTTTAATTTTCTCCTAAAATGTCCCAATATTAATTTTAAATTACAACTGTGAATGTTGCGATTAGGGTTGTTGTAATGTGCATTAAGGTTATTGTAAAGTGAATATTGACTAAGATATTTAAAATATAACGTCGAAAAATAGTTAAATGTATAATTTTTCATGTCATCTAAAGAAATATTGAAATTAGAGGTTAGAAAATTATAAATTTTGGTGAGAACACCTTAACTATCTTATGATGTAGTTCTTGATGTCCTGCACATGCGATTTTAATTAATGTCATAGTCGTGGTTTGATGTTGTTGTAGAAGAGTTCACTTGCGAATCTCAATTTAAAACCATAAATACAATAGACAATATGAATTTAAGTTTTTGACTAGGCTACAAGCACTAACATGACTCATATCTTCTACAATTTTTTTAATCTTGCAACAAGATCAAAATATGTGTTTTGGTCTGGACAAACTCTTAAAGCACTAAAGTTCGGATAATCCAAGCTTAATCGGAAGATGATTAAGAAGGAGAGGTGTTTCTAGATGCATCAAATGGCAAGAGGCATCAAATGGCAAGATTCCTCGACTTATATCGAGATTGCCTGATCACTTGACAATTGTCTCGAAGGACGGGTGCAACGGGAAGAAATTCTAGAGTCTCCAAACCCTAGATCATATTTATTTAATCTTTTCACACAATTCAAATCTAAATATCTCATAACTGTCACTAATTTAGACATCGTAGTATTTAATCTTTCGTCAACAACTGCGTTTACTAAACGCCTGAAAAACCGACCCCTCAACCCCCAAAGCCTTAACCCATTTTTGTTATACTAGTGCAACCATATCCACATGTATTTTAGGTTGCTAAAATCTATGAATTATATTTGAGGTGCAAATAAAGTAGTTACCCGTTGGTGCCAATAAGGGTTCGGAGGCGGAGCTGTCCGTGGAGGCGCCCAATTAGGCGCTGGATGGTGCGGCGAATAATTAGGCCACATATGCATAAAGTTCTGATCCATGGGATGATGCCCCCATACATGTAAAGGTCTAAAATGGTGCACCGGTGGAGTCATCGGAGGAAAACCCATAGTAGGTGCAACCCAATGGTTCACATCTCTCTTGCAAGACAATTGCCTCCGCTGAGTCCAGCTCGCAGCTTCAGCTTCGCGCGCTAGCAAATGCTTCCTATGAGATCGATATTTCTGCAATTCACATTAAATACTCAATTTTTTAGAAACTAAGCTTCCAACAATAATACATACACATTTTATATTCTTCCACATTTGTTCAACACTTTATTTTTTTCTCTATCTCTTTCTTTCAAATCTATCATCAACTTGAAAAAGAGAATGAAAAATCAATACTTGAAGATGACTTGCGATGTTGTGGCGAGTAAGGCAGTCAATTCCCATGATTTCTAAAATCCTTGAAGGTACAGCCTTATCCACACCTAGCTGTTCTACTGCTTGTACAAATCTTCTGTGCAACTCCGGTGTCCAATCCACCTTCACTTTTCTCTTCCCTTGATGATTATTCTTTGATTGAGTAGAAGATGATGATTTTCTTCCTTTCTCACTTTCCTTACTCACTAGATTGATCACCACCACAGATTCATCTCTTCTGCTAACAATCTCTTCCCCGCGGCTCGAGCCCGAATCCGAAGAAGATCCTTGTTTCTCTTCCTCTTGCAATTTTGTCTCAACACTAACTATATTACTCCCATCATCACAAAACTTGCTATTATCCACAACAGTAATCGAAGAATTCATCTCCGATTCTTCACCGCCGCTGAGTGAGAACTCAGCAAGCATTTCCGGGTCCATCTCAAGATCCGGTAACGCGTCTCCTTCGTCGAAACACACGAAGAAATCATCGTCGAATTCGAAATCGATACTTTCCAATAAAGTCCCTTCGGAAAGATCAGCAAAATCACATGTTTCAATCGATAAACTCTCCTCCATCTCTCTTTGGCTTTCATCTCTTGTGCTCATCAATGGTGATACAGCTAGCATGAGTCCTAGTTGGCTACTTCCTTGATTAATTTCCACACTCTATAAGCACAAAAAATAATTCAACAACCATATAATATAATTAAAAAACTAGTTGTATATAAATTATTAAAAACTATATAATAAATAAATACTTACATGCAAGGTAGTGCATGAAAATTCTTCCAAAAACCCTGAAAATATTTTGCAGCCAAATATGGTTACTTTTGTTGTTGTGAAAATAGAGGAAGAACTATTGTTCTTAATGGGTTTTGAAAATGGTAATGTTTCCTTTTTAGGAAGCGGTAAGGGAGTGTTTGGAAAAAGAAACTAGCTTGAAACTTTCACAACCACAACTTAAGTGAAAGAGAAATTAATGTTTTTTCGATGTTTTTTATTTTGTTTGTGTGTGACCTACTTGCAGTGTTTTGTTCTGAATCTACTGTGCATTATTATTTTTTTGGAAGGTACTATGAATTGTTATATAATATAATATATTGAGTTTGTGGATGGTGTTTTTTGAAAGAAAAAGAATTGAAATATTTGTTAATGTTGATTAATGAAATTTGAAAGTTGTAATGGATATGTATGATGATATTTTGAAGCTATTTTTGTCACTTGATTTAACAGTGGAAATGAAGGGATGTGATTAAGAAAGATGATGTTGTTAGAGAAATTGACTGTTGTATAATTTTCTCCACTTATCGAACTTAATAGATAATGTATATCCTGTTTCCGTGATGATAATAAAATAATTGGAAGGAAACAAGATTGAATAATAATCATGATCATTAATTATGTGATCTGTCTAGACACGAGGCACTTGCCTTTACTACTAAAGCTTGATATCCATCTTGATATCCTTCTTTAATAGGTAAAATTTGAGCAGTTTCGAGATCTTTTGATTTGTGTTGTTGGATAAAAGATTTAACACTGGGAAGCAGATATATGAGAGTCTTGAGAATAGAGTGGTTTTCCTTAATTTGGTGTTTAATGTTATTTGTATCTTCTTCTTGTTCTTTTTAAAAATTACCTGAAATGGTTTGGAAGGAAATTCTGGTTTTACAAAGATTTCTTTAGGTGGATCTTGAAGAATGTGTCTAAGATTTCCTAGGAGAATTTGAATGATGTCCGCAAGCCTAAACATAAAAGAGGTTAGGAGTGAGGGATCTCCCGCCGGTTAATTATGCTCTTTTGACAAAGTAGAGATTGTTTGTAAGGGATTCAGAGCTTTGGAGAGGAGTTGAAGAATGTGTCTAAAATTTCTTGGGTAAATTAGAATGATGTTTGTAAGCCTAAACACAAAGGGGGTTACATGTGAGGAATCTTTGACCGGATAATTATGCTTTTATGATAAAGTAGATATGGATGTTGCTTGAAAGAGATTCAGGACTTTGGAAGAATATTGATAGCTAGATATGTAGATCTCTATATATCCCATCATAGTGGAGATATGGCTAGGGTTTTCGTTCTTCTGTGTCCGGGTGGAAATAGATATCTTTTCTTGGGACAAAAGAGGAATGTAGCTCTGATTGGTTTTTTATGGAAATATTTAGAAAAATGGGGTCGTGTCTTCAGACTTCCTTTTGGAATGATCCTTCGTTAGGGATCATGCCTTTAAAGTCTAAGTATCATGGTTTGTTCTCCAATTCTCTCTAGCCAAAAGGGTTGGTGGGTGAGATAAGGGAGGTTATTAATGCGGTCTTGACACGAGACTTTAGATGGAGGAGATTCTTCTTTCTTAGATATATGTCTGTTCTTGAGGAATTTCATACCTTGCTTAGAGATGTTATCCTTAGTCGAGACAGAGATAAGTGGATTTTAAACCATTATAGGGACAATAATTTTACAGTGGCCTTCACTTACCCCATCCATTCGGGGAGGCTGACTTCTTCTATGGCCCCGCTTTCATTTCAGAGTCATATTCTTTCCCTATTTTGGAGTAGTTGGAATCCACTTATGATCTTAGTTTTTCTCTGGAAATTATTACAGCATAGTTTCTCTTTTAGAGTCAACTTGTTTAGAAGAGGGGTGTTATCGGACACTAGTAGGAATTTTTGTCCTTTTTCTTGGTTTCCAACTAAGATTGCTTCTCACCTTTTTTTACTTGTGAGATAGCCTAGTCAGTGTGGTATAGTATTTTTAGGTGGTTGGGGTGGCAGGTAGTTATTCACCAAGATCTTAGGTTGTTTTTCGAGTATTTTCTTTCTTTAGGATGTAGGGTAAAGTATAGGGGTGGTTACCTTATGATTTGGTATGATGTAATCTGGTATATTTGGAAAGTCCGAAACAGTATTATCTTTAATGGAGTCACAAAAACAATGAAAAAAGGAGGAAAATAGAATATTTTTGGCATGGAATTGGTTTTTGGGTAAGGCGGGGGAGAACTCTTGCACATTCAGGATTGGCTTCAGAACCCTATCATCTGCCTACTCCTATAGTGGATCGAGTGTTTGCCCTAATTTAGAGTGAGGTGATGGATCTTTACCTTGTTGGAACCTAATCTGTTGATGGTGGATATTGTTGTTACGTGCTCTAGTATAAGAGTAGCAAGGTGGTTTTATAACAATTGTGATTTTGCTTCTGAATGTCCCCTTGTTTGAGATTTCCTTATTTTTGTAGAGTTTTTTTTCTTTTTATATCGTATTTGGGTACCTCTTATGCTTTTCAATGATTTGTTGTAACTTCATTTTCTATTTGTACTAATATATTTATGTTTCCATTAAAAAAATAGCATCAAAGAAAATATTTTAGTGTGATAATGTCTCAAGTTTAAATATTAGATTCAAGGAACAATTTTTAAATATTTTTTTATAACCCAATTAGGTGCGGTAACTCAATGAGTCTTTCTTAGATATGTTTCTTTGAACCCTTATTGAGTAAGTGAATAGTAAAATGTTTATAACCAATTATGATTTTCTTCTTTTGTCCTCTTCTTTCTCTTTTGTGAAAATCTAATAAGGTTTCTTATGTTTGTTCAAAAATCTCAATTTTTCTCATATTTTTGGTTTGTTCTTGAAGATACCCCGTTATAATAAACTGGTGCGATGAACTTTGAGAAGAAGATGGCATCAACAAAGTATGAGATTAACAAATTCACCGGTGTGAATGAATTCAGTTTGTGGCGTTTAGAGATACAAGCCCTACTAGTTCAGCGTAGGGTTTGCTAGAAGTGTTGAAGGGAGTTGTAACCATGGATGTTGCGCTAATGAAGAAGGAGAAAACGAAGATGGTAGAGAAAGCCTACAACACAATTTTATTGAGCCTTGGTGATAAGGTTCTCCTGTATGTTTTGAAGGAGGAGGCAGCAACAGGTGTGTGGATGAAACTCGAAAGTTTGTACATGACCAAATTGTAGGTAAATTGCCTCTACATAAAGCAAGCTCTGTATTCATTCAAGATGAGTGAAGACAAAGCCTTGGCTGAGTAATTGGATATGTTTAACAAGCTGATTCTTGATCTTGAAAATATTGATGTGAAGATCGATGATAAAGATTAAGCGTTGTTGTTGTTCTGTGCTTTACCATGTTCTCATGCTCACTTTAAATAAACTCTCTTTTATGGAAGAGATTTATTGACCTTTGAAGAAGTTCAATTTGTCTTGTACTCAAAGGACTTGAACAAGGGGAAAAAGCATAAACCATTGTCTGTTGGTGAAGGTTTGTTCGTTAAGGGGAAATTCTCGAAGAAAGATTGTAAGTTTGAGATGAATAAGAGTAAGGGTGTGCTGAAATCTTATGGTGGTGATACTTTTACAATTAGGTGTGATCACTACAAGAAGGAGGGTCACACACGAAAGGTGTGTCGTGATTGAAAGAACAAACATGGTGGTAAAGACAATGGTAATGTAACCTTTGTGCAAGATGATTTTGAATCATCTAATATTCTTGTAGTTTTGAGCATCAATTCTTGGAAGGAAGGGATCATGGATTCAAGTTTCACTCGATGCATGACTCCAAACAAAGATGTGTTTGAGGAATTTTTTGATCAAGATGGTGGATCAGTGTTGTTGGGAAACAACAAAGACTGTAAAATTATAGGATTTAGATTTGTAAGATTCAAGCTCCATGATGAGTCAATAAACCTATTGACTGGTGTCAGGTATGTACTTGATCTTAAGATAAATTTGAGTTCTCTTAGTGAATTCGACAAAAGGATATGTTTTCAAAGGAGATCAAGGAATCCTAAGGGTAATGAAGGGGTCGAAGGAAGTCTTGAGAGGACTCAAAAGGCAAGACATGTATACTCTTGAGGCTGAGGTAGTAAGTGGCTCAACAAATGTGGTGACCATAAAACCTGTGTCCAAGACTGAGCTATGGCACAAGAGACTTGGTCATGAAAGTAAAAGAGGCATGGTTGAATTGTCGAAACAAAATCTATTTTGTGAACCTTCTGTATTTGGTAAATCATGTAGGGTGAATTTTAACAAAGGTAAATAAAGAACACATGGACCCCTTGATTATATTCATGCTAATATTTTAGGAACTGTAAGATGTCCTTCACATTTAGGTGCAAGGTATTTTCTATCCATAGTTGATGATTATTCTAGAAAGTTATGGGTATTCATTCATAAAGCTAAGGATGAAACTTTTGAAAATTTCAAAAGTTGGAAGACTTTGGTCAAAAATCAAACTGGAAAGAAAGTCAAGGGTTTGAGAACACACAATGGTCTTGAATTTTACAATTAGGTGTTCAACAACTATTATGTTATTTCTGGTATTAAAAAGCACATAACTACTACAGGTACTCCCCAACAAAATGGTTTAGCTAAAATGTTTAATCGAACCATTGTGGAAAGAGCTAGATGCATATTGGTTATTGTTGGATTAATGAAGGTGTTTTGTGATGAGGCTATTTCAGAAGTTGCATATCTGATAAATAGACATCCCTCGACTGCCTTGGGAATGAAGTCACCTAAAGAAGTCTGGTCGGGACATCCATATAATCTCATCTGACTTAAAGTATTTGGTTGTGTAGCCTATGCTACATTAGACAATACAAGGTCAAACCTAGAGCTCTGAGATGCACGTTCACGGGGTTCCCTGAAGGAGTCAAAGCTTATAGGATGTGGTTCCTAGATCCAGGTCACATGAGGTGTATCATAAGTCAAGATGTAGTTTTCAATGAAGCATGAATGCCATTCAAGAAAACTTATGATGTTGGTTGAAATGCAGAAACTCTAAAGAAGAGCTGGAGCATAAAGAGATTCTTGTTGAGGTGGAGCATAGTGATGCTAAATTGAATAACCCATATGAAGTCGAAGAAGAAGCCCAACATGCTGATGAAAATGAGGAGACTGATAATGACTACCCGCGGGTTGTATACAGGTCGAGAAGATTCATTAAGCCACCTAAGAGACTTGGTTATGCAGATCTCATAGTCTTTGCCTTAATCTCTGCAAGTGAGGTCCTTGATGAATAACATAGAGACTATAAGGAAGATGTGAGGAGTCAAAATAAGAATGAATGGATGAAAGACATGGATGATGAGAAGAAATCTCTTAATGATAATAAAACTTGGGAACTGATCGAGAAACCTGCAGGGGCCAGGTTAGTCAGTTGTAAGTGGATTTTCAAGGTTAAGGAAGGAATCGAATGAGTGACTTCAAAGAGATACAAGGAAAGGTTGGTTTCTAGGGGGTTCACTTGGAAAGAAGGAGTCAAATTCAATTATGTGTTCTCGCCTGTTGTGATGCATAGATCCATTATAATGTTGTTAGCCCTAGTAGCAAAGTTTGACCTAGAACTTGAACAGATGGAAGTGAAGATCGCTTTCTTGTATGGTGATCTAGATGAAACAATCCTGATGAGGCAACCTATAGGGTATGTAGAAAATGGAAAGGAATATTATGTGTGCAAGATGAATAGGTCGTCATACAGCCTGAAATAACCTCATTGTCAATGGAACAGAATATTCAACAAGTTCATGACACACATAGGTTTCACTAGGAGCCAGTTCGACCACTGTGTTTACTTCAGATTTCGAATTGGAAATTCACTTGTTATTTTGTTGCTTTGTATGGAAGATATTCTCATAGCAAGCAACTATGTCGAGGGTGTAATGAAGGTGAAGGTTGAACTTGATAAGGAGTTTGCCATGAAGGATCGAGGAGTTGCATATAAGATTCTTGGGATTGACATCCGAAGAGATATAAAGTAATCGAGATTATGCTTATCTCGAGAGACATAGCTGAAGAAGATTCTCAACAAATTTGGTATGTTTAACTCCAAGCCTGTTGTAAGAATGACTAATCCTCAGCTCAAGATAAGTACGACTCAAAGTATGAGTATTGAAACTGAAAGAATCTATATGAATAGAAATAGTAGGTTGCTTGATGTATGATGTGGTATGTACGAGGTCAGACATTTCCTACAGAGTGAGCCTTGTAAGCAGGTATATGGCCAATCTTGGGAAGGCACACTGGCAAGCATTGAAATGGATTCTAAGGTACATAAATGGGTCTCTGAGTAGAGTCATGGAATATGGTAGAGCATGTGGTAATGATAGTAAAGTAGAAATCGAAGGATATGTCAACTCTAATTATTCAGGTTGTATGGATTCTAGAAAATCTATTTTTGGACATGTTTTTAATATGTTTGGCACAACAATCAGTTGGAAAGCGACACTTCAGAAGGTTGTCACATTATCAACCACTGAAGCGGAATATATTTCCCTTACTGAAGTTATGAAAGAAGTATTATGGTTAGAAGGATTTGCTAAGGAAATGAAACTTTAAGATCGAGCTATCAGTGTTAAATATGACAACCAATGTGCAATCACATGTCGAAGAATTCAGTCTATCATGAGCAACCCAAGCACATTAATGTGAGGTTAAATTTTGTAAGAGAAATGATCGAGTGTGGAGAAGTTTGAGTGCTAAAGGTTTTGATTGAAGATAATGTTGTTGATATGATCGACATTGCCAAGTTGCAATTTTTTTCACTGTATGCAGTTGATAAACCTACATGAAGAAAGATAGTTTGTTCCCTTGATGTTGTAGACTTTATTCCAAGGTGGAGATTTTTGAGATTTTAGATCGAACTCTAGTCTCAACAAGGGTAACTTCTTGGTTCGACAGAGATTAAGCATGTTGTCGAAGTTTGTTCACATGTTGATGTCGAAGTCTCGCATGTAGTAGTCGAAATGTTAGATTTATTGGCATATCAAACAACTAGAAGTTATTTCATGTAAAATTCTCCATTGTTTATAAAATTTATTGAATAAACTAGAATTTCTCTTACATGATTAAATAATGCATTACATATATCGACCTGAAACATGTATGTGTAGACACATGGATGAAAACTTTTAGTATATATTGATCTGAAGAGATGGATGTGTCGACACATAGTTACAGAAGCTACATGCTTTATTATTGATTCACATGTGTCGACTCATACATTGTATGTGTCTACACATAGACATGTTTTTCATATAAAAACTCATTTTTAATGCATGATACCTTTTCTAAACATGTTCTAAATACATTCTAAGATCCTTTATGCAAAGGTGCACATAAAAACTAAGAGATATCATTCAATATACATAAATTCTAAGGTTATCCCAGTTTTTACATCATACAAAAAATCTAATGGGTAAGTGCACTCACATACTACCCCTTTTTTATGATGGCAAAACTTACGACGATGCATTTCGTGTCTCCATGAAGGCTCCCCCTGAATATTAGCATCCTAACTTCAGCTCCACATATACTTCTCCCCCTTTGAAAACATCAAAAAGAAACAAAGCTCAAAAGAGAAGTATCATTATTCACACAAATACGAATACCACATAGAGGCATTTTGCAAAAGTAAGAACGTGCACTCACATATACCCATATACATGGAGTGACACAAAGATTTAAACATAAATAACAAGAAAATACTAATCAACGTAATATCACAATTGTCAAATATTATCGTAGAAAGCATAAACAAAGCATAAACCAATGTTTCACTTCGAAGAAGTGATAAAATTTGTTAATACATAAGCCAAAGAAGCAAAACATGCAAGAACTAAAAATGCAAATGGATTCAAAAACATAATGCATGACCAAAAGACCTTAAACCAAAACACCTAAAACTCAATAACTTCAAAAACCTTGATGACTTCTATGA
The DNA here is from genome assembly GCA_948472305.1 of Vicia faba. Lineage (NCBI taxonomy): Eukaryota > Viridiplantae > Streptophyta > Magnoliopsida > Fabales > Fabaceae > Vicia > Vicia faba. The sequence continues at coordinate 306,533,539 of OX451735.1, read as the reverse complement.
CCCCTATGTGGTGGCCTTCCACCATGATCCATGGGATTATGCATCTCTTGATAGAACTATATAGACTCCTCATGATTCTGAACACCTAGGGTCATCATGTTATTAATTATGGTCTACAGAGCAGCATTTGTGGTACCTATTTCACTTTGGTTTGCAGAAAACTGCTCAGTAGCAAAAGAGGCAGAGGCATCAAAATTTGTATCATGTTCAGTAAAGTTATCTTGAACCAGCTAAAAATGCTCTTCTTGAGCAGCCTGAAAATCAGACCTCCAATGCATTTCTTCCTCATAACGCTCATCTTGCTTCACTTGCATGTTTTAAAGCATAAAAATCATAGCAAACTCATTTCTATAAGTCCCAAATTCATTACCATGTGAACCAAAACCATAGTCTTGAGAACCTCTTCCAAACCCTTTATAGTCATCACCTTGTTGTGTCTATTGTCCCCATCCTTGATTCGCTGTAGCATTTTCCCATGCTTCATCTTCCTCATAATCAACATCAAGCATGTGAACATCCTTTATGAGCACCACCAATTGGTTGCTTATCAACCTCATGAACATCATCATTATCTTCAAATTCAACAGGGTAATCAAAGTTGTAGATCTTGTTGTTTGATTCCTTCGACTGAAAGTAGTACACATTCAAGCTTTTATCCCAATACTTCATGTTGGTTAAGGTGCATTGGTTGAACTCTTGATTTTAACCCAGTGAAATGTGCAAGAGATTAGAAACCCCAATGTTGAAAAAGTTGAGGATTTTTATTATCATAGAAACATAACAAAATGAAGTTCCTTTATTACATTTTCTGATGGAGAACATTCGAGATACAAAATAATTCACCAAATTTATCTTGGTATTACAAAGGAGAATATAGACAATATGAACTTCAGGTTGGTCAACCCGAGAATTCCCTCCATTCTTTGGGTGCAATATATTTGAAATAATCTAATGCAAGATACGAGGAACTTGCTTCAAGTTCCCGGTAGACAAGGCATCACAACTGTCATCAACTCGGGGAACTTTCAACAATTCATTTATATGCATTCTCCAACGAAAGTCTTGATGAGCGTTGGTATCCGTTACCAAAGGATCAACATCAACACCTACTATAGTAATGCCAAACAATGATTTCCACATATCATTGGTAAAAGATAAGTCATTACCTCCCATATGGAATCTAAACTCAACTCCTCGATGTTTATGAAATCTGACATAAAACACTCAAATCAGATACTCATTGTAATCTTGAGAGAGCTGCAAAAAGTAGTTGATTCCTTAATGTTCAACACGACTCACAATTTTAGAAAGGTGAAGTTCTTCAACCACTCTAAGGTTGTAAACATGTTTCTTATCCACAAGCCTATGTCGGCATTTATCGTCAAAGAACTCAAAAATTTCTTCATCAACCAAAGAGAAAGCAGGTTTTGGAGCATTTGAGGATGTACCAACCTTGTCCTTTCCCTTAGCAGCACTTTTGCTTCTAGAAGTCTTTGGGGCCATAGTTGAAATACCAAATAGAGAAAGCACATAAGGTGTTTGATACAATATGTAAATGAATAAGCTTGATGTTTGAGGAAAGTATGACTGCCCACAAATCCAGCTATGATATGAATGTACAAAAATGCAGAAAAATTACAGATCAGACACCAAATTTGTGCAAATTTAAAGTATGGATAATTTGGATGAGATATGAAACCATGACTGTCAAGGTTTTATAGGGAGAAAAATCTTTGTGGAGGTTTAGTGAAATGTTGGAAATAGGAAGGATTAATTATAGGTAGTGAAGATGATTGAAATGATTAGTGGAGAATTCAAAATTGATGAAGTGTATGAAGACACAATTTTGAATTTGAAAAGGGAATTGAAATAGGTGCATGTATGTAGAAGAGATACATATAAGAAAAGACAGCCCAAAATTTGATACGGAAGAATCAACTAAGCATACGTGTCAACTTCTATAGGTCATGAGTCGACACATTCTACCCTTGTTTCAACACATACTGAGCCAAAACTCAAAATTTTGAAAATTTTAATTGATATGTCAACACATTCGACATATGTGTCGACACATACTGAACCAGAATTAAAAATTTCTAATACATTTAAAATATGAGTCGACCTATATGTATCATGAGTCGACACTTGAAGCGCAAATAACGAAAAATAGGATCTTGGGTAGATTTTGGTTGACACGAATTGACTTATGCATGAATACTTATGAGAAACATGTGTAAATAAACATCTTTCATGTTTTGACACTAATGAACATGCATACACATATATTCAAATAATAAATATAAACAACATACAATGCATGTGAGGATAGTATGATGAGGTCACTATAAGCATATTACAGCTATCAATTAATATTTTTGGAAATAAACAATCATAACACATATCACAAACTAAGTATATCACATACCTTCAAGAAATAAATAGATAAAAGAAACAACTTACTCACAAAGGGAAAAATTGAAACGATATAACCTCATTGTACGAAGGACAGAGGATGCACTTAGAATTTCACATAGAACTCTCGAACGAAAGTTGAAACAAATACAAAATAGTGTCACAAAAGCTTTAGACATCAATGTTTTATCCACTTTTCACTTTGAAAAAGTACCATATTCCTTTACCAAATTAAATAATGCTTGTCTTCATTTCCACATAGTCATAGATTTTGGAGATGTCACCCATAATATGCCTTGAGCCACCACAAAAGAGAACCCATATTCTCTTCATAAAGCAAAGACATCTTACCTGCAAAATCAACAAGATGTACTAGGTACCCAATCTTCATTGGGTCCTTGATGGTAAGTGAAACCTTGGTTGTATTTAGGCAACTATTGATAAATTCCTTTAGGAACTACAAACTTCCTAAGCTTTCATTTTGCAATGGTATGGCCTTTTACACAACAATAATGATAAATCAAGTTTTGATGAGATGAGATTTTTACCTTTGATTCCTTTACTACAAATTTATATTTCTATAAGGATTATGAGAAGGCATTTTGTATTTAGAGGTATCAACAACAAAAGTTACCTTTGGTTCTAGAGCCTTGTCTAATTTGAATTTTAGAGACTTAATCTCTCGTTGCTAAATATGACAAGTATTACAATCAAAGTCAAACCACAAGGGTCTTTCATTCTCATCTTGTAATTTTTGAGCATCTATCATAGATTGCTTTATAGCTTCCATTTCATTTTCGGTTTTTAAAATCTTAGTTTCCAAGTATGAAAAGATATTTTTATTTGAAGCTAACTTTTTAAAAGCCTTTATCGCTTCTCTATGTAGATTTTCAAAAGCATCTTATAATTCAGAATGAGACAATATATCAATATGTTCATATTTAGAATGGCTTACAATATTTTTCTTCCTTTCATGATAATGATCCGAGAGACAAACCTCACCATACTTTGATGGTTTGATATCTTTTTTTTCTTCTTTTCATCATAATATCCTGAGAGGAAAACCCCATCCTATTTTGATGGTTTGACATCATTTTTATTCTTTTCATTATAATGAGTCGGGAGACAAACGAATGCACATTCTTCATTATCACTTGAGTCTTCATCACTTTAAGAATCATTATCTCTTCCTCAAGCAACATATGCTCTTATGGCCTAGCTATATTTCTTGCGTTGACCCTTCTCGTGATATTTTTCTAGGTGTGAATAATTCATCTTGTAATGGCCAGCTTTGCCACAATTGTAACATGAAAGCCTTAATTTTACTTTTTCGAAGTGATTTTCTCCGTTCTTCCTAATGTACTTATTGTACCTTTTCACACATATCTTATTTTTTCATCATTTGAATTTTCTTTGTCACTAAAATTACTATCTCTTTTCTCATTTGTTGAGGACCTCAAGCTAGAAGTCTTTAGAGAAATAGACTTCTTTTTAACCTCTTTATCCATTCCTTTCTCCTTTTTTAATTTCTTCTCATGTTTCTTCTCATATTTTTCCAAGCAAGTGAGTTCTTGCTCACGTTCTTCAAACTTACCAAATAATATAGTGAGATCTAGTGTTATAAGATCATTAGCTTCCATGATCCCTCCCGATGAACTTTGGTTGACAATTCCTATTAAGACATATCAAAACTTTAATAGTAGCAATTTCATTGGAAACCGGTTTCCCAAGTGCATTTAAACGATTAATGAGATTAGATAACCTCTTTTGCATTTCGGAAATGGTTTCACCATGCTTCATGTAAAATAGTTCAAACTCTTGATTTAGTGTATTAATTATAGCTTGCTTTAACTTCATTAGTTCCTTCATGGGAAACTTACAATGTGTCCCAAGTATCTTTAGTGGTTTCATAATGGAAACACGATAAAATTCATCAACACCAAGAGCGGATATGAGAATATTTTGTTCTTTCGAATCGTAACCCCACTTTTTCTTATCATCATCATTCCATTGTGCTTCTGGTTTAGGTGTGACAACACCATTAGCATCGGTCATGGTAATTTAAGTTGCACCATTGATAATAAAGTCCTAGACTCCCTTATCATATGAATTGATATGAACACGCATACAAGGTTACCAATAGCCATAGTTTTCACTAGTGAATCCGGTGCACTATTATACGTGCCTTTATGTTCGGTGGCCATTATCTAATAAGCATTACATAATGAGAGGAAGCTCGTGATACCACTTGTTAGACGAAGGAAACTTATCTAGAGGGGAGTTAATAGATCCCGAAAGTAAAAACTAATTTTTAAAATTTGTGTTTTGAAAGAAAATAAAAAACTATGGCAAGCGAAAGAGTAAGCCTAGATCAAAAAAGTCGCCTAAACCAAACCGAAAATTGGAAACTCAGATATGCGTAAACCACATAATGAAATCTAAAATAATGATAAACCTCAATACAATAATTTCTCAATCAATCGTTTTATAATGATCACAATTGTTAACCAATTTCCAATGAAATTATTGATAAAGCTAAAACAAGAAAATTATCAAACACTTGGTGTGCAATCGATTTTTTCGTATTTTCCCTTTAAATTTGTTGATATGAAATACCACTTACAATTTAATTGATTATAATTTAATCAAAAAAAAAATGTTAAACAATCAAAGAATATGTCTATATTAATCGATTGCACAATCAATGAGTTGAATAATTTTCTATACAAAGTAAATGATATATATATATATATATATATATATATATATATAATATATATATATATATATATATATATATATATATATATATATATATATATATATATATATATATATATATATAGAGAGAGAGAGAGAGAGAGAGAGAGAGAGAGAGAAAACAAGGATTTGTTTTTGGCAGTTCACCAATCATCCTCTCTACGGCTACATCAGCCCTCAATTGCGTTTGGAATTAAGATATATATATATATATATATATATATATATATATATATATATATATATATATATATATATATATATATATATATATATATATATATATATATATATATATATATATATATATATATATATATATATATATATATATATATATATATATATATATATATAGAGAGAGAGAGAGAGAGAGAGAGAGAGAGAGAGAGAACACAAGGATTTGTTTTGGTAGTTTACCAATCATCCTCGCTATCGCTACATCTACCCTCAATTGCGTTTGGAATTGAGATAGGAATTCTTACTATGCAAAAAATCATGTACAAGAGAAATGTAGAAATACAACCCTAAAAACCCTATGTTTGATGTTGATCCTAGCAATTTATCTTCTTTTGATCTGAGTTTGATCAAGTCACCTAACAATACCAATTTAATTCACCGTCTCGCGATATTACTTTGCACGGACCACTGTTCTTCAAAGCCTTCTTCTGAATACAAATTGTGAATTGTTATCTGTTGTACCCCAAAATTTTCCCTCTTATTTTATCAAGATTTCCCCTCACAAGACTCTTTGAACTCAAGACCAAGTTAGGGTTTGCTCTGCTCAAGACATCTCCTTGCACTGTTGACCTGAAATTAGGGTTTGAGTTTGCACATGGATTTTTGGACTTTCAATGCTCAAAGTGACTTTCATACTTCATGTTGGACTTATAAGATTGCCTATACCAAGTTTCAAGCCTTGAATCAAATTTTTGCCCAGTCAATTGGACAGTTGACCTAGAAATCAACTATATTGGGGAAAAAGTCAACTGTGACCAATTTACAGTCAAACCTCATAATTTTTTACACACATCAACATTATAGACTCATATGAACCATTTGATCAAGTTTGGACTACAAATCCTCAAGAAATTTGATCAAATCATCAAAAGGGCAAAATGGTCATTTTTAGGGTTTTGACTGTACAGGGGCAATTTCTGATTTTTTAACCTAGCCAATGGCAAATTGGGTTCAAGCATGGATTCAAGGACTCAATGGCATCATCTTGACCTATTCACAAGGTTCAAAAGATCTCAAATGCATTGGATTGATAGATGAATTTTTCAGTCAACTAATCAAAATTTGACTGTACACTGAAAAGTCAAACTTTGACTTTTTGGTCAAAATCAAGTGCCAAGGGTCATTTTTCATCAAGATGTGTTAAAACATGAAACTTGTTCATCAAGAAACCTAATTTTGCAAATTAGGGTTTAAGATTGAAAAATTTCATAACTTAGAATTTTTCTAAGTTATGAAAATTTCTTAGTTTTCCCCAACTTTGCCCAACATTTTCACCATGATGAAATTGGATTCAAACAAAACTTCCAACATTAAAGTTGTAGTACTCCACAAAGTCTACAACTTTGGTTCACAAAGTTTTCCCAAAATAAACTTGGATCTCAAGTTATGATTTTTGGAACAAGGGTCCATGAAACTTTTAACTTAGTGAAATTTTGCCCTAGTTTAGGCAGGATTTTGACCTATCTTCATGACTATTTTTCACATAGTTCCACTTGGAATCTCAAAATGCATTTCAAATATGGATTGTAGATCATGTTACAATCTTTCCAAAATGTCCAAGAACTCTCCAAAATCATTTATGTTTAGGCAGAATCAAAGGTTTGAATTTGGCAAAAACTAACTTTGATCCATGGCATTTTCATGTTGACACAAGTTGCAAAATCTGTCCAAACTTGCTTTGTACTTGATTACAGGTCTCTAAACCCTTCCATACTCAAAAATTGAATGTAGACTCATTGGTTTAAGGTGTTATTCTGACCCATAGAGGTTTACACATTGAATTAATCTTAAAATGGCAAAAAGGTAGCATTTCCATTTTCATAAAGGCAACTTTATGTCAACATTGCTTCCCTTGAGCCTTGGACCTCTCTCTTTGCAGCAAACAAGTTCCATAAAATTAGGCAAAAGTACAACAATCTTGTGCATGCTTGGAGATAGCCTGTACATGCCTATCTTGTATCATTTCACACTTTTCTTTCAAAACAAGTCAACTGGCCAAAAGCACATAACTTGAGTATCTGTTATAACCAAGCTTGGGGACCATTCCAAACAAGTTTGCACATTGCTTTGAGCCAGAAACACAAGCCATTCATACCTCAAACACTCTTTAACATCAAAACACCAAAAACTTGCAAAACAGGGCACTCTCTGCAGTTTCACTCCCATCTCACAAACCACTTGTGCGTTTTGTCCCAAACTAGTTCCAACACCTTCCATATAACCCATCTGAACTATCCCAACCATTGGCCATTGACTGTAACTCCATTTCCAAGCTTCACCATTTCTGATTTCAGCTTGTGCAGGTTGACTTCTACAGGCTCATTCAAGCAAGCTCAAGGCAAACAAAGCATTGGGGAAGGTCAGAGGAAGTTCAGGCAAGCTCACAAACATCTCAGGCCTCATTGAAAACCTCCACATTGCCATACACGAGTTCATCTGAAACAGGTATTTGTCAAATTTCTATCTCTCTATTTAGGAATCATTAGGCTTAGGTTTGTGAATAAAAAATGTAGTACTCATAGCCCTTAAGCTATACATATGCATAGATTTCATTTAAGTTAAGTGTGCTAAGAGAATTTGATTGATGAACTTCCTGAAAAAGTTAGGTTAGAAATTAGGGCCAGAGAAATTCTCTCTGGTCTTTGAGTGTTAGATTAAGTTTTTGATATGGTTGGAATCGTGTGATTATGCTCTACAACTTTCATGTTACAAGTTTTTGTTTTTAAGCACTGAAACATGAGATACGAAGATGAACTCAGAACGCGCGTTTTTGTGTTTGAACGAAGGTTGAAGATGAAGTGTTGGGCTGGGCCTGCCTTTTCCCTACTTTTTGCACCCCTGACTTGCTAATTGTACCCCCTGGCCCATTTCATTATATTTTTGTATTTTTCTATTTATTTTTCATTTCTGATTTTATTTTATATTTTCTAAACATAAAAAAATATCAAAAACATTTTCATAAATTTTCACATTTTATTTTATTATTTTTTATTATTTTTTAGACATAAAAATAATTATTAAATAGTATATACTTTTATTTTCTTTAATAAAAACTTATAAATATTATAGAAATATTATATATTTTTATTTTTATTATTTATACATATAAAATAATATTTTTTCACATGTTTTATTTCTTAATATCTTTGTATATATTTATATTTATTTTCTTGTATATAAATAAATAATATAATATATATTATCTTAAAACAAAAAAAAAACTAGGGTTTCCATCCTTATTAAAAATAATATTTTTTCTAATATATTTTATTTTTTTTTGACACTTGAATATATTTTTTATTTATTTTATTGCACATAAATAAATAAATATTATAATTTTCATACATATTCTTAAATCAAAAATTAGGGTTTTTACCCTTAACAAAAATAACTTTTTATTTTCTTTTTTTGATGCATTAAGTATTTTATTTTTACATATATAAAAATAAACAAAAACATTGTTTTGCATATTTATAATATATTGCATATATATGTATTTGTTTATTTAAATATTGTTTATTTATTATTTGAGCAAAGAAATTCAATTTGGTTGTAATAACTTAGAGTTTTAATTTCTTGCAAATAATCCCCTATTCAAATATGTATCCCTCTCCCCATATCAATGTTGTAATAGCTTAGATTACTTTTACGCATTTATAGCTTTCAAATATGTATGATAGAGATTAGGGTTTGTATGAAAAATCCAAATCCAAAATCAAAACAAATAGCTAGACCTAATACAAAGACAAAATGCAAGAAAATGACAACACAATACACACTAGCACCTCTAGGGTTTCATCCACTTGTTGCTTCTAAAATGGCCATGGTATGCATGTTAGGTATCTTGGCAAAACAAAACAAAAACGAAACAAAAAGATCATAGTCCCTCGATGACGCTATCTTGGTTGCCTATACAAAATGATCTAGTCCCTCAAACAAAAACTTGCTAAAGATACTTAGCACAATTGCTATCATGGTCAATACGATGACCCGCGCCTGTCCCGTTTAACATCCAAATACAAGGTTGTTTACCAAATGCAATGGTAAAACAACACTGTCAAAAGGGTTAAAAATGTGTAGGAAAGACTTTTGAGTAGATAGGGTAGATGCTCCTAGTTACTTGATCAACACTTGCAAAAACATCCTTGCTATTTTCAAACACACCTCACAACACAATTTCAAAACATTTCTCAAAACAAACTTTCAAACTTTCAAACATTGAAACATCTTTTCAAAAGACATACACCTTTGCATACATTCAAACAAGAATCATTACAAAGGTTGCCTAGACAAAAGGCCTCTTTTCAAAATACTTTCAAAACCACACACAAAAGAACCATTTCAAACAATTGAAAAGCAAAAGCAAGTGATCTAAACAAGTAACTAAGAGCCCATGGATAACCATGGATGAAAAGGGTGCTTTCACCTTCCCTTTTCATAATCTACCCCCTGAACCTAAGAAAACATCTCAAAGGTCTTTCCTGTTCTTTTTGACCTTTCCTTTGGATAAAATAAAAAGTCGATGGCGACTCTTGCTAAACCGAAACATTTGTGAACACAAACGCAAAACCTCAAGTCAGTTCCCCCACCGCATCACATTATCACCCAAGATTTTAAATTGATTCACCGTCTCACGCTACTCCTTTGTAAGAACCTCCCATTCTTCATAGCTCTTCACTCGATCAAATCCAAATTGTGAAACCTTGTCAAAAACCCTAAATCAACACTATGATTTTAGAGGAAAACCCTTATAGCTTTTCCAATGAAACCCTCAAAAATTCTCAATCTAATCTTAGGTTACACCAACATTAATTGAATGTTATCAACACAAGTCTAGATGGAACCCAAACAATTAATGATTATGTGTACTTTGTTTGTATGTATGCATAGATGAGAGGTTGAAGATGATGAGAAATTCTTGTATGTGTTTATAGTTTCATCAAGTTGGAAATGATGCGTTTATAACTTATTTATATGTGTGCAAGTTAGAGGCAAAAAGGGAGGCTTAGAAATAGAAAAGTAATTCAATTTTTCTGAAAATTACAGTATGTGTCGATATATATAAGTAATATGTTGGCACATGAAATGAAATGTGTCGACCTATTCAAGTTCATATGTTGACACATGAAAATAGAGGCTTACAATCTTTAAAAATGTAGTATATGTGTCAACCTGAAACACGTATGTGTCAACACATAGATGAAAACTTCCAGTATGTGTCGACCTGAAGAGATGGATGTGTCGACACATAGTTACAAAAGCTACATGCTTTATTATTGATTCACATGTGTTGACTCATACATCGTATGTGTCGACACATAAACTTGTTTTTCATGTAAAAACGCATTTTTAATGCATTATACATTTTCTAAACATGTTCTAAATGCATTTTAGGATCCTTTATGCAAAGGCACAAATAAAAACTCAGAGATACCGTTCAATATACATAAATTATAAGGTCATTCTAGTTTTGGAATCATGTAAAACATCTAATAGATAAGTGCACTCACATTTATGTTACTTGGTGTCCAAGAACTTTTGTATCCTTGCACTTGTATCTTCGAAACTTATATCCTTGGCGCTGATATCCTCAAAGCTTGTATCCTTAGAGCTTGTATCCTTGGTGCTTGTATCCTTGGTCTTTGTATGCCCATATGCACTTGTATCCTCGAAGTGTGTTTCCTCATTGTTTGTATCCTTGGTGTTTGTAACCTCATATGCTTTTTTCTTTTCTTTTTATAATGAGGAATGATATTATTTTAAGGATCATTATACCATAGTATAATATCTTGAGTGAGAATGAATGAACCTGTCTTATTTATTTTTACTTGTAATAACCGACAAAAAATATAGAGTCTCCACCATTAATTTTTATCCTAAGGAAGAGAATATAACGGATAACCCTAATTTGGATCAGAGATTCTAAGTTGTTGACTCACTTTAGACGAAGGGAAGGTGTTAGGCACCCCTCTTCTACCTTGTTCAAAAGGATACTAGGGTTTAGGTTAAAGGTTTAGGAATATGGTTTTAGTTTTAACTAGGGGAACTCGCCATGATTTTAAGTCGTATGCCTACGTATCCTCTTATGAGGAATTAGAGTCCCCATTCGTAGTTTGTAGTTGTCTGGTTAGTTTTTTTATGGATTATAGAAATATCTCGAATTTTCCTTGAACCAAGTCTGGGTTTGTAAATTGCGGAATTGTAGACGAAGTTCGCAGTCGATAAAAGAAGTTTCCATAATCCTTTTTTGAAAATAAATATATTTGAATTATGTTAGTATAAAATAAGGTTAGTGTTTGACTGGTTAGATGTTTTCGAATATTTGATGCAGCATAAGAAAAAAATATTTTAATGCATGAGAAAAATATTTAATGTAATTAAGGTATTTAAAAACAGTTTAATTAATATTATAACTATTTCATTTATTAAAAGAAAATATCTTAAACATTTTTAATAAATTAAATATTAAAATTATTTATTCAAAATTTATATTTAATGCAAATGTTATAAAATGTGATATATGATATTTAAATAAAAATAAAAATAAACAAATTAAAAGAAAATAGATGAATTAAACTAATAGCTTAATTAAATTAAATAATTTAATTAGGTTCGGGGGGCGGGGGGTGCGAAACTGAAATCTAGAGGTGTTAAACTTAAGGGGCCCAAGTTCAGATATTGAACTGGGCTCAAATGCCAAGGGGGTGTACTGCTGAACGTGATAGCAAAATTGGGGGCGTATGAATTAAGGGCCCAAGTCCAGCTGTTGGACTTGGACTAGAACGCATGGGGAGTGCAATTGACCGTTTGTCAAAAAAAAGAAGATGGGGTTTGAATTGTAATGGGCTTGTCCCAAAGCACATTCTAAGGGGTCCGTTTGGCCTTCGTGTGGTGAGCTGCATGGGGCTTATAGTGGTCTCGTGACTTTGGGGCGTTCGATCAAGATCAGAAGGTGTGAAGCGAGGGTGTATGATAGAGACAACACACAACATCGCGGGGGAGTATATTTTTACTTTATACATTTTTCCCTTCATTTCCTTTCGTCCTATCTCTCTCTCTCTCTTTCTGTCTTCATTCTCACACCCTTCTCTCTTTTCTCTCCAACGACAACGGCCACAACACCCCCAAAACCTAAATGCATAATCATAGTGGAGACGATGGCTAAGCCTAGATCTCAACCCCAAATCCCTACAAAAACCCCAAATCTCCTCACAACAATCAAAGAAAAATTCAAGCTAAGTGATTTGTTACCTCAAAACCGTGTGTAATACGGTAGGAGAACTGACTTGGGTGTTTTGCGTTTGATTTCAATTGTTGCGGATAGAAAGAGTCGCCACCGACTTTTCTTTTATCCAATAAAGGAAAGGGTGAAATTAACAGGAAAGACCTTTGAGATATTTTCTTGAGTTCGGGGGGTAGGTTATGAAAAGGGAAGGTGTTAGCACCCTTTTCATCTGTAGTTATCTACGGGCTCTTAGTTGCTTGCTAGATCACTTTTGAAATTGCTTTGTTTGAAATATATTTATGGTGGGTTTTGAAAGTATTTTTGAAAAGCACCTTCGTTTAGGCAAACTTTGTAATGATTCCCGTCTCTATAAGAATGCATACAAAGTGTTAAACTTTTTGAAAATATTTCATGTTTTGAAGGTGTTTGGTGTATTTGAAAAGATGTTTGTTTTTTGAAGATGGATTGTGAGCAAGCAACTAAGAATGTTCTACCTACTCAAAATTCTTTTGTTCATTTCTCCCTTCCTTTGATATTGCTATCTTACCATTGACTGGTAAGAAGCCTTATCTTTGGATGTAAAGGAACGGGTGTGGATCATCGTATAGTCATGAATAACAATGTTGTGAGATATCTTAGCATTTCTCTTGAGGGACTAAGATCATTTATAAGGAAAAATTCATAGCGTCATCGAGGGACTATGATCTTGTATTTTTTTATTGTTTTTGCCAAGATGTCTCACATGCATATCATGACCATTTACTCAAGGCAACAAGTGGAGTTAACCCTAGAGGTGTAAGTGTGCAAGTGTTTATTTTTTCATGCTTGATTTTTTCTTGGATTAAGGTTTTCTAAGCATTTATTTTATCTTTCCATACAAACCCTAATTACTAGCATTTATATGAAAAGCAATAAATGGCAGAAAATAAATGTCCTACGTTATTACATCATTTTGGGAATAGGGTGTACAAATTTACAAATGGGGATTGCAAGAAATTAAACCTAATTATCTATCACAACCATATTGAAACTTGAATAATGTACAAGAATTGAAAGGAATATAATGTACAAGACATGAATGAAAAGAAAATGATTTTGTTTTGATTTTGTTAAAGAAAGATTTTGGCCTATTTAACTAAAAGGAAATTTAATTAAACTAAAGAAAAATTAAGATTAAGTTAAAGAAAAGAAAATAAATAGGAAAATATTTTTGGTCTTTTTCATTTTAAGAAGTTAAATAAAAATAAACTAAATAATTTAAATATATTTTTGGTGTTTTTTATTAATAAAAATAATTATAATAATAAAAGTAATAAAGTAAAGAAAATGAGATAAAGATATAACATTAACATCAGGGGGGTTCAGAAAATGGAAATGTTAAGGCCCGACCAATGGAGGCCCAGACGCGCTTCCTGCAAACAAAAAAAGTGAGAAAATTTGGAAAAATGACAAAAGGTCTCGCTGAGGCTCGAAACCAAGACCTTCTACATGGAAAGGCTTTAGTGTGCGCTGTTTGTACCACTGGGGTGGTCTATTTCATCCATTCATAAGATAACTTCAATTAAATATAAAATGAACTTGTTTCTGAATGTTTGAAATGCCTAGCTTCTTCTTCCTTCCGCGCGCAGGCCATGATAACTCCATTGTCAAACTTCTAAAAGCTTAATTTCTCATCCAAATCGAAAAAATGTAAACATCAAACCTGCCTCTTGGAGTGAAATTAGAATGACTTCTACACGACTTCCAGAAATGGTTTGATGATGGATTAAGCTTGCCTGGACCTCCCTGAAGCTATTCAAATTTTTAGAATGTCTTGTAGCTTGCCCAACTCCTCTGGACAAGTCAAGCTGCAATGGTGGATTTTGAAAATGGTGGATGAGGAAGGAGGAGTTACAGAAGTGATTTAAGGACTGGGATAGTTCCTATGTGGTGTATGGAAGCTTAGTGAATTGAAAGGCCAAAAAACGCACGAAGGGATTTGAGATTTTGTGTGTAAAGTCAGAAATGGCAAGCAATGGGACTTTGGATGCATATTTTGAGTTTAAAGAGTTTTTGGAGTTGTGATACGGTGGGAGAACTGACTTGAGGTTTTGCGTTTGTGTTCGCAAATGTTTTGGTTTAGCAAGAGTCGCCACCGACTTTTTATTTTATCCTAAGGAAAGGTCAAAAAGCACAGGCAAGACCTTTGAGATGTTTTCTTGGGTTCGGGGAGTAGATTATGAAAAGGGAAGGTGCAAGCACCCTTTTCATCCATGGTTATCCATGGACTCTTAGTTACTTGTTTAGATCACTTGCTTTGCTTTTCAATTGTTTGAAATTGTGCTCTTCAATTGTTTGAAATGGTCCTTTGTTTGTGGTTTTGAAAGATGTTTTGAAAAGAGGCCATCGTTGTGGCAACCTTTGTAATGATTCTTGTTTGAATGTATACAAAGGTGTTTTTGTCTTTTGAAAAGTTTCCAATGTTTGAAAGTTGGATTTTCAAATTGTGTTGTGAAGTGTGTTTAAAAATAGCAAGGATGTTTTGCAAGCTTTTGATCAAGTAACTAAGAGTTATCTACCCTATTTTACTCAAAGATCTTTCTTATGTTTTTTAACCCTTTTAACAGTGTTGTTTCACCATTGCATTTGGTGAACAACCTTGTGTTAGGATGTTAAACGGGACAGGCGCGGGTCATCGTATAGACCATGATAGAAATTGTATCAAGTATTTTTGGCAATTTTCTTGAGGGACTTGATCATTTTGTTTAGGCAACTCAGATAGCGTCATCGAGGGACTATGATCTTTTGTTTTGTTTTTGTTTTGCCAAAGTACTTAACATGCATACCATGGCCCATTTTTTGAAGGCAACAAGTGGATTGTAACCCTAGGGGTGTAAGTGTGCATTGTGTTTGCTTTTCATGCATTTTTATCTTTTGATTAGGTCAAACTATTTGTTGGTTTTGATTTTGCATACAAACCCTAATTCTCTAATCATGGCATAATTGAAAGCGTTAACTGTGAGAATTTAAATTCTAAGCTATTACAACATGATTATGGGGATGGGGGTACGATTTTGGATAGGGGATTATTTTGCAAGAAATTTAAACCTTAAGTTACTATTACATCCAAATTGAATCTCAATGCAACAATATTTGAATGTACAATTATTTAAATAAACAAAATAAATAAATGTTAAATAAAATATATTATGCAAAAAAGAAGTTTTTATTTTGTTGATGTTTATGTATGTAAAGTATTTTTTAATATGAAAAAGGTGTAAAGAAATAAAATAAAAAAAGTTAATTTTATTTAATTAAGGGGTAAACCCTAATTTTCCTCAAGAAAATAATATTATATATCATTTAATATGTACAAAAATGAAATATATTGAAGAAAAGGTATTTTTTAGTATAAAAAATAAAAAAGTAGTATTTTTATATTTTTGTTCTAATTATTTAATAAAATAAAAGTATATATATATATATATATATATATATATATATATATATATATATATATATATATATATATATATATATATATATATATATATATATATATATATATATATATATATATATATATATATATATATATATATATATATATATATATATATATATATATATATATATTAAATATATTAAGTATATATAAATTAAGAATAAAATATTTACAAAAATAAAATATATTCAAGAAAATGTTTTCAGTGTGAATAAAAATAAGAAATGAAAATAAAAGTATTATTTACATTATTTTTAAATTTAAACAAATAATATAAAAGTATAAAAAATGTTTTAATGTTAGAAATAATAGAATAAAATGCCAAATAAATGTAAAAAAAATGTGAAAATATTTTTAAACATTTTTTATATTTGGGGACAAAATAATAAAATCAGAAATGAAATAAAAATGCAAAAATAACAAAATATGAAGAAATTGGGCCAGGGGGTGTGAAACTGAAAAGAGGGGTGTCAAAAGTGAGAACAAACAGGCCCAACCCATTTCCACTTCATCTTCTTCCTTGTGACAAAAACGCGTGCTTGCCCTGTTCAAATGCTACATCCTGTATACGTGCTCTTTTGCCAAAACTCAAAACATGAAACTTGTAGAGCATCAAACCACGATTCTAACCATATAAAGCATTAACCCTAACTCTCAAAGACCAAAGAGGATTTCTCTGGCCCTAAAATCTGACCTAGCTTTTTCAGCATGTTCATGGATGAAATTCTCCTAGCATAGTTAATATAAATGAAAACTGAGCATATGTACAGCTTCATGGCATTGAATACTACATTTTTCATTCACAAACCTAAGGCTAAATGTTCCTAAATAGAGAGATAGAAAGTGATGAAAAACCTGTTTCAGTTGGATTCGAGTTGGACAATGCAGAGCTTCTCAACAAGTTTTGAGGTGTCTGGTAGCTTGCCTGAACTTCACTTGATCTTTTCCAATTGCTAGCTTGCCTTGAATGTCCCTGAATCAGCCTCTAGAACTCAACCTGCATAAGCTTGAAATGAAAATGGTGAACATTGTAAATGGAGTTACAGTTGGCAATGGAGGTTTGGGATAGCTTAAGTGAGTTGAATGGAAGGTATTGGAACAAGTTTGAGGCCAAACGCACGAGTGGTTTGTGTGATGGATGTGAATCTACAGGGAGTGCCTTGTTTTGCAAGAAGAAAGTGATTTGGTGTTTTGGAAGGTTTAAGGGTTCAAAAAATCGTGTTTCTGGCTCAAGGCAATGCACAAAACTTGTTTGGAATGTTGTCCAGAGTTCAATATATCAGATGCTCAAGTTATGTCCTTTTGGCAAGTTGACTTGTTTTGAAAGAAAAGTGTGAAGTGAAATGAGGTAGGCCTGTACAGGCTATCTCCAAGCATGCACAAGTTTCTTGTACATTTGCTTGAGTTTGTGGAACTTGTTTGTTTCAAAGAAAGAGGTCCAAGGCTCAAGAGAAGTAATGTTGATATAAAGTTCCCTTTATGAAAATGGAAATGCTACCTTTATGCCCAAAATGGATTTATTCATTGTGCCAAGCTCTAATGATCAGAATAACACCAATGTCCAATGAGTTTGCGTTTAATTTTTGAGTGTTAAAGGGTTTAGAGACCTGTAAGTAAGTACAAAGCTAGTTTGGACATATTTTGCAACTTGTATGAACATGTATTGGCCATGGATACAAAGTGAGTTTTTGCCAACTTCAAGCATTCGATTCTCCCTAACCATAAATGTGTTTGAGGAGTTATTGGACAATTTGGAAAGCTTACAAAAAGTCCTATAATACATTTTTGAAATGAAACTTGAGACTCTAAGTGGAACTATGTGAAAAATGGCCAAGAAGATGGGTCAAAATCCTGCCTAAACTAGGGCAAAATTTCTCTAAGTTAAAAGTTTTTGGGACCCTTGTTCCAAAACTCATAACTTGAGATCCAAGCTTCTTTTGAGAAAACTCTGTGAATAAAAGTTGTAGACTTTGTGGAGGACTACAACTTTCATGTTGTAAGTTTTGTTTGAATCCATTTTCATATTGGTGAAAATGTGGGGCAAAGTTAGGAAAAATTAAGAAAATTTCATAACTTAGAAAATTTATAAGTTATGAAAATTTTCAATTTCAAACCCTAATTTTCAATTTTGGGTTTCTTGATGAAACAATTTCATAATTTGACATATCTTGATGAAAAATGACCTTTGGCACTTGATTTTGACCAAAAAGTCAAAGTTTGACTTTTTAGTGTACAGTCAAATTTTGATCAATTGACTGAAAAATTCATCTGTCAATCCAATGCATTTGAGATCTTTTGAACTTGTTGAATATGTCAAGATAATTTCATTGAGTCCTTGAGTCCATGGTTGAACTTGATTTGCCATTGGCTAGGTCAAACAGTCAAAAATTGCCTTTGTACAGTCAAAACCCTAAAAATGACCATTTTGCCCCTTTGGTGATCTGATCAAATTTCCTGTGGAATTGTGGTCCAAACTTGATCAAATGGTTAATATGAGCTCATAATGTTGATGTGGGTCAAAATTCATGAGGTTTGACTGTAGATTGGTCACAGTTGACTTTTTCCTCAATACAACTGATTTCTAGGTCAATTGTCCAATTGATTGGGAAAAAATTTGATTCAAGGCTTGAAATTTGGTATGGACAAACTTATGAGTCCAACATGAAGTATGAAAGTCAATTTGGGAATTGAAGGTCCAAAAATCTTTGTGCAAACTCAAACCCTAATTTAGGTCAACAGTGCAAGGAGGTGTCTTGAGAAGAGTAAACCCTAGCTGGATCTTGAGTTCCAAGAGCCTTGTGATGAAAAATGTTGATAAAATGAGAGGGAAATTTTTTGTGTACAACAGTTGCCCCTGTTCAATCTTCTTGAACCTGAAGAGTTAGATTGGCAAGCTTGTCTTTCGTGACCCGAAGGTAAAAGAGGATTGGACACTAGAGTGCCTGTAAATTTGAACTCGTCAAAACATTGCTGAAGGAATGGGCTTAAAGATGCCATTTGGAGATGGTAGAATCTTGCTGGAGATGGGCTTAAAGATGCCATCTAAGATTTGTTTGTTGAAAACCAGTAGAATTAACATCAGAATGGTATCCGTACTTGGAACGTATCTGAGTTGTATCTGGAGATTGGGTTTGTATGAGCAGGGGAATGGAGTCTGTTTAGAGCGTATCCGAGCTGTAACTGTATTTGATTCTTGAATGAATATCGGAATGACTGCCGTGTCTGGAGTGTATCTGTATTCTGAATGGGTAACAGAGAGAAATCTATGTATGGAGCAACTGTGTGCTGGGGATAAATTCCGAATGAGTGACATAATGGCAACCGTGTCTGGAGCGTATTTGGACTGTATCTGGAGTTGAGATCTGTATGAGTAGCAGAATGACTTCCGTTCTGGAGTGTATCTGAAGCTGTAACTGGGATCTGAATAAGTGACATAATGACTTTGGTGGCGACTGCACTGGGGAGAATCAAACTCCTGGTGTAAGGGCCAGAATGGCATCCGTGTTTGGAGCGTATCTGAAATTGAAGTTGATAAGTGAATCTGAATGAGAGATAGAATGGCCTCCGTGTCTGGATCGTATCTAGTCTGTATCAGATTGCTGAAGTTTGAATGAGTAGTAGAATGACCGTCGTGTCTGGGGTGTATCCAAACTGTATTTTGATTTGAAATTTTGAATGAGTAATAGAATGATCGTCGTGTCTGGGGTGTATCCATACTGTATCTGAATAATTGTTTAACGATAGCCTTTTAATCTTATCCTGAAAAGGGTAAAATGTTAGCGAAAACACAAAATTATGTTGCATGATATGTATGATGCAATGAAATGTGTTTCATCAATGTTCATGATATATGAATGTAATGGATGTGCATGTAAGCTGAGTAGCTGTCTTGCTGAGGGAAATAAATCCTTGTTAACTGGAGATAATGAAATCCTTGACTGCTGCCAGGGAAAGTGAATCCTTGACCGATGCTGGGGATTCAAAAAATCTTTGATTATTGAAGATGAGAAATCCTTGCTGACTGCTTGGGGATTAAAGATCTTTGATTATTGAGAATGAGAAACCCTGGGACCACTGCTGGAGATTGAAAATACTTGGTGATTTGTGTGGGTTTAACAAGAGCTTTGACAACTTCTACGGGGAATGAGAATCCTTCATGACCTTCCTGGGAAATAAGGAAAACTCTGAAAATCTCTACTGGGGAATTAAAACCTGGGAGGTTTTGAATGGAGAAACAGGAAATAGAATCTTTGTTCTGTTGGGAAATAAACTCGGTGGGGAGAGTGTTTACTCGGCTGGGGAAATCAAGAGCTTGGGTTGTATGCCAGTCTACTTGGGAAGTTGGGGAAAGCTGAATAGTTCTCGCTGGGGATTGATAGTTGGAAATTTGACTTCGCTGGGGAAGAAGGTTTAGAATATTCTATCTCCACTGGGGATATGTATTTCAGGGTTTTCGGGCTCCACTGGGGATCGGGAGTTTGGATACTTAACTCTGATGGGAACTTTGAAACTTAACTCCGCTGGGGAATAAGGTTTAGAATACATTAGCTCTGCTGGGGATTTGAAAATTTAACTCCGCTGGGGAAATATACTCCAAGGTTTTAGCTTTGTTGAGGAGCTGGATGATGTACTGCAGGGGATTTCTTCTGGAATAGCCTAAAGACGTCTTCCTACCCTTTCAATCTACCAGTAATTATCCTTTCTCAATTTCGTTTTATTTGTAAGCAGTGATTATATTCAAATGCATATGCCTATTTAACAAAACATTGGACGTTTTCAAATAAAACATAAGTGTAAAAAGGAAGGAAAGGCAAGAAAATTTTGCACTGTGAAGTATTTTTGTATTAACTTTTGTAAGTATCTTTGTACAAAGGAGACAGACATCCTAGTAAGAGAATGTTATTGTAAAAATTGAGAAAAAATTTATACAAAAGAAAGATGGCTATGTGTAATAATTCCATGGGGCTCCCATTCTGCTATAGCCTTCACAACTCTGAGTATCTTGTCCATTCGCTGCTTCGTCCGCCGATGATTGGATTGATCAGAAGCTTGGAACTTGTTGGTGAAGATATTGTCCTTAAAGTGATCCGACGAGACATAGTCATACGCTTAATTCCCTAAATTTTGCCTGGACCGCCGTTTCGGGTTTTCAGTCCACCGGGAAACCCTTTTTTGCCCAAGTCGCCCTTTCAGGTTTTCAACTTGCCGGGTGTACAATTTTTTTTATTTATCCCTAATTTTTTTCCTGAATCGCCCTTTCGGGTTTTCGATTCACCGGGATACCCATTTTTTTCCCAAGTCGCCCTTTCGGGTTTTCAACTTGTCGGGTCGATTTATGCGTAGTATCTTTTGATTATATCTGCATTCGCAGGGTGCGGCAAGTCTTCGCCGTCCATGGTGGTCAGAATCATTGCCCCACTGGAAAAGATGTTCTTAATCATAAATGGTCCTTTGTAAGTAGGAGTCCACTTTCCCCTGGGGTCACTTTGCGGCAAGACGATCCGCTTGATTACAAGATCTCCGACTTGATATACTTGACGTCTGACTTTCTTGTTGAAAGCTTTGATCATTCGTTTTTGATACGTCTGACCATGACAAACGACAGTAAGTTATTTCTCGTCGATCAAGTTAAGTTGATCAAGCCAGGTCTGAATCCAATCGTCT
Organism: Vicia faba; assembly: GCA_948472305.1. Classification (NCBI taxonomy): domain Eukaryota; kingdom Viridiplantae; phylum Streptophyta; class Magnoliopsida; order Fabales; family Fabaceae; genus Vicia; species Vicia faba. The sequence continues at coordinate 306,511,754 of OX451735.1, read as the reverse complement.
TCACTTAAACTGGCATCCTTCATAATCCTTAAGGAAGGAATCTGAACTTCCATAGGTAGAACAACTTCCATGCCATATACCAGAGAAAAGGGGGTTGCCCCTGTTGAAGTACGTGCTGTGGTACGATACCCGTGCAGAGCAAATGGTAACATCTCATGCCAGTCCTTGTAGGTGACTGTCATTTTTTGAATGATTTTCTTGATATTTTTGTTCGCGGCTTCAACAACACCGTTCATCTTTGGCCGATAGGGAGATGAATTGTGATGATAAATCTTGAACTTCTTGCACAGAGCGATGATCATAGTGTTATTCAGGTTTGTACCGTTGTCCGTGATAATCCTGTCGGGGATACCATACCGACATATGAGGGGTTCTGCTTGATAAAGCGGGCAACCACATTCTTTGTAACAGAGGCGTATGAAGCTGCTTCGACCCACTTGGTAAAATAATCAATAGCGACCAAGATGAAGTGATGTCCATTGGATGTCGTAGGCTTGATCTCTCCAATCATGTCGATTCCCCACATTGCGAATGGCCAAGGAGCTGTTAGCATGTTGAGAGGAACAGGAGGAATATGTACTTTGTCGGTGTAGACTTGACATTTGTGGCAAGTACGGGAATGTTGATTACAATCAGCTTCCATGGTAGACCAGTAGTAGCCTTCCCTTAGAATCTTCTTAGCCATCATATGCCCGCTCAAGTGGGTGCCAAATGTGCCACTATGTATTTCGGTCATGATCAACTCTGCTTCAACCTTGTCCACACAACGAAGTAGAACACAATCATGGTTGTGCTTATAAAGGATGACATTGCTTAGGAAGAACTTGGCAGCAAATCTCCTTAAGAACTTTTTGTTATTGACGGAAGCTCCTTCAGGGTATTCTCGAGTCTGGAGATACCTTTTGATTTCATGAAACCAGGGTTGTTCCACTACTTCTTCGGTATTAATCTCATGACAGTGTGCAGGTTCGTCCATTCGCTCGATGGTGATTTGGGGAGCCTCATTATCCCAGTAGAGTTTAAACATGGAAGACATTGTAGCCAGAGCATCTGCTAGCTGATTTTCTTCTCGCGGAAAATGCTCGAAGGTAATTTGCTCGAAATGAGGCAGCAATGTCAGGACATGTTCTTTGTATGGGATAAGATTAGGATGTTTAGTGTCCCACTCTCCTTTGACTTGACTGATAACCAAAGTCGAGTCCCCAAATACGACCAAAGATTTGATTCCCAAGTCTATAGCAGCCTTGAGACCAAATATGCAAGCTTCATATTCAGCCATGTTGTTGGTACAGCTGAAGCAAAGTCGGGCAGTGAAGGGTGTATGGCAACCTTCCGGAGAAATGAGTACCGCACTGATACCGTTGCCAAGTGCATTTAAAGCACCATCAAAGTACAGGGTCCATCAGGATCCTTGTTCAGGTCCCTCATACGGTCTGTTACCTTCAATGTTGTACAATGTCATGATGTCCTCGTCAGGGAAGTCGAATCTCATAGATTGGTAATCTTCGACGGCTTGATGAGCTAGATGGTCAGCTAGTACACTCCCCTTTATAGCTTTTTGGGTAGTATACTGAATATCATACTCAGTTAGGATCATTTGCCATCTAGCGATTTTTCCAGATAAATAGGCTTCTCGAAGATATACTTAATCGGATCCATCTTGGAAATCAGCAAAGTGGTATGAGTCAACATATACTGCCTTAGCCGGCGAGCAGACCATACCAAAGCGCAACAAGTTTTCTCGAGAAGTAAGTAACGAGTCTCACAGTCGGTAAACTTTTTGCTAAGGTAATAAATGGCATGATCTTTTCGGCCAGACTCATCATGTTGGCCCAGTACGCACCCCATTGAGTTATCCAAAACAGTCAGATACGTGATTAACGGCCTTCCTTCGACGGGTGGCATCAAGATAGGAGGTTCTAGCAAATACTCCTTGATCTTATCAAAAGAAACTTGACAATCATTGTTCCATTCAACTACCTGATCTTTCTTCAACAGCTTGAAGATTGGCTCACAGGTAGAGGTTAGGTGAGAGATGAACCTCGTAATATAGTTTAGGCGTCCCAAGAAACCTCTAACCTCCTTTTCAGTGCGGGGGGTAGGCATTTCTTGTATAGATTTGACTTTAGCAGGATCAACCTTAATGCCTTTGTTGCTGACAATAAATCCCAGAAGTTTACCAGACCTGACTCCGAAAGTGCACTTGCTTGGGTTCAGTCTGAGCTTATACTCTTTTAATCTGACAAACAGCTTTTGCAGATGGTCAAGGTGTTCCTCTTCTGTCTGTGAACGGGCTATCATATCGTCTACATAAACTTCAATCTCATGATGTATCATGTCATGAAACAAAGCTACCATGGCGCGTTGATAGGTTGCCCCGACATTCTTCAATCCGAATGGCATCACTTTGTAGCAGAAGGTACCCCACTGCGTGACAAAAGTAGTTTTCTCCATGTCTTCGGGGGCCATTTAGATCTGGTTGTATCCTGAGAATCTGTCCATGAAGGAAAATACCTTGTGTTGAGCTGTGTTGTCAACCAAGATGTCGATGTGTGGCAGTGGAAAATCATCTTAAAGGCTAGCCCTGTTTAAATCCCGATAGTCCATACACATTCTGACTTTGCCGTCCTTTTTAGGCACGGGCACAATGTTAGTAACCCATTATGGATAGGAAGTAACAGCCAGAAAACTAGTGTTGAATTGCTTCATTACCTCAGCTTTGATCTTTTCAGACATGTCAAGCCTCATTTGGCGAACCTTTTGTTTGATCGGTGGACAGTCTTCTCTTGTAGGGAGACGGTGAACCACAATATTTGTATCTAGTCCCGGCATGTCTTCATAGGACCAGGCGAAGATTCCAACATATTCATTCAACAACGGCACTAAGCGCTCTTTGACACTTGGTTCTAGGTTGGCACCCACCTTAACCTCTTTCTTGTCTTCCTCTGTTCCCAAGTTGATGGTTTCTAGCAACTCTTCATGGGGAAGAATAGCCATTTCCTCTTGTTGCAGAAGTCTGGCTAACTCTCCAGGCACTTCACAGTCTTCGTCGACTTCGTACTCAGCATGATTGGCCAAATCTTCAGAGTCACCGAAGGCTAAAGCAGAATAGTCACCCATGGAACCCGGAGTGGGTGGGTACCTGCATTTTGTGAGTGTGGGTGTGTGTAAGAGATAGCCATCCTTAAACAAAATAAAATGTAAAAGGAAAGAAAATGAACACAACAATTTATAGATGAAAACGTCCAATGATTCATTAAATATGGCATATGATAATGAAGAAAATCAAGCCCGTACAAATGGACCTATATGCCCCGGGCGAGGCATAAGGTGAAAATAGTGTACAAATTGTTTAGTTATTACAGACCAAAATAGGAAATTGTTCAAAGATAAATTACTGGTTGATGAAAGTGATGGGAATAAAGTCCTTCGCTTCCCAGTTGCTTAATCCTCCTTCGACGGTTGGAAAGATCCAATCTTCAAAGTTTTCTTCTTCATCATCAACTTCTAAGGCATTAATTCCATGGTGAGTGATTTTTACGGGTGGTCCTCCAGCCCTGGAGTGACGCACAGCTTTCTGGCCAGCAGTAGTAAAACCTAGTCCGAACTTGTCCGCCTTGTAAGGAAAATCAGGCAGTTTCCCCCACACTGTACTCCTTCTTTCTTTGATTACAGCCTCTGCATCTTTGAGAGATGCCATCCTAGACACAGGCTTGGAAATGATAGGCACATCTGTCATTGTCTTTGCAACTGCGACTTTAGGAGAAACTTACTCAAAATGTTGGAAAGGCGTTTCTATGAATTCGCCATCTAACTCCACATAGCGGAAGGAGTTAAGGTGACTTATCATGTGCTCTTCCTCACCGTGAACCGTTATAATCTTACCCTGAACAGGATACTTTAGCATTTGGTGTAAAGAGGAAGTAATTGCCCCAACATAGTGGATCCATGGCCTTCCCAACAAACACGAATATGAAGGACGGATGTCCATCACATAAAATGTAGAGTTGAAGGTCTCGGTTCCCACTTTGATAGGAATGTCCACCTCTTCATGAACCATCCTCTTAGAACCATCGAAGACTCTAACAACGATGTTACTGAGCTTGAGGGTCAATCCTTCGTAGTCCAATCTATCCAACGCCTTTTTCGACAACACATTCAAAGACGAACCGATATCAACTAGGACATGGGCAAGTGTGGTTCCCCTACATTCTACTGAGATATGCAGCGCGTCATTGTGCTTCCTTCCCTTGGGGGTCAAATCAGCATCAGAAAAACCAAGACCATTATCAGCAGTAAGGCTAGCCACGCACTCTTGAAACTGGTCAGCTGAAGTTTCTTGAGGCACGTGTGCCGTCTTTAAAAATTTGATTAAGGCCTTAGCATGAGCCTCAGAGCAGAGTAGAAGAGCCAACATGGAGATTTTGGAAGGGGTCTGCCCTAGCTGCTCCACGACATCGTAGTCGCTCCTCTTGATTATCTTTAAGATTTCTTCCATCTCTTTCTGGGTGGTCTCGGGGATTACTACAGTCTGAGCCTTCATCCTGACAGGCGCTTCTAGTATCCCCTTACCTTTGGTAGTAGCATTAGAGGGTCTAACTTCAGGTACATCAATTTCTTCAATTATCGGGCTTTGCACAGATGGCTTGACAGGTACAAAAGCTTTCGAGGGTCCGAAGACTGCCCGTGGGGGAGCAATCTCCGGAGAGAAAATCATTCCGCTGTGAGTTATCTTCCTTGTTCCCGCAATGTTCCTTATATCTGGGGTTTCATCATCAAAATTCTCTTGGACTAATTCAATCTGTTTGATACCATGATAGAATATTTCTCCTCCGTAGTTCCATGGTATCGTCTTGTTAGATTCATACGGGACAGGCCTCGACATGGTGATTTTCAACGACACAAACTTAGGATTAGGCGTAATCTTGATAGGCCTTTTGCAAGCCTTGTGAAGATTGTTGGAGATGGTTATTATTGCAATGTCATTGGTTGTAGTATCAAAGGTAGCAGGAGTAACAGGAGTGAAGGTATCAACAGGAGTCTTTTGAAAGAGTATCTCTTGGGTATCCATCAGGTGTTGGATGCCTGATTTCAACAGTGGGCAGTCAGCTTGTATGTTTAAACAAAAGTAACAATGTTTTTCATAGCCTGGGAATATCCCGGCTCTCATCAAATTCACTTTAATCACTGGTAACAGAGTCAAAAGGTAAGCAACATTGGTAACATGAAGATCTTCCATAACGGCATGGACATTATGACCGTGCTTGGGCATTGGGGTAGAAATCACATTCGGCTTTTTGGCGCATCGAATTCTACCTCCTTGGCGTCAATCAAGTCTTGGATTTTGTTCTTAAGAGCCCAACAGTTGTTGGTATCATGCCCTACACTGTCAGAGTGGTAAGCACATTTTGCATTGGAGTGGTAATATGGAGAAGAGGTATTAGGGTTCTTCGGAGCCTCTTTTAAATTGGTAAGGTTCAGTTTTAACAGGTGAGGGAGTACTTGAGCCGGTGTCATTTTGATTCGGGTGAACTGCCGTTGTGGCCTTTCTACCATTTGTTGATTAGATCTTGGTTGATTGCTGCGAGGTTGATCATTCGAAGAGTTTTGGATCATCACAGCCCCCACCATTGGTCGGCGCTCGATTCTTCCTTGGCTTTTCTGAGAATAAACAACAGAAGCTTCCTTCTTAGTTGGGAAGGTCTTCTTAACAGCGGTGAACACAGAGGAATCTTTCTGAATCTTACCACTTTTAATGTCGGCCTCAACCCTTTCACCGGTCAAAATTAATTCAGAGAATCCCGCGGAGGAACTCCCAATTAAATGATTGAAGAAAGGGCCAGACAGGGTCCCTAAAAACATGTCAACCAGCTCTCTATCCGACAATGGTGGCTGCACCCTTCCAGCCAGATCATGCCACTTTTGGGCATACTCTTTAAATCCCTCGTTAGAAGCCATACCCATACTCTGTAGTTGAGTACGAGTAGGAGCTAAATCAGCATTGTATTGATATTTTTGGTAGAAAGCAGCAGCTAAGTCTTCCGAGTTATGAACCTCCGATCTCTCGAGTTGATAGAACCAGTCCAATTGTGTGCCCGACAAACTGTCTTGGAAAAAATGGACCCAAAGATCTTTATCAGAAGAGTGGGGTTGGATCTTTCTGACGTAGGATCTCAGATGCATTTTTGGACAGGACAACCCGTCATACTTAGCAAATATAGGAACTTTGAACTTGGGAGGAATGACGATCCCAGCGACCAACCCTAGTTCTTCGAAATCTAAACCAGGTACCCTTTGCAACTCCATGGCTGCCAACCGATCCTCAAGATTTTTAAATTTATCATCCGTCGGGGGATATTGCTGTTCGGAGTAATCTTCATCCTCTTCCTCTTCTTCTTCTTCTTCAACTTCAGATTCAGAAGGCACCGCAGTTCCTTTTCCTTTACCAGCCCCTTCATCAGACGTCGAGGGGAATTCGAGAACTTTTCTAGCATTATTTTCAAACCTTCTTCCCATAATGACCACACCAGGTATTTTCTTCTTTTTCTCTTTATCTTTCTCCAACAGTGCTTTAAGGTCCTCTTGGCCCTTTGCTAAGGTCATGAGGAGTTGCTGGAATTGCGAATTCTGTGCTTGCAGATCCTTAACCGTCTGCTCCAAATCCATCTTGCTGAAATAAACAACAGAAAGATAAGGAAACCTGGTGTGAAGACCTGTTTATGCATATGATGAATGATATGTTATTCATGTAATGCATTCAAGGATTCAGAAATTCAAATTTGTTGCAAACAAAAAGAACACACGTCATATTTAAGAAGAAACTTGTTAGTACATAAGTGCCCCATGGGCAAAATATTACAAAATTCTTAATGTAAAAAGACATTGCGCATCCTCTTTGGTGCGATGTAAGTGTTGAGATTTTCCTCCTCGTGAAGTAGGCGGGTATGTTCCAAAACCTTCTTCTCACTGGCATAGAAGCTAGCTTCAAAAGTATTTTGCTCTTCCTTGAGTTGGATCCAACTCTTTTGTAATTCTTCCAATGATGTTGGCATGTCTAGATGTGGGAGGGTGTATGGAACCTCTCCTTCCATAACAGGCTCTTTGATCACGGGGAGAATGTGAGGGTATGGCATCATAAGATTCTGGGCGCGGGTTCGTACCCACTTGAGATAAGGCTCAAGGGGGATGGAATTATTGTGCCCCAGTGTCTTACTATCCACTTTGTTGGGCATCCTCCAAGCTCTGATGAACCTTTGTCGAAGTCCTTGCGCATCGTTGTCGAAGTCAAAAACCAAGTCAGGAATCAGCATATTATGAGGGCCATCCCTTCTAGCATATCCAAACTGTCTTAGAGCTAAACAGGGGTTGTAGGTAATGCCTCCCCTAATGCCAAGTAGTGGGACATTAGGGAATTCCCCATAGCGATCAATGATGATGACATTTTCTCTGGACCGAGAACACCAATGAACATCAGAATGTGTGAGGGTCATCAACCGTTGTGACCACCTTAAACCCTGCTCATTCTTCAAAACTGATTGGGGAAGGTGAGAAATAAACCACCTTGCTAGAAGAGGAGTACAACACATGAGAACACCTCTTTTCCTCATTGGTCGTGTGTAAAATGAGTGTAGGATGTCCCCAAGCAATGTAGATACAGGATTCCGGGATATGAAAATCTTGACAGCATTCACATCTATAAGTTGATCAGGGTTTAGGAACAAGACCAACCCATAGATGAGGAGTGCCACAATCTCTTCAAAAGCTTGTAGATCTAGACAATTCCAGCAGTCTTGTGCCATCTCAAACAGAAACTTTGCCAAGAAACCCTTGACACCACTTCTGGTTTCCCAATGACCTTTGATATCAAATGGTTGCAAGTGTAATGCTTGAGCAACATCTTCAGGCTTTGGTTCTTTTTCTGTACCGTTGTAGGGTAGTTGATGAAGAATAGGAATCCTCAGGAGTTGAGAAAATTCCTCCAAAGTAGGTACTAGTTGGTAATCAGGGAATGTGAAACAGTGGTGTAGGGGTTCAAAGAACTGGAAGAGAACTTTCACCATGTTGAGGAGGGATTCTCACAAGGTTGACTTGAATTGTTTTCCTGCGAAGAGATTCCATGACCTACAAAACAAGAACAGAGATGAAGATCCAAACCCTTGAAATGGTTAGTGGATGCATATGATGTTTTATGATGTTCATTATGTATGCACAAGCACATGTACAAACAAGTCACACAAGATCCTAGTTTCAGGCTTGCATGAGGTTTCGTAGGTAAGTACTCTCTTGAAGTTAGTTGGCTCAACTTGTCCTATAAACAGTAACCGGGTTTTAAGGAGCTCAATATCACTGGATTATTTTCTATGTTCATTGTTTTGGTTTAGCCACTTAACTGGCGACCAAAATATTCCAAGAAAATAACCCTCAATGAGTGTAGTATCGAGTATCTACCAACTTCGGACTGCACCAAAGCCGGTCATTTCACTACCCCTAAAAAAAGGCCAAGATGGTCAAGTAAGGTTCTAAGAGTTCATTAGTGCTTCATGACATCACTCAGCGGCCCCGTATTCTCTTTGATTAACTCAAAGGCTACCGGTACTCACAAATATGTCGCACTAATATAGCTATTGCTTCAACCATGTCGGTATACCCCGCACAGTTTCCATAACGTATTGCTATTTACCTATGAATGTTTCCTAAATCCGGGTAAAGGATTTCAAGCCCAAACAAGAGAACCAAATGTAAAGCAATCAAAGCAATCAAGATAAGCATGCAAAGGTGATCTAAGCCCTAAGGTTACTCCACTTTTAAATTGATCCCCAGCAGAGTCGCCAATTCTGTGATACGGTGGAAGAACTGACTTGAGGTTTTGCGTTTGTGTTCGCAAATGTTTCGGTTTAGAAAGAGTCGCCACCGAATTTTTATTTTATCCTAAGGAAAGATCAAAAAGCACAGGAAAGACCTTTGAGATGTTTTCTTGGGTTCGGGGAGTAGATTATGAAAAGGGAAGGTGCAAGCACCCTTTTCATCCATGGTTATCCATGGGCTCTTAGTTACTTGTTTAGATCACTTGCTTTGCTTATCAATTGTTTGAAATGGTGCTCTTCAATTGTTTGAAATGGTGCTTTGTGTGTGGTTTTGAAAGATGTTTTGAAAAGAGTCCATCGTTGTGGCAACCTTTGTAATGATTCTTGTTTGAATGTATACAAAGGTGTTTTTGTCTTTTGAAAAGTTTCCAATGTTTGAAAGTTGGATTTTGAAATTGTGTTGTGAAGTGTGTTTGAAAATAGCAAGGATGTTTTGCAAGCTTTTGATCAAGTAACTAAGAGTTATCTACCCTATTTTACTCAAAGATCTTTCTTATGTTTTTTAACCCTTTTAACAGTGTTGTTTCACCATTGCATTTGGTGAACAACCTTGTGTTAGGATGTTAAACGGGACAGGCGCGGGTCATCGTATAGACCATGATAGCAATTGTATCAAGTATTTTTGACAATTTTCTTAAGGGACTTGATCATTTTGTTTAGGCAACTCAGATAGCGTCATCGAGGGACTATGATCTTTTGTTTTGTTTTTGTTTTGCCAAAGTACTTAGCATGCATACCATGGCCCATTTTTTGAAGGCAACAAGTGGATTGTAACCCTAGGGGTGTAAGTGTGCATTGTGTTTGTTTTTCATACATTTTTGTCTTTTGATTAGGTCAAACTATTTGTTGGTTTTGATTTTGCATACAAACCCTAATTCTCTAATCATGGCATAATTGAAAGCGTTAACTGCGAGAATTTAAATTCTAAGCTATTACAACATGATTATGGGGATGGGGGTACGATTACGGATAGGGGATTATTTTGCAAGAAATTTAAACCTTAAGTTACTATTACATCCAAATTGAATCTCAATGCAACAATATTTGAATGTACAATTATTTAAATAAACAAAATAAATAAATGTTAAATAAAATATATTATGCAAAAAAGAAGTTTTTATTTTGTTGATGTTTATGTATGTAAAGTATTTTTTAATATGAAAAAGGTGTAAAGAAATAAAATAAAAAAAGTTAATTTTATTTAATTAAGGGGTAAACCCTAATTTTCCTCAAGAAAATAATATTATATATCATTTATATACAAAAATATATTAATATGTACAAAAATGAAATATATTGAAGAAAAGGTATTTTTTAGTATAAAAAATAAAAAAGTAATATTTTTATATTTTTGTTCTAATTATTTAATAAAATAAAAGTATATATATATATATATATATATATATATATATATATATATATATATATATATATATATATATATATATATATATATATATATATATATATATATATATATATATATATATATATATATATATATATATATATATATATATATATATATATATATATATATATATATATATATATATATATATATATATATATATATATATATATATATATATATATATATATATATATATATATATATATATATATATATATATATATATATATATATATATATATATATATATATATATATATATATATAACATTATTTTTAAATTTAAACAAATAATATAAAAGTATAAAAAATGTTTTAATGTTTGCAATAATAGAATAAAATGCCAAATAAATGTAAAAATAATGTGAAAATATTTTTAAACATTTTTTATATTTGGGGACAAAATAATAAAATCAGAAATGAAATAAAAATGCAAAAATAACAAAATATGAAGAAATTGGGCCAGGGGGTGTGAAACTGAAAAGAGGGGTGTCAAAAGTGAGAACAAACAGGCCCAGCCCATTTCCACTTCATCTTCTTCCTTGTGACAAAAACGCGCGCTTGGCCTGTTCAAATGCTACATCCTGTATACGTGATCTTTTGCCAAAACTCAAAACATGAAACTTGTAGAGCATCAAACCATGATTCTAACCATATAAAGCATTAATCCTAACTCTCAAAGACCAGAGAGAATTTCTCTGGCCCTAAAATCTGACCTAGCTTTTTCAGCATGTTCATGGATGAAATTCTCCTAGCATACTTAATATAAATGAAAACTGAGCATATGTACAGCTTCATGGCATTGAATACTACATTTTTCATTCACAAACCTAAGGCTAAATGTTCCTAAATAGAGAGATGGAAAGTGATGAAAAACCTGTTTCAGTTGGATTCGAGTTGGACAATGCAGAGCTTCTCAACAAGTTTTGAGGTGTCTGGTAGCTTGCCTGAACTTCACTTGATCTTTTCCAATTGCTAGCTTGCCTTGAATGTCCCTGAATCAGCCTCTAGAACTCAACCTGCATAAGCTTGAAATTAAAATGGTGAACACTGTAAATGGAGTTACAGTTGGCAATGGAGGTTTGGAATAGCTTAAGTGAGTTGAATGGAAGGTATTGGAACAAGTTTGAGGCCAAACGCACGAGTGGTTTATGTGATGGATGTGAATCTGCAGGGAGTGCCCTATTTTGCAAGAAAAAAGCGATTTGGTGTTTTGGAAGGTTTGAGGGTTCAACAAATCGTGTTTCTGGCTCAAGGCAATGCACAAAACTTGTTTGGAATGTTGGCCAGAGTTCAATATATCAGATGCTCAAGTTATGTCCTTTTGGAAAGTTGACTTGTTTTGAAAGAAAAGTGTGAAGTGAAATGAGGTAGGCCTGTACAGGCTATCTCCAAGCATGCACAAGTTTCTTGTACCTTTTCCTGAGTTTGTGGAACTTGTTTGCTGCAAAGAAAGAGGTCCAAGGCTCAAGAGAAGCAATGTTGACATAAACTTGCCTTAATGAAAATGGAAATGCTACATTTATGCCCAAAATGGATTTATTCATTGTGCCAAGCTCTAATGATCAAAATAACACCAATTTCCAATGAGTTTGCATTTATTTTTTAGTGTTAAAGGGTTTAGAGACCTGTAATTAAGTACAAAGCTAGTTTGGACATATTTTGCAACTTGTATGAACATGTATTGGCCATGGATACAAAGTGAGTTTTTGCTAACTTCAAGCATTCGATTCTCCCTAACCACAAATGTGTTTGAGGAGTTCTTAGACAATTTGGAAAGCTTGCAACAAGTACTATAATCCATATTTGAAATGCAACTTGAGACTCTAAGTGGAACTATGTGAAAAATGGCCAAGAAGATGGGTCAAAATCCTGCCTAAACTAGGCCAAATTTCTCTAAGTTAAAAGTTTTAGGGACCCTTGTTCCAAAAATCATAACTTGAGATCCAAGATTCTTTTGAGAAAACTTTGTGCATAAAAGTTGTATACTTTGTGGAGGAATACAACTTTCATGTTGTAAGTTTTGTTTGAATCCATTTGCATCTTGGTGAAAATGTGGGGTAAAGTTAGGAAAAATTAAGAAAATTTCATAACTTAGAAAATTTCTAAGTTATGAAAATTTTCAATTTCAAACCCTAATTTGCAATTTTGGGTTTCTTGATGAACAAATTTTATAATTTGACATATCTTGATGAAAAATGACCCTTGGCACTTGATTTTGACCAAAAAAACAAAGTTTGACTTTTCAGTGTACAGTCAAATTTTGATCAGTTGACTGAAAAATTCATCTGTCAATCCAATGCATTTGAGATCTTTTGAACTTGTTGAATATGTAAAGATAATGTCATTGAGTCCTTGAGTCCATGTTTGAACTTGATTTGCCATTGGCTAGGTCAAACAGTCAAAAATTGCCTTTGTACAGTCAAAACCCTAAAAATAACCATTTTGCCCCTTTGGTGATCTGATCAAATTTCCTGTGGAATTATGGTCCAAACTTGATCAAATGGTTCATATGAGCTCATAATGTTGATGTGGGTAAAAATTCATGAGGTTTGACTTAAGATTGGTCACAGTTTACATTTTCCCCAATACAGCTGATTTCTAGGTCAACTGTCCAATTGATTGGGCAAAAATTTGACTCAAGGCTTGAAATTTTGTATGGACAAACTTATGAGTCCAACATGAAGTATGAAAGTCAATTTAGGCATTGAAGTTCCAAAAATCTTTGTGCAAACTCAAACCCTAATTTAGGTCAATAGTGCAAGGAGGTGTCTTGAGCAGAGCAAACCCTAGCTGGATCTTGAGTTCTAAGAGCCTTGTGATGAGAAATGTTGATAAAATGAGAGGGAAAATTTTGGGGTACAACAAGAGTGTTCTAAGGCTGGTAATCTCTTTTTTTATGTTTCAAATAATGTCTCTATTTATAGGGAAGAGGTTTGACATCTTGTAGTAACCATAATCTTGAGATAACATGTTATGGTTTAGTTGAAAATGAAAAAATCAAGTTGAATGGATTTTCATGGTTCCAAAGTTCAAGTACAAGTATGGCCTGATGTTTGTTGGGTGTAGGAGACTTGGTCCATGATTTTGATATTTCTTGCAATCAGAGATAAAGGTCACAAGGCTCAATGCATTGACATTTTGCATAAAGCTTACATTTCTAAAATGGCAATGGTAACTTTGTGCCATTAAGGGAAAATTGGCTTGGACAATACTTTAAATACTTGGGTAAGAGCTTAATTAATTGTGTAAACAATTAATTATGGAGTGAAACACAAGTATTGAGGCATGCAAAGCAAGATTATGTAGCATGGCCTATGGATTTGATCAATGTTCTTCAAAATTATGTCTTTAACTTGATTCCTTCTACAAAGATCTTGAATCTCTGTAGAACTTTGATCTTTTTCGTACTCTGGTTTTCGACAAGCATCTTGAATCTCTTAACAATGTTGAATGCTCCGTCCTTTCATTTTGATCACATAGATCCACCACTTTCGACCAAACTCATCAACAGACAAAACAATATTTGTTTCCACCAATTGTATGTTCTTCGAATGGACCATGTTCATCTGAATGTACCACCTTGAGTATTCAAGATGATCTCATTGGCATAGTCGAAACGAAAGAATTTCTGGATTTCTTTCCTACTAAACAAACTTCACAATGTTTTTTCAGGCATCTCAAGACATGGAATACCAGTAACCATATCTTGAATAATCAGTTGATTAAGTGGTCGAAAGTTCAAATATCCAAACTTCAAATGCCATAACCAACTATCCTTGTTGTCGAATAGTTTTAAAACATTGAACTTCTGTCTAATTGATCATTGTCTTAAATGTCCTGTTTTTCGACAATAGAGATTTTAAGAATAAATTGTTCTTGGTGTCGAACAATCTCAAAACTTCATCTTTCATGACAACTGAGAAACTCTTTTCGACTAGTTATCCAACACTTAGCAAGTTACACTTTATTCCAGGTATATAAAGCACATCTTTAATCATAACTTTTCCTCCATTACTCATTTGAAAGACTATGTCGCCAGTACCTTCTTCTTGTAATGAACTATTATCAACAAGTTTTTTTGTTAAATTGTATTTCATAGTTTCGAAACTATGTGTGTTGAAGGGTTTAGAGGTGGATCGAAGCAGGTTTCTCAAAGGAAGCCATTGCTCAGTCAAAGCTTGTGGATTGAAGTAAGCGTGAAGATAGACTTGTAATTTATAGTGTCGAAACTATATGTGTCGAAGGGTTTAAAGGTGGATCGAAGCAGGTTGCTCGAAGGAAGCCATTGCTTAGTCGAAGCTTATGGATCGAAGAAAGAATGAAGATAGACTTGTAATTCATAGTGTCGAAACTATGTGTGTCAAAGGGTTTAGAGGTGGATCGAAGAAGGTTGCTCGAAGCAAGCCATTACTTAGTCGAAGCTTGTGGATCGAAGCAAGCATGGAGATAGACTTATAATTCATAGTGTCGAAACTATGTGTGTCGAAGGGTTTAGAGGTGGATCAAAGCAGGTTTCTCAAAGGAAGCCATTGCCCAGTCGAAGCTTATGGATCGAAGCAAGCATGAAGATAGACTTTTAATTCATAGTGTCGAAACTATGTGTGTCAAAGGGTTTAGAGGTGGATCGAAGCAGGTTGCTCGAAGGAAGCCATTGCCCAGTCAAAGCTTGGGGATAAAAGAAAGCTTGATCTTCTTAGACTTTTCAAAATCTACCAACCACTCCTTTCGATCAGTCATGTGGTTCGAACAACCTGAACCAGATTTTGAATTCGACATGGTTATCTGGAACTACACACCTTTTTTTATCTGCTTTTCCCTTTCGATAGTTTCCTCTTCCTCCTTTAGAGGATTCATAAGTTCCATCTTTGACCTGATGCTTGAGAGCCCAATATGATCCATGGAAACTATATGAGGCATTAAAAGTCCAATTGTACTAGTGCAAACTCAAACCCTAGTTTTGAGTCATCAGTGTTTGAGGAGGTATCTTGAGCTGATCGAACCTTGTGCAGTCTTGAATCAATAGAGATCTTCTGAGAAAATTATTGAGAAATGAGAGGGAAAATTTTGGGGTACAACATCGTGCTTTACTGTGCTCGTTTTCTCCAGTTCTGATCCCTAATCCTTTTGTGTTCTCTGATTTACAGGTACGAAGGTGATGGTGGAGGTGACGATCTTAGTGGATGGGGTCTTGAAGATGTAGACGAAACCATAACAGATATCTTAGGGTTTCTAGTCAGAAACCCTAGATCAGTTAGAAGAGAGGGAAGTATCAGGAATCGCTTCTTTGTCGCTATCTCCTTCTTCTTCTTCTGTTACAATTTTTCTTCCTCCTCTCCTCTATTGTTCTTAGGGTTTTTTTTATAGTTTTAGAATTAGTGATAGATTAGGAAAATATGTGTTGATTGTTCATTACAAGTTTATAATTAATAGGATAATAGGGATTTTGTTAAAAATTAGGTTAGATTTGATTTATATCTTGATTGTAATTGATTCTCAGATCTATAATTAATATTGTAATGTATAATTTTGACGACTTTGTTCGATTATAGAGTGTATAGGTTTTGATACGATTTGATTATGTTAGTTTTCTTTATATTTCCTCAGTGTTTCTTCTTTGATATCTTAGTGTAAAAGAGAGTGAATACTGACATGGAAACGGCGCCGCTGGGCTTCGAAAATTAGGGTTCTCTGCCATAATTTTGACTTTAGACAAAGTTTCTTGAAAATAATAATAAAATTAATAATAAATTAATATTGATTAAGTAAATATAAATAATAATAGTTTTGGATAATAATTAACAATAATAATATAATTAAATAATGAAAAAATAGAAAGTTGACCCCGGTGAACCCCCAACAAAACCTTCATGGACCTTAGAACTCAATGGGCCATTCTAAAAAACAGCAACAACGGCCCTTATGACAAAAATACACCCCCTTTTACTATTTAAAACGGACCTCTAAAATAATTTGATTGATGATTAAAAAAATGTGCCAATAATTTTTTAGAGGCCCAATTATCAAATCATAAAAAATCACACCCCCCTTTTTCTATAAAAAAAACAAGTCAAACCTTAATGGGCCATCAGATATTGATGGCCCCAAAACACCACACCCCTATATTGTACAATGCACCTCCTTCTCAAAATTTAAAATGGGCCTAAAACGTAATAGGCCATTAAAAATGAGCCAAAACTTTATTTTAAGAAACAACACCCCTTCTATCTATAAATGAGACAAAAACTTAATGGACCATCAGATTTTGATGGTCTATTTCGAAGCGATATACCCCTCTTATGAATCTAAACCTCCATTAGAATAAGACCCAAAACTAAGCAAATTGAAACAGTAGAATTTATATTTTTTTAAAATGTAGTACTAATATTGAAATCTCTGTAAAATGACCATTGCAATTGACGGGGCACATTTGTGGTATGACACTACTCAAGAACACACATCAAATAAAAAATAATATTACACTTAATTATATCCACACAAGAGTTTGTTATCTTCAAAACATAAAAATAATTTATCCTCAACAACAATGAGAGTGGATCATGTACGTACTGATGAAAATTTAGAAAATCATTTGACAACAGGATTATCTAGAGAAAAAACCCATAATACATCCAAGAAAATGTGACTAATTCCTATATATAAGTGAATTTCTCATGATGGTAACCTGGCCTAAAAGACTAGATATCCAAAGAAGTAGGTTCAATGGGTAATAACAAGTTTTGAGTAATATGAGATGATCATGTTAGTATTAATAAGAAAAACTGAATCCTGAAGCGATTAGAGGATGAGATGATAGAAAATATTAATGAGTTTTATACTCTGTAAGAGGGGATATCTAGCTACATGAGTACTCTTGATAGATTCACATGTGGGATTGTGGAACTTAGGTTGATTCCAATGGAATTCTGAGGCATAATTCCTATAGTCTTCATTAAATTAGGATAGATGTTAAGGACCAAAATATTGATATATTTATAGATAATTTTGTGGTCCTTTGCACTCTATTTTGATAATTGGTAGTGTTTAAGTTTGTAAATTGATGTAAATAAGAAATTATATGGTTTATGTGGTAAATTACTTTGTTTACTTAGTTTTATGCTCATTTTGTAGGTTTTGATGTTGGTCTTTGGAGCATTGGAGCTTTGGGTAAGTTAGAGCCTAGAATGTTGTGCAACAAGTCAAAAATGGGAGTTTTTCAAGCTAGCGCGCTAAGCGCATTTTAAAGCACGCTATGGGGCTTTTTACATTTGGTGGAATGGAATTTTTGGGCCCGCTAAGCAACCTCATCCCGCTTAGTGTGGTCCACTGAAATGGAAAAGATATTTTCGCTGAGCTCGCTTAGCGCGGTCAGGCCGCTTAGCAGGACTCACTTTATAGGCACTTGTATAACTGGCATTTTTGTGATATTTTGAAGAACCAACTCTTATCAAACACACTAAAATCAGATATTTAGGTCTAAGAATAATTTTTCATCTTTTGTAACTCTAAACCAAAGATTTCCATCCTAAATCTTTAATACTTTCTACTTTATGTTCATCAAGTTTTCTACTTTACTTGTTGATCAAGCTACCATGGTGATGGATAGTTAAATCCCTCTTTGTGTCAAGATTAGAGGTAGATAAACTTCATCTTTGTATGTATTTAGCTTGATATTTTGTATGTGAACGTGTTGATGATAAATATATGGTGAAAACCCTTGTTTTATGGTTTATATTTGAGTTGATCATTATTGAGAAGTATGTTCATATCTTGACCTAGGTTTTCACTTATAAATAAACAATTTCTAGACATAGTTTTGTGAGTTGATATTCACTAATATTGATCTTTTAAAGTTATCAAATTGATAGTTAGGTAGAGAGATCATCTAAGGATCAATTTGATAAAACTCACAATTTGTTTTAGAGATGAAACATATTGAGAGGATATGTGATTATATTTATTGTTAATGAGTTCACATACTTTATTTAGAAAATACGTCTGAAATAGATTATCGAGCCCTAATCTTGACTTGCTTTTACTAATCCTTTAAAACCAAATCTTTTTTTTATTGATTATTGTAAAAGCAAGCTTCTCAAATAAACTTTTGTTTTGATGAAGACAAACCATAATTGACAAAGAAGGCAAAGATTTTTGACTCAGCTAAAAGCATCTGTGAATAAAGTTTTCAGTTCAAGCACTTAGCAAAATTTCAAGGTATAATGATAATACTTACTTTGAACTTAAGACATAGATGCTCAATGGTGAAAATAAATATTTTATATTGTCCAAACCTTTACTCAAGTTTTTCTAAGATAAAAATCATTTTTTACTTGAGTGCAATTGATTTGCATATTAGTGCAATCGATTGCATGCTTCAATTTTTCAAATTTTTTGCTACTGTTTCTAAGTGTAATCGATTTGCATGTTTATGCAATCGATTGCACTCAATCAATTTTTGCTATTGACTTCACATGCAATAGATTTACACTCTTGTGCAATCGGTTACACACTTAAAACTTTTGAAATTCTAGCTGTTGAAACCCCGTGTAATCGATTTACACAAAGGGTGCAATCAATTGCATGCTGCACGATTTTGAAAAATAGTAGCTTCGCACAAGCCTGTTCATAACAGCATTTCATGGAAACCTTTCACTCAATCTTGGAAATTGTTCATGATTCATTTACAGAACTTTATGATGTTTCAACAAGGTGCTATGAACATATAAATACTCATTTTCAAAATCATTTCAACACCTCTTCCAATTATATTTTCTGAATTTTCAAAAATCATACTCAAGCTGCTATACATTTTCATACACAAGTTTTCTGCACACTTTCACATATTGTAACCAGAAAATTTTGAGCATTATATATCTTGAGTCATTGTATACTATTATCATTGGAAGAGAAGATCAATTCATTTATTAAATTACTCAAAGTGATCATTGCTACTCAAACTCACTCAAATCAAATATTGCTACGTACTTGCTTATTTTTCAAGATTGTTGAAAATAAGTTTAAGTGATTTTATAAATCTTGTCTATCCAGGATTGTTGGATACAAGTGAAGTCACTTTGATAGGATTGTTCTCATTGTTGACATAGTGAAAATTAAAGAGGGTTGTTCTTGGTCCAAGAGGATTGTTCTTGGTTTTGAGTAGTTCTTGTTTAAGTTTTCCACAATAAGGAAATCTCTTTCATGTTGAAAGAGGACTGGAGTACTCTCGGACTGTAAGGGGAACTAGGATATATCGCTTGTGTCTCTTTATTTTTCTGCACTTTACTCTTTCATAAACTCACCATAATTCAGAAAAATAATATCCATCATCACTAAAACCAAATTTTTTTAAAGTACCTAATTCACCCCCCCCCCCCCTCTTAGGCAGACTTCGTACTTACAATACTTGATACTTTGCATGAAATCAAAACTTTCATTTACTAAAACCAAAACCAAAACCTTATATGAATCTTAAACTTAAAACAATTATAACTGTAGAACAACGGTTATATCACACCAATCTCTGTGGAAAACGATAATTTAAATACTTGCTCTGTAAAGTGTTTTCAACAAAATTGCATCGTTGCGGGGGATTGGCGTTTGATATTGCAAGCATTGCAATAGTTCTATTTTTTAAGTTAAATTGTAACATTATAATATCTCTTGTTATTCACTTGTTTTGATAGTGTTTTAAGACTTTTGTTTATGTGTGGAAGTGTTTCTGAAGATCAACTCCTTTTTAACCCTGAAATCGAAAGGACTTACAAAAGACTTAATAGCAAGACACGAAGGAGGAGAAAACTAGCTAAGGAAAGTAAAGAAAGAGAGGAAGCATCTACTTCTTAAATAGTTCAAAATCTAGAAGAAGTTATGGAGGATCCACCACCTCCACCTAGAGGTCTGTGCACAAATAGTCCAAGATGGAACGCTCAGTTTGCTCGCCATGCTAACGCGAGGGACTCTGAGATGAAAATTGGCATCCTTATCTCTTGTATGCAAATCCCTTGACGAGTCTAGACCATTAAGATCCTTATACTCACCTCACCAAATTATATGGATTTGGCAGTTCTATAGGAGCTCCAGAAGCTGAAGAAGAGCAAGTTTTCATGAGACATTTCCCTCATTCTTTGGTTGGGAAGACCAAGGATTGGTACCTTAACTAACCCACTCAGATTAGGATGGAGTGGAATGTTTTAGAAGAGAAATTTCTAGAAATATTATTTCCTCAATCTAGGTTTATGGAGGCCAAAACCGCAAGATCTATGTTTTCACAAGGTGGGAATGAGTCCCTCAATGAAGCTTAGGAGTGGTACAAGTCAATGCTAAGAAAATGTCCTAGCCATGATTTTGATGAGACTACACAATTACACATTTTCAGAAATGGTCTTCAACCTCAACCAAAACTATTGTTGAATGCTCCTCCGGCGGGTCCAGTTCGATATAATGAGCAACAAGCATGTGTTTACAACTGACATGTGATGGAGGCTCAGAGGAAAGCCTCTTTCTTCATTCATGATTCTATGCATATGTTGTATCTTCAACATGTTGCACCAGCGGAGGTTCTGTATTTTCCGACTCGGGAGGAATTTTTAGCTTATGCTAATTATCCTGAGGACATGTCATTCTTCCCGAGGGGGGGAAGCAACTGGTGATGCGGGTAGTGATGAGGAGCAAGAAGATGAAGAGGTTATGGAGAGCGGTGACGAGTTGAGAGGTTGACTAGGCGTTGGGATTGGTTTGCTTTGATAATATTATCTTTATGTTTTTATTAAGTATTATGTTTTTAATTTTCAGAGAATTATGTTGATGTTGTTCCATCCTTTTAAGGATGATGTTTTATGTTGTGTATTATGGTAGTACTTTGGTTCCATCCTTTAAAGGATGTGTGTTGATACTTTTGGAGGCATTTTATGCCATAGATGCTTTTAGTACACCACTTTGGGGTGTTTTTGATTTTTAACTTTAATGCATTATATTAGTAAGTTTAAAATGTGTATATAGTTGGTTAGTTTGTTTTTATTTTTTTACAAAGAAGCAAAAGCTTGATGTTTTGTTCCTAAGTTTGATAATTTTGAAGGAGCCAAGTGAACTAGTCAAAATGTGGTTCAACTTGCAATTGAGTGATGCTGATATGAATTAAAATGTAGTAACAACTTCAAGGTACATGTTTATTGCTTTCTAAGCTTAGCATAAATATTAAACTTGTGGTTTATGTATAATGTCATACCTTTAATTCTTCTACAATACTTGTCAATTGTGAATCAATTTAGAACTTAGCCTTGTGTGAGGTGGCTTTTCATTATGCATTAAAATGTGAGAAACCAGCATTCTTGTTAACTCGATTTTATTATGTTTAATCATGCATGTGTGTTGATGTGTGAAAGTTGGAAAAATGATCAAAGTCATTTCTTGTTTTATTTTGAGAAAAACAACTTGAAACAAATGAATAATCAATCTACCTTGAGAGTGAGTGATCACTTGTTAGTCCCAATTGAGCCTTTCTATCAAGATCCTTGTGATGGTTGAATTGTGTAAATATTATAAATAAATAAAAAATTCATCATTATGTTTTGAGTAAGGATCTTGACTTTTGTTTGAGAAATTTTGTGAACCCTCAACCTCAATGTGGTTGCTTTTATTTTTCCTTTGCCTTAGTATGTGGGAACATTCTTGTTACTATGTTAGATTATGTTCAAATTTAGGGAGAAAGAGGTAAGTTGTTTGTTGAGAGAAAAAAGTGGTTGAAATAAAAAGAAAAGAAAAAGTGAACAAAAAAATTATTGAGAAAAAGAATCAATGAATTTGAACTCTTAAATTTAAAAAAAAATTGAAAATCCATGCGCATAAATTGTGCCGACAAAAGAGCTTAAGGTTGTATGACTTAGCAAATAAAAGAATACAACAAGGGTAAAAATGTTTGAATTGTGTAATAATGTAAAAACTAAATGTTCTCATGCATTAGGCAATTTAGTTTCAATTACCTTGAGAAAGATATCTTCCTTGTAACAAAGCCAAATTACAACCCTTTTAATGCCTTGTGATTCTTGCTTGATGTGTTTGATGCTTTGTGTGTGATGAATGCATGATTTAATCCGGATATTGGCATGATTGTTGGATGAGTGAAAAAGCTCTTTTGTTGTTTCTCATCCATTGATGAGTGCGTGTTTAGGTGTGATTCATTTTTGAGTTGTATTTTTTTTGGAAATTTTGATATGTATTTTGCACTTAACAATTATTTCACGCTTATGGTTTTATTTAGTTAGTGGTAAGTATTGTCTTGTTTATTCTTGTTAATTTGAACCATGAAATTGTCTTGTGCTAAAACTTGTTGTTTCCTAATTTTTTTGTTTGTCTTGGTTTTCTTTTGATTGGAGAATTTTCGTTTAGGGACAAACAAAATATTGATATATTTGTAGATAATTTTGTAGTCCTTTGCACTCTATTTTGATAATTAGTAGTGTATAAGTTTGTAAATTGATGTAAATAAGAAATTATATAGTTAATGTGGTAAACTATTTTGTTTACTTAGTTTTATGCTCATTTTATAGGTTTTGATGTTGGTCATTGGAGCATTGGAGCTTTGGGCAAGTTAGAGCCAAGAATGTTATGCAACAAGTCAAAAATTAGAGTTTTGTTCAGGCTAACGCGCTAAGCGCATTTTGAAGCGCGCTATGAGGCTTTTTACACTTGGCAGAATGTAATTTTTGGGCCCACTAAGCGGCCTCATCACGCTTCGCACGGTCCACTGAACTGGAAAAGATATTTTTGCTAAGCCCGCTTAGAGAGACTCACTTTATAGGCACTTATATAAGTAGCATTTTTGTGATATTTTGAAGAACCAACTCTTATCAAACACACTAAAATTAGATATTTAGGTCTAAGAACAACTTTTCATCTTTTGTAACATTAAATCAAAGATTTCTATCTTAAATCTTTGATACTTTCTACTTTATGTTCATCAAACTTTCTACTTTATTTGTTGGTCAAGCTACCATGGTGATGTGTATCTAAATCCCTCTTTGTGTCAACATTATAGGTAGATAATCTTCATCTTTGTATGTATTTAGCTTGATATTTTGCATGTGAACATGTTGATGATAAATATATGGTGAAAACCCTTGTTTTATGGTTTATATTTTAGTTGATCATTATTGAGAAATATATTCATCTCTTGACCTAGGTTTTCACTTATCAATAAACAATTAGTTTTGTGAGTTGATATTCACTAATATTGAGCTTTTAAAGTTATCAAATTGATGGTTAGGTAGAGAGATTATACAAGGATCAATTTAATAAAACTCACAATTTGTTTTAGAGATGAAACATATTGAGAGGATATGTGATTATATTTATTGTTAATGAGTTCACATACTTTATTGAAAAATATGGCATAAAAATTACTATTATTGTGAGTATGTGAACTCATTAACAAATTACTATTATTGAAAAGTATGGTATAAAAATTACTATTATTTGACCACTATCAAATAACTATTATTAGATTCTCTTTAGAGAATTAATTGAATTTCTCTTTATTTGAAAAATTATTACGACTGATTTTTATATCAGATACTATGAGTAATTTTTATACTATATTCGATTTGTCCTTGTACCATTATAGAATATATTTCTAAATCGATAATCTATCGTGAAAGTAGTAATCGTATAATATAGAATTGTGTTGTTTTATCCTATAAGCGTCGTGGTTGAGTGACTATTTCATGAAATTTTAGACAATACCGAAAAACGTCTTTAAAAGAGAAATCTAATTTACGACTCAATCCGATAATTTTTTCGATGACAATTTTTAAAATCGTAAAACTACAAATAATTAAATATTTGTGAAAAACATTAAAAAAAATTCAATTGAAAAACATTAAAAAAAATTCAATTAATTCAAACATCTACAGAATAATCAAACCAGTTTTTTTAATGTCAAAGTGCAGAGTGGTAGTTAATGCTATGCCGTGAGCGTGCCGCTCTGACTCCTCACCTTTTCTAACTTCAATGACCAAACCGCGTACATCGACAGAGAGGGAGGGGGGTCTACATTGTGTGTATGCCACAAACCGATGAGACAAACAATCCTTATCGTGACTCATATATCTCTACATATTTTTAGTTCCATTTTCTTGCTTGTTGTGTTAACTTTGATATTTCAAATAACATATCAAATCATTTTAGTTTAACTTAAAAATTAACGAAGTTGAATATACACATTTAGTTTGAATGCATGCAATTTACGCAAAAGATAAAAAGTTATTAAATGGTATAAGCATATGATCTCTCTTATTTATATCTAGTTATGGCATGAAAATATAACTTAGGTGACGGATCTTTCAATACAAACTCAAACCACGTGTATGAAGGGTCCATTATGATGAAATGTAACCATTCGTTTTTCTTATAGTCAATTTACATATTTTGTTCGTACTAGAAAAAAGACATATCCATCTTAATTTATTGATGGTCCTTATGAGTTATGAACATGAACATAGATATTGTTTTTTTCATAAGGGTCCTAGAAATAGCAATAATTGTTGCTGCTGTCCGGTCATTGAAAATTATTTAAAGAATCTGAGTTTCTATATATCAATGCATGTCATTCTCGTTGGGGTCCCCATATTTTTACCCTCTCACCAAAGACAATCCAAAACCATGGCAGTGACATTGACACTGTCTCAACTCAATAATGCAATTGAATTTTGAATTCTAACAATTTAATTTCCCCTGCGTTTCGGACATTTACTAGGGCATTATTTATGATCCTCAACTTTCCCTTTTTAACCTATGATACTATGAATAAAGGTAACATGTATATAAATATGTTACTGTTGAATATCGACTCTGAAAGTGAAACATCCTAGTATCTTAACATTTCCAATTTTGAATGGCTTTCAAACACTATTCCTTTCTGTTGCATTCCACTTAAAGTTGAATTTTTTTTCTGTGGTAGAAGCTGGAATGTGTAATGAAGTTGATGTGATGGAGTAAGTTTTCGATGCGGTTGAAAAGAGGCTGACCTGTATTATTATTACTCAAACACTCAAGTTAATTATTGAGTAAAAAATAGTGTGAGTAAATTATAGTTATCACATTTGTTAGATCATGAGACCTCGTATATTGATGAATGGTTAGAAATCTCCATGTTTTTTGACATGCCCGATCCGATCCATTCAGATGCACTGTTCGAATTTAAAATATTGGTCCAAATTTTTCTTAAAAAATGCAATTATAATAATTTAAAATGACACATCAAAAATATAATTATATATTAATAAAAAATAAATTTAATTATAATTATTTGACTTTTGATCAATTTCATTTTTTTATATATTGAATTTTTTTCATAGCATTTTTTCAATTTATTAAATTTTTATTATAAATTAGTGGAAAATGTATATGTCCGCACGGGTTCTGATATAAACCGTAGAATTGTTAACTGTTTAGTTTTGAAATTTAAATAAAATAGAAAATAATTTAAGTTAAATTTAAAAAAGGAAAAATTAAAAAAATAGTTAAAGATAAATATATAAGTTAATTAAATCATTGATTGTTAAGACAAAATTTTAAACACTGATTTAAAAAAAAATAATTATATAAAATAGATTAAAAAAAATTATTTCTCAAATACTTGTTACCCGTGCGTTCACTCAACGATGGTGTTTACACGTGCTTCTGCACGAGTACTGGTGTGAATCGCAAAATTATTATCATTTTGATTTTGAAATTTAAATAAAATAGAAAATATTTTAATTTAATTATAAAATAGAAAAAATAGTCAAAGATAAATATATAGATTAATTAAATCAATCATTATTAAAAAATAAAATATTAAACACCCACTTGGAAAAAACAATTATGTAAAATAGATAAAAATGAAATGTTATTTTCAATAGAGTTGTATTGAAAACAAAAAATTATATCTTATTTGAATTATGACATTATTTTTATTTTTATTTTGTTTAATTATACAAAAAATATAGTAAATTGTATATTTGTAAAAAATTTGATATGGTTACTCGTACGTTCATAAGGTATTGATGTATTACTCGTGCGTTCACACGTGTATTAGTGTGGTGCACACGTTTTTGTTTTAAAAATATAATAAAAATATAATTAACAAAAAATAATAATTTTACTAAAGTAATTTATTATTTCTAAAAAATACATATTTTAAAAATAAAAACAAAATTATATCAAAATTTTAATTTTTAAAAAAATACGTCAATAATATATATTTCAATTATTCATATATTATCTTTAAAAGTGTTGTATATTAAATTATAAATAATTGTAAAATTAAAATATTAGATATATAAGTAATTAAAAAATAACATATTTATCTTGTATTTGGATTCATATATTATTTTAAATATATTAATTTTTATTTTTTTAATCGTAAAAAAATATAATAATCCGTGCGTTTATAAGAATTGTAGGTTGATTATATGTTCATTCACTTATTTTATTTTGATTATCCATACGCTCACACAATACTAATGTATTATCTGTATATTTACAAATTTATTAATAACTCCTCTTTTCTTTTCTCTATTGATTTGTGTTTTGTCTAAAAAAATTCTAAGAAAAATATGTTTTTAGATCTTAAATATTGATAAAGAATGACTTTTAAAAATAAAGCAAAAATATTTCTTATTTTATGAAATACCATAGTTAATGACAATTTTTAAATATGAATAACTTTCAGAAAAATAATTGATGTAAGCAAATTTATTATTTTTTTCTTTGCAGATATGTTATTTTTGTTTATAAATAATAATAATTTTTATTAATATTATTTAAAATATAATTAATTTTTAGAACCAAAACATTAATAATAAATTATTTTTAAAAATTAAACAAACATATTTCTTATGTAATGAGAAAATACATCATAAATATTCTTAAACAAAAAACTTTTTCAGAAAATTAGATTGTAGTTATCAAGCAATTCCATACCCAAATACTCTAAGAACAATAATTTAACTTTTATATTTGAAGAACATCCTCGAACAATTTTTTTCGTCGGTAGTTCTAATAACTGTTGGAGCACAAGGAAGATAAAAGGTAAAAGAAATATTTACAACTTCAAAATAAGGATTTACGATGAATTACAATAACCTACTCCACTAGGCTATATATACACACAAATTAAATCTCAAATATATCTTCTACAAAGATATAAGAAGATATAAGATTTATATCTTCTAAAAAAGATATAAACAATCTAAAAGATATTCCTAAATATAAATTAATATCTAATTAAATCTAAATTAATTCTAACATCATCCCTTAATTTATATTTACCCAAAACTGACAACACCAATTTCATCCCTTAAACCAAGAAATTGATCAGTTTTGATAGCCTTTGTTAGAACATCTGTCAGCTGCTTCTGAGTGCTACAGTGCACAACCTCTATTATTCCATTCTGAACTTGATTCCTCAGAAAATGATACTTGGTCTCAATATGCTTGTTTCTCCCATGCAACACTGAGTTCTTGGAAAGATTGATTGCAGACTTTGTTATCAATCACCAGCTTCAGAGGTTTATTCACCTCAATCTTCAGATCTTTCAGCAAGTTCAGAATCCACACAGCTTGACATGCAGTCAGAGCACCTGCAATATATTCAGCTTCACAGGTTGACAGAGCAACAACAGGTTGCTTATTGGAACACCAAGAAATAGGACCTCCCAGAAATTTAAATAAGTACCCAGAAGTACTTCTTCTGTCAACTCTATCTCCGCACCAATCAGAATCAGAATAACTCAGAAGTTCTGATTCGATCTTTTTTCCAGAAGGAAATAACACTCCATATTTCAGAGTTTCCTTCACATACCTCAGAATCCTGATTGCAGCTTGGTAATGGGACCACTTCGGTTTGCTCATAAATCTTCTAACCATTCCAACTGTATAGCAAATATCAGGTCTAACATTACACAAATACCTTAGAGAACCAACCATCTATTTGAAGGTTGTAGCATCCATATCCTCTCCATCAGAATCAGAATCCAACTTCTGATTCGTATCAGTAGGTGTGATAACAACCTTGCAATTTTCTAGCTCAAATCTCTTCAAAATCTCTAGTTCATACTTCATCTGATGTAAAATGATTCCTTTCTCAGAGTATATAAATTCCATCCCTAGAAAGAAACTCATTTTTCCAAGATCTGTCATCTCAAACGCATTCATCAGAACTTTCTTGAACTCAACTATCTCTTGTTCAGAACTTCCTATGAGTAATATGTCATCAACATACAAACATACCAGAATCATATTACCTTCTGAAGTGTGTTGAACATAAACACCATACTCTATCTCACACCTCTGAAACCCTTGTTCCTTGAAAAACGAATCAATTTTCAAGTTCCAAGCTCTGGGCGCTTGCTTCAATCCATACAATGCTTTGTGTAATTTGAACACCATCCCTTCTTGATTCTTTTTCTCAAATCCAGGAGGTTGTGAAACGTACACCTATTCTTGTAATGGACCATTCAGAAATGCAGATTTTACATCTAAATGCATCAGAGGCCAATTCCTGTTAGCAGCTATTGCAATCACTAGTCTGATTGTTTCATGTCTCGCTACAGGTGCAAACACTTCAAAGTAATCCAGCCCAGACTTCTGTAGGAAGCCTCTTTCTACTAATCTCGCTTTATGTTTTCCAATTGATCCATCTGGCTTTAGCTTCTGCTTGAAAATGCATCTGACGCTGATGGCTTTCTTGCCTTTTGGAAGTTCTGTCAGCTTCCAAATCTTGTTTCTCTCTATAGCATCAAGTTCTTCTTTCATGGCCTGTAACCAAACTTGGTGCTTAAGAGCCTCTTTCATACTCACGGGTTCATAGTCTACTAACATTGCACATTGAATAACTTCTCCTTCAGAGTTTACTTCAGTGTCTAGCAACATGTCAAACTCTGCAAATCTTATTGGGATGCTTCTGACTCTTTGTTGCCTCTGAACTGGACCTTCAGAACTTTGGACACCAGAACTTTCCCCTTCAGAAGCACTTGCTTCAGCAATTGGACTTTCTCCAGAACTTTCCCTTTCATAAGCACTTGCTTCAGAAATTGGACTTTTTCCAGAACCTTGACTGTCTTCAGAGTCTGGATCACCATCGGAGTCAGAGTCAGAATTATCTTCTCCTTCTGTATCTTTTTCAGAGTCAGAGTCTTTACTAGCTTCAGAAACATGTATTTCTGACCTTTCTTCAGAAGTTCTGTCATCAGAGTCAGGACGAGAATTTTCCCAATTCCAAACTTCTGATTCCTCTATAATGACGTCTCTGCTGAACTAAACTTTGTTAGTTTCTGGGCACTAAAGTTTGTACGAACCTGTACTGTGATACCCCACCAGCAACATCACTTTACTTCTATCATCCAGCTTCTGTCTTCTGGCTTCTGGGACATGTTTGTAACATACAGAACCAAATACCTTCAGATGACTAACACTTTGCTTATCTCCAGTCCACTTCTGAATAGGAATTATTTCCTTTAATTTCTTTGTTGGACATATGTTGAGTACATAACATGCAGTTGCAACAACTTCTCCCCACAGAGTATGAGGAAGCTTCTTCTCTTTCAGCATGCTTCTCACCATATCTAGCAAAATACGATTTCTTCTTTCAGCAAGACCATTATGTTGAGGAGTATATGGCGCAGTAACCTCATGCTCAATTCCATTCTCCTCACAGAAACTTCTGAATTCTTTGGAGTTATACTCGCCACCACCATCAGTTCTAAGAATTTTCAGTGTCTGGCCACTCTGATTCTCAGCCTTCAGTCTGAACTTTTTGAATTCAGCAAACACCTCGTGTTTGAACTTTATGAGAGATACCCATGTCATTCTGGTTAACTCATCAACAAATGACACAAAATATTTATTCCCTCCAGTTGATGCTACTGGAAACGGACCGCACAAATCAGAATGTACTACTCCTAAGGCATGTTTTGCTCTTGGAGCTATTTCTGATGCAAAGGGTAATCTTGGTTGCTTCCCTTCCATGCACACCTTGCATGACTTTTCAGGCTTCTTGATTGTAGGAATTCCATGTGCCAAATTCTTTGATTTCATATGCCCTAAACTTATGAAATTCAGATGACCAAATCTTCTGTGCCACAACTCACTCTCCTTGACAACACTTGTTGCACTAAGACATTCAGAGTCTGCAGTTCTAACATTCACCTTGAATGTTCTGTTCCTTCCCTGTTCTAACTCCATAATCAGCTTCTGATTACAATCATACAGCTTCAGAAGATTGTCCTTCATGGTAACTGAAAAACCTTTCTCAACCAGTTGTCCCACACTCATCATATTGCTTTTCATGCCAAGTACATACCAAACATTCTGGATCACAACTGCTTTCCCATTGTTTAGAATGATTCTGACATTTCCCATACCTTCTGCATTGAGGTATTTGTCATCAGCACATCTGATCTTTGTACTCTTCCCAGAGTCAAAGTCAACCAACCACTTCTTGTTTCCAGTAAGATGGTTTGAAAACCCTGTGTCCATATACCACCATTCTGATGAATTCAGATCATCAGGTTCAGAAGCCAACAATAGCACAGGTTCATCATCAGAGTCTCCTCTTGCTATATTTGCTTCTCCTGACTTCCTTTCTTTGTTGGACCAGTAATCTCTACAATAGTGACCAAAGTTCTTACAACAGTAACACTGAACATTCTTCTTGTCAGACTTCTCCTTTCACTTATGGACATTCTTCTGCCTATCAGAGTTTGAAGCTTCTGACTTTTGACCACCATTAGTTTTCTTCCTGGCTTCTGACCAAGTCTGATTCTGATGCTTCTTACCAGAAGTTACATTCAGAGCCTGTTGCTCTACTTCCCTCTCAGAAGTTCTTGCAGTCATACGCAACTCATGCGCCTCTAGACTACTTTGCAGCTCTTCAACTCTCATGGTGCTCAGATCTTTAGAATGTTCAATTTCTACAACAATGTAATCAAACTAAGAAGTTAAAGATCTCAAGATTTTCTCAATAATTACTTGTTCAGACAGAGTTTCTCCACAAGCTTTCATCTCATTAGTGATCAGAATCACTCTAGAGATGTATTCAGAAACCTTCTCGTTGTCCTTCATGTTGAGATTCTCATATTGCTTTCTGAGAGACTGAAGCTTCACCTTCTTCACTGATGCGTCACCACCGTAACATCTGACCAGTGTGTCCCATGCAGCCTTTGCTGTTTCAGAATCAACAATCTTCTCAAACACATTCACATCCACACATTGATGGATGTAGAACAACGCTTTCTGATCTTTCTTCCTCAGCATCTTTTGTGCTATCTTCTGGTCCTCTGTTTCATCTGCTTCTAACAGATTATAGCCATCAGTAACAAGTTCTAACACATCTTGAGAGCCGAATAACACGCGCATCTGGATCTTCTAACGATTCCAGTTTTTGCCATCAAATACTAGAAGCTTGGAATGAATATCACCATTTCCGTTCATCTTCTACCTTGTGCAATTTACGTAGAAACTCAATGAAAAATCAATGTTTCCCAAATTCCAGAGTTTCTAACCAGGAGCTCTAGATACCAATTGTTGGAGCACAAGGAAGATAAAAGGAAAAAAAAATATTTACTGATAACTTCAAAATAAGGATTTACAATGAATTACAATAACCTACTCCACTAGGCTATTTATACACACAAATTAAATCTAAAATATATCTTCTACAAAGATATAAGAAGATCTAAGATTTATATCTTCTAACAAAGATATAAACAATCTAAAAGATATTTCTAAATATAAATTAATATCTAATTAAATCTAAATTAATTCTAACAATAACTTTGTTAAATGATCATTTTCCTACTATGAAGAGGATAATAGATAATTTCGTAGAAAAAATATTTCTCCCGCGCAAAGAAAAAAAGATATTAAAATATGAATACAATTTGAAAATGAAAACATGATGAAAGATATATTATTGGTAAGGGAATATAAGTTGAATTTGAAATAAGAAAAGAGAGGAGAAATATAATAATTAAATGTGATGCAGTTTCTGAATTGGGAGCACAAAAATATAATAATAATATATTGGAAGAGGTGGAGTTGCAATTAATTGAGGCAGAAAAGCATGTAGGTGTTTAGTAGATGGTAGCAGTTGTATTGTAAAATAGGACACATACGTGGCCGGCTCTGAAAGAAGGAAGGACATACATGATTTTTTCAGAGCTATTAATTTTTTTTATATGGATTTTTTATGTTAATTAATATTAATGAAAAAAATTAAACTTTTTAAAATTTGGGACTCTCTGTTATAAAATTTGTTCCTCTTGCACATGGTCGGTCCTGTTTCTTGACTGGTATGCAAGGAATCGTTGGATGATATCCAACGATGAATGACAATTCATTGAGTAAATCGAATACGGGCATTGAAGTCGTGTGGATATTGTGTCTCCAACGCTTTATTAACTTGGATTGAAGATTTATACATTTTTATTATTCGCCCTCTGACCGATCCAGAACAATTGTCACTAAGACTTTCTATAACAGAGTAATAAGAACTCTTTTAGAATACCAGGTCGGTGTCGCCCTAGGATGAGATCTTCAAGGTGGGTCTTTTTTATATATTTCAATACGGGTGCAAGTACCGGAGAGGAGTGCCAACTCCGAGATTATTCTTCAATCTTTTCAATGTGACACGCACTTCTGGTCGAGAGGAGTGGGGGCAAGGATTTCACTCGCTCTGTCAACCAGTGAAAGTGTTTGATGTTTATCTCGAAAGCTGGAAAAAAAATTAAGGATCATAACTTTTTGATTACTCTCCAGAATCGAGAAGCTCGTTCCTCTTTCTGCATTCTTCCTGAAGATGGTCCCTCTGCCCCCTAGCGGAGAAATGCGTGAACATCATTTAGAAATGTGGGGCCCGAGATTATTTCTTTCGGACTTTGAAAAGTTAATCCTTTGTTTCAGAGTCTCTTACAACAAAAGAAGAGACATTGTGAGAGGATTTATTTGTCTTTTGGGAGATTTTGGATTACGAAGATGGTGCATGCCCTTAAGAAGAGGTGGTACATTGATATTTAGCATTCATAGAAGAAGCCATTATCTAAGAGGGAGAGGATCTTTTTGATGAGATGAGTGAATTTCCTTTTGGTTTGTCTTTATTATCCTATAAGTATTTCCTTTTGGTTTGTCTTTATTGTCCTATAAGTCTTTTTTCTTGACACTCTTTTATCTACTTTGCAGATAACATGGGGCTGATCTATGATATTTTCAAGAGGAAGAAAGCTCAAGCAACGAATAATGCCTCCTCGTCTCCTTCTATTAATTCCAATATAATCCCCACAAATACAATGGGGCAATCCATGGGAGAGAAATGCTCTACTTACAGAGCAAGCACAAACACAAGTGTGAGTATAATTTCACTATTAGATGTTTTGCATGATGTCAAAATTCAGAAAGCTAGCATTTCAGTATGATGGACGGTATCCTTATGTCTTGTGGAACTCCTTTGCATTATAGATCTTAGGAATCATCAAAAAGTACTTTGAAATTGATCCAACACATTGAAAAACTGTTTATGCATATTTTTTCATTGCATGTGACGACACATTCGATTTTCAGGTCGACACATGTAACTTAATTTTTAAGTCTGTAAGTTTCTGTAAGTCACAGGTCGACACATACAACCTTCAGGTCGACACATACTGAAAGAATCATGAAATTGTAGAAATTCTTATTTTATGTGTTGACACATCCATATTTCAGGTCGACACATTTACTCATATTTTAAAGCATGTAGCTTCTGACTTGTTCTGGTCGATACATAGAGGCCTTCAGGTCGACACATGAATTCTTTTTATAACATATGTGTTGACACGTATGAATTTGAGATCGACACATAAAGTCTGTTTTGGTCAAATTTTCAATTTCTTTTATTTTGAATTTTTCCTTTTTACCCTAAATGTTTCCAACTATAAATATATCATTCATGCATCATTCCAACTTGATGATACCATAAAATTTTCCTACTTTTTCTCTTCATCTTCAACCTTTCAATCTATGCATACACACCAATATTACGTTGTGATGATATTTCGTCGGGGTGCCATCTAGACGATGAATTGAAGATTTCCAATTGGTTTGGATTGAGTTCTTGTATGGATCTTCATCCAGAAAAACCAGCGGGTTTGTCCTTCCAAATCATTTGTTGAATTGGGGGTTTTCGTGCAAGATCGTGCGAGATGGAATCGTCCATGTGAAAAATTTCTTGGAGTGTTTGAAATATTTTCAAGGAACTTTAAAGTGTTTGAAATCTTTTTAAGGAAGTAGCAAGAATTGGATGATAGAATCAATAATCTTGTGTTGATAGTGTGCAATCGGATTTACTCGAGTGTAAAATCCCTTGGAGTGTTTGAAATCTTTGTAAGGAACCTTGGAGTGTTTGAAATCTTTTCAAGGAAGTAACTTAAGCGGATAATAGGTTGCTGTCATACCCCAAATTGGAGTGTTTGAAATCTTTGTAAGGAACCTTGGAGTGTTTGATTTCATAAATTTCTTGGGTATTACTCACATTTGGTTTAACAATAATTTATTTTTGCTTATTTAAAAATATATAGTAATTTACTTTAAATTATTTGTAATTTTAAAATAGCAGAATATTTTCTCACCTTCATATGCTTCTCTGTGTCTTTGTATTTCAAATAGAATGACATTGCACAGTTGGTAAGAGAGTAAGACTTGCAAGTGGAAGGTCTTGAGTTCAAGTCTCATTATTTAATTTTTGGTATTTATATTCTTTTGTGTGTGTTTTAATAAAAAAGATAAAAAAGTCATTTTTCAATTATTTTATTATTATTTTCGTTTTTTATTTTAAAGGTATTTAAAAAAAAATATTTTTTAAATCTTTGATTTTATACATTTAATAGTGAAGTTGTTAAAAATAATTGAAATCTTTCAAAATCAATTTTTATTAATCACCAAATCAATCACAATATTGGGAAAAAAATCACAAAAGTGTCTAGGTTTATAATCTTGTCCTCCAAGTTTTAATCAAATCTCAATTGGTATAAATCTTTGCAATAAACTCACTTTTTTTATTATTAAATTATTATTTTCGTATTCTTTAATTAATAAATTTTCAAAAATAGTTTTTTTTCTCTCACTTTTTTCAATTTTTAATTAAAAAATAACCAAAAAATCATATAAAATGTAAAAACAACAAAATCACATGATTTGTCACTTTCTGATTAGTCACATGTTGACAAAACTAATTTCTCATAGAGTGAGAGTTTATAGACTTGCTGACCAAGATAAAATTATAAACTTTGGGCTTTTCTTGGTATTGACTATTTCCTTTTTGGGGTGTCTTTAACCTAATTTCAAATCTATAAATAGGGCTCTCTTCAACATAATTTTTCATCAACAATTTTCTATCGCTCTCACAAACATTCTTTCTACGCAACTCTTTTGGTTAATTTTAGGGTTTTGAACTGAACACCTAAATTTTTTCTCACAATTGGAGGACGAGTTTTCTAACACTATCAACATCTCTCTCTGAATGCTTCCTGTCAGGTGCCACCTCTTTTTTTTCTTTGATGATAGAGCTATTGTTTTGGGTTTGATTCAGATTTTGGTGGAGAAAGAAGGTAGAAGGAGAAATATTGTGAACATGAAAGAGAGAAAGTTTGAAAAAGTCAATAATCGATAAAGTGAGTATACTATTTCGCAACTTTCACGTGAAATTTATTTAAATCCTTTTTATTTTATTGTTCTTTACATAAAATTATATTTATCATAATAGACTCTTGGTTTAGAATAATAATGGTAATAATAGTGTGCTATTTTGCTTTTTTTGTCATATAATCAGACTCATTTTTTTAGATCTAACAACACACCACTTTTGCTACCTAGTAAAAACTCACACCCCTGTGTTTGGGCCTGAATTCAATATATGAATTCAAGGCCCTATTTTTTACACCCCCTAGTTTACTCAGCCCAAACAAAATACACCCCCTGCGTTTTAATTAATTATTTTATTTTATTTTATATTTTATTTATTATATTTAATTTTTTTTAATATATTTAATTTCTAAAATAATAATTATTACTATTAAAAATCAAATATTTATTTTTCTAACCCATTCAAATATTTTTATTGCATTAAAATTAATTTTGTCATGCATTAAAAAGATTGCTTATATATTAATACATTTAAATAATATCTAACCAACACCAAATCTTTTTTTTTTATAATTTAATTAAATTCAAGATTATTTTCAAAAAATATTACGGATATATTTTAATTAACTTCGTCTAACAAACTCCGCTATTCATACATCTAGACTAAGTACAATGAAAATTCAAATATCTTCGTAATCCATAAAAAACACCAATCCACTACGAACTACGAATTGTGAGATTCCTCCTAAGAGGATACGTAGGCATACGATTAAAATCATGGCGAGTTCCCCTAATAAAAATTAAAACCCTATTTCCTAAGCCGTAATTTTAAACCCTAGTATCCTTGTGAACAAGATAGATCAGGGGTGCCTAACATCTTCCCTTCGTCTAAGAACGAGTCCAACAACTTAGAATCTCTTACCAAATTAGGATTATCCTTTATATTCCCTTCCTAAAGATTAAAATTAAGGGTGACGACTCTCATTTTAAAATTGGTTATTACAGTTGCATCTACCGGTCTTGGTATTATTGAAGATCAAAAGAAAAGAAGGGTTTGAATCAACATCAAATTGTTATGTTTTGTTTAGTTGCTTTGAACACTTCCCTTGTTATCATACTTTTGTAAAGTAAGAAATTATCCTAATTCTAAATTTAGAATTGGGGGGAGATGTAGCCATAGTGAGGAAGATTGGTGAACTTCCTAAACAAATCCTTGTGTATATTTTCTTTTATTGCTTTACTTGCTTTAATCTTCATACATCAATTTGTCAAATAGCATTGAGTAATTTATCGACACGTAGAAATTTTCTGAAACTGTTTTTATTTTAAATTGTGTATTGAGTTACTTATAATCACTTTTGATTATAAGTGTTTTTTCATATCAACACAACACAAAGGAAAATTCTGAAACTTTAATTGCACGCCAAGTGTTTGACAAATTGTTTAGCTTGTTTAACTCAAAAGAAAATTGTTATGTTCTATCTCTTACTTTCATTTATTCTCTATATGTAATATGTTGAGTGTATTGTTTGATCGATTAATTC
Organism: Vicia faba; assembly: GCA_948472305.1. Taxonomy (NCBI): domain Eukaryota; kingdom Viridiplantae; phylum Streptophyta; class Magnoliopsida; order Fabales; family Fabaceae; genus Vicia; species Vicia faba. Next base: position 306,474,282 of record OX451735.1, on the reverse strand, counting down.
GTATAGAGTTTCTATTTGATTATTAAATTTTAAATTTCCTTGTTGATTAGCTCATAATCACTTTTATTGTAAGTGTGTTGTACCCCAAAATTTGCCCTCTCATTTCTCAAGAATTTCCTCCCAAAATCTCTCATGACATCAAGTTTGCAGCGCTGATACATCAATTTAGGTTTGGAATTGGCACAAGGGCAAAATGGTCAATTGCACACTGAAAAGTTAAACTTTGCTTTTGGAGCAAAATCAAGTTTCAAGAGTCATATTTCATCAAGACATGTTGGAATATGAAGTTTATTCCATTAAGAAAATCAAAAGTCAAATTTGTTTTGGAAAAGTCAAAATTCTAAATACTTGGATCTTTCTAAAACAGGATTTGGTTATACCTCTTCAAAGACACGTCCCTGAAACGTCCAACAAATTCTGGACCTTTCCAAAACAGGATTTGGTTAGAACTTCTGGACCAGTTTTCATGAAGGTTCAATCAGAACTTACAAGAGTAATTCAAAGAGAATCTGCAAGGCGCATTACAAGCTTTCTGGAAAGTCTGAGAAATCCTCCAGAATATGCTGGAGCAAAGAGATTCAAAGATCAGAAGTTGGATGTTTATTCTAAGTAACGCCGATGCTCAACTTCTAACCCAGACTTAGGCTATGACACATAATCTCATAGTGCAGGATTTTTGTTTTAATAAATCTCATCATCATTTAATGCTCACAACCACTTTTGAGTCTTTATTCAAAGGGTTTCCCCACGTGTGGCATAGAAGTACATTGATGTCCTTGAAAAGCAAAACTTTTGTACAAGTTTATACGGGGCCCATGCTTTGCTTTTGCTTCTGAGGGTACTTTTCCTTAAATCCTGCTTACAAATCCAGTTTAGGCACGACTAAAAGCTGCTAACCCCCATACTTGTTTAACTTACTTCAAGAACAAGGCAGCATCCTAGCATATGATGATTGTACATTTGATCACTCAAAGATACGAAATCCTTGCCTATAAATTGAACTTCATGGTCAACTATAAAGGGGTCAAAGAATTGAAAAGAAAAAGCCTTGAACCCCTGCTAAAATTCCAAGAATCCAAAACTGCAAACACAACTACAAAACCTGCTAGTTTTTTAATTTTTTGCATTCAAACTCCAATTTTCTTTAAGTGTTTCTTGACCAAACCATCCATACATCTTCTGATATACAGTTAGAAACCATCCTAAATTCTGTTTTCAGACTGTAACATGTTCTCCATAAATATCCACCTCAAAAAGTCAGAACTTTACTCCTTGGCTATTCCAGAATTTTCCAGCCTTTCATAGCCCAAGTTAAAAGTTGTTCCAGCCTGCTGAGTACGTGAGGAAGCTAATCAGAACATCACAAGCAGTCAGAACCAGACTCCAGCTCACAGAGTATTTTTCAGCTGCAAGGTAAGCTTCTGCTGACTCTCATCATATTACTTAAGCATTGTCAAATTAGCATGTTCAAAAATACAATGTAGACATCCTGATTCTGATGTTGTACATATTCTGAGGTTTCATGTATTTTTTTCCTAAGTAGGGAGAATATTAGTTCAGAACTTCTTAAGGAAATTAGGATTAGCAGATACATGCTTATTTCTGATTTACAGTCCTGATATTCTTATGTTTCTGAAACCATGATGAAACCTGCTATAACTATTATGTGTGCATTTTCTGTTTTGTTGAGAAATGACTAAGCTACAGATGCTCTGACTAGCATGGAGAAGGAGATGAAGTTCATCATCAGAGTGTACATTGTGATATATGTTTATATTTTTGCTTCTAATACCGGATGTATAGCCACCCCAGTGGTAGAGAATGCAAACATAAGACATTAGTGTTAAGGGTCCCGAGTTCTAGTCCTAGAAACACCTTTTTATGTTTATTCCCTGACATTTTTCCCATCCTGGTCCAGAACATCTAGACATCCTCACCCAACAGAATTATCACCTCACCCTCTCAAACAACCAGAACATCTGACTAGCCAGTGACACTAGAAATTCTAGATTCCTAGCTACATCAGAACTTCCAAATTCTCTTAACAACTAGAAACTCCTGACTTTCCAGTAACATTAGTATTTCTAGGTTGCCAGCGGCATCAGAGCTTATAAAATCTCCTTTGTTCCCAGCGGACCCAGAACTTCTGACCTTCCCTATTTCTACTAACATGTTATTTCTATTTTTGCAACACACCAGAGTCAGAACTTCTAATCTCTCTTATTTCAGCAACGCGCTGATTCTGGTTTCTTTCTTTTTACTATTTTTACCATCACTTTTATTTTCATTAATCAAAAACACCAAAAACATTTTTACATTTACATGCTTTATTTTATTTCTTAAAACAAAAAGACTAAAAATATTTTCTCAAGCAAATTTATTTCTTCTCTTAACAAAAACAAAACAAGTTCATTTTACATTCTTGTACATTATTCAATATGGTTGTAATAGATAATTAGGACTTTAATTTCTTGCAATCCCCATTTATAAAGTTGTATACCCTATCCCCCTAATGATTGTATTAGCGTAGAATATTTACTTTCCACAATTTATCGCTTTCATATAAATTCTAGTAATTAGGATTTGTATGGAAAGATAAAATCAAAAAGTAGAAAACCCTAATCCAATATTAAATGCATGCAAATCAAACACTATTCACACATGCACCCTTAGGGTAATTCCACTTGTTTCCTTACAAAAATGGTCATGTTATGCATGTTAGACGTTTTAGCAAACCAATAAAAAATACAAGATCATGGTCCCTCGATGACGCTACAAATATTTCCTTTCAAATGATCTTAGTCCCTCAAAGAGAAATGCTAAGATATCTCACAACATTGCTATCATGACATACGATGACCCACACCCGTCCCTTTACATCCAAAGATAAGGCTTCTTACCAATTAATGGTAAGATAGAAATATCAAAGGAAAAGAGAAACGAACAAAAAATACTTTTGAGTAGGTAGAAACGTTCCTAGTTTCTTGCTCATTTCCAAAACAAACATCCTTGATCACTTTCAAAACAAACACTTTCAAAACATGAAATATTTTCAAAAGTCCAACACTTTGGACGCGTTCTTACAACACAAGAACCGTTACAAAGTTTTCCTAAACGAAGGCGCCTTTTCAAAATACTTTCAAAAACCACCACAAAGTACATTTTAAAACAAAAGCAAGTGATTTAGCAAGCAACTAAGAGCCCATAGATAACTATGGATGAAAAGGGTGCTAACACCTTCCCTTTTCATAATCTACCCCCCGAACTCGAGAAATAATCTCAAAGGTCTTTCCTGTTATTTTCCACCTTTCCTTTTGGATAAAAGAAGAGTCGGTGACGACTCTTGCTAACCGCAACAATTGCGATAAAATGCAAAACATCCCAAGTCAGTCTCCCAATGTATTATAGAATCGGCGACTCTGTTGGGGAAAACTTAAAAGTGGGGTTATCTTAGGGCTATATCACATTTATTTGCTTTCATCGTTTGATTTGTTTGCTTTACATTTTGGTTCCTTGTTTGGGCTTGTTCTAATCCTCTAACCGGATTTGGGATAACTTATAGGTAAGTAGCAATATGTTGTGGAAACTGTGCGGGGTATACTGTCATGGTCTAAGAAATAGCTACGTCAGTGTGACACATTTGTGGGTATGGATAGCCCTTGAGTAGTCATGGAGAATACAGGGTCGCTGTGTGGTGTCATGAAGCACTAACTGACTTTTAGAACCTTTACTTGACCAACTTGGCCTTTAGGACGTAGTGAGATAACCGAATTTGGTGCAGTTCGAAGTTGGTTGATACTCGATACTACACTCATTGAGATCAGACTTATTGGGATATTTCGGTCGCCATTAAAAAGGCTTGCGCTGAAATAATGTCTGATAAGAAAGATCAGTGATATTGAGATCCCTTAGAACCCGATTACTATTTCTAGGACAGGTTTTAAGCCAACTAAACTTCAAGAGGGTACTTACCTATAAGACTCCATGCAAGCCTAAAACTAAGGACTTATTTGTCTTTTGTGTATATGCTTACTTGTACATGACATCATAAACATCATAACATCATAAGCACTCTTACTAACCATTTCAAGGATTTTTGGAATTTATCTTTGTTCTATTTTGTAGGACATGGCTTCTGTCCGCAGGAAAACCATTCAAGTCAATCTCGTAAGATTTCCTTATCAACTCAAAGAGCTAGCATCAAGGGTCCATGAGAACTCTTCATTCACTGAGAGGCATGGTCGCCTCCTAAACTTGGTTACCTCCAACACTGATGAAGATATGATGAAGGTGCTTTTCCAGTTCTTTGATCCTCTACATCATTGCTTCACTTTTCCCGACTATCAGCTTGTACCTACTCTGGAAGAATTCTCCAAACTCTTGAGGATCCCCATTCTCGATCAACCACCTTTCAATGGTACGGAAAGAGATCTAAGACCTGAAGAGATTTCCCGAGCACTACACTTGCAACAGTCTGATGTCAAGACTAATTGGGAAACAAGGAGTGGTGTCAAAGGATTCTTAGCCAAGTTCTTGTTTGAGAAAGCTCAAGATTGTTGGAACTCTTTGGACTTACAAGATTTTGAAGATATCTTGGCCCTTCTCATCTATGGCATGGTTTTGTTTCCAAACCCTGACCAACTCATAGATGTAAATGCTGTCAAAATCTTCATGTCTCGCAATCTGGTGCCTACCTTGTTGGAAGATATCCTACATTCTCTCCACACTCGCACTATGAGGAAGAGAGGGGCCCTCATGTGTTATACTCCTCCTACTTGGCAAGATGGTTTATTTAGAACCTTCCCCGGTTTGTGTTGAAGAACGAGAAAGGTTTGAGGTGGTCCTATAGGTTGATGATACTCAGACATTCAGATATTCATTAGTGTTCTCGATCCTTGGAGAACATTACTATCATCGACCATTGTGGAGAATTCCCTAATGTCCATTTTCTTGGCATTAGGGGAGGCATCACTTACGACCCTTGTTTAGCCCTACGACAGTTTGGATATGCCCAAAGAGATAGTTCGCATGATATGCTCATCCAAGGAGTGGTATTCGACTACGAGAGCGACGATCAAGGCTATTGCCAAAGGTTTATACGAGCCTGGAGGATGGTAAACAAAGTGGATAGTAAGACGTTAGGACACAATAATTCTATTCAACTCGAGCCTTATCTTAGGTAGGTACGAGCTCGTGCTCAGAAGCTCATAATGCCTTATCCCTCCATCCTACCAGTTATTGTGGAGCCCGTGGTCGAAGGAGATATCCGGTACACCATCCTCCATCCCGACATGCCTACTTCTCTTGAAGACTTGCAAAAGGGTTGGATTTAGCTAAAGGAGGAATGAGATACCTTCGAAGCTCAATTCTACGCTAGTGAGGAAAGGGTCTTGGAGCTTACAAAGAAGCTACATGGAGAACAAAGCTTGAACGCCTACCTTGCGCCAAAGAGGATGCGTTCGACCTTTTTTATCTTAAAAGATTTACTTTGTAAGCCCAAGGGGCACGTTGTAACCATTTTGAACTGATTAATGCAATTTGAAATTTGTTCATTCTTTGTCTAGACAAATTTAAATTTCATAAATCCTTGAAAACCTTGCATCTATATAAAATGCATCATATCATGACAAGTTTCTCCCATGCAGGTCCCCTTATCTTCTTACTGTTTATTTCAGCAACAAATGGCCCTAGAACAGACCATCAAGAGTACTCCGATTCAAAAAACTCAACTTCAAGAGATGTTCTTGAACCTATCTAAGGGACAAGAAGAAGTGAAGGCGCTCCTCACCAGGGGCATGATCAGGGGAAATCTGGAGGATGACAAGGATAACCAGCTGGAGTGGCTAAAAACCGAGATAACCGTAATGAAAGTCCAAATAATGGGACAACCGGTGGGCCTGATGGATTTTATCCAAAATATGGCTCAAGGACAAGAAGAGCTGAGAGTTCTTGTCAATCAACTTCATCAAGACAATTGCAACCATATGAAATAAACAGTCAAGATTAGAGACCAAGTCACTACTTTGCCGCCCATAACACAAGAGTCTGGTTTAGGGGAGAACATACCTTTTTGAATTGTTGCCGCGTCACGAACCCAACAACCACCCCGTCAACAAGGATAGAGTAATCAGAGTACACGAGCCCCATTCGGTAGGCAGTTTACCAAACTCGACATGCCAATATTGCAAGTCTTGCAACACTTGCTGAAGCTGAATTTGGTCATGTTGAGAGATCCTCCTCGAAATCCCAGCACCACCACTCCTAGCTATCATCCTTATGCAATGTGTGCATTCCATTCCAATAGTCCGGGACATGATACAAAAAACTGTTGGGCATTGAAAAATAAGATCCAAGACTTGATCAACAAAGGAATGTTGGAGTTCACACAAGATGGTCAGACTGAATTCTTCTGCCATCCACCAAAGACTCACCACCTGAAGTGACAAGTTCAAACAAAAGGGCTTTTGTTCATTTTAAATTTCAAGTTGTAATTTCTTTTGTTGTTCTAACACTTATCTATTAATGTTAAACTCTGTTTCATTAATGCATCGCATATGTTTGTCTTGAATTCATCCATTTGTTTTCACTATATTTAAGCTATGCTTTTTACTCTCTTTATGACATTCAACTCTTGATAAAAGTTACAAGCCTTTAGAGGGAGGATGACGAAAATAATGCCTTAATCTCATACAATATGATTTTGGACAAACCTTGCTGACAATGTACATACATTCTTTCAAATCCTAAACACTGGAGTTATAAGGACGATAATCCCTAGTCAACCCCTTTGAGCCAAAGAAGTAGGAGTCTCCTTTTTACACAAATTGAAACCTTTAATCAAAACCGGGGGTAGGGTAGTCTCTCATTTAATTCAAAATGTGCATTCAGTCGCAAGCTTTCACTTCGTAATGCAACGAATGACGTCAAAAACATTCCTCTGGATTCAAAAGACGGTGATGGTTCCCTATCACATAGGCAGTTATTATCTCTCAAAAAGAAAAAGCCCACTAAGTCAAAACCTACGAAGGAGACTTAAGAAAAACAGGGGCATCCCGCTGACTGTGATCTCAAAAACAAGAACAGTCAGGCAAAATCAGGGATAATAAATCAAAAAGAGGTCAATGCAAATCCTCAACAACATGAAAAATGTTGCAAAAAAAAATGAATACCTTCCGATAAACTAAACTTGTTTGAACCATCACCATAACGTCATTCCAGATTCAATTGGAGTTCAAAAGAATAATTAACTGAGCTTAGGATTGAAGAACTTCATGAAGAATGGGTGGGTACAAATAAAATTTGAGTCTTTATCCTTTGTTTCTTAAACCATGAACCAAGCCACGTTACAACCCTTCAAAAGTCCTAATTGAAGCATAGGTTAATTTGAAAGCATACTGTTACAAAAGGTATCCTGACTCCTGTAAGGATTACTCTAAATCTTGATTTGAATTCACATTCATGCAAAAATTCTTTTACCTACTAAAAACGCATTTTCAAAAATTCAAGACAAGCATAAACTTTGCATTATTTGAATATTGTTGTTTGTATATGGCTAATTGTTTGACAGCGGAGAAATTCGCACAAGGAAGATCCAGGGAACAAAAACTCTTCTCAATGAACAAAATCATTTCAAGTGGGAAAACACTCCCAATTACAGATCTCCTGTAAGCAAGGGGGCATCAGCATGATCATTATCCAACACACCTGGGGCAGTCCAGTCAAGATTCCCAGAAGTCTCTCGAGAAATGCTAAATATACCAGGGGCATGTCTCCATCTGAATCATTCGAGGCATTAAACGCGAATCCCAACAAAGGGTTACATACAATCAGAAATTTCTTGGAAGTGCCATAAACACCTGCTACTAGGGGCAATGAAAAATCCCCCACAAAATCATTTTCATAGGGTGATCCCCAGTCAAGTCCCCACAAAGTCATCTCTACAAGGTTATCCCCATGAAATAATTTTCACGGATAAGGGTACAAACCCCTCAAGGCAAAATTCATGGATATCTCCATAAGGTTGGAACCATACAATCCCCAACCAGAGCTTCAATCTCAGGACAATCTTTTCCCCAGCTGATTTGGACCTAAAAGAAGAAGTCTTGTGGATCTCTTTCTAAGAGAACTCACCTTATTAGCAATTCGTCAAATAATCCTCAACAGGGTTTATTTCCCTAACAAACTACATACTCCCCAGCTTGAGTTTGTCTCTCTAAATCGCTGCAAATCAAGGGACTACAACTCCTCTTCCCCAATAGACTTTTCTACAATCTCCAGTGAGTTACTGCAAATCATGGACCCCGACCAGATAACAATTAACTTCCTTATCCCCAGCAAGTCGTTGTGAAGCCTGGAATTCGACCAGATAACAACTAACTTTTGATTCTCTCCAGCATAGATAATTCCCCAGTAGAGAAGCAAACAACTGAGGCTCCTGAACTCCTTTCCCCAAGCGGAAATCAACAATATCCACAGAGCCTTCTCAAGCAAAGCCAGTATTTCCCAACGGAGTTTCTTCTTAATCAACTAAACAGGAATCCCCAGTGGAAACATCCTAAAACAAGGTCCTAAGAGGAGCATACTCTTCGTCCACAGAAACGGCCCGAGATTTCATTTCCCCAGCATTTGTCAAGGATTTATTTTCTAGACAAATATACATTTCAATAACATTTCATATTTCACACATCTTATTTACATGCATGATAAATGCATATAGCATAATCTCATTTACTTTGAGAACATCATTACACCATGCATTTCATACATCCTGACATTGCATGCAGTTAATGTTTTGCCTTTTTAGGAAAAGGTCAATCAACATATGGCTATCATCAACAATTTTCAACAGGTCCAAGTTTAGTCTCTGAAGAGCAACTACCTATGTGACCAGATGCAGCTTTACATGGGCTCATCATGAAACAATCTTACATGGATTCCTATTTCATCATTGAAGCAACCCTTTTCAAGTTCCAGATTAATACCTGTAACAAGCCAGGAAAACTATCTGTGGACGACTGATTGTAGATTAATACATGTAACAAGCCAGGAAAACTATCTACATGAAGAGATTGAAGATTAATACCTGTAACAAGCCAGGAAAACTATCTTTCTTTCTCAGGTCAGAGATTAATACCTGAAACCAAACAGGATAATTATCTGCACGATCATCTGAAGTAACCCTACCCAGGTTCCTCCTCATTTCCAGATGAAGTTTTACACGGACTCATCATAAAGCAGCCCTACACAGGCAACCAAATACCTCCTCTGGTTAGATTCATTTCTTCCAGTTAATGACAAGATACCAAAGACCTCCTCTAGTTAGATTCATTTCTTCTAGTTAATGATAGGCAACCAAAGACCTCCTCTGGTTAGATTCATTTCTTCCAGTTAATGACAGGCGACCAAAGACCTCCTCTGGTTAGATTTATTTCTTCCAGTTAATGACAGGCGACCAAAGACCTCCTCTGGTTAGATTTATTTCTTCCAGTTAATGATAGGCAACCAAAGACCTCTTCTGGTTAGATTCATTTCTTCCAGTTAATGACAGGAAACCAAAGACCTCCTCTGGTTAGATTCATTTCTTCCAGTTAATGACAGGAGACCAAAGACCTCCTCTAGTTAGATTCATTTCTTCCAGTTAATGACAGGAGACCAAAGACTTCCCCTGGTTAGATTCATTTCTTCCAGTTAATGACAGGCAACCAAAGACCTCCTCTGGTTAGATTTATTTCTTCCAGTTAATGACAGGCGACCAAAGACCTCCTCTGGTTAGATTCATTTCTTCCAGTTAATAACAAGCGGCCAAAGACCTCCTCTGGTTAGATTTATTTCTTCCAGTTAAAGACAGGCAAAAGACATCTACTATTTCAGTATAAATCAACCAAAAGATTTATCCTGATATTTTCCCCAGTCACGCTGGATGACATCTATAAGCCCATCTCTAACAACTTTCCATTATATCTCCAAATGGTATCTTTAAGCCCATTCGCTACACAGTCAACTAACACATCTTCAAGTGCAAATTTCTGGGCACTCTAGTGTTCAATCATCTTCCACCTTCGAGTCACGAATGGCAGACTCGCCAATCTAACTCTTCAGGTTTAAGAAGATTGAACAAGGGCATCTGTTGTACCCCAAAATTTTCCCTCTCATTTCTCAAGAAATTCCTCCCAAAATCTCTCATGGCATCAAGTTTGCAGCGCTGATACATCAATTTAGGTTTGGAATTGGCACAAGGGCAAAATGGTTAATTGCATACTATAAAGTCAAACTTTGACTTTTGGAGCAAAATCATGTTTCAAGAGTCATATTTCATCAAGACATGTTGAAATATGAAGCTTATTTCATTAAGAAAATCAAAAGTCAATTTTTTTTTTGGAAAAGTCAAAATTCTAAATACTTGGAAATTTTTCTAAGTGTTTAGGAAAGATGATAAATTCAAAACTTCTGGACAGATTTTCACCATGATGCAAGTTGATTCTGGAAGAACTTATAACACAAGAGTTGTAGAGCTCAATAACATTTAAAACATTGCAGAACATAACTTCTTCTAGAAATGATGGGATTTCAAGTTATACCTCATCAAAGACACGTCCCTGAAATGTCCAGCAAATTCTGGACCTTTCCAAAACAGGATTTGGTTAGAACTTCTGGACCAGTTTTCACGAAGGTTCAATAAGAACTTGCAAGAGTAATTCAAAGAGAATCTGCAAGGCGCATTACAAGCTTTCTGGAAAGTCTGAGAACTCCTCCAGAATATGCTGGAGCAAAGAGATTCAAAGATCAGAAGTTGGATGTTTATTCTAAGTTACGCTGATGCTGAACTTCTGACCCAAACTTAGGCTATGACGCATAATCTCATAGTGCAGGATTTCTATTTTGATAAATCTCATCATCATTTAATGCTCACAACCACTTTTGAGTCTTTATCCAAAGGGTTTCCCCACGTGTGGCATAAAAGTACATTGTTGTCCACGAAAAGAAATTTTTTTGTACTAGTTTATGTTGGGCCCATGCTTTGCTTTTGCTTATGAGGGTACTTTTCCTTAAATTATGCTTACAAATCCAGTTTAGGCACGACTAGAATCTGCTAACCCCCATACTTGTTTAACTTGCTTCAAGAACAAGGCAACATCCTAGCATATGATGACTGTATCTTTGATCACTCCAAGCTACGGAATTCTTGCCTATAAATTGAACTTCATGGTCAACTATAAATGGGTCTAAGAATTGAAAATAAAAAGCCTTGAACCCCTGCTAAAATTCCAAGAATCCAAAACTGCAAACACGACTACAAAACCTGCTAGTTTTTTGATTTTTTGCATTCAAACTCCAATTTTCTTCAAGTGTTTCTTGACCAAACCATCCATACATCTTCTGATATACATTTAGAAACCATCCTAAATTCTGTTTTTAGGATGTAACACGTTCTCCATCAATATCCACCTCAAAAAGTTAGAACTTTACTCCTTGGCTGTTCCAGAATTTTCCAGCCTTTCATAGCCCAAGTTAAAAGTTGTTCTCGCCTGCTGAGTACGTGAGAAAGCTGATCAAAACATCACAAGCAATCAGAACAAGAATCCAGCTCACAGAGTATTTTCCAGCTGCAAGGTAAGCTTCTGCTGACTCTCATCATATTACTTAAGCATTGTCAGATTAGCATGTTCAAAAATACAATGTAGACATCCTGATTCTGATGATGTACATATTGAAACACGCGTGGCCGAACCTGTCATCTGGATGTAATGAAACATCAATGAAGTCGCCATCGAACGTCTTTTATCCTGCCGAAGGGGAAAGGTAAACATCGAGAAAATATGAAAAGGGAGAAATTACGGTCTTTCGACCGAGAGATCGGGTAAGGGAGTCTGTTACGCGAGGGGAAGGTGTTAGCACCCCACGCGCCCGTAGTACTCTATGGTATCCACTCTTGTTGTCTAATCTAATGGGTGTGGTCAAATCCTATGTCTATGGCTTAAAACTGAATAGGGAATGCATGCGAAAGAAAAAGAAAACAATGTAGGGAAAATAAAAGTTGTGCACGATCGAGCCCTACCCCAATGCCTACGTATATCTTTTAAGGAATCAGAGCATCCGTAGTTCGGCTTATGTATTTTGGTTGGTTTGTGTTTTTTAGTCAAAGACAAAAAAAAAAAACAGTTAAGATGGCAAAACATCAAGTAAAACAACAAAAAAATGAGATGGTAAAACATCGGTTAAATAATAACATGTCAAAGATGGCAAAACATCAAATGATAAAACAATCACACCTGACAACGACTTTGAGAGTCAAAGTAGGATAACAAACATGTGCGATGGCGAAATATCAGATTCAAACAAGTATGTGATGGCGAAACATCAGCTAAAAGATAACAAGGTATCATGGCAAAGATGGCGAAGCATCAATAAAAAACGGATGACGAAACATCACACCTAACAATGATATTGAGAATCAAAGTAGGGTAACAAACATGTGCGATGGCGAAACATCGGCTTCAAACAAGTATGCGATGGCGAAACATCGGCTAAAAGATAATAAGGTATCATGGAAAAGATGGCGAAACATCAATAAAAAACGGATGACGAAACATCACACCTAACAATGATATTGAGAATCAAAGTAGGATAACAAACTTGTGCGATGGCGAAACATCAGCTTCAAACAAATATGCGATGGCGAAACATCGGCTAGACAGGTAATAAGGTATAATGGCAAAGATGACAAAACATCAACAAATCAGATGGAAAAACATCACACCTAACAATGATACTGAGAATCAAAGTCTGATAACAAACATGTGCGATGGCGAAACATCGGCTTCAAACAAATGTGCAATGGCGAAACATTGGATAGAAGATAACAAGATATCATGGCAAAGATGGCGAAACATCAATAAAAAACAGATGACGAAACATTACACCTAACAATGATATTGAGAATCAAAGTAGGATAAAAAACATGTGCGATGGTGAAACATCGGCTTCGAACAAATGTGCGATGGTGAAACATTGGCTAGACAGGTTTAAAGATAAAACCAAGAGGCGCATAAACAAATAGGATTGGTTTGTATCTTTTACCTTGAAGAAGGGTTTGAGTTTATTAGAAGTGTTTTATGATTTGCCAAGAAAACAAATTTTGTTTTAAGATGAAAAATGCAAAGGAAGAAAAACAACTAAGGGAAACTAGCCTAGCACTATCCCTAGTGTTATCATACAATGATTGACCCTAAGGTTGAGGATAAAGGAAAATCCTACCCTATGTAAGCATACATGGATTCCTATCTTAATTAACATATCAAAGGAAGCTTAACAAAACTATCCTATAGGGAACATGCAATGAGAGCGAAGTCGTGATCTCAGTTTCTAAATTGAGTGACTCATCGATCAACAATTAAAGAAGAAAAACAATAAAAATCCTATAGGGAACATGCACTGAGAGCGAAGTCGTGATCTCAATTTCTAAATTGAGTGACTCATCGATCAACAATTAAAGAAGAAAAACAATAAACATCCTATAGGGAACATACACTGAGAGCAAAGTCGTGATCTCAATTTCTAAATTGAGTGACTCATCGATCAAAAGTAAACACAACACATGTATCAGACAAAAACCAGAGGGCCTCCTGACATATATCAGCAACAAAGGTCCCATCATGCAATCAAAGTACTATGCAAAATGAAAATAGAAGAAAGGAAATAATGCAATACCAAACAGATAACTATCCGTAGAAACTGAGCAAGAATAAAAGAAACCCAGAGAACTTCAAGCAAGATGGCATCAGTAGACAAATCAAGTTAGAAATTACGCCATCAGGATGTAAGTAATGAGATAATCAAATATGAACAAATCCCATGGGCAATATATAGCATTCACAATCACATGTATATATATATATATCCTGCATAAACCATCAAACATGCCAAACATAAGAGTAGTGCCAATATAATAAATTGTGTTCCATAAATAAAGTGAAACACAATAGCCCCAAGTCAAAACCGGTAAGCTTTTCTCAAAGTACCTCGCACATTCAACAACCCTTTAGGTAAGTAGCAATAAACCGTGAGGGAACTGTACGGCGTAGACTGATACGGCTGAAGCAGTAGCTACGTTGGTGTGGCACTTTAGATTGTATCGATATCCCTTGTGTTGGAACGAGGAGAATATGGATCATCTAAGGGGTCATTAAGCACCAACTGACCTTAGAACCTTTAAATTGACCAACTTGGCCATAGAACAGTAGCAGTATGCTACACTCATTGAGACTAAACTCTCGCGATGATTCCGGCTGCAAGAAAAGGTTGCTAAACTGGAATTATGACCGATTGAGGGTAGTCAGTGATATTGAGATCCTCTAGAACCCGGTTACTATTTTTAGGACAGGTTTAAACCAACTGAACTGAAAGAGGGTAGTACCTAAGCTCCTTGCCAGCCTGAACTCTAAGGGCTCTCTGTGTGACTTGTGTGCCTTTACCATGTTTGCTATTTGTGGATACCTGTGATGTGCCTTCTATCATGACATCATGACATCATAACATTGCATACATCTTGCATTGGACTAACCTATTTCAAAGACAGGAGGGATTCATCTTTGTTCTGTTTTGTAGGTCATGATGCCTATGCGTAGGAATACCATCCGGATCAACTTTGTCCAGGTTCCCACTGTGCTTAAAGATTTGATTGCAAAGATGCCTGATACTACTTCCTTCATCAGGAGACATGGGTATCTTCTCAGTTTGGTCACCTCCAAATTGGACGAGCAGATGATGAGTGTTTTGGTCCAATTCTATGATCCGTTGTACCATTGTTTTACTTTTCAAGACTACCAGTTGGTTCCCACCTTAGAAGAGTTCTCTGATCTGCTCGGTATCTCTATTCTGGAGCAGACCCTGTTTACTGGTTGGGAGAAGGTCCTTAGGCCCGAAGAGATTGCTGCAGCCCTTCATTTGACCAAGGAGGAGGTAATGGCTAATTGGGAGACTAGAAGTGGAGCAAAGGCTTTTTGACTAAGTTCTTGGTTGGTAAGGCTAATTATTTCTGGGATAGTCTAGACGTCAAGGCATTCGAGGATATTCTGGCTCTTCTGATATATGGCTTGGTATTGTTTCCGAACTCCGACTCTTTTGTTGATGTGAATACGGTGAAAATCTTCATCTCTCGTAATCCTGTACCCACTCTCTTGGGTGACATTCTTCATCAGCTTTATGCTCGTACTACCCGAAAACGGGGAACCTTGATGTGCTGTGCTCAATTATTGGCGAGGTGGTTTATTTCGCACCTCCCCAAATCAGTGCTGAAGAACAAAGAAGGCATGGGCTGGGCCTATAGGGTTATGTCTCTCTCTCATAACGACATCATTTGAACTTTTAAAGGTATGGACGAGGTGGCCGTTATTGATCGTTGTGGGGAATACCCCAATGTTCCACTGATAGGAACCCATGGAGGAATTTCTTACAATCCGTGCTTGGCCTTACGTCAACTTGGGCGTGCCAGAAGAGAAGGACCTCATGAGCTGCTAATGCCTAGTATCATCTTTGATTTTCAAGGGGATAGCAACGAGCAACGTCACAGATTCATAAGGGCTTGGGATGGAGTTCACAGATATGATCCACATGAGCTGGGTCCAAAGACTTCTCTTTCGATGGAGCCATATCTTAGATGGGTCTGTATCCATGCCCAGAAGCTGAGTATGCCGTATGAAGCCGTCCGACCTATTATTGTTGAAGTTGCTAATGAAGAGGGGATTCTTCCTACCATCCTCCATCCTTACATACCCATTGACATTGGGGCACTGAAAAGGTCTTGGATGCAGCTGAGAGAAGAACAGAATGCTTACCGAGAGAAGTTCAATGAGCAAGAGCAGAAGATCCAGAGGTTGACCGGGCAGCTGGAGAACGAGCAAATTCTCAATTATTATGTCCGCACCAACAAGAAGAGACCATGGGAGCACTGATCGTCCTTTGATTGTTTCCTTTCCAGTTTTTATTTACTTTTCAGTATTTCCATTCTTGTAACGCCCTGAGGGCATCAGTTGAACAATTTGAATTCCAAAGTTTATCTAACAAAGTGTGTTTCCTTTCTTGTTTACAAATTTGAATCTCCCGATTGTATTTGAAATCATGTCATACGCATTTCATCCCATGCACTTCATAACAGGTACCCTTTACAGGTCTCTTATCTTCTTCGCTGTCTATTTCAGTACTCATCATGTCTGCTGAACCATCAACTGAGCAAGCAATCAAGGCCCTACAGGCCCAGAATGCCCAATTCTAAGAGCTGTTCATGAATCTAGCTAAGGGTCAGCAAGATCTGAAGACCCTGATTCTGAAAGAGAAGAAGAAGAAGAAGAGGACAATCCTGTTTAACACAGGACACAGGTTTGGAAACAGGCTTTAGAATGAAGTTGATTTGACTACCTCATTTGGAGGGAAAGATAGTCAGGAAGAAAGGAGGGCTCCTAGCCTTGTGGTCTCCGACAACGAGACGGACTTTGATGAAGACCAATATCCTCCCGCTGAGGATAGATACAAACAACTGGAAGACCGGTTGAGTGCTATGGAAGTTCAGAAAGTGCCTGGTCTGAACTTTGGTGATCTGGGCCTATCATCTGGGGTGGTGATTCCTCATAAATTCAAGGCACCAACTTTTTCTAAGTATGACGGAGTTTCTTGTCCGAAGCTGCACCTCCGGTCATATGTGAGGAAGATTCAGCCGTACACCGCTGATAAGAACCTATGGATCCATTTCTTTCAACACAGTCTCTACGGGACTCAACTTGAGTGGTTCTACCAGTTGGACGGAGCCAGTATCCGCAGTTGGGAAGATTTGGCTACTGCTTTCTACAGGCAGTATCAGTACAACTCCGACCTTGCTCCCACGCGTACCCAACTCCAGGGTATGTCAATGGGAACGGGTGAAGGATTCAAAGATTATGCTCAGAAGTGGAGAGACCTCGCCGGAAGAGTGCAACCATCCTTGGCTGATCGAGAGCTTGTGGATATGTTTCTGGGGACCTTGTCTGGTCCATTTTTCAACCATCTGATTGGAAGCTCTTCGTCTGGGTTTACAGAGTTAATTATGACCGGTGAGAGGATTGAGGCTGGTATTAAGGCTGGTAAGATACAAAAGGGTGCTTCATCAAGCACCGAGAAGAAGCCCTTTAATAAAGAGTCCAATGCTGTCTACAGTTCGAAAAGACAGAATACACCTGAACACCGCCAAGCTGTTAATGCGGTTGTTATTTCAAAACCTGCTGGTGCTCCTCAACACAACAATCAACAGAAGGACGAGAGACCTCAAAGGCAATTCACCCATCTCAACATGACCTTATCTCAGATTCTTCCACAATTGCTGAAGAGCAATCTGGTGATTCCAAGGGAAGCCCCGAAGAATCCAAATACAACATCACCGAAGTATAACCCTAATTCCCGCTGTGCTTATCACTCTGATAGCCCGGGGCATAATACAGATGATTGTTGGGTGTTGAAGAACAAGGTACAAGACTTGATCGATGCGAAGGAGATTGAGGTCGGAGCACCAGAAAAGCCTGAGCAAGATGCAGGGGTGAATGCTATCAGGGATGATGATGATGAAGAATTTGACATTGACAGTTGGATCTACCCGACTGCTGATGGTGGACCAAGCAACTAGACAGCAAAGGACTTTATCCCTATTTCTTTTGTTACACAGTAATGAAAATTTTTGTTTTGAATTTGTAACAGACAATGTTTTAAACTCTATGGCCTGGTGTCTTACCCGGGGTACTGTGGCTTTATTTGTGAGGGCTTTATGTGTGTTATTTTCATATATCATTAATAAAAGCATTAGACGTTCTGGAATTTCAAATTTTGCGCTCCTTGTTTTTCTTTATTATATATTGCAAAACATCTATTTTACACACACTCACATATACAGGTCTACATCCACTCTGGATCTCACTGGTAACGACTCTGCTACTACCGGTTATGACTTCGAGAATCCGATCAACTTAGCCGAAGACGAAGGTGAAGATGATTGCGAAGTGCCTGGTGAACTTGCAAGACTGTTACTCCAAGAAGAAAGGGCTATTCAGCCGTACGAAGAGCTGGTGGAATCAGTAAATCTGGGTACAGAAGAGGATAAGAAAGAAGTTAAGATCGATGCAAATCTGGAGCTTAGTATGAAGCAACGGTTGATTCAGATGCTGCATGACTATGTTGAGATCTTTGCCTGGTCTTATGAAGATATGCCAGGGTTGGATACTGATATTGTGGTTCATCGCCTACCTACCAAGGAAGACTGTCCTCCAGTGAAACAGAAGGTTCGCCGAATGCGCCCAGAGATGTCTGAGAAAATCAAGGCTGAAGTAATGAAACAGTTTGACGCCGGTTTTCTAGCAGTTACTTCTTACCCTTAGTGGGTGGCCAATGTGGTTCCAGTGTCGAAAAAGGATGGTAAGGTTCGAATGTGTGTTGACTATAGGGATTTGAACAGGGCAAGCCCCAAGGATGATTTCCCTCTACCTCATATCGACGTTCTGGTTGACAACACCGCTCAGCATAAAGTATTCTCCTTTATGGATGGTTTCTCCAGTTATAATCACATTAAAATGGATCTCGAAGACATGGAGAAGACAACTTTTGTTACTCAGTGGGGCACCTTTTTCTACAAGGTCATGCCTTTTGGATTGAAGAATGCTAGGGCAACGTATCAGCGTGCCATGGTTGCTTTGTTTCATGACATGATCCATCATGAGATTGAGGTATACGTCGACGATATGATTGCAAGGTCCCAAACTGAGGAGGAACACCTTGACCATCTGCAGAAGCTGTTTGACAGGTTAGAGTTGTACAAGCTGAGGTTAAACCCGAACAAGTGCACCTTCGGGGTGATATCTGGTAAGCTACTGGGTTTCGTCGTGAGCGACAAAGGTATTCAAGTGGATCCGGAAAAAGTGAAGGCTATACAGGAAATGCCAGCTCCCAGAATAGAAAAAGAAGTCAGAGGCTTTCTGGGACAATTGAACTACATTGCCCGGTTCATCTCGCACCTGACTGCTACTTGTGAGCCAATCTTCAAGCTGCTAAAGAAAGATCAAGTAGTACGTTGGAACGATGAATGCCAGGCCGCTTTCGAAAGGATCAAATAGTATCTCCAAGAGCCACCTATTCTGATGCCACCAGTTGAAGGGAGACCCTTGATCTTATACTTGACAGTACTCGACAACTCAATAGGGTGTGTGCTGGGTCAACATGACGAGTCTGACCGAAAAGAGCATGCAATTTACTACCTTAGCAAAAAGTTTACCGACTGTGAGACCCGATACTCACTGCTCGAGAAAACTTGCTGCGCTTTGGCATGGGCTGCTCGCCGGCTGAGACAGTATATGTTGACTCACACTACTCTATTGATATCAAAGATGGATCCAATCAAGTATATCTTCGAAAAGTCTGCCTTGTCCGGGAGAATAGCAAGATGGCAGATGATTTTGACTGAGTATGACATCCAATATACGACCCAAAAGGCAATTAAGGGAAGTGTGTTGGCATATCATTTGGCACATCAGGCAGTGGATGATTACCAGTCTATGAACTTTGAATTTCCGGACGAGAATATCATGTTGGTAACTGATGGTGAGACACCTGGACCGGATGAAGGACCTGAGGAAGGATCCCGATGGTCTATGTACTTTGATGGAGCTTCGAATGCTTTGGGTAATGGAATTGGCGCCGTGATCATATCTCCTAAAGGCTCTCATACTCCGTTCACCGCCTAACTATGCTTCAACTGCACCAACAACATGGCGGAGTATGAGGCGTGCATTATGGGTCTTCGAGCAGCAATTGACCTAAGGATTAAGTTCTTGAGTGTTTTCGGAGATTCCGCTCTTGTGATCAGTCAAATCAAAGGCGAGTGGGATACGAAACACCCAAATCTTATTCCTTACAAGGAGTATGTATTGACGTTTCTTCCACATTTTGAGGAGATAACCTTTGAACACTTCTCGAGAGAGCAGAATCAGTTGGCGGACGCGCTGGCTACGATGTCTTCTATGTTCAAAGTCAATTGGGATAACGCGGCTCCCCGAATCATCATTGAAAGATTGTACGAACCTGCACATTGCTGTGATCTTGAGACTGAAGAGGTAACAGAAAAACCCTGGTATCATGAAGTGAAAAGGTATCTTGAAGCTCAGGAATATCCTGAGGGTGCATCTGTTAACGACAAGAAGTTTTTGAGGAGGTTCGCGGCGAAGTTCTTCATCAGCAATGGCATTCTTTACAAGCATAACCATGATTCGACCTTACTGCGTTATGTGGATAAGAATGAAACAGAAAGGATCATGGCCGATTTACATGAAGGTACTTTCGGAACTCATTCCAGTGGACATACCATGGCAAAGAAAATCCTTCGGGCAGGATATTATTGGTCCACAATGGAAGCTGACTGTTATCAGCATTCTCGGACATGTCACAAGTGTCAAGTCTATGCTGATAAGGTGTACATACCTCCAGTTCCTCTGAACATCTTGACGGCACCTTGGCCTTTTGCAATGTGGGGCATTGATATGATCGGCGAGATTAGACCTACGACATCCAATGGGCACCGTTTCATCCTGGTAGCAATTGATTATTTTACAAAGTGGGTTGAAGCAACTTCCTTTGCTACTGTAACCAAGAACGTCGTGGCACGGTTCATTCGGCACAATCTGATATGTCGATATGGTGTACCAGAGAGGATCATTACGGACAATGGTACCAATCTCAACAATAAGATGATCACTGAGCTCTGCAAACAATTCGAGATACAACATCACAACTCTTCTCCTTACCGGCCGAAGATGAATGGGGATGTAGAAGCGGCTAATAAGAACATTAAGAAAATTGTGCAGAAGATGACAGTGACATACAAAGACTGGCACGAGATGTTACCATTTGCTCTTCATGGGTACCGTACCTCAGCGCGGACGTCAACAGGGGCAACACCCTATTCCTTGGTATATAGCATGGAGGAAGTCTTGCCTATTGAAGTTCAGATACCCTCTCTTCGGATCATGAAGGATGCAGGTTTGAGCGAAGATGACTAGATTCAGACTCGGCTTGATCAGTTAAACCTAATTGACGAATAGAGACTTACTGCTATTTGTCATGGTCAGACGTACCAAAAGCGGATGATCAAGGCATTTAACAAGAAAGTTAGACGACAAGAGTATCAAGTTGGATATCTGGTAATCAAGCGTATTATCTTACCTCAAGGTGATCCCAGGGGAAAATGGACCCCTACTTACGAAGGGCCATTTGTGGTTAAGAACATTTTCTCAGGAGGAGCTATGATTGTAACCACCATGGACGGTGACGACCTTCCTCACCCCGTCAATGCAGACATAGTGAAAAGATACTACGCCTAATCAAATACCCGCTAGGTTGACTGGCCTAGGCAAAAATAAGGGCTTCCCGGCGAACCAAAAGGGTTCGGGCAAAAATAAGGGATGAAATGAAAAAATATGTACACCCAGCAAGTCGAAAACCTGAAAAAGTGGCTTGGGCAAAAAAAGGGTATCCCGGTGGACCGAAAACCCGAAAGGGTAGTCCAAGCAAAAATTAGGGATCAAAGCGTAACACTATGTCTCATTGGATCACATTGCATCCAGACCTCGGTATCAACTATCAAGCTCGGACGACAATAATCAATCTGATTCATCTTCAACTAGCAGCAAAGTGATGAGATGCTCAAAAATATAAAGGCAATAGCGGAGTTGGAACCCAGTGGGATTATTCATATAGCTGTTTTGTTTTGTTTTTCACAAATTGTGTAAATTCTATTATTCGACGGCGTTCTCTTACTAGGACGTCAGCCCCTTGTACAAAAACGCCTATTCACATGCCAAACTTCAAAATCAATACAAATTCATTCTCAAAGAAATCTCAAACTGTTTTTTTCCTTTATCTGTTTTGTTTTGCAAAGAACGTCCAATGTTCATTTTTGATATATGCATTTGACATTAATTGCTGCTCATAAATATTTACATGCGAAACAAAAGATGATTACTGGTAACATCAGAAACAGGGGCAATAAGAATTGTCCGAACTATACAATTGCTCTGTCCACCAGGTACAAAGGTAGATTCAGCTAAAGAATATGGCTAAGATACTTTCACTCCCCGCGGAGTAAGACAGTAATGGTAGCTCTCCCCAGCTGAGACTTGCAACTATGAACGAATCAGCAATGCTCTCCCCAAACAAAGTTGATCTACCATCAGCACTAAAAAGGCTTGATGTCCCAGGCAGACTTAATATTCCCCAACGGAGTATAAGAATATTCCCCGACAGAATACAAGATACCCCCAGTGGAGTCAATATTTTCCCAGCATGGTCTAAAAAACTTCCCCAACGGAGTTGAAGCATCATCCCCAGTAGACTCTGGAAGTTTATCCCCAGCAGAGTACAAAAATAACTCTCCCCATCCAAGTTCAAAGGATCATTTCCAGCAGAATTCAAAAGATTATCCCCGCAAGAGTCTAAAGGGTTACCCCCAGCAAGTTGCAACTGAAAGATATCCCTCAGTGAAGTTCTTTCCTTTCACAAAACAGGAATTCAATCCTCAACAAATTCAATATCACCAGCAACGGTAATCCATCCCCAGTAGAGTTTATCAGTGGAATCTTCAACAGAGCATCTCTTCCCCACAGAGAAATCTCCTCATCAGTTTATTCCCCAACAGAGTCATCCTCTCCTGCAGGTTTATTCTTGCAATCACCTTCGTTCACCATCCCCAGCGGAAACGAAGAATTCAACTATATTCTCCAACAGCTATCCAGGATTTATTTCCCCCAGCTAAAGCATCACATTTCCATACATCATGATACATGCATATACGCATAATACCACACAATCTCATTTATGTTGAGAACATCATTGCTTGATCCATATCATGCATTGCATATGGATGACCTTTACCTTTCAGGAAATATGAAGTTAAATTCTCAACTATGTGGAAGACTTTCTCTGGTCCAGTTAAATCGATTCCTAAAGATTTTTCTGATGCCGATCCAGTTGAAGTTTATCCAAGACCTTCTCTGGTCCAGTTAAATCGATTCCTAAAGATTTTTCTGATGCCGATCCAGTTGAAGTTTATCCAAGACCTTGTCTGGTCCAGTTAAATCGATTCCTAAAGATTTTTCTGATGCCGATCCAGTTGAAGTTTATCCAAGACCTTCTCTGGTCCAGTTAAATCGATTCCTAAAGATTTTGCTGATGCCGATCCGGTCAAAGTTACCCCGAGACCTTCTCTGGTCTAGTTAAATCGATTCCTAAAGATTTTTCTGATTTCGATCCAGTCAAAGTTATTCCAAGACCTCCTCTAGTCCAGTTAAATCGATTCCTAAAGATTTTTCTGATGCTGATCCAGTTGAAGTTATTCCAAGACCTTGCCTGGTCCAGTTAAATCGATTCCTAAAGATTTTTTTGATGCCGATCCAGTCAAAGTTAATCCAAGACCTTCTCTGGTCCAGTTAAATCAATTCCTAAAGATTTTTCTGATGCCGATCCAGTTGAAGTTATTCCAAGACCTTGCCTGGTCCAGTTAAATCGATTCCTAAAGATTTTTCTGATGCCGATCCAATAAAAGTTATTCCAAGACCTCCTCTGGTCCAGTTAAATCGATTCCTAAAGATTTTTCTGATACCGATCCAGTTGAAGTTGTTCCAAGACCTTGACTGGTCCAGTTAAAGCGATTCCTAAAGATTTTTCTGATGCCGGTCCAATCAAACTTAATCCAAGACCTCCTCTGGTTCAGTTAGATCACCGATAAGATCTCCCTGATTCATTCTCTAGTCGAAGTTCAGACCACCTGTCAAAAGTCTCCAAATGGAATCTATAAGCCCATTCCCGATATCACAAGGCTGATACCACTTCATGCGAGTGCAAATTTCTGGGCACTCTAGTGTTCAATCACCTTCCACCTTCGGATCACGAAAGGCCCGAAAGCCAATCTATATCCTCAGGTTTAAGAAGATTGAACAGGGGCAGATGTTGTACCCCAAAATTTTCCCTCCCATATTTCTCAAGATATTGCAAGAATAATCTCCAAGTGGCTCAAGATTGCTCAAGAGTGGGACAGTCAAATCATCTCCTAAGGCAATCAACCTCAAATTAGGGTTTTGTGTTGCATCAAGGTCCTTGTATCCAAATGGCATCAAGTTCTCCCCAATGTCTTAATATGTTCTCAAGTTCATCCATGTCAAATTTCAAGCCTTGTAGAGGAAGTTTGGTCAGTCAATTGCTCAAGAGGTCCAAAAATCGACTGTGCTAGGGCAAAAGTCAACTGTGACCCAAATACAGTCAAACTTCAATATTTTTTGTCAACATTCTCATTTTGAAGGATATTTCATCATTTGATCAAGGTTTGATCATGATTCATCAAGGATTGCTCAAAATTCATCAAGACTCAAAAGTTGCTAAATTAGGGTTTTGTAGGAAAAGTCAACTCAACTTTGACCAAGCATAACTTTCTCATAATTTATGAGAAATGACCCATCCAAAGCTCATTTTGAATAGGATGCAATTTCCTACAATCCATATTCATAACCCAATACCAAGAAATGCACTCACAAAAAGTTACAAATTTGGACATTATAGGTCATTTTTGAAAGTCAACAAAAACACATTTTTTTACAAAGCTTATAACTTGAGCATGGAATATCAAAATTCGATCAAACCAAAAGGGTTGGTTATAGGACATCTCAAGCTTTCTAAAAAGTCTAAGAACACTTCCAAAAGTTCATAATTGAAGGAGTTATGCATTGTTGAAGTTGGGCATTTTTGCAAAATTGCCAAAAGTCAACTATCCCAAAAACTTCAAATTTTGTCAAATGGGCCCATTCTTTTTCACTTGATTTGGTCTTGTCACACTACACACGTGTCCTAGCTTCACCCTTGTGTCCATTTATTAATTTTTCTATTTTATTTGATTTTTATTGAATTAATTCCTTTTAAATCAATTAAAATCACAAATAAAATCCAAATATTGATCATTTAAGATATTTTTGATTGATATAGGTCTTAATTGTCATCACGGACATGATCAAATCCGTATCAAGCCATATCATGAACAAAATATTTGATTTTGGACAAAATTGGAAGCTTTTTAATGGTGAATCAAATCATATCTCCAAACATCAATGCATAAGGATTCAGCCCAAGAAAGTTAACCTAATTCACTCCATGTTACATATACAATGCAAAGGCACGAGTTTGAGTACCTAGAGGTTGCAAAATCACAAGAACAAAACTTGAAAAAACTTGGAAAAATCTTGAAACTGAAATCACTCATAGAGGTGTTTTCAAGACCAAATCTCATCACCAATCCATTGCTGGACATCCACTGAAGCGAAACCAACTCCTAACCAGTCTCCATACACGTTCTAAAGCGCTGTAAGTTTCTCCGAACATAGGCGTGTTCAGGAGGGAGAGACGAGCATGACCATGGTCTTGGAACTAATTTCCATGGTCTGAAATTGATTTTAGGAGACACCTACGCATTTAGCTGCGGATGTAAATCCGCAGGTAAAAAAACCAGGTTTCAACGAGGAAGACGAAGGCGTGTCTCCCTCCTATTGGTTGATTCAAACTTTCGCGCTTTTTACTTTTTTAATTCTGGAATTTTATTTGTTTTCTAATATAATAATTGTTGTCCAATATTATGACAAATGGAGCGTAGTGGCTCAGTGGCGAAGGCGTTAGTGTGTGATACAACAAGACCTGGTTCGAATCCCAGGTCCCCCAATGCATTTGTATTATTTTTCTTCAGGTTATTCCATGCAATATCCCAGGCGCAGCGCATCATACACCATCACCTAATCATCTGCCAGATGGCCCCAGGCCAGATCTGTTGGCCCAAGAATAAAGGCCTATGGTGGGATCAAGTCAGCGCATGCGTGGAGAATCAGCAAAGTCAACGAGGCTTGCACTATTGGGCCTTGAAAACTGTTAATCTCACCCCTAATCTGGGCCCAAACCCCCTTGGTTATTTCTTTTTCTTTCTATTTCTTTTATTTCTTTTATTTGATTGTTTGATTAATTATTTTTATTATTTAAACTAACCAATTAAACTTTTTCCTCATAAAATCAAAAACCAAAAATATATTTTATTTATTAAAATTAAATTCAGCACTTTATTTTTGTAAATAAATATTAATTTAATTAATTTAGTTTAAATTAGGTATAACTTTTAATATTTTTGCAATAATTAAAATTAATTAGGTCTTACTAATTTTAAATCAAATTTATTTTATTTCCTTAAATATCAAAAACTCCAAAAAAATATTTTAATTAATTAATTAATTTAATTGTTAACTTAATTTAATTTCCTTTTAATTCAAAAAATAACAAAAAAATCACTTTCTTTCAAAAAGGGTCAAAACCCTAAAAAATGCGCCCGATTTAATTTCCTCGCACGCGATCCATTTTATCATATTATTGTACCTGTTTCCGGAATGTAATATTTTAAATAGGACTTTAATTATTTTATCGCTTTATTTTATTTTTCGCATTTTAATTTCAAGGGTTGTTTTTGGCGATGTAAATACCCGACGCCTTGTAATAGTTAGATTTAATTTCCGCAATTTAATTTTTGCAACTTATAAACTGTTAGATGTTTAGTAATAGGGAATGCATGACAAGATCAAATGTTTAAACCTAAAATCAACGTAGATAACCATTGACATGTACAAAGATAAAGTTAACTGAAAATAACACACTCGCACATGCGCACTCTTAGGGTACACCTCGCTTGGTTGCCTTCGAACGTGGTGATTGAGTATAGGAAGTTTTAGAGGTCACCCTCTTGTCTAAAGATCATAGTTGCCTCAAAACGGTTGCCTTGGAAAAATGATCTAAGACATTAGGGTTACCGCTAAGGCGTCCTAACATTGCTTTAGTGACCACACGCCCCTTAATCGAATTGACCCTCAAAACTCCAACGATGATGCTACCTACTCATCAATAGTGGGATAACATTATCTAAAGCACATTAGCACAGATTGATTCCTTTTTCGAGTAGGTAGATAGTTCTTAAGTACTTGCTCCTTTCAAAACAAAACAAAACTTTTCGCACTTACACTCTTTTTCAAAACAAAAACTTCTTTCAAACCCACAAACACAAAGAAAAGCAATTTTTGAAAACACTTTGAGCAAGTACCTAGAGCCCATGGATAACCACTGATAGAAAGGGTGCTAACACCTTCCCTTTTTATAATCTACCCCCGGACCCGAGAAACATCTCGAAAAAGGAATTTTTCTGTACTTTTTTCCTTTCCTTGTTGGATAAAATAAAAGTCGGTGGCGACTCTTGCTTACCGCGACATTTTGCGAAAACAAACGCAAAACGCAAACCAACATTCCAAAAAACAGTCAGTTCTCTCCCACCGTATCATAATAAGATAGTGATGCTTCATGAATTGGATCATCTAGACCCCAATTACTTCAACTTGGACCAAACCCTAATTTTGATTGATTCCTCAAAGGAGAGTGATGAATCATCTTCAAAACTTCAAATCCTCTGGATGTTCTTGCCAATTGCTTGTAGAAAGACTTTCCAAATACCAAAGAGATGTTGTAGCTTCCAAATCAAGACTTGTACATCAATAACCTTGATCAAGAAAAACCCTAATTTGACTGGTGAATCAAAAGAGAGATTCCTCTTATAATCAAACACAAACTTCAATCCTCTGATGATCCAAAGAGCTGGATAAAATATCTTGAGATATGTAATAACTTTTGAGCTTTGACAGATCCAGAGGTTTAGATGATAAAGTTCTACTTAAGAAACTTGTCAATGCAATCACCCTTCAAGGCTTGAGGAAGACTTGATAAACAAAGTACTTTGATCCCATCATAATGTATGAATGCAATGCAATATGATATTCAAGATGAAACATAAGCCTAAATCAAGAGGGTAAATTTTGGGGTGTAACACATATTCTGAGGTTTCATGTATTTTTTGCCTAAGTAGGGAGAATATCAGTTTAGAACTTTTTAAGGAAATTAGGATTAGTAGATACATGCTTATATCTGATTTACAGTCCTGATATTCTTATGTTTCTGAAACCATGATGAAGCCTGCTATAACTACCATGTGTGCATTTTCTGTTTTGTTGAGAAATGACTAAGCTACAGATGCTCTGACTAGCATGGAGAAGGAGATGAAGTTCATCATCAGAGTGTACTTTGTGATATATGTTTATATTTTTGCTTCTAATACCAGATGTATAGCCATCCCAGTGGTAGAGAATGCAAACATAAGACATTAGTGTTAAGGGTCGTGAGTTCTAGTCCTAGAAACACCTTTTTATGTTTATTCCCTGACATTTTTCCCATCCTGGGCCAGAACTTCTAGACATCCTCACCCAACAACATTATCACCTCACCTTCTCAAACAACCAGAACTTCTGACTTGCCAGTGACACTAGAACTTCTAGATTCCCAGCTACATCAGAACTTCCAAATTCTCTCAACAACCAGAAACTCCCGACTTTCCAGTAACATTAGTATTTCTAGGCTTCTAGCGGCATCAGAGCTTCTAAAATCTCCTTTGTTCCCAGCGGACCCAGAACTTCTGACCTTTCCTATTTCTACTAACATGTTATTTCTGTTTTTGTAGCACACCAGAGTCAGAACTTCTGATCTCTCTTATTTCAACGACACGCTGATTCTGGTTTCTTTCCCTTTATTATTTTTAACTTCACTTTTATTTTCATTAATCAAAAACACCAAAAACATTTTTACATTTACATGCTTTATTTTATTTCTTAAAACAAAAAGACTAAAAATATTTTCTTAAGCAAATTTATTTCTTCTCTTAACAAAAACAAAAAAAAGTTCATTTTACATTCTTGTACATTATTCAATATGGTTGTAATAGATAATTAGGACTTTAATTTCTTGCAGTCCCCATTTGTAAAGTTGTACACCCTATCCCCCTAATGATTGTAATAACGTAGAATATTTACTTTCAATAATTTATCGCTTTCATATAAATGCTAGTAATTAGGGTTTGTATGGAAAGATAAAATCAACAGGTAGCAAACCCTAATCCAATATTAAATGCATGCAAATCAAACATCATTCACACATGCACCCTTAGGGTAATTCCACTTGTTGCCTTACAAAAATGGTCATGTTATGCATGTGAGACGTCTTAGCAAAACAATCAAAAATACAAGATCTTGGTCCCTTGATGACGCTCCAAGTGTTGCCTTTCAAATGATCTTAGTCCCTCAAAGAGAAATGCTAAGATATCTCACAATATTGCTATCATGACTATACGATGACCCACGCCCGTCCCTTTACATCCAAATATAAGGCTTCTTACCAATTAATGGTAAGATAGCAATATCAAAAGAAAAGAGAAATTAACTAAAAAGACATTTGAGTAGGTAGAAACGTTCCTAGTTGCTTGCTCATTTCCAAAACAAACATCCTTGCTCACTTTCAAAACAAACCCTTTCAAAACATGAAATATTTTCAAAAGTCCAACACTTTGTACACGTTCTTACAACACAAGAACCATTACAAAGTTTGCCTAAACGAAGGCTCCTTTTCAAAATACTTTCAAAAACCACCACAAAGCACATTTTCAAATAAAAGAAAGGGATCATGAAAGCAACTAAGAGCCCATAGATAACTATGGATGAAAAGGGTGCTAACATCTTCCCTTTTCATAATCTACCCCCCGAACTCAAGAAATAATCTCAAAGGTCTTTCCTGTTCTTTTCCATATTTCTTTTTGGATAAAAGAAAAGTCGGTGGCGACTCTTGCTAACCGCAACAATTGCGATAAAACAAAAAACATCCCAAGTCATTTCTCCCACTGTATTACAAAGTGCTTTTGCATATCAATAAATCTCAAAGAAAATTCTGAAAAATTGATTGCACGCTACATGTTCGATAAATTGTCATATTATGTTTTTAATATGATTTCATTGGAAATAGGAAACCGTTGTGTTGAATATCAAATGGTTAATTGAGATATTATTATGTTGATTGATTTTATCATTATGATTAATTCCATATGGCTCGTGCATCTTTGAGTTTCCAATAACTAGGTTTGTTTAGACTACCATGTTTATCTAGGCCAAAATCGTTACACTCAACGTTGTTTTTCAAATAAGTTTTAAATAATATTTTTGAAATGTAATTTTTATTTGGGGATTTATCCCCCTCTAGATTTTGTGCCGTAGTCTAATAAGTGGTATCAGAGCTCTGGTTAATTTTGTGCTTCGAAACTCTTATTAGAAAATGGCGTACGAATCTAAAGGGATTTACAAAACAGCCCCAAAATTTTTTTTCAGAAGAAAACTATAGCTATTGGAAATCTTGTATGCACATTGATGTTATTTCATATGACAAATATATATGTAACGCTATTACTCAAAACAACTTTAATGTCGTTGTTACATCTAAGCCTGAAGCACTATGGAATAACGATGATAAGAAAAATTCATTAAATCTCTTTAATTGTTTGAATGCACTTGGTATACCTATTTCCAATGCAATCACTACTAACAAAGTTTTGAGATGTCTTATTAGGAATTAACAATCGAAGGTCACCGTGATCAAGGAAGCTAATGATCTTACAACACTTGATATCACTATATTATTTGGTAAGTTTGAAGAAAACGAGCAAGAACTTATTTTCTTAGATAAGCATGAGAAAAAGCTTGAGAAGAACAATAAAAAGGAGAAAGACACGAATAAGGAGGAAAGAACAAAGTCTGAAGCTCTAAGAACATCAAGTTCAAGGTCCTCAAATTGTGAGCACGTAATATGATAGTGATTTTAGTAATGATGAAGATTTAAATTATCACTATGGTTGCATTGCCCAGATGCAACTAATTATTTCACTAACCTCCAAGGATTCAATGAAGATTGAGTACCTAGCTTGTCTTATTACTTTGTACTAACATTTTCTTGACTCTATGAAGAGAATATGGGTTCACGTTTATGGTGGATCAAGGGATATGAACACATTCTAATTCTAATGAATATGCGGCAAGATGATGCATTATGTAATATAGAAAGCAACAACAAATTTTTTTATTGGTAAAAGATGCGTAAGTTACTTTTGATGTTGTATTTGAGAATACTCGAAAAAAGTATTTCATTTCATGATGTAGGTTTATCTTTAAGATACATACTCAATAACGCCGAAGAAGGAATTGATCAACTTGAATCAGTGAAACATGAGGAGGAGAAAGATAACTAACATGGAGAGGATAAAAGATGAGAGTTCAATATAAATTTTTGATTATTAAATTAATTACCTTCTTGGAATCATCACAAGTTATACTTTTGGATACTTTGTCAAAGTGAAAATTTGTAAGATCGTGTTGTTCTAAAATTTTTGTGGCATACTTTGCATTGGTGCATCTTTCTTTCGAGTTCCGTGTGAAATGCAAGTGAATCCTACATCATATTGTACGATGAGGTAGTATCAATTTAAATTTTGCTTTGTTAGTAAGTTTCTCTCTTTTATGTGTTTATCTCTATAAATACATGACATACTTGATGTATGGTATACTTATTATGAGTGTTCATTTGTAACATATAATTCTCAATTGATAGTCATAATGAGTTATCAATTTATATACTTGAAATGACTTCGTCATATTATATTTTCATGTATTTTTATAAACACTTATGTGTATATTGTCATGTTTAGATTCATTAAATATCAACCATAACACATTTGACATTACATCATATTTGATTTTACTAACATTCGACTTGTCAAAGAATTTGCTAAGCTTATGCAGGGATTATTTGAAATGAATCTTATGGGGAGTTGAATTACTCTCCGGGACTTCAAATAAATTAACTCAAGTAAGGAACACATGCGTTTGTAATTACCTTCGCGATCATGTTGAAAAATGGGATGTTGTGTTCATGTATCTTGATAGTGAAAATCAACTTGTCGACATTTTCACAAAAACAATTGCAACCAAATCGTCTTTCAACAAACATATGGAATTGGGGATTATTTTTGACTCCAATGTTGCCTTCTTTATTATGATTCTTGCACTTTTATACTTTTTCTCTAACAATTTGTTTGAGTATTTATATTATGTGAGTGCAACTTCCATTCCATCAAGAGTGAGGTAATATTGTTCCAAATTTCTCCTTGAAAGTAAGATTTTCTTAGTACATGTTTAGTTGATGAAAAATGCTTTCTATGTTCTCAAATGATGAAAACCATGAATTTTCATTTCCAAAATTTGTTATTGATAACCATTGCGTGTTTTCAATTTATATGCTTATAATTACTTCATGTATTAATTATTTCAGACTTGTATAAGTTTGTTCTTGTATGTACAAGTATGTGTTTCTATTATTATTTCTTGCATTTTTGCATGAGTTGAATGTGAGCATGTTAATTGCATGTACGATTCATGTTGTAGTTGATTCACATTTTATGGTAACATTTTCATTTTGGATTGAGTAATGACATGTTCTTGTCACAATGCTAGGAACATGCGTGTGCAGCATCGGGAGTTCCATTGTGTTGTGTTACAAAATTGTGATGCTATAGGAGCAACTTAACTAGCTTGCTCTTGCATCATATTCATTATTATTCGTGCAATTGCATTACATGTTTGGTAATGTTTTATGCCTGTCATCTATTATTATTATTTTTTGGCATCATTACATATATATGAGGATATGTAATTGTATTCTCTTCTTTGCAAAAATGCCTCTGTGTGATATATTAGTATTGGTATTGGAATATGATATTTCTCACGATTTGTCTACTTTCTTTTTGATATTGTCAAAGAGGGAGAAGAATATGCGAGATAAAGATGGGAAGCACAAAGTGAGGGGGAGCCTTCGATAACTACATGAAAGGCATCATCGCAAGTTTTGCCATCATCAAAGATGGGCATTTTGTGAGTGCGACTTCACTATTAGATGTTTTGCATGATGTTAAAACTCGGAAAGCTAGTGTAGCGATAGAAATGTTTAAGACTAAGTCATTGGATTGATTTGACTTGACTTATACAGATCAAAATAAAAAACTCCACCGCACTTTATTGTTTCCAAAGGAATGGGAAAAGAGCGAATAACCCAAAAGAGGGGGGAAATATTTAAGGTAAGGGGGTTGGTTATGCAAAGGGAAGGTATTAACACCCTAAACATCTATGGTACTCCGCAGGAATCTCTTTGTAAAAATCTGTATATTTTGGCTATAAAAATGTTGTATGTAAAAATAGATGGTGGAGGTGAGAAAAGAAATATGTTTCTTATGATTTTTGCACCCGCCGCGGTTGCGAACCTTTAGTGCCTACGTACCACCTTTAGTGCAATAGGGGATCAGGGTACATGTAGTTCCTCTTTTAAAATTTTAAAACACAAGTATATTGGTTGATTTTAAGAGATAATATATCATCGTCATCGTCCGTGTGGAAAACATACTTACTACCCACAATCATGAAAAAGGAGAATTTGCATCATCTCAAAGTGGAAGATATGGCTTGGATTTAAAAATCAGCAATGCCTCACTCAACACCTAAGTGGAAAATATCTCTCTTCACTACACATTGTAGAAGTATAGTTGTTTGCATCACTACAAGGATTGACAAGAGTCTAATCTTTTGAGAAAAGTTTTAAGATAAAAGACAAAGTGGCAAAATGGTTTGAAATGAGATTGATTGACTTTTAGTCTTCTGACAAAAAGGTCAAGGTATTATTAGATTGATTAGGGTTTATTTATGAAAATGTTTTGAAATTGCATGGACCTAAGTCCAAGTTTATTATGAAAGTGGTTCAAGTTAAAAAACAAGAAGAGTTTTCAAAAGGAGGAAGAAGATTTTTGAAATTAAAGAAGATGGGAGGAGAAGAAGAGACTATCCTAAAGCATAAGGTAAAAGCTAGGGATAAGAACCATCTAACCAACAAGAAGCCAATACTTGAAATTATGAGCCAAGATAGAATTCACATTCTTTGGATTGAAACCCAGAAAGCA
Organism: Vicia faba; assembly: GCA_948472305.1. Classification (NCBI taxonomy): domain Eukaryota; kingdom Viridiplantae; phylum Streptophyta; class Magnoliopsida; order Fabales; family Fabaceae; genus Vicia; species Vicia faba. Next base: position 306,440,291 of record OX451735.1, on the reverse strand, counting down.
AAGATACTAGACCTCTTGTAAGAACCAAACTTGAAGTGTATTAAGTCTTCACAAAAATTGGGCAGAGTAATGGCTGTATACGGGTGAATTCCAGATTACAAACAAAGTATGTAATTACAATAACCTGCACACAAAGCAAACAAACAACCCAATGTCTTGATGTAAACCTCAAGAAATCCAGACAAAATATCAATTAAGATCACAAAGTCTCCAACATAGGCTAAGGTTTCTAATCCTAAGTCCAGGAAGTCCAATGCTCCATAATGCCAAGGATAGTAACGAAATAGTCCAAGCTTCATTAAGGATTTTTAGGGTCCATATTGATTATTAAGTATCTTAAGAAAAGAAAAGAAAAACTCAAGTGAGCAAAATAAAAATGACAAGAACGTAAATGCTCAAATGAGAAAAGATGAAAATGGCATGAAATGTAAATGCTAAAAGTAAATAGTGTATAAATATAAAAGGGCATATAATAAGAATACAAGATAAAGTCAATTATTAATGATCAGTGATTAGTTGAATGATCATCTTGAAAATTGCATTTGGAACTTGTTAGTGGATTGGTAGAACCAAAGCCTCCACACAACAAGTTGCATTTGCTTTTTGTCAAGTATATCATCCATTTGGAATCCTCATAAGTACAATTTAATGATCAACGATGTTTAAGTGATCCGTGTTGACCAAAGGTGTTGCAGATCTATTAGAGGATTGGTAAAACCAAAGCCTCCACACAATGGATCTCAAGGTTATTGGATCAAAGAGATCAAATTAACATACTTGGGATTACAAACATAAGTTTGGGCCACGAATGATCATTTATTCGAATCGGGAAAAAATTCAGTGTTATGTTAAACAATCGTAAGTGGACTTATATAGAAGTCGCACCTATTTTGAGGCCGGTAAATAGCAATCTATGCACCATTTGTTTTGAGACATGATATAGAGATCATGCTCCAATAACACTTAGTGCAATAATAAGGGGATGAGATGAAGTGGGGTGGGAGAGAATATATAAACCACTTTTGAATTAAATTTAATCAAATTATTATTAAAATCATTCATCCATTTTTGTGGAGTTAAACTCAACACTATGAATCCAATGATGTTAATAAAGCTCATGATCAAAAATTTAACCCAAGATGAACCAGAAAATAAACACAAAATAATATTGCATTTAATATATACATTAAAAAAAGGTTTAAAAATGTTTAAAAATAGAAAAAATATCAACTATGTTCCAATTAATCAAGAAATAAAAAGTAATACCATAGAAAAATCAGAAAAGGGCTCAAATGATTTTATAAATTTTTTGGTAATTTTTTAAAGTCAGAAACTATTTTTAAAATTAAAGGAAATGGGTAAAATAAACCAAAAATGAAAAAAAAATAACAAAGTCAGAAACAAAAATAAAATAAGGTCACCAATATTTGTCACAATATCATTGGATAATTTTTTCAGAATTTAAAAATGCATAAAAGTATTTTTAAACATTTAAAACAAATCAAATAAAGTGAAAATTTATAAAAAAATATCAAAACACAAAATTAAATTGTGAATAAATAAAAATCAGAAAGACAATAATCAAAAATATTTTTCATAATTTTTTTAGATTTTTTGGACTTAAAATGAATTTTCTATGATTTTTTGAAGTTTAAAATAATTAAATATAAAAATCACAAAATAAAATAAAAGTAAAAAATATGTGGACCATTGGACGAGAGTCAAAAAGCGTTAGTAATGAAATCCAAGGGATCTTGCACGCTGTGCATATCGTGGTCATTAGTGAATAAAGTACTGGATCAATTATTAAATCAGAATTCAAAAATAACAAGTGGTGCGCCATCATTGGTTGGAAGATGACACGTTGGTCATCTTCAACCTCCAGCCAACATGAATTGCAGGTCTCTCAAACTGTTAAATCAGAAACTCAGACCTATGCCATTCGCTTCGTCTCTTCAAGACGAAGACAACCACACTTTCGTGACAAATTTATATAAACTGTAGCTCAAGCAATTTGGAAGGAAAATTTTGAAAAGGGATTTGAAATTTCATGGTCAAAATGTGTTTCCAGTTGAAAGCAAGTGTTGTGACTAGAACTAGGGCAATGAGAGCATCATAATGATATCAAAGTTTTGAAGAATTGACGAAGGAATCCACCTATTGAAGTTGAGTTGCAGAGCTATGAAGCTGGACTTCTATGGAGCAATATAGGGCACGATTCAGGGAAGATCAAGGAAGGTGAATTGATAGAGAAATTAGATTGAAAAAGGCTTGAGAATAGATTTCGAAGTTGCTGAATTATGAGTTATGGAACAAGTTTGGCAGGGTAATTCTGGCTATCCAAGCTTGAGAAAATGAATGGGATAACTCATGTATTTATAGAAGAAGCAAATGGGATCAAAAGTAAGGGTGAATGATGCAATTTGGAGGGAATTCGTGTGGGTTTGCATCATGAAGAAAATGTGACTTCTCTTTTGTCAAAACTCATCCAAAGCGCGCGTTTTGATGCACTAATCCACTTGGGAAAGTTGGCTAATAATGTTTAGACCCAAAACGTGTGCTAATTTGAGGTTTAGAGGTTATAACATGAAATTCAAGTTCTGACTTGCAATGAAACTTCAATTCCAAGTTATCACTTTTGAAACAATGGCATTCTCAGCTCAAGGGGTCTTAAGGCATGATTCTTGGAGCTTTAGAAAGACGAGATTACAAGCTTTTCAATGGAAAAGGAATGGAATCAAATGGATGCTTGTGCTGAAAGTTACATTGAGTCAAAGTTGGAGAAAAAGGGTTGACTTTCCATACTTAGAAATATTTAAAATTTTTCTTCATATGTGACCTATAATGTTTTGCATCCAAATATGGCCTTTCACTTAGAATTTTCTCTTAACCAAAAAATATGGCATGAAATAGGCCTCTCGAATGACATTTTGAAACTGGAACCATTCAAAATCTCTAAAAATTGAGAGAGTTATGAATTGTTGAAGTTGGCAAAATATCATGAAATGACCTATAATGTTTTGCATCCTTAGGGCATCTTCCATCCATTTTCTCACTTTACACATAAAAGAAGGCATAAATTTCACATCCTCAAGATCATTATGGAAAACAAATGGGCTCAAGGTGATAAAAGTTTACCAAGTTATGATCATTTGAAGTCACACATGAGAAGTTGGGGGTTCATCTGGAGGACTTGTAATCTTTCTTCATCATCAAGATTCTTCCACATGAAAACTCCTTGAAACTTTTGAAGTGACTTGTTGATAATCCTTTGAAGAGAAGGATGATTTTGGAATCACTCAAAAATACCAAAAGATGAATAAGATATGCTTCTTTGAAGTTTAAAACCCTAGCTCCTAGATCAAGAAAATGCCTTGAGGAACCTTGACAATTTTGAACAACCCTCTTGTACCAACATTCTTGCTTTGTAAATATAAGTTGTTGATGATGATAATGAGAACTCATAACCATCAAAACCACTTCCATATCTTGAGAATTGAGAGAAATATGCACGTATGACCAATAGGAACAAAGCCTTGTTCAAACATGACAACTTCTTCAATCAACCCCTTGTACTTTTGAATCAAATTTGATAGCCTTGAAATGTGGTGAACCAAAATAACCTTGTCATGCCATTTCTTCTAAAACTACTTCAATGGTGAGGTTTACACTTCTCAAGCTTTAATGACTAGGGCATGGAAATAAACTCATGAACCCATGGATCAACTTGCTAAGCCACATTGCCTTTACCTTCATTATTAGTAAGACAAAACAATATTACATTTTATTAGTTAAAAGGAAAGTAAAAACAAAACATGCTTGATCATAAAAGAAAAAGAATTCAAGGTGCTTGGTGATTCCTCAAAGCTAAAGATAGGGAGGAGAACCAAAATCCCCAATGTCATCTTGTTGTGATTGAATCAATATGGTATGATGAAGGGATCTTAGGGGAAAAATTGGGGTACAAGAACTAGCATTTCAATATGGTGGACGGTATCCTTATGTCTTGTGGCACTCCTCTCCATTATAGGTCTTAAGAGTCATCAAAAAGTACTTTGAAATTGACCGAACACATTGAAACAAAGTTTTTGCATGTTTTTGCATTGCATGTGTCGACACATTTGATTTCCAGGTTAACACATGTAACTCTGGTTTTAAGCCTGTAAGCTTCTGTAAGTCACATGTTGACACATACAACCTTCAGGTCGACACATACTGAAATATTTCTAAAATTGCAGAATTCTTATTTTATGTGTCGACACATCTATATTTCAGGTCGGCACATTTACTCGCATATTAAAGCTTGTAGCTTTTGACTTGTTCAGATCGACACATAGAGCCATTCAGGTCGACACATGAATTCTTTTTATAACTTATGTATCGACACATATGAATTTGCGGTCGACACATAAAGTCTGTTTTAGTAAAATTTTCAATTTATTTTATTGTGAATTTTTCCTTTTTGCCCTAAATGTTTCCAACTATAAATATATCATTCATGCATCATTCCAACTTGATGATAGCATAAAATTAACTTATTTTTTCTCTTCATATTCAACCTTCCAATCTATGCATTCACACCAACATTACATTGTGATGATATTTCATCTAGGGTCATCTAGACGAAGAATTAAAGATTTCCAATTGGTTTGGGTTGAGTTCTTGTAGGGGTCTTCATCTGGAAAAACCATCGAGTTTGTCCTCTAAAATCATTTTTTGAACTGGGGGTTTTCATGCAAGATCGTGCGAGATGGAATCGTCCATGTGAAAAATCCCTTGGAGTGTTTGAAATATTTTCAAGAAACCTTAGAGTGTTTTAAATGTTTTTAAGGAAGTAGAAAAAATGGGATGATAGAATCAGTGATCTTGTGTTGATAGTGTGCAATCAGATTTACTCGAGTGGAAAATCCCTTGGAGTGTTTGAAATCTTTGCAAGGAACCTTGGAGTGTTTGAAATCTTATCAATGAATTAACTTAAGCGGCAAATAGGTTGCATCCATCGGTCTTGTTCTTGTTGAAGATCAAAAGAAGAGAAGGGGTTGAATCGACATCAAACGATTATGTTTTGTATAGTTGCTCTGAGCACTTCTCATGTAATCATACTTTTGCAAAGTAAGAAATTATCCTAATTCCAAATTTGGAATTGGGGGAACATGTAGCCGTAGCGAGGATGATTGGTGAACTTCCTAAACAAATCCTTGTGTCTCTTTTATTTTATTGCTTTAGTTGCTTTAATCTTAATACATCGATTTGTCAAATAGCATTGAGTAATTTATCGTCGCGTAGGAATTTTCCGAAATTGTTTTTTTTTTTGAATTGTATGTTGAGTTGCTTATAATCACTTTTGATTATAAGTTCTTTTTCATATCAACACAACACAAAGGAAAATTATGAAAATTTTATTTCACGCCAAGTGTTTGACAAATTGTTTAGCTTGTTTAACCCAAAAGAAAATTGATATGTTTAACCTCTTACTTTCATTTACTCTCTATATGCAATGTGTTTAATGTGTTGTTTGATCGATTGATTCATATGGAATTTATCTTTGATTATTAAACTTTAAATTTCCTTGATGATTAGATTATAATCACTTTGATTGTAAGTGCTTTTTAATATCAATAAATCTCAAAGAAAATTCGGAAAAATTGATTGCGCGCCACATGTTCGATAAATAGTCATATTATGTTTTTAATATGATTTCATTGGAAATAGGAACCGTTGTGTTGAATATTAAACGGTTAATTGAGATATTATTATGTTGATTGATTTTATCATTATGATTAATTCCATATGGCTCATTTATACCTAGTTTCCAATTACTAGGTTCGTTTAGACTACTATGTTGATCTAGGCCAAAATCCTTCTACTCAACATTGTTTTTCAAATAAATTTTAAATAGTCTTTTTGAAAGGTAATTTTTATTTGGGGTTCTATTCACCACCCTCTAGATCTGGTGGCGTATTCTAACAATAATGTGTTAGTCTTTTGAAATTTGGAGCAAGAAGTTCCATGATCAACCCTTGTTTTCGACCCGTGATACCGCCATAAGGGACTACGACAAAGATCATGTTCTAGAGGGAAACCGTGCCAAAAATTCCAAGTCGTTGTAACCCGCCTTATATGGAATGACTCTAGGGGAAACCAAAATGTTCCTCTCACTTACAAGCTTCCTCAATTCTTCATGACAATGGGGCCACGTTCCTCAAAGGAAGTGCAACCTACCTCCCAGAAAGACATTATTCTTATGTTTAAAATATTTCAAATACAACTAAGCTCTAACGGATGGTAGAGACTTTTCAGATGTACTAGGGTTCCAGCATGATGTCCATGGCAACTTCTAGTTGAGGTGAGGTGTTAGCACCTGGAATAAATTATTTAAAGAAGAGATAGGTGAAGTGTTGGAAGTATATATAGACGATATGATTGTTAAGTCAAGTGAAGAATAATTGAACAACCAACATTTCACATGCAGCTTTCGAAGAGTCTGGCGGTATAATATGAGGTTAATCCCTTAAGAAATGAACCTTTAGGTGATAGACGGGAAGTTCATGGGCTTATACCTCCCATAAAGAGTAATGGAAGAAAATTCACACAAGTGTGAAGTAATGATGCAAATGAACGAACTTATGTCGAAGAAAGAAGTAATAAAGTTGAACATGATGCTAACAAATCTAAATAGATTCATCTCAAAGTTGGCATAACATGTCATCCTATTTTATAAATTGTTGAAGAAAAAGGCATGGTTTGAATGGACGCTAGAATTTTAGCAAGTGTTCACTTCCTTGAAAGTAGCTTTATCCAACCCCACTAATCTTAACGAGACCCTTTCCAGAAGAATCCCTATTTTTCTACTTGGTTATCTCTAAAAAAACGGTTAGTGTCATCCTTATTAAGGAACCACACTGTCAGTAGACCCTGGCATACTTCATTTCAAAAGCCCTAGTCGGAACAGAAACAAGGTATCAAAAGATTGAAAAATACATACTTAGCCTTCGTAACCGCGTCAAGGAAGTTACGACGTTAATTTTTGGCTCACACTATAATAGCAAAGACAGACATTCTGCTAAAACAAAACATCCACTGACCATATCTAGCAGGGAGGTTGACTAAATTGTTCATTGAGATGTCCGAGTTTGATGTTTCATATGTGATATTACCGGTTGATCAGAACCTGAAAGTGGGCCGAAGGATGACGTCTGGTAGACTGGAAAACTGAAGAGAAGAGGGGGGTGTACCTGCAAGATACTCTGACGATCAAGTAAGAATGGGTGCAAAGAGATAAAAGAAAGAGATTATGATTTTTATAGTGAATATTCGATACCTGACCCTCACAAGTGTGAGGGTTTATATAATGCCCCGACCCTTGGCCATTGGTTCCTATTTTTGGGCCTGGATATCAGGTTCCTTAAAAATAGGTAACTGCCAGGAACGAGCCGTTGTATCGAACATAGGTGCTCGTAACTAGCCGTTACAATGGGAAGAGGAGCATTTCACAGGCGAGCGTGATTTCCTGTCATTCTCGAGTGGCTATCCACGTGCAGTCGGGAAGGATGGCAAATATGAACGGGAAGAAGATGGAGTTGAGGCCTTGGTGGCCAAGACTCCTTTGTTGATGAGCAAAAGGGATAAAGTGTCCTTTATCCTTCATGTCTTATTGGGCCAAGGTCATTGAGTCATCCTGAATGCAGAAGCAGATTGGGCCATGCCTAGCCATTGGGCCGGTCTAGAACAGGAGCCCCTAAATTGTTGCTCCTAGGCATATAAGTGATGACTTAGAGTCATCCCATGTGTCAAGGAGGTGAAAATTCTTTTTTGTGCTCATCATAGGAGACAAGGTTGCCTCAGGACACGTTCAGGTACAGTTGTGTCGAGGGGCCCGAACATGGTCTCTTGCGTTCAGAGCGTAGGGAACCGAATGGTTGATTGGACTCTAGGAAATAGCATGCCATGCTTGCATCGAGCCATGTGCTATCATGAATGCATAATAATGGAAAGTCTAGAGACTAGGGTGCAATGATGACGACCCCTAGGTTTCCCTAGTAACGTGCCTGCTCACGTGCTAGCAAAGATGCCTATAAATGGGAGAGAGGAAGATTTATTTTCACTTTTCTCTTGTTTCCTTCTGCTCGTTTTTGCAAAGCGCCACTATTCATCTCCGAAGTTTCTGTATGTTCCGCTGTTCACCTCTAGAGTTCCTGCTTGTTTTGTCGTCAATCTTCCATGACCCAGTAAGTTCCTTGATTCTTCCATGTTTCTGTGAAATTCATCTCTGTTCTAGGTTAGATTTTTTGGTTTTGCTTCTAGAGATGCATGCAGTTAGGATTAAAGTAGCTTTAGTGCACAAATTTCTGGTGGTTTTTTGGCGTCTGACGGTGGTTCTACCAAATGAGGATGTCGGCTCCTCCGTGAAACCTTTGGGAATGTCTAGCGTTAAGGCTAACAACGACAAGTTGCGATGAGCTTTGGGCCTGTTTCTGGGTTTCTGTGATGATCTTTATGCATTTTCTGATGAACCCTTAAGTGAGGTTGAATACCCAGTTGTCAGGGAGATTATTCCTGGCGCGGGCAATGGTTTATCCCGGTGGACAGGCACCTAACATGTTAGAGGGAATCATCCTTGTGTCATTTTTTGTTGTTTAAGTGAGGGCTCTGGTCGGGGACAGGGTCCTAGTTCCTTTGTGCGCCCTTTCACTTGATTAACGGTGGAAGGGTGGATTTGAGTTGACGTTGAATTCACTTTCATCCCATGCTTTCCAGGTAAAATGGCTTGTAGCACTAAAGATGAAGTTATGAGAGAGAAAAGTGAAGGCCAAAAGAGTTCGTCCGAGCATACTTCGACTGAAGAGAGTATGTCGGGGCAACAAGGTTCTGAAACAAGCACGTCAGGACAGATTCAACCCAAGCAGAATATGCCCAAGGCCCCTGTGGCTTCCATGGAATGGGCCCCACCGAGTCCTCTAGAGATCTCCTCCTACTTCAACGAACATCTGGATGAAGTGTGTCATACCCCAAATTTGTCCTATTGGTTCATAATCATTTTTACCCTTAGAGTTATCATTTGTTTTATAAATTGTTATCAAATTCAGGGGGTTTAAGTTTATAAAAGGGGTTTTACCTTATTAAAGAATTATTGAGCCTTTCTAAATCAGGAAAGCCCGTGTAAAATTGAGGGCCCATTTCATTTTATTTTTTTTGGTTTCAGCCCAATTCAAATATCGAAGGAGGGTTTACATTATTAAGAATTCTTGGACCTTTCTAAATCAGAAAGGCACATGAAGAATTGAGAGCTAATTCAGGTTCTCTTGCAAGGGGGTGTATCTGTTAAGGTATATTATCCCATTTATAAATAAATAGGAGGGTGTATGCTTATTACATGAGGGGTTTATTCATTAATCAGGACCGGTCCACTAAAGTATTGAGGCCTTTTTTAAATAAGAAAGGTGTATGTTTTAATCAGAGATGCCCATAAGCAATTCGTTTTTGTTAAGACCCAATAATTGAACAAATTAGGCCCGTTTCAGTTTTTTTGTTGTTTTGAGAAATTGTTTGTTTTTACAATTATTATTATTAACATTATCAAAATTATTACTATTTTGAATTTAATTAAAAATTATGTTTGTTTTATGATTTGAAAACATTGACTAAAAAGTCAAAATTGAAATAAAAAAGACCTTCAAGTGGCTCGGTCAGCAGGCTTGCTTTTCATTAACATGCCCAATCCAAATCAGAAAAAATGCTTTGTTTCAAAGCAAAGAACACACATTGTATAGATTAAGAAAGAGAAACATTTTCTTTAAGGAAAAAACAAATATTGTTCAGATTAAAACAGAAACAAATCTTTATCCAATGAATCATCCGAAGATTTTACAAACAAATTGATATGAGTTACAAATCAATCTTAATAGAATCAAATCTTACTACACATAATCAAACCAAATCGTAGCAGAATCAAATATTATTATACAGATTACAACCAAATCAAAAATGAATCCCTAATTCTCTAATCAATCCTAAAAGTAACGACAATCACAAAATTTCCCTAATTTGTCTAAATCTAAAATACTATAAAAAGCCTAAATTTCTAAGGGGAAAAGGGAGAAAATTTTATGGAGAAAGAGTTTAAAGAGAAAGATAAATTTGGAGAGGAGAAATTTTTTTCTTACTAAAGAAGGACAAAAAGAGTAGAAGAAGAGGAGGAGAAGGTTATAGAACATGGCCTCCACCTCTCAAGCTGAGATCTAGGGTTTCAATATTTGAAAGCCTAAGAACTCCTCATCCGCTGCCACGCTGTCACTTGGGAGTAACAAAAGATAGACGGTTAGAGACGAAGTAGTGAAGAAGTCAGAAGGAGAAAGCTTGGAGTTCCGTCGATAGAGGTAACAAAAAACTTATCTTTTATAAATTGCTGGGGTTGTGGTTATGGCTTCGAAACTGCGTTTAGGGTTGGGGTATTACTGATCACCATCACTTTAGCCTCCATCGAGTTCGGTGGTTTAGAGTTTGATTTAGGGTTTGTGGTGATTGATTAGAGAGAGAGAGAAGAGTGAAACAGAACCGAGAACGAAAAAAATTAAGCAAGAAAAAAAGAAAATGAAGGTATAAACTTTGTTTAGATCCTATACGCGTCCATTATCATGCACCCTCAGCCAATGTCATTTGTTCGCTAGTCCAACACGTGGACAATATCAGGCCGCGTGATGGAATTACCACACGTGATCATCTGTATCCCCATACATCATATCATACACCCATCCGCATGGAATCCAAACGGACTCCCGAACACCCTTTAGGCCAGGCCCAATCGCTAAACCCACCTCCATATTTTGTTGTTTTACTAACACACATAAACTACACCCCCTGCATTTGGGCCTGAATTCAACATCTGAATTCAGGGCCCTACTACCTATACCCCCTGTTTTGCTAGCCCAACATAATTTACACCCCCCTGCGTTTTTTAATTTAATTCCTTTTATTATTTATAATTTTTATTTTTTATATTTTAATATATTTATAAATTAAATATTATTTTATTATTATTATATTATTATTATAAACTCAAATATTTATTTTCCAACTCATCTAAATATTTCTTTATAGCAATTAAATTATTTTAATCATACATTAATAAGATGTTTTTATATATCAACACATTAAAAAATATCTAACCAACACTAAACTTTTTTTTATAATAAATTAAAATCTAACTCAATTTTCAAAAAGGATTACGAACATATTTTAATCAAACTGCGCACTTCGTCTAATAATTCCTCTATTCATACACTCAAACTAAGTACAAGGGGAATTCAAGTATCTTCGTAATCCATAAAAAATACTAACCAACTGCGAACTACAAATTGGGACTCTAATTCCTCATAAGAGGATACGTAGGCATACAACTAAAATCATGGCGAATTCCCCTAATAAAAACTAAAACCCCATTTCCTAAGTCGTAATTCTAAATCCTAGTATCCTTGTGAACAAGGTAGATGAGGGGTGCCTAATACCTTCCCTTCGTCTAAGAACGAGTCCACCAACTTAGAATCTATGACCAAATTAGGATTATCCTTTATATTCCCTTCCCTAAGATAAAAATTAAGGGTGGCGACTCTCATTTTAAAACCAGTTACAATAGCTGGCGACTCTGCTGGGGATTCAACCCTAGGGTTTAGAAGCCTTTTCTCTTGGTTTTAGGGTTTTTTAGCGGTTTTCTTGTTTTTGGGTTTTTATTCTTGCTTATTTAATTTTTTATTTATTTTTTCTTATTATATTATTTATTATATTTATTCGTCTGTGGTGGGACTTCATTATTTCAAAAAATATATTTTTCAAAACTCTTAGAAAGAAGGTTCGTCTATTAGCCAAGGGGATACATCAGCCCTATGAGTTTATGTGACGACTTCGCCTAGAGTCGGTGGAATTATGCGAAAGGAACACGTCTCAAGAGATATCCTCTTGGGGGGTAGGACTTTGGAATGAAACCTATGACTCATTGTACAACCCTCAAACCAAAATCTCATGATGAGACTTTTCATGACCTAGAGACGAAAGTTTCGATCTGCAAAGAGGCTCCACTTAAGGGAGGCCCTTGTGACTTTCCCTATAGTGTTATTCTTGATACCTTTAAGGAAACCACCTTATGTGGAGGGTAGAATATTTGTAGGCCAAAAATATGAACATATCTTATAAGGGTACTGTTGTACCCCAAAATTTTCCCTCCCATATTCCTCAAGACATGTCAAGAATAATCTTCAAGTTGCTCAAGTTGGCTCAAGGGTTGGACAGTCAAATCATCTCCTAAGGCAGTCAATTCAAAATTAAGGTTTTATGTTGTATCAAGGTCCTTACATCCAAATGGCCTCAAGTGCTCCCAAATGTCTTAATATGTTCTTAATTCCATCCATGACAAATTTCAAGCCTTGTAGAGAAACTTTGGTCAGTCAATTGCTCAAGAGGCCCAAAAATCGACTGTGCTGGGTCAAAAGTCAACTGTGACCTAAATACAGTCAAACCTCAAGATTTTTTGTCAACATTCTCATTTTGAAGAATAATTAATCATTTTATCAAGGGTTGATCATGATTCATCAAGGATTGCTCAAGATTCATCAAGATTCAAAAGTTGCTAAATTAGGGTTTTGCAGGAAAAGTCAACTCAACTTTGACCAAGCATAACTTTCTCATACTTTATGAGAAATGACCCATCCAAAGCTCATTTTGAAGAGGATGCAATTTCCCACAATCCATATTCATACCCCAAGATCAGAAAATGCACTCACAAGAAGTTACAAATTTGGACATTATAGGTCATTTTTGAAAGTCAACAAAAACACCTTTTTTGCCAAAGCTTATAACTTGCGAATGGAAGATCAAAATAAGATGCGACAAAAAGGGTTGGTTATAGGACATATCAAGGTTTCTAAAAAGTCACAGAACATCTCCAAAAGTTCAAAATTGAAGAAGTTATGAATTGTTGAAGTTGGGCATTTTCCCAAAATTGCCAAAAGTCAACTATCCTCAAAACTCCAATTTTTGACAAAAGGGCCCACTGTTTTCCACTTGATTTAGTCATTTCATGCCACACACGTGTCCCATGCTTAATTTCATGACCAAACATTTATTTTTCTATTTTATTTCATTTTTATTGATTTAATTCATTATTAATCAATATTAAATCAAATAAAATCCAAAAATTATTGAAAAGGGATCTTTGTGATTTGTACAGCTTGCAAACATCATGTGACACCTAATCAAATTCGTGCCTTGGCTTTTTGTGCACAAAATCTCAGATTTGGCCATATTCGGAAAGCTTGTTAATGGTGATCAAAGTGCAATCCTAATTCTTCAATACACATGGATATTGGCCCAACTCTTGACCTAAAACCATTCTATTATATTCACACAAGGCACACAAACCTAATTCACAAGCAAAAGCTGCAAGAGACGGCCAAACCAGAATTGCAAAAAGGGTGAAAAAGTGGGAGATCAATATCTTGGTTAAGGGACGATTCAATCAAAAATCTTCACGTAGCTCTCTAGCCTGATATCTTGTGAAGCAAAAGCAATCAAAACCAGACCTCAAGACCCCCTACAACGCGCTGTAAGTCGTCTCGAACTTAGCTCTGAACATGAGATCGTGATTTCATGTTCACCACTCAATTTCCATTCATCCTGCATTATTCAATTGGATTTTCGTAGCCTAGATCTCCCTACCCGGACCTAGGGTTTTGGAGGTTTGCATTTGGGTTTTTGTTTTGCAGGAACAATTGGAACAAGCCATGGCCATGGACGGATTTAGGAGAACGAGACGAACAGGATGATGGTTTTGGCTGGCATTTTTGTGGCCTAGAACTCACTTTAGGAGAAAGCAATGGATTTTGTTGCGGATAAGAATCCGCAGGAAAATACACAGGGGCCAGCGAAGAAGATGATTACGTGGCCACACCCTATTCGCCAGTTCAAATTTCGCGCAACTTCTTTTTTATTTTTCAGGCATAATTGTTTATTCCAAATATATTATTGTTGTTTATTATACTAATAACTTTCAAGCGTTGGTGGAGTGGTTGGGACGCTGGCCAATGAGCAATGGGACCTGGGTTCGAATCCCAGGTCCCCCAAATATTTGTTACAATTTTTCTTCATGTATTCAGGTGCAGCACTCCACGCGTGGTACACCATACATCATTGCTTGATCTCGTGCCAGATGGCCTCCAGGCCAAATCTGGTGGCCAGGAATGAAAGACCACCATAGTGCCCAGTCAACATTGTCACAGGGAATTGGAAGAGTCAAACGCAGGCTTGCAGCAATTGGGCCTTGAGCATGCTGATTCCACCTCCAGATTTGGGCTTAAACCCCCCTAATGGGTTAATTTCTTTTCTTTTTTTTATTTCCCTTTATTTAACTATTTTATTATTTTAAATAACCTAATAATTTATTTTTCCTTATAAAAAAATCAGAAAATACAAAAACATTATTTTAATTAAATTCATCACTTTTATTATTTTTTGTAAATAAATAATTTAATTGACTTAGTTTTTTAATTAGGCATAATTTTAACATTTTTGCAACAAAATAAAATTAATGTAGAATTAGGGTTTTTTTTAATAACTTTTAACCGTTTTTAATTTATTTCCTTAAAAATAAAAAACTAAAAAAATATTTTCTTTTAATTAATTAATTCCATTTTTTAATCTAGACTTAATTCTTAATTCAAAATAACAAAAAATCTCCTTCTTTCTTAAAAAAGGGTCAAAACCCTAAAACTCTCCGATTCAATTTTTCTCGCGCGTATTATTTTTTGATTCGAATTCCATATAATTGTACTTGCTTCGAGGAATGTAATAGCTTTTAATTAGGACTTTAATTATTTATCGCTTTATTTACCTTTTCGCATTTAATTTCAAGGGTTTGTTTTTGGCGATATAAATACCCGACGCCTTGTAATAGCTTAGTTTTATTTTCCGCAACCATTAACTGCTAGATGTATGAATAATAGGCTATGCATGACAAGATCTATCCTAACTTAAAATCAACCGTAGCTCACCATAACATGTACAAAGATAACATAACTGAAAATTGACACATTTGCACATGCCACTCCTAGGGTACGCCTCACTTGGTTTCCTCGAACGTGGTCATTGAGTATATGAGGTTTTAGAGGTCGCCCTCATGTCTAAAGATCAAAGTTGCCTCGAAACAGTTGCCTCGGATAAAATGATCTAAGACATTAGGGTTACCGCTAAGGCGTCCTAACATTGCTTTAGTGACCACATGTCCCTTAATCGAATTGACCCGAAAACTCCAACGATGGTGCTACCTACTCCTCAATAGTGGGATAGCACTGTCTAAAGGACATTTACACAGTTTAATTCCTTTCGAGTAGGTAGAGGTTCTCAGGTACTTGCTCTTTCAAAACGAACTAAATTTTCCGCACTTACACTTTTCAAACATAGTTTTCAACAACACTTCATACACTCTTGAGGACAGAAACAAGAGTTAAATCAAAGTTTTCAAACAAAACTCTTTTCAAAACCCACGAACACAAGAAAAGCAAAACTTTTTGAAAACACAATGAGCAAGTACCTAAGAGCCCGTGGATAACCACAGATAGAAAGGGTGCTAACACATTCCCTTTCTATAATCTACCTCCCGAACCCGAGAAACATCTCGAAAAGGAATTTTGCTGTGCTTTTGTCCTTTCCTTGTTGGATAAAATAAAAGACGGTGGCGACTCTTGCTTACCGTGACATTTTGCAAAAACAAACGCAAACGCGAACCAGCATTCCAAAAAAAACAGTCAGTTCTATTCCCACCGATCACAGAACTGGCGACTCTGCTGGGGAATTTCTATAAGTGAGGTGTACCTTAGGATTAGATCACTTGTGTTTTCAATTGTATACTTTTTATGATTTAAAATTTGTGGGCTTGTATCGGAGTTTTATAGATCCTAACCCGGATCTGGGGTTACCCTTTTTTAGGTAAGTAGAAATAAACTGTGAGGGATCTGTCCGGCGTAAACCGACACGGATGAAG
The DNA here is from genome assembly GCA_948472305.1 of Vicia faba. Classification (NCBI taxonomy): domain Eukaryota; kingdom Viridiplantae; phylum Streptophyta; class Magnoliopsida; order Fabales; family Fabaceae; genus Vicia; species Vicia faba. Next base: position 306,424,264 of record OX451735.1, on the reverse strand, counting down.
CAGTAGCTACATTGGTGTGACACCTTGGTCTGTACCGATATCCCTTGTGTTGGAACGAGGAGAATATGGGTCTTCTGAGGAGTAATTAAGCACCAACTGACCTTAGAACCCTAAATTGACCAACTTGGCCATAGAACAGTAGCAGTATGCTACACTCATTGAGACAAAACTCTCGCAATGATTCCGGCCGCAAGAAAAGGTTGCTAAACTGGAATTATGACCGATTGGGGGTAGTCAGTGATATTGAGATCCTCTAGAACCCGATTACTATTTTTAGGATAGGTCTTAACCAACTGAAATTGAAAGAGGGTAGTACCTAAGCTTCATGCCAGCCTGAAATCTAAGGGCTCTTTTGTGTGACTTGTGTGCTTTCAAACTTGAACTACTTGCACATTCTTGTTATCTGACAGCATGAGTTCCTTGCAGGTTTTGTTTATGGTCCTTATCCAACAATTTGGATTTATTGCAGGGCTTACTTACATCACCTCACACTTTTGCTTAAACGCATAGCATACACATCATAACATCATACCATAACATTTCCTTAACCATTTCAAGGATCTTACGTTTGTGATGCAGGTCATGATGAACCAAACGTCTAGCAAGGGGAAAAGGGAATTTATTTTCCTCTAGCCAAGGTTGTTTGGAGATCAAAACACGATAACTTGAGTCAGGGGCTATGACCCACTCGATATGGTGAGCTTGACTCTTGAAGAAGGACTCTCAGCAACATGAAGTTCCTTCAATCAAGCTACCAGATTCAAATTCTAACAGTTTCTTGTTTATCCCGCGAGATCCTTGAAAACATTGCATACATATATCATACATATCACTGCATTACAGGTACCATTACAGGTCTCTTATCTTCTTCGCTGTTTATTTCAGCAATCATCATGTCTACGGAACCTTCCACTGAGCAAGCTATCAAGGCCCTCCAGGCCCAGAATGCCCAGTTCCAAGAGTTGGTTATGAGCCTAGCCAAGGGTCAACAGGATTTGAAGACCCTGATTCTGAAAGAGAGGAAGAAGAAGAAGAGGACCGTCCTGTTCAACACTGGACGCAGGTTTGGAAATGGACTGCAGAATGAGGTTGATCTGACCACCTCATCTGTAGGGAAAGACAGTCCACAAGAGAGAAGGGTTCCTAGCCCTATAGTCTCCGACAACAAGACGAATTATGATGAAGAACAGTATCCCCCTGCTGAAGATAGGTACAAATAGTTGGAGGACCGCTTGAGCGCTATGGAGATACAGAACGTGCCCGGGATGGACTTTGGAGACCTAGGTCTATCCTCTGGGGTGGTGATTCCCCATAAATTCAAGGCACCTGCCTTTGCCAAGTATGACGGAGCTTCCTGTCCAAAGTTGCACCTCTGGTCATATGTAAGGAAGATCCAGCCTTACACTGCTGATAAGAATTTGTGGATCCATTTCTTTCAAGACAGTCTTTCAGGGACTCAGCTTGAGTGGTTCTATCAGCTGGATGGGGCCAGTATCCGTAACTGGGAAGATTTGGCTACTGCGTTCTATAAGAAGTATCAATATAATTCCGACCTCGCTCCTACGCGTACCCAACTCCAGGGTATGTCAATAGGGACGGGTGAAGGATTTAAAGAGTATGCTCAAAAATGGAGAGACCTTGCCGGAAGGGTGTAGCCACCTTTAACTGATCGTGAACTTGTTGATATGTTTTTGGGGACCCTGTCTGGTCCATTCTTTAACCATTTGATTGGAAACTCTTCAGCCGAGTTTACAGACCTTATCTTGACTGGGGAGAGAATTAAAGCTGGCATCAAAAGTGGGAAGATTCAAGAAGCTACACCTTCTGATGTTCATAAAAAGCCTTACAGTTGGAAGAAAGAGTCCAATGCTGTGTACAGTTAAAAGAGTCGTCGTGACCAACACGTAGGGGCAGTCTTGATCTCTGGTTCTGCGTCACACCGACAACAGCAAAAGGGAAATCAATGAAGGCCAGACGCGCCTAAAAGACAGTTCACCAACATCAACATGCCATTGTCGCAAGCATTGCAGCACATGTTGAAGATGAATCTGATTACGGTGATAAACCCTCATCCGAGCCCTAAGACTTCTTCTCCTAACTACAACCCAGATGCAAGGTGTGCTTATCATTCCGATAGTCCGGGGCACGATACTGACGATTGTTGGGCACTGAAATACAAGATTCAGAATATGATTGACGCTAAGGAGATCGAATTAGAGCCTCCTGAGACTCCCAATGTGATCACTGCTCCCTTGCCAAAACATGGCTAGGATTGAAAGCACTTTTGTTCATTTGAATTCTGAAGTTGTATTTTTCTTTGCTTATTCAAACAATTATCATGTCAAACTCTTTTATTTCATTAATGCATTACACGTGTCTGTTTTGAATTAATTGTTTTCACTATGCTTAAAATTGCTGCATATTTCCTTTTTGTGATGATCAACTCTCGAAAAAAAATTCTAAGCCTTTAGAGGGAGGATGACGAAAATGATACCAAAATCTCTACAATATGCTTTTGAACAGACTCCGCTGACGATGTACATGCATTGTTTCAAATCCTAAACAACAGAGTTATAAGGAAGATAATCCCTAGTCAACCCCTTTGAGCCAAAAGAAGTTGGAGTTTTTAGTTTCACAAATTAAAACCCATAATTATAACCTGGGGCAGGGTAGTTTTCTCAGTTAATCCAGGTGCACAATGAATGGCATCAAAGAAGTCCTTCCGAAACAAAAGATGGTGATGGTTCCGTATAATCGTAAGGACATACAATCATTATCTCTCGAAATAAAAGCCCATTGAGTCAAAACCTATGAAGGAGACTTACAAAACTGGGGCATCCCGCTGACTGTAATTACAAAAGAAATAGTTCAGGAAAAAAGACAGGGATAATAAAATCAAAAAGAAAGAGGTCCTACAAACCCTCAACAAAAAAGAAATGAATTCCTATTCAAAATAAACTATTAGTATCCGAACCATCGCCGGATTATCAGAGCAAAGATTCAAACGAGATCTAATGCACGATTAGCTGAGTTTAGGATCGAAGAACATCACGAAGAACGGGTGGGTACAAATAAAATTTGAGCCTTTATCCTCTATTTCTTAGACCGTGAACCAGGCCACGTTATAACCCTTAAAAAGTCCTAGCTGAAGCATGGGTTAGTTCGAAAGCATACTGTTACAATGGTATCCTGACTCCTGTAGGGCTTGCTGTAAAATCCTGAGTTGACATCACATTTTACAAAAATTCACTTGTTTTATTGAAAACTGCATTCTCAAAAAACTTCAAGACAGACATAAGCTTTGCATTCTTAAAATAACATTGTTTGCATATGGCCATTTGTTCAAACAGCAGAGAAATTCGCACGACGAATATCTAGTGAACAAAAACCTCCTCAATAAAAAGAGTCACCTCAAGTGGAAAAAACACTTCCAACCAAGGGGCAAACATGATCATTGTCCATCATCTGGGGCAGTCAAGTCAAGATTCAAGGAATCTCTCAAGATGCCAAATAGCCAGGGGCAAATCTCCGCCTGAGTCACTTGGGGTATTGGACATGAATTCCAGCAACGAATCTTGCATGATCAAACATCTTCTGGTAGTATGGTAACACAATACCACCGACAATGACAACTCCCTGCACTCTGAGAACGCGGACATAGTCAAAAAATACTACGCATAATCAAAGACCCGCTAGGTTGACTGGCCTAGGCAAAAATAAGGGCTTCCCGGCGAACCAAAAGGGTTCGGGCAAAAATAAGAGATGAAAATGAAAAAATTTGTACACCCGGAAAGTCGAAAACCTGAAAAGGCGGCTTGGGCAAAAAAGGGTATCCCGATGGACTGAAAACCCGAAAGGGCGGTGTGATCGGTGGATCTGGAACTGACTGTTTAACGCTGGTTCGCGAAATGTCGCGGAAGCAAGAGTCGCCACCGTCTTTTATTTTCTCCAAATGGAAAGGACAAAAGCACAGAAAAATTCCTTATAGAGATTGCTCTCGGTTCGGGAGGTAGATTATAGAAAGGGAAGGTGTTAGCACCCTTTCTGTCCATGATTATCCATGGGCTCTTAGATACTTGCTCACTTGTGTTTTTCAAAAATGGTTTGTTTGCTTTTCAACTGTGGGTTTTAAAAAGTTTCTTTGAAAATTCCAGTTCGACTCTTGTATCGGTCCTCAAGAGTGTTTGAAAAATTGCTTTCGAAAGCTTTTTGAAAAGGTGTCGGTGTGAAAAGTATTTTTTGAATTTGTTTTGAAATTTAGAGCAAGTATCTAGAGTCGTCTACCTACCCTAAGGAATTCGTCTGTGTAAATGTCCTTTAAAGTAGTGCCATCCCACCATTGAGAGGTAGGTAGCACCACCGTTGGAGGTGTTCGGGTCAATTCGAGGTTCGGGACATGGTGATCACCAGAGCAATGGGAAGACACCTTAGAAGCTACCCTCATGCCAGGTTCCCGGATCATGAGGACTTACTAAGACATCCTCTACTCGACGATCACCTTTCGAGGCAAGGCAACAGTGAGGCGTACCCTAGGGGTGGTGTGTGATTTGTGTGTCGTTTTCATTTATTTTTGTCTTTTGTCAAAGTGACCTATGCGTTTGTTTTTATTTTTGGCCATTCATTCTTGCATGCATTTATTTACAGTTAAAAAAGTGCGAGAAAGGTAAAGTTCTAAACTATTACAAAAGGCGCGGGTCCACATCGCCAAAATTTCCAGAACCCGATTTGACAGAAAAATAAAGAAATAAAGGTAAAGTGCGAGAAATTAAATGTACACGGCTTTGGGAGAGGTACATAAATAATTAAAAGAAAAAGAAATAAATATGCGAATTGAATTAAGATTAGAAACGAGGGCGTTGGACCCTTTTTGCGAAATTAAATTAAATGATTAAATTAATGAAAATCAAAATGAAAGGGAATTATTTTTGGTATTTTTGTATTTTATGACTTTTATGAAATTGAATTAAATGGAGAGATTAACCCTAATTCTCAAACTTTTTTAGGTTTATTAAGAAAACATGAAAATTACCTAAAATTTAACCTAATCAATTAATGCGATTTGATTTATGAAAATAACTAATTAAGAATTAAAAATTAATATGATGAAAAAAGGAAAAAAAAAGATAAAAACGTTTGAAACCCTAATTCTACCAATTTTAAGTTTCTTAGAAAAATATTAAGATTTACTCCTAAATTAAATCTAATTAATTGATACAAAACTTTATTTACAAAAATAATATTTAAATAAAAATACTTATTTTTTGTCTTTTTGATTTTACATTATTTTTATGTTTTTTATGAAAATATTAAATTAATTAAAAACAATAATAGAAATAAATAAAAAGAATGAAAAAAATGTAAAAAGCTTGCAAACCTAGGGGGTTCTGCCCCTAATTTGGAGGTGTACTTGTAGCATTCAGGCCCAATTATCCCTGGCCCTATTGACCTTTTCAGGACGCGCGTGGGATCTTTGACTAGGGTCTATGGTGTTCTTCCAATCAGCGCCTTTGGATAGATCCTGGTAGGCACGTGGATGGTTTGATGTTGATGACATATGATGCACCCTAGCACTGAAACCTCACACAAGCATTAATAGAAAAATAATGTGAAAGGGGTGGGGGACCTGGGGCTCGAACCCAGGTCCTAGAGATTACCAACACCTAGCCTTGCCAACTAATCCACTTGATTGCTTTGTATATTATATAACAAACAAATAACATAAGCGAACATAATAGTTAGTGGATTTTTAGCGCGAATTTTCAAATAGACCAATCACTAATTGCCACTGGATCATCTTCTTCCTCGCTTTTGTTTTTTCCTGAAACACAAAAGAATCAGTAACGGTTTTTTAAACGTTCCAAAATGTGCCATTCCAGAAAATAACGATTAGCTCATGGTGGCTCATAAATTGAGCGCGAGGGTTGTGTCCAAATCGTCCAAGCACGTTGAATCCAGTTATGGTACTGTGAGGTTCTAATTTTACAGCGTTTAGAAACGCCCAATTCAAAGCTTGAGAAACCCTAAAAGATAACAATGGTGGAATCGCGTATAGTGCACAAAAACACAATTAAATTATGTGGTTAGCTTTAGAATTACATAATGAACACAAATCAAACATCAAAAATTATGAAAAATGCATGAATCGAGATGCAAGAATGTCAAATATTTTCTGTACAGGTCACCATCGTTCTCACGTTTCTTGGTGTTAGGATGAATGATTTTGATTGGAAAACTTTCCTTGAAGCCTCAGGAAGGTAATGGAACAAGTCTCTTGGCTTGAATCGACCTAGAAGATGGTATTCAGATTTGAATTTTTCTTGAAAAATTCCAAGTTTGTTTAGGGATTTCTGGCGCAGCTTCCACCTTCTATGCATTAGGGTTGCACTATATATGTATGTGTGAAGGTTTTAGGGTTGAGAACTTGATCAAAAATCCATGCATTGATGTGAAAAATATTTGATTTGCAAACCATAATTTTCCAATCTTTTTCAAGCATATTTGATACAAATCATGGCCAATTGACTTGATTCTTTCTATATTTGGTCATGCACGAAATCTTAAGCTCATTCCCTTGGATGATGAATTGTGGAAGAAAAAAAGGCCCATTAGCATTTTTAGGTCATTTGAAGCAATGTTGACTTTTCAAAATATCCAAAAATTTCCCAACTTCCACAAGGCATAACTTGCTCAATTTTTAAGCTTTGCTCATGTTCTTGGACATTTTGGAAAGGTCTTTGAGTCCTATAACCAATGTCTTTGGTCCCATGTCATTTTGATTTACCAATCTCACGTTATGGCCTTTGACTTAAAGTCCCTTTTTGTTGACTTTTGAAAATGACCTATAATGTTGAAATTGATAACTTTTTGTGAGAGCATTTCTTGGACTTGAGATGTGAAGAGGAGTTGTAGGAAATGTCTTTATCTTCAAAATTAGCTTTGGATTGAATTTTTCTGATAATCCATGTGAAAGTTATGCCCTGGTCAAGTTACAGTTGACTTTTTCAACTATCCAAATATGGAAACTTTTGCATCTTGATGATTTTTGAGCCAAGCTTTGAGAATCATGATCAAGCATTGATCAAATGATGTTTGTGGCTTCAAAATGAGATGTTGACCAAAAATTTGGACTTTTGACTGTCAAATGACCATTTTGCCCCTACAGTTGACTGTAGTGCAATTAGGGTTTTTGACTGTGCAATTTTGAGCTGTAAGTCTTGAAACTTGGTATGAGGATGCTTGACCATATTTGTAGGCATGTGGGACTTGATTGGACCCTTGGAAACTTCATTTACCTTGTCAGAACCCAAAACCCTAATTTTGACTGTTTAGGAGGCCCTTACATTGTGCAACCCTTGGGGAATTTTGAAGCATGACTTGGCAAATCTTGAAGAATATGGGAGGGCAAATTTTGGGGTACAACAGGCGGTCCAGGCAAAAATTAGGGATCAAAGCATACGACTATGTCCCGTCATCTCGTCACTTGCCTACCATAAGAAGATTTGTCAATCGGCAGTTATCAAGCACCTCATAGGCCTTCTTCTCCCGCAGAAATTGGGGCAATAAGAATTGTCCAAACTGTACAAGTTGCTCTGTCCACCAGGTACAAGGTAGATTCAGTTGAAGAATATGACCAAGATACCTTTACTACCCGCAGAGTAAGACAGTAATGGTAGCTCTCCCCACTGAGACTTGCAACTACGAAGGAATCAACAATATTCTCCCCCAAGCAGAGTTAGTCTACCGTCAGTCCCGAAAAAGCTCGGTATTCCCAAAAGGTCTTAATATTCCCCAGCGGAGTATAAAGATATTCCCCAGCAAGCGTAAAGAGCATCCCCGACAGTCTTAATATTCCTCAACGAAATATAAGAATGTTCCCCGGCGGAATACAAGATACCCCCAGTGGAGCCATTTCCCCAGCGCAGTCCAAAAAGGGCTTCCCCAATAGAGAATTGAATCATCTTACCCAGTAGATTCTGGAAGCTTGTCCCCTGCAGAATACAAATGCATCCCCTCAGCCAAATTCAGAGGTTACCCCCCACAAGAGTCTAACTGGGTTATCCTCAGCAAGTTGCAACTGAAAGATCATCCCCAGCGAAGTTCTTTCTATCCCCAACGCAGTTTATCATAAAAATCCCCAATAGAGCTTATCAACGGAATCCCCAGCGGAGTTATCATTAAAATCTCAGCAAAGCATCTCTTCCCACAGAGTAACTCCCCGCAGAGTAATCTCTTCACCAGGTTTATTCCCCAACGGAGTCATCTTCTCCTACAGGTTCATTCTTGCAACCATCTTCTTGCATCATCCCCAGCGGAAACGAAGAACTCAACTCTATTCTCCAGCAGCTCCGGGATTTATTTTCCCAGACGAAAATACATTCATAAACAGTTCACATTTCATACCTCCTATTTACATACATGATAAAGTGCATACGACACGATCTCATTTATTTTTGAGAACATCACGACATCATGCATTTCATACATCATGACATTGCATACAGCTAACGTTTTACCTTTTTCAGGAAAAGGTCAATCAAAAGATGGCTACCATCACCCTTTCAAGTCCCAGTTTAATATCTGTAGCAAGCCAGGAAAAATATCTGTAGACGACTGATTGTAGGTTAATACCTGAAACCAGACAGGACAATTATCTACTTGACCATCATAAGGCGACCCTACACCGGTTCCTTCTCTTTCCAAGATGCAGTTTTATACGGACTCATCCTCAGGCGACCCTACACCGGTTCCTTCTCAATTTCAGATGAAGTTTTACACGGACTCATCCTCAGGCAACCCTACACTGGTTCCTTCTCATTTCCAAGATGAAGTTTTACACAGACTCATCATCAGGAAACCCTACACCGGTTCCTTCTCATTTCCAAGATGAAGTTTTACACGAACTCTTCCCACAGTAACCTTACCCAGGTTCCTCCAGAAGTTTTACACGGACTCATCACCTTACCCAGGTTCCTCAAGAAGTTTTACACGGACTTATCACAAAGTAACCTTACCCAGGTTCCTCCAGAAGTTTTACACGAACTTATCACAAAGTAACCTTACCCAGGTTCCTCCAGAAGTTTTACACGGACTCATCACCTTACCAAGATTCCTCCAGAAGTTTCACACGAACTTATCCCGAAGTAACCTTACCCAGGTTCCTCCTTACCATTTCCCGACGTAGCTTTTACCCAAACTCCTTGAAAAGCAACCCTACACAAGTTCCTTCCTTCAAAGATGCAGTTTCACACGGACTCATCATCAGTCAACCCTACACAGGTTTCATTCCTTCCAAAATGAAGTTTTACACGGACTCCTCATAAGGCAACCCTACACAGGTTCCTTCTTTCAACTTACAAAATTACAATTCAACAAACAACCTCCAGATGGCATCTATAAGCCCATCCTCCTACCAAAAATCTCCAAATGGCATCTGTAAGCCCATTCACGACATCACAACACTGATACTACACCATGCGAGTGCAAATTTCTGGGCACTTTAGTGTTCAATTATCTTCCACCTTCGGATCACGAAAGGCTCGAAAGCCAATCTATATCCCCAGGTTTAAGAAAATTGAACAGGGGCAACTGTTGTACCCCAAAATTTTCCCTCCCATATTCCTCAAGACATGTTAAGAATAATCTTCAAGTTGCTCAAGTTGGCTCAAGGGTTGGACAGTCAAATCATCTCCTAAGGCAGTCAATTCAAAATTAGGGTTTTGTGTTGTATCAAGGTCCTTACATACAAATGGCCTCAAGTGCTCCCCAATGTCTTAATATGTTCTTAAGTCCATCCATGACAAATTTCAAGCCTTGCAGAGAAACTTTGGTCAGTCAATTGCTCAAGAGGCCCAAAAATCGACTGTGCTGGGTCAAAAGTCAACTGTGACCTAAATACAGTCAAACCTCAAGATTTTTTGTCAACATTCTCATTTTGAAGCATAATTCATAATTTTATCAAGGGTTGATCATGATTGATCAAGTATTGCTCAAGATTCATCAAGATTCAAAAGTTGCTAAATTAGAGTTTTGTAGGAAAAGTCAACTTAACTTTGACTAAGCATAACTTTTTCATACTTTATGATAAATGACCCATCCAAAGCTCATTTTTAAGAGGATGCAATTTACCACAATCCATATTCATACCCCAAGATCAGAAAATTCACTCACAAGAAGTTACAAATTTGGACATTATAGGTCATTTTTGAAAGTCAACAAAAACACCTTTTTTGCCAAAGCTTATAACATGAGAATGGAAGATCAAAATAAGATGAGACCAAACGGGTTGATTAGAGGACATCTCAAGGTTTCTAAAAAGTCCAAGAACATCTCCAAAAGTTCAAAATTGAAAAAGTTATGCATTGTTGAAGTTGGGCATTTTTCCAAAATTGCCAAAAGTCAACTATCCTTAAAACTCCAATTTTTGACAAAAGGGCCCACTTTTTTCCACTTGATTTAGTCTTGTAATGCCACACACGTGTCCCATGTTTAATTTCATGACCAAACATTTATTTTTCTATTTTATTTCATTTTTAATGATTTAATTAATTATTAATCAATAATAAATCAAATAAAATCCAAAAATTATTGAAAAGGGATCTTTGTGATTTGTATAGCTTGCAAACATCATGTGACACCTAATCAAATTCGTGCCTTGGCTTTTTGTGCACAAAATCTCAGATTTGGCCATATTTGGAAAGCTTGTTAATGGTGATCAAAGTGCAATCCTAATTCTTCAATACACATGGATATTGGCCCAACTCTTGACCTAAAACCATTCTATTATATTCACACAAGGCACACAAACCTAATTCACGAGCAAAAACTGCAAGAGACGGCCAAACCAGAATTGCAAAAAGGGTGAAAAAGTGGGAGATCAATATCTTGGTTAAGGGACGATTCAATCAAAAATCTTCACGTAACTCTCTAGCCTGATATCCTGTGAAGCAAAAGCAATCAAAACCAGACCTCAAGACCCCCTACAACACGCTGTAAGTCGTCTCGAACTTAGTTCTGAACATGAGATCGTGATTCCATATTTTGGCATTGTCTGAACAAATCGTTTGCACATTCATGTTCACCATTCAATTTCCATTCATCCTGCATTATTCAATTGGATTTTCGTAGCCTAGATCTCCCTATCCGGACCTAGGGTTTTGGAGGTTTGCATTTGGGTTTTTGTTTTGCAGGAACAATTGGAACAAGCCATGGCCATGGACGGATTTAGGAGAACGAGACGAACCGGATAATGGCTTTGGCTGGCATTTTTGTGGCCTAGATCTCACTATAGGAGAAAGCAACGGATTTTGTTGCGGATAAGAATCCGCAGGAAAATACACAGGGGCCAGCGAAGAAGATGCTTGCGTGGCCACACCTTATTCGCCAGTTCAAATTTCGCGCAACTTCTTTTTTATTTTTCAGGCATAATTGTTTATTCCAAATATATTATTGTGTGTTTATTATACTAATAACTTTCAAGCGTTGGTGGAGTGGTTGGGACGCTAGCCAATGAGCAATGGGACCTGGGTTCGAATCCCAGGTCCCCCAAATATTTGTTACAATTTTTCTTCATGTATTCAGGTGCAGCACTCCACGCGTGGTACACCATACATCATTGCTTGATCTCGTGCCAGATGGCCTCCAGGCCAAATCTGGTGGCCAGGAATGAAAGACCACCATAGTGCCCAGTCAACATTGTCACAGGGAATTGGAAGAGTCAAACGCACGCTTGCAGCAATTGGGCCTTGAGCATGCTAATTCCACCTCCAGATTTGGGCTTAAACCCCCCAATGGGTTAATTTCTTTTCTTTTTTTTTATTTCCCTTTATTTAACTATTTTATTATTTTAAATAACCTAATAATTTATTTTTCCTTATAAAAAAATCAGAAAATACAAAAAAATTATTTTTATTAAATTCATCACTTTTATTATATTTTGTAAATAAATAATTTAATTGACTTAGTTTTTTAATTAGGCATAATTTTAACATTTTTGCAACAAAATAAAATTAATGTAGAATTAGGGTTTTTTTTAATAACTTTTAACCGTTTTTAATTTATTTCCTTAAAAATAAAAAACTCAAAAAATATTTTCTTTTAATTAATTAATTCCATTTTTTAATCTAGACTTAATTCTTAATTCAAAATGACAAAAAATCTCCTTCTTTCTTAAAAAAGGGTCAAAACCCTAAAATTCTCCGATTCAATTTTTCTCGCACGTATTATTTTTTGATTCGAATTCCATATAATTGTACCTGCTTCGAGGAATGTAATAGCTTTTAATTAGGACTTTAATTATTTATCGCTTTATTTACCTTTTCACATTTAATTTCAAGGGTTTGTTTTTGGCGATGTAAATACCCGACGCCTTGTAATAGCTTAGTTTTATTTTCCGCAACCATTAACTGCTAGATGTATGAATAATAGGCTATGCATGACAAGATCTATCCTAACTTAAAATCAACTGTAGCTCACCATAACATGTACAAAGATAACATAACTGAAAATTGACACATTTGCACATGCCACTCCTAGGGTACGCCTCACTTGGTTGCCTCGAACGTGGTAATTGATTATAGGAGGTTTTAGAGGTCGCCCTCCTGTCTAAAGATCAAAGTTGCCTCGAAACAGTTGCCTCAGATAAAATGATCTAAGACATTAGGGTTACCGCTAAGGCGTCCTAACATTGCTTTAGTGACCACATGTCCCTTAATCGAATTGACCCGAAAACTCCAACGACGGTGCTACCTACTCCTCAATAGTGGGATAGCACTGTCTAAAGGACATTTACACAATTTAATTCCTTTCGAGTAGGTAGAGGTTCTCAGGTACTTGCTCTTTCAAAACGAAACAAATTTTTCGCACTTACACTTTTCAAACATAGTTTTCAAAAACACTTCATACACTCTTGAGGACAGAAACAAGAGTTAAATCGAAGTTTTCAAACAAAACTCTTTTCAAAACCCACGAACACAAGAAAAGCAAAAATTTTTGAAAACACAATGAGCAAGTACCTAAGAGCCCGTGGATAACCACGGATAGAAAGGGTGCTAACACCTTCCCTTTCTATAATCTACCTCCCGAACCCGAGAAACATCTCGAAAAGGAATTTTGCTGTGCTTTTGTCCTTTCCTTGTTGGATAAAATAAAAGACGGTGGCGACTCTTGCTTACCGCGACATTTTGCAAAAACAAACGCAAACGCGAACCAGCATTCCAAAAAAAACAGTCAATTCTATTCCCACCGATCACAGGTACCATTCACAAAATCCTGTTATTAAACCCCACACTCATGCATTCATACATTTTTGCATTACATATATTCATTACCCTCCATTTCTTTTTGTTTGTCTTATTCACAGAGTCAAAAAAATAATAATTAAAGGTTTTTTTATTAAGTTTCCTAAAAATTAATACCAAAGGGAAACAACTTGTCCGTATCAATACCATCAAGCTAGATATAACAAAAATAAAGGCTATAAAAGGGAAACTGTCCAAAAGAGCTTTGAAGATGTTCACTCGTCTCTATGGGTATACCCTTGACTTAACAAAAATAGAGGTACAATTGGATGTTGTTTCTGCCCTAATTCAATTATGCGACCCTCCATTGAGATGCTTCACCTTTCAAGACTTTCAGCTAGCACCGACTCTGGAAGAATTTGATAGACTTTTGAAATTTTCTAAAGAAAAAGCTTATGTGGATATTGGGCAGACAATTGACATCAAAATCTTGGCAGAGGGTTTAAGGATCCCTTATCTCAAATTTTCACTTAATTACAAGAAATAAGGTAACATACGAGGGATTAAGAGATGCTACTTAGAGACTAAGGCTTTTGATTTTGCCAATAACAAAGAATTGGAGTCTTGTATTGATTGCTTAGGACTTCTTATGTTTGGTGTAATCTTATTTCACGGAATTTAGATTACATTGACCCTGCAGCTATTCGCATATTTTCGGGCGCAAAAGTTTTCAATATGAATCCAGCTCCCGCTTTACTTGCTGACATTTATTATGCACTTCATACGCGGTGCGAAAAAAGAAGAGGTACTCTAAATTGTTGCATCCCACTCTTATATTATTGGTTTATGACTCACCTCTACAAAGAAGACTACATGATTCCAAATCTTACAAGGTATGAGTGGCCTCAAAAATTAAGGTCTCTTACTACTAATTTTATGTTGTGGTATGCAAGGAAGCTAGACATTAGAGATATTATCTATAACTGTGAAGACTTTCCTAATTTTCCATTGATTAGATCACGAGGTTGCATCAATTACAACTATACCTTGGCCCTACGGTAACTAGGGTATCCTTTGGAGGATAAACCCTCAGATGAATAACTCCAACAATTGATCATTCATGACATGGGAAAAAACCACCAAGAGTTGCTCAATAAGATCATCCGAGCTTGGAATAGGGTTAATAAAAGGAAGGCAGAAAAGAAGAACGATGTGGCAAAAGAACCTTACATTCGATGGGTTTTGGATAGGGTACAAGATGTTAAGTTACCGTTTGACATAGATCCTGAGTACAAGCCAGAGGTCCCAGATTCTCCGCCTATATCCTTAGAAGAAATAGACAATTTAAATAATGCCTTGAAACAAGCTCAAAGGGAGAAGTAAGAATTGGAGATTAACCTCCATAACTTGACTAAGGAGATAAGAGAAATGCAACTCATACTTGAATCAAAGGACCAACGAATTTAGAGAGATCGTGAGGCATTTGAGAAAGAGAGCCTTAAGCAGAAGCATTTGATTGAAGGGTTGTTAAGTGCCACTTTCAACTTGGATTCCCATAACCAAAGGTTGGATGCTGCTGCTAGTGAAATTGAGAGATTAAATAGGTGGTATGAAAAGGCAATGTAAGACAAGAAGGTGATGGAAGAAGATTTAAGGGATCAAATCCAAAGTTTGGCGCAAGCTTCTTTAGATCAAGAAGAACAAATGAAGAATCTCACCACCAGACTCCGAGATAGCCAAGAATCAGAGGTAGGTGAACGCCTCAAAAGGATGATGAAATAAAGGCTTCTCACCCAATGAAGAATACGAGCAAGTATGCCTTAAGTTAGAATTCCCCCAAAAAGAATTCCTAATACAACAGAGACTCTATACGGAGATGAGGGTTGAAAATTTGTATTGAGAAGAGCAATATGTGAAGATTTCCAAGGCAGGAAAAGAAAATCATAAGATAATTCCTGACCTCTACCGAGAGTACCGGTTCTACAAAGATAAGCATGCAAGACTCGCCTTCTTAGACAACAATCTCATCTAATACATCCCTAGGAGTTTGAGAGACGCAGAAAACGTGATGGTTCCTATCCCAAAAGACGTTGAAGACTTCCTCAAGCTTTGTAGGACAATGGTCGATGGTTTCAGAGCAGACATCCGCAGTTGCACTTAGAAGACATTTGTTTCTCCTTTGTTTATTCCTTTCAGCAAGTTTAATGTTTTAAAGTTGGAATATTTTTCAATATCTGAATTTTATTCTATTTTTTAAAGACAATTACTATTTCAATAAAGACATTTTATTTCCATATATCGTTTGCGTATATATTTTTTAAGATACTCACCAATAAAAAGCAAAGCCTTAATATATATATATATATATATATATATATATATATATATATATATATATATATATATATATATATATATATATATATATATATATATATATATATATATATATATATATATATATATATATATATATATATATATATATATATATATATATATATATATATATATATATATATATATATATATATATAAGATTTTCATACGCATTCATGCATTCACAAACATTCGCATCTCATAAGCTCATAATAAAAACACTCATTATTTTTTTTCAAAAAACCTTCTCCAGTTAAACCATTGGTAGAAGAAAAGCGCCGCCTCTCCGACCACCATATCAGACAAGAGCCCATCAATAAAAACTGATGGAACAAATTGAACAGAATCAAAATGCATTCAAAGAAGATCTTGATCAAGTCAAGGGCAACGTCGACTCAATGAAAGGAGATATTAGTCAAGTTCTTCTATCCTTGAAGAACATCATTGAAAGATAGGAGTAAATCCCTAGGGTATCCTTTAAAGAAGTAGCCTAGATCATTGGTGCATCGAGTGGTCACCAACCAAGGAGAGAATCAGATTCAGGACCCCAAAAGTCCGCCATGGCTCAATAATAAACAAGACAAGTTGATATTGAAGGGTTTGTCCCACTGCCACCAAAGGTAGGGGCATCTCATACCTTGCAGATTCCGATTAACAACATAGGCAACTACTTAGACTTGTAATATGGAGATAACAACTTAAAGGATGTCAATCAAGCACCTCAAAGAACAACCCATACTCATGCTACTGAGAATCCATTGGTGCTCAACCAATATAAAGCTCTAGAAGAAAGGTTAAAAGCTGTGGAGGGTTACGATGTTTTCGATGTCGATGCTCTCGAAATGGGTCTCGTTCCTGATGTGGTAATCCCATCAAAATTCAAAGTATCTGAAATTGGAAATTACAAGGGTATCACTTGTACAAGGAACCATTTACACATGTATTATAAGAAGATGCATGCCTATGCTAAAGACCAGAAGCTGATGATCATTGTTTCCAAGACAGTTTAAGTGGGGCATCCCCAGATTGGTACATGCAGTTGGAGTGGTTCATGTCCAGACATGGGAAGATCTTGCTAACGCTTTCCTGAAACAGTATAAATATAACTTGGAAATGGCACCTATCCGCATGCAACTCCATAACATATCTCAGAAAAAGGAGGAGTCTTTCAAAGAATATGCCCAGAGGTGGATAAAAATAGCAGCCAGTGTACAACCACCACTTATGGAGAAAGAATTAGTCGATATGTTCATGGGAACTTTGCAAGGATTGTATTATGAAAAGATGGTAGGAAGTGGCTCCTCTGGGTTTTCGGATTTGGTAACTATTTGAGAAAGGATTGAACCTGGAACAAAAAGCGAAAAGATACAAGGAGGATCATCTAGTACCCCTTACAATGCAAAAAAGACATGTTCCTAACTTCACGAAAAGGAAGGAGGGAGAAACTAATGCTGTAGCCTCACAAACAAGGGCACAACAACCATTAATACTTCCACAAGAGCAACAACAAAACAAATTTGAAAGGCCGCTAAGAAAGTTTGACCCGATCCCTATGTCACCCAGTAAATTATTACAACACTGGTCAAGGTGTCTTTGGTAGAGCTAAGGCCTATAGATCCTCCAGTCGGGCCACCCCCACCAAGATACGATGATAATTCCAGATGCGAGTATTATGCCAATTCTCCCATGCATACCATAGAAAAATGTTGGGCCTTCAAACATAAAGTTCAATATTTGTTGGATTCTCAGGATATCACTTTTGATAAACCAAATATCAAGTCAAACCCCATGCCTCCGCATGGTGGACTAACAATAAATGCAATTCAAGTATTCACTGACTTTGGGGAAGCCAAATGAGTAAAGGCCCCAATAAATTATTTGAAGGAGTATCTGTTGGAGTATGGGTTCCTTTTGGAACATAATGAAGCTTTTGAGAAAACAATACAAAAATAAGTGGTACAAGGGGATAGTCCAATTCGGATCATACCCTGAAGGATAATATGTAGCTGCGATTGAAGGAAGTACAAAGAAGCCATTGGTAATTCCTTGTCAAGGGCCAAACCTTAATAAGAAAACTCTTGTGATTCTGTGGGGAGAATCAATAAAAACACCAATAATAACACGAAGATGACCTTTGAGGATACTAGTAGTTCCTAAGACTACAATGGTAATTAGGGGGTCATCTCCTACCCCTTACAAAAGTGACAAAGAAGTACCATGGAGTTATGATTCGACTGTATATGTCAATGGCTTAAAACGAGAATGTAAGTCAGCGTCAAGTCAAGGACCTGCAATCTCAAATATAACAGGAACAGGGGGCATGACCCGCAGTGGTCAAATATTTGGCTCTGAACCACAAAAGAAGAATGATACTATGGTAAAATATAAGGATGATACGTTGGCGAAAGATAAAGGAAAAGCAGTGGTGGAGGAAAATCAAGAACAAGAGTCTTCGAGCAAGAACTTTACTGATCAAGATGCAGAAGAATTTTTGAAGATAATCAAGAGAAGTGATTATAGGGTGGTGGATCAGCTTCACCAAACCCCATCAAAAATTTCTATACTCTCGTTGCTCATTAATTCAGAAGCGCATCGAGACTCTCTAATAAAATTCTAAGTTCTACCCATATCGCCTAGGAGATTACTGTAAACCAATTTGACAATATTGTAGCAAATTTGACATCTGAATCATATCTAGGTTTTTATGATAGTGAGTTACCTCCACAAGGCCGAGCTCAGGACAAAGCATTTCACATCTCCATTCATATAGTTACCACAAGCCTATCTAGGGTACTCACCGATACTAGTTCTTCCCTCAATGTATTACCAAAATCTAGTTTGATGAAGTTAGTGCTAGATGGTATTGTGATAAGACCAAGTTCTATGATAGTTAAAGCGTTTGACGGTTCTCAAAGTTTAGTATTTGGAGAAGTGAACCTTCCTATCAAGATCGTCCCATATATGTTATATGTCACTTTTCAAGTCATGGATATAGAACCGTCATATACATGTTTACTTGGACGACCCTAGATTCATGCAACAGGGGCAGTCACTTCAAATTTACATCAGAAACTGAAGTTCTTCATAGAAGGAAGATTGGTAATAATCGATGGTGAAGAGGACATCTTTGTAAGTCACATATAATCCTACAGGTATATCAGTGCAGACGAATACTATATAGCCACACCATTTCAAGTCTTAGAGGTTTCCTCAATGGTAACCTTACCTGTGGAAAAAAAATTAAGAAACCTACTGTGACTTCATGGAGAGATTTGCAAATAGCAGTGGAAAGTGGTGCCTCAAAGGGTTGGGGAAATCTCTTAGATATACCTGAGAAGAATAATCGCTTTGGTTTGGGTTACGAATTATCAAAGGATGCTCTCAAAGGCAAAGAACGGTTTCCTCCCATCCAGGAGACCTTCGTCAACAAAGGAGTAGAGTATGGAGGACAGGTGGCAATGATATCTAACAAGAGAAACATCAAAAGGGCATCTGATTTCATCTATGAATGCGCCCCAAGAGAAGAACTAAAGAATTGGACAGTTGTGGAGATTCCTGATATCTTTTTCTTTCCTAAGTGATTTTTCTTGTTTTTGAAAGAACCTATGTCAAGCCCGAGGCATAGAGGTTGCTTGTAAGGGTCCCCCAATTTGTTTTAGATAGTATTCATGATTAATAAGAGTTATATTTCACATTCAATTAAGATCCATGTCTTTCTCTTGCATTTATCTCTTATATTTAAAAAATGGAAATACTTTTCTTCATATGCATTTCCCAAATTCACATACTAAAAACCTCACCAAAACATGATAAATGTGCAGATCCATGCCCAAAATCATCGACAATGTTACTGCTGCTATCTGATATAATTTTGATGCACCCATCAACCAAGCGGAAGAGGAAGATGATGAAGATCTTTAACTTTCTAAAGAATTTGCAAGGGAGATAAAGCAAAAAACTGACAATATACAACCATACCAGGAATCTATTGATACCATTAACCTTGGCAAAAAAGAAGATCCGAAAGAGATCAAGCTAGGGGAAACATTGGAGAAAAGCATCAAGGAAAGGCTGATCAAGATGTTACATGAGTATGTGGATATATTTGCTTGGTCTTACAGGGATATGCCAGGATTGGATACATATATCGTGGTGCACAGACTACCTCTTAAGGAAGGTTGCTCTCCATTTAGGAAAAAGCTCATAAGAAATTGTCCAGACATGTCCAACACGATTCAAGAAGAGGTCCTTAAACAATTTGACGCGGGGTTCTTAGTGATGGTAGATTATCCACCTTGGATAGATAACATTCTACTAGTACCCAAGAAGGATGGCAAAGTATGCATATGTGTGGATAACCGGGATCTGAACAAAGCAAGTCCCAAAGACGATATCCCGTTATCTCACATAGATGTTTTGGTGGACAATACAGCTCAAGATTCAGTATTCTCATTCATGGATAGTTTCTCAGGCTATAATCAAATCAAAATGGCACCCGAAGATATGGAAAATACTACTTTCATGACACCTTGCGGCACTTTTGTTACAAGGTAATGCCATTCAGTCTGAAGGACGCATGGGAAACTTATCGACGGGCTATGGTCACACTATTCCATGATATGATTCACAAAGAGGTTGAGGTGTATGTATATGATATGGTTTCCAAATCCCATACGAAGGAGGATCACATCATACATTTATAAAAGCTATTCGAGCGTCTGCGAAGGTTCAAACTAAGGTTGAAATTGAACAAGTGTACATCTGGTGTCAAGACAGACAAGTTACTGGGTTTCATTGTAAGTCATCATGGTATTGAGGTGGACCCTAACAAGGTAAAAGCCATACAAGAAATGCCAGTTCCGAGGATAGAGAAAGAGGTTCGTGGTTTCTTAGGATGATTGAATTACATTTCAAGGTTCATATCGCACCTAACTACTATGTGTGAGCCTAAATTCAAACTACTGCGAAAAGATCAGACGGTGGTATGGAATAATGATTGTCAAACAACCTTCGTGACAATAAAGAAATATTTACAAGAGCCACCGATCTTAATGCCACCAGTTCCCAGAAGACCGCTCATCATGTATCTAATAATGCTTGAAAGATCAACGAGATGTGTATGAGAACAACATGACGAAACAGGTAGAAAAGAGCATGCAATCTACTACCTCAACTAGAAGTTTACTGACTGCGAAACCAGGTACTCACTCCTCAGGAAAACTTGTTGTGCATTGGCTTGGGCTACTAAAAGATTAAGGCAATATATGCTAACTCACACCACATGGTTAATAGCAATAATGGATCATTTAAAGTATGCGTTCTAAAAAACAGCTATTACAGGAAGGATTTCCCGATGGCAGATGTTACTATTAGAGTATGATATTCAATACGTTACTCAAAAGGCCAAATAGGGTAGTGTACTAGCTGACCATCTAGCTCATCAACCATTACCAGAATATCAACTAATGATGTTCGACTTTCCATACGAAGATGTCATGGTTATAGGTGAGTACGAAATACCAATACCCAATGAAGGACCTGAACCAGGAGCACGTTGGACACTTATGTTCAAAAAAGCTTCAAATAAACTGGGTCACGACATTGGGGCAGTTTTGACTTCTCTGAAAAATTTTCACAAGCCTTATACTGCAAGGTTATGTTTTGACTGCACCAACAATGTCGCTGAATACAAAGCTTGTATTCTGGGTCTAGAAGCTACTATCCTGGTACGTTGCTGAATCAAGCATCTCGAAGTATTTGGAGACTTTGCGCTAGTAATATACCAAGTCAATGGTGAATGGGACACAAAACATCCCAAATTGATTCCATAATGGGATCATATTTTAAAGCTAGCTACGCAATTCACTGAGATTACCTCCATTCATATCCCACGAGAAGAAAATCATATGGAAAATCCCTTAGCAACTTTATCTTCCATGTCCAAAGTAACTTGACCAAACCACGAACCACACATTACAATCATACATTTTAAAGATCCTGCATATTGCCTTGCTATTAAAGAGGGACCAGATAACAAGCCTTGGTTCTATGACATCAAGAGGTACCTTGAGAAACAAGAATATCCAGAAAATGCCTATATCATTAACAAGCGAACCCTACGAAAGCTAGCCTCAAAATTCTTTTTGAGTTGTGACGTGATATACAAAAGAAACTACGATATGGTACTACTCAGGTGTGTGGAGAAACAGGAGGCAGATACGCTTATGAGAGAAATACATGAAGGTACTTTTAGAACTCATACAAATGGACATGCCATGGCTAGAAAAATCATGTGAGTGGGTTATTACTGGTCAACAATGAAAGCCGATTGCTATCATTATACGAAGACATATCACAAATGCAAAATCTACACCAACAAAATGAATGTGACACCAACTCCTCTGAATTTCATGAGCTCTCCTTGGCCATTTTCAATGTGGGGAATCGATATCATAGGCATGGTCGAACCGAAAGAATTTAACGGACACCGGTTCATACTAGTTCCCATTGATTACTTCACCAAATGGGTAGAAGTGGCATCCTATGTGAATGTGACAAGTCAAGTGGTTACTCGATTCATTAAACAAAATCTCATATGTAGATATGGGGTTCCAAGCAGAATCATTACGAACAATAGGTCTAATCTGAACAACAAAATGATGAAGGAGTTATGCCATAATTTCAAGATCGAGCACCATAATTCCTCATCATATTGACCCAAGATGAACGGGGCTTTTGAAGCCGCCAATAAGAACATCAAGAAAATCATTCAGAAAATGGTGAAGACATATAAATATTTTCATGAAATGCTTCCCTTTGCTCTACATGGATATCGTACTTCCGTGAAAACATCAACAAGTGCAACTCCTTTCTATCTGGTATATGGTATGGAGGCCATACTCACAGTTGAAATAAAAATCCCATCACTTCGAGTTCTAATGGAAACAAAGCTTGAAGAAGCAGAGTGGATTCAGATGTGACCTGGTCAACTTAACCTCATTGAAGAGAAACGCTTGACAACTTTGTGCCACGACCAGTTATATCAGAAGTGGATGAAGAAATCGTTCAAGAAGAAAGTTCTCCCTCGAGTCTTAAAAGAAGGGGATTTGTTACTCAAGAAGATTCTGCTACCTCGCCTCGATTCACGTGCTAAATGGGCACCCAACTATGAAGGTCCATATGTGGTAAAACAGTATTCTCTGGTAGTGGTCTCGTCCTCACAACAATGGATGGGGAAGAACTGCCACATCCAGCGAATTCAGACGCAGCCAAATAATACTATGTATAAAAAGCTTTCTAAGTTTGAACCCTAAACATGCAAATTAGGCAAAAAGGAGTTCCCCGGTGGATTAAAAACCCTAAAGGGTGATTCAGGCAAAAATTAGGGACATGAAAAAAAAAATTATTATCCCGGTGGATAGAAGGCGATCCAGAAAAAAATTAGGGATCTTATTCAAAAAAATAAAGAACAAAAAGACCGCGATCCAAGAACTACGACTGCAAACCACGAAGGAAAAAATTGATCCAAATCATTTAACTAAGAATAAAAGGAGATTGAAGCTATCAAAAGGACATTAGGGAAACAACAATAACAATTATCATTTTCATTGCCGTTTCCAGTTTTAAATCTTTTTGTAATTAACTCTTTCAAGGAATTACATCTTGTACGATCGCCTATTCAGAGGTATATTTATCAATAAAACATTACCTTTTTCAAATCTTTCAAAATTGCATTTTTTTTCTTTTCCGAACTTGTTTGCAAAGTACTACGATTATTTTTTTGAACACTGCGTCGAAATCATTGTGGGGATTTGACAAGGAAAAGCATTTTATGAAATATCAAAAAGCATTTTGGTTAGAAAAACATCAAAAGAGAATCCACGCGTCCACTCCTACTTCCACGCCCACGTCCATGTATATGTCTACATCCACGCCTACATTCACGTCTACGACCACACCTACGCCTGCGCCTACGACACAAATATCAAGATCCTGCATACACTTTTCATCATGTTCAAATCAATTTAAAGATACCATAACAATGCAACATCAGGGAGTTGGTAACACAAAACCATTGGTTTAAGAGGAGGGAATATCAAAAAACATTTTCATTACATTTTGGGGCATAAACACACATTTAGTACATATGTAAACATTTGGGGCATACGCAAAATGCTCAACGCATATACACTCTGGATTCCATATCAATATAGGACATTATGCATATACATAATACATGGTATTTTCCAAACACACTCTGAGTAAAACCAAGATCTTTGGGCCCTTTGTTAGATCATCAAAAAAAGCAATTACCTTGGTTGAGAAAAGAATCAACCGGTAAAAATACGATCTCATCTTTGATCTAGTTATCTAAGATTTGATCATCAAAAACACTTTTTCAATCATCTACCCCCTAGGTTGTGGTAGGTGTGTGAATTTCCAGATTCATATTATTCATTCCCTAGGTTGCAATGAATATATGAACTCATCTTTATGCCGTTTGTCCCCTAGGTTGTGGTAAACACACATACTCTTCAAATATCTATCCCCTAAGTTGCGATAGATACGCGAATTTTCAAGGTTATACTATTCATCCTCTAGGTTGTGATGAATAACATAAGCCTATCCATGTTGTCTTTTATCCCCTAGGTTGTGATAAATACACCAGTTCATCCTCGTACTATTTACTCCCTAGGTTGTAGTAAGCACGATGAAATTCGCGATATAACTCATTGTGTCAGTCTCCATGCAGTGATGTGTTATCAAGCTTTTTCAATATCTATCCCCTAGGTTGTGATAGGTATGTGAAATTTCAGGGTTACACTATTTATCCCGTAGGTTGTGATAAATAACATAAGCCTATCCATGTTGTCTTTTATCCCCTAGGTTGTGATAAATACACATGTTCATCCTCTTACTGTTTACTCCCTAGGTTGTAGTAAACATGGCGAAATATGTGATATAACTTATTGCATCAGTCTCCATGCAGCGATGTGTTATCAAGCTTTTTCAATTATCTATCCCCTAGGTTGTGATAGGTATGCAAAATTTCATGGTTATACTATTCATCCCCTAGGTTGTGAGGAATAACGTAAGCCCACCCCTATTGTCTTTTATCCCCTAGGTTGTGATAAATACACATGTTTATCCTTGTACTATTTACTCCCTAGGTCGTAGTAAACATAACGAAATCTGCATAATTCATTACATCAGTCTCCATGCAGCAATGTGTTATCAAACTTTGTTTTATTCATCCCCTAGTTTGCGATGAATAAACAAAATATGCGTCATAAACTTACTATATTAGTCTCAAAGCATTAGTAAGTTAGCTTTTCGAACTTGTATCATTTACCTCCTAGGTTATGGTAAAAATCTACGATCTTTTTTTAGATACTGACGAGTTATCCCCGTCATCATATCTAAGTCAAATCAAAACTTTGGTTTAAACGCTGGTAAGATGATACATCATCATCTATGCCTACTTTTCATAGCTATGAGAACGCTGCATAGTGTATCCTTATAATCTTTCAGACAAATTTTGGGGTCTTCCATTATTTAATAAACTTCTGATCAAAGCGTGCAGTACCTACATATTCTCACACTACTAAATCGAAAGATAATTAAATAGGGGCAGCTGTCATACCTCAAATTTGTCCTATTGGTTCATAATCTTTTTTATCCCTAGAGTTATCATTTGTTTTATAAATTGTTATCAAATTCAGGGGGTTTAAGTTTATAAAAGGGGATTTTACCTTATTAAATAATTATTGGGTCTTTCTAAATCAGGAAAGCCCATGTAAAATTGAGGGCCCATTTCATTTTGGTTTTTTTGGTTTCAGCCCATTTCAAATATTGAAGGAGGGTTTACATTATTAAGAATTCTTGGACCTTTCTAAATCAGAAAGACCCATGAAGAACTGAGGGCCCATTCGGGTTCTCTTTCAAGGGGGTGTATCCGTTAAGGTATATTAGCCCATTTATGAATAAATAGAAGGGGGGTATGTGTTGTACCCCAAAAATTTCCCTCCCATTGTACTCAAAACATACTTATTGAATTCCTCAACTTGCCCAAAGATGCCCAAGGATTGATCTGACAAATGTTCTCCTAAGACAATGAACCTCAAACTAGGGTTTCTATTTGCATCAAGATGGGTGAACTCCCAAGGTCTAAAATATTCTCCATGGTCTTAATATGTTCTCAAGATCATCCATGTCAAGTTTCATGCCTTGCACAAGAAGTTTTCTCCGTTAACTGCTCAAATGCTTGAAAATCAACTGTACTAGGTCAAAAGTCAATTGTGGCCCACATACAGTCAAACTTCAATATTTTTAGTCAACATCAACATTTTGAAATGATATCCATCATTGGATCAAGGGTTGATCATGATTCCTCAAGAAAGGCACCTAATTCATCAAAACTCAAAAGTTGCTAAATTAGGGTTTTTCAGGAAAAGTCAACCAAACTTTGACCAAGCATAAATTTCTCATACTTTATCAAAAATTTCCCATTCAAGGCTCATTTTGAAGAGAAATCAATTCCCTACAACTCATCTTCAATCTTTAAGTTCAAGAAATGCACTCATGGAAAGATATGAACTCAGACATTATAGGTCATTCCCAAAGGTCAACAAAAACACCTTTTGGGTCAAAGCTCCGTACATGAACATGGAAGATCCAATTGAGAAGAAACAATAGAGGTTGCTTAGGGGACATCCTAATATTTCCAGAAAGTCATGGATCACCCTAAGAGTGAAAATTGAGCAAGTTATGACCAGAGCAAGTTGGGAAATTTTGGTGAACTGAAGGAATTTCAATTTGAGTAATTTTGATATTTTTGACTTGTGGGCCATGGATTGAGAGTCCAAACGTGCATTACACCTCAAATCAGCTTCTTACATCATTTGGTTGTGTTTTATTTTAATTATTTCAATTATTTTTGATTTAATTCATTAATAATGGAAAATAATTAAAATCAAATCAAATCTTTTTGTACAAAGATTCAAATCCATTTGCCTTGACCTAAAAACACACTATATATTCCTCCATAATTCAGATCAAGAGGGATACGAAACCCTAGCCTCCAAAAGTGATCAAAATTTTCAAGAAACCCTAAGGCTTCCAAACTCTCAATATAATCCATCCTATAGCAAGACCTCACTGTCATTCATTCCCAGCAAGGAGATTGAGTAAGTTTGAGACGATCTTGAAGTCTCCAAGCATGTAGAAAACCCGTTCATGGCATCTCCGGTTGCATAATATTTTAAAGTTTGCATCTTTGTTTTTGCTTCGTTTTAAACCATATTAATGCTGTTAATGTGTTCTTGAGATGTTTGTGAACAGATTCGGATCATCTTCGTATACCCATGCACGCAGAAAATGGACTTGCCATGTTTTCTCGTGAGAATTTCAGATCGCGAGTTAGTATCCAAACCGGCCAGTTTTTGGTCTTGATTTTGATCCCATTGAAATTGAAGGCCCTGAACTAGGGGGGTAGGGTCCCCCCTGGATCTTTATTTGCGTGTTTTTGCAGGTTTTCATGGAGGAGATGGCCGGAGAAGACGACCAGAGCTAGGGCTCCGGCGGTTTGACTGTTGGCGTGGCAATTTCTTACAAAATGATTGGCTCTTGAAGTGCTGACGCATTTATATTTTGCTGAATGGGATTTAATGATTTGCTTAACATATAATATTTTTAAGTGATTATATTCATGAATTGAGATCCAACGCAATTGGAAAGGGAAGAAGGCGTGTGAGAGGGAGGACCTGGGTTCGATCTTAGGTCCAGGCCTTTTGCATTTTCTGAATTTTCAATTTCAGATCCAACGTACTTCATTACCCAGCATCTATCGTATATCCTCAGATCTCACCGTCAGATCTATCTCCGGTCAGATCCAATGCGTAAGTATTGCATCCACATGGTGCACCCTCTGAAGATAGAAATACAGAATCCCACGCAGGATAATTGGGCCAACAAACTGGGCCTTGGCATATTCAGGCAGCAAACCCCCCAAACTACTTCTCACAATCAGGCCCATCTCTTTAAATTTTTCTATTCTTTTTTATTTGTTTTTCTTTTAATTTATTATTTTCTTTATTTTTACAAAACAAAATCATTTTTTTTATTAAATCCAAAATCACAAAAAAACAACATAAAAATCAGATTTTTTTTATAAAATATTTATTTGCATTTAATTAATTAGTTTAATTAGGTTAACTCAAACAATTTTTTGTTATTAAAATTTAATAGAAATTAGGTTAATTTAATTACTGTTTCCTTCCATAATTAAAATTAAATAGAATTAGGTTTTTTTATTATTAAGATTAATTTTTGAAAATGAATTATTTTAATTGTTTCAACATTGGTTATTTTGTTAAATAAAAATAATTAGTAAATTAGGGTTAACTTGCAAATTGCAACAATTTTTGTCAATAAAAAATACAAAAATATTTTTTTAATTAGTTAGATATTCTTAGGTTTCCAATTTGTTCCCGTCTTAACTTTCGCACTCGTCTTTAATTTCATTATTTTTATTAATTATTGTAACTGTTCCAAGTTTGTAATAGTTAATTAGGTTTACTATTTCACATTTATCATTTTTTCCTGGTTTTTAATTATGTAATCCCCTCCCCAAATCCTTGTAATAGCTAGGGTTTTAATTTCTCGCTTTTAATTTCTGCAACTATTAAACTTCTAGATGTATGGACATTAGGATTGTATGCGAAAGATAAATCAATTTAAAACAGTAGAAAACCCTAAATGCGCAAGATAAATGAAATTGAAATCAAAACACTTGCACATTCTCACTCCTAGGGTTTTCCCTCACTTGGTTGCCTCGGAAAATAATGGTCGTGTTCCTCGAACGTAGGGATACCTTAGCAATGACGCGCGATTCAAAATCGTCATAAAGATCATAGTCCCTATTTGTCCCTTGAGTTGCTTACGAATTGATCTTATGACGATAGTCCCTTCGAAATGCTAAGGTATCTTTACTTGTTGCCTTCATAGACCATTTCGTCCCTTCGAACGTCCCTTTACAAATATAATGACGAAGCTACCTACTCATTAATAGTAGGATATCACTGTCTAAAGGAAACGAAAATGAACAGACTTTTTTTTCGAGTAGGTAGAAATCTTAAGTACTTGCTCAAAATAAAAACTTTTCACGCAAACACTTTTCAAAAACAGTTTTCAAAACAACTTTGTCACACTCTTGAGGACAGACACAAGGGTTATCACGAAGTTAAACAAAAAATTTTCAAAACACACACAAGCAATTTCAAAATGAGCAAGCACCTAAGAGCCCGTGGAAAACCATAGATAGAAATGGTGCTAACACCTTCCCTTTCTATAATCTACCCCCGTACTCAGAAACATCTCGAAAAAGAGTTCTGAGTTTTGTGCGGTTCTTTAGAGAGTGAAGAATGAAGAAAAAATGAAGGAAGTAGAGAGTAGAGAGAAGATGAAGATGGTTCTGTGATTCTTCTTGATGATCCTTCTATCTGACTAAAGAATGATCATTCTGGAGATTCTGCAGGAGCTCTTAAGGTGATGAAATAGAAAACCGAAATATGAATCCGAGCTTTCTCCTTGGTGAGGGATAGAAGGTTGGTGATTTATGGAGATGAAGAATGAAGTATGGGTGTTGAGGGAAGATTGATGTGGTTCTGAGAGAGAGGTGAAATAGAGTTCGTTTGGTGGTGATTTATTCTCTATTTTCTGAATCTGGTTTTTTGTGTGACAAATCTGAATAAAATATCTGTGTATTCCTTCTTCCTCTCCCCTTTCTATTATTGAATCTATTATACCTCTTTTGGAAGTTTGTTAGAGGGTTAGGGGTTATGGTTAGAGCTGAGCCAAGAATTATGTTTTCTGTTATAGGTGGTTATGGTTAGAGCTGAGCCAGGAATTCTGTTATGCTGTGAGGTTTTTTGGGCTTTTAGGGATTAAGAAATTCTGTTAGTTAGTTCCTAAAGTTTGTTAGAGATTGAGAGTTAGTTGGAATTTAGTTATGGACTGTTTCTCCAAGTTTTTGTTAGAATTCTGTTAGCGGTTTGGAAGGTTGGGAAGTTGGTTAGAAAACAGTTAGAGAATTCTGTTGTAAGTTAGTTGGTTGAGAGTTAATTGTTTTTTTCCTTTCTCCTCTTCAACACTTTTTTCCGAATTTTTATTGATAAAAACCTCCCTCTCATATTTTCTTCTGAATTCAATTCTATTTTGAAATTTGATTTAATGACTTGACATATCAACCAATTCATGAGTTCTGATTCTTATCCCTTTTTTGCAGCCTTCTGTTGTTCACAGTGCAGGGCACAACTAGTGTATGGCTATTGGTTAGCACAAGAATTAGTTTGTGGATATAGTGTCGATTTATGTGAATGCAGGGCTGGCTATAGCAGGTGGCAGCATGGAGGTGATTCTGATTGTTGTGCTTCCGTAGGTCTCAACTTGATGCTTGTGGATCCATACGGATATTGAAGTCGTAACTTTGGAGCCCATTTGGCCATGAAGAAAATTGAAGACAAAGATTAAGGATTAGGCTAGGTTTATGATTAGACTTTGATGTAAATGCCTTTTGTAATGTTCCTGAAAATCGGCGATATAAATGGTGACATTTTGAATGGAAACTCTTTTGTAATGGATTTCCCCTTTGAGAAAAATGCGACAAACCTTGAATGCTTCATTTGAATTTCCAATCTTCTTCGATAAATGTTTTTGAATGTTGACTTGTAATGATTTCCATATCCATTGAAACTTGATACTTTCATGGTGCTTTGAACAAATTTGGATACAATTTGAATGAAGCTTGAGATTTTAATGGATCTCATGAATATAATATGCAATGATCCTTCTTTTTTCTCAAACAAAGTTTGGAATTCATTTTCCCTCCATATGCTTTACTTTAATTTTCCAATTTTCCTTTAATTCTTGCAACACTTGAATAATTACCAACAAATGCTTAACATGGACTCTGGTATAAGATCGATCTAATAGTTTTCAACTTAGAAGTGATTCCATGAAGTCCATACAAAGTCCCATGTTCAAATCCTCACTCTTCTAATGAAACTTCAAAAAAACAAAACTACTGTCACAAATAAATGGGAATGTCAAGCCTCAAATGATTAGAGCACCTTGATTCATAGCCAAGACCCCATTCATATGATAAACCTAAGCATAGGGAAGTAAAACCTGCTCCATGATCAAGGATGCCTTGATGAAGATAAGCGTTTCAACTTGATGTTGGGAAAAAGAGAATAGCCCCATAGATTGACAATAAAGAAGTCCATGAAATAAAACCCTAGCTTCAAACAAATGATTGATGGAGAAATCAATTGATTCAAGCCTGAGTGAAGATGAGAACCATCAAATCCATGGAAACCCTAATTCCACAATATCATCGATCCCGTGCCAAATTATTGATTAATGATGCATGATGTATTAGTTGACCAAATGAAGGTTATGTATATGATGATGCATAAGCCACTTGATCATTGTTGGAAGGGTAGGACAAATTTAGGATATTACAGCTGCCCCTATTTAATCATCTTAAACTTGAAAGTATGATTGGCATGTACCTTTCAGAAGTTCAAGGTAGAAGATGATTAAATACCAATGCCAAAAATTTGGTCTGAGAGAAAGTGTGAGTGTTTATTTGTTTTTGTGATATCTGCTGGGGAAAGAATATTTTTGTTTTCTAGTGAGAAGATGAGGATTAGACTTATAATTTGGTGTGGTGCTAATATAAGATAAAGGTTGGTACGAAAAGACAGCAGATAAGATCTACGGGCGACCTACGATCCTAAGGTGAGGCATAGAGTGGTCTGTCAGAGAACTAGGCCTATGGGCGACCTCAGAATTCTAAAATAAGATCTGAAGGGATAACTAGGCCTACGGGCGACCTCAAGGTTCTAAGATGAAACCTCATCTACTGGAGAACTAGGCCTATGGGTGACCTCAGAATTCTATGATGAGACATTAACGTGATCTGTCGGAGAACTAGGCCTATGGGCGACCTCAGGATTCTAGGAAGATACCTATGGGCGATCTGCTAAAGAACTAGGCCTATGGGCGACCTCAGAATTCTAAAATAAGATCTAAAGGGAGAAATAGGTCTACAGGCGACCTCAGGGTTCTAAGATAAAACCTCATCTACTAGAGAACTAGGCCTATGGGCGACCTCAGAATTCTACGATGAGACATCAAGGCGATATGTCGGAGAACTAGGCCTATGGGCAACCTCAGGATTCTACGAAGATACTTATGGGTAATCTGCTAAAGAACTAGGCCTAGGGTGACCTCAGAATTATAAAACAAGATCTATACGGAGAACTAGGCCTATGAACGACCTCAGGGTTCTAAGATGAAACCACATCTATTGGAGAACTAGGCCTGTGGGCGACCTCAGAATTCTATGATGAGACATCAAGGTAATCTGTCTGAGAAATAAGCCTCTGGGCAACCACAGGATTCTACGAAGATACCAATTAGCGATCTTCTAAAGAACTAGGCCTAGGGCGACCTCATAATTCTAAAATAAGATCTATAAGGAGAACTAGGCCTACAGGCAACCTCAGGGTTCTAAGATGAAACCTCATCTACTATGCCTATGGGCGACCTCAGAATTCTACAATCAGACATCAAGGCGATCTATCGGAGAACTAGGCCTATGGGCGACCTTAGAATTCTACGAAGATACCTATTGGCGATATGCTAAAGAACTAGGCCTAGGGCGACCTCAGAATTCTAAAACAAGATCTATAGGGAGAACTAGGCCTACGGGCGACCTCAGGGTTCTAAGATAAAACTTCATATACTGGAGAACTAGGCCTATGGACGACCTCAAAATTCTACGATGAGACATCAAGGCGATCTATCGGAGAACTAGGCCTATGGGCGACCTCAGGATTCTACGAAGATACCTATGGGCGATCTGCTAAAGAACTAGGCCTAGGGAAACCTCAGAATTCTAAAACAAGATCTATAGGGAGAACTAAGCCTACGGGAAACCTCATGGTTCTAAGATGAAACCTCATATACTGGAGAACTAGGCCTATGGGCGACCTCAGAGTTCTACGATGAGGCATCAAGGTGATATGTCGGAGAACTAGGCATATGGGCAACCTCAGGATTCTACAAAGTTACCTATGTGCGATCTGTTAAAGAACTAGGCCTATGGGCGACCTCAGAATTCTAAAACAAGATCTAAAGAGAGAACTAGGCCTACGGGCAGCCTCAGGGGTCTGAGATGAAACCTCATATACTAGAGAACTAGGTCTATGGGCGACCTTAGAATCCTACAATGAGATATCAAGGAGATTTGTTGGAGAACTAGGCCTAGGGAGACCTCAGGATTCTACGAAGATACCTATGGGCGATATGCTAAAGAACTAGGCGTATGGATGACCTCCAAATTCTAAAAGAAGATATATAAGAAGAACTAGGCCTACGGGCGACCTCAGGGTTCTAAGATGAAACCTCATCTACTAGAGAACTAGGCCTATGGGCAACCTCAAAATTCTATGATGAGACATCAAGGCAATCTATCGAATAACTAGGCCTATGGGTGACCTAAGGATTCTACGGAGATACCTGTGGGCAATCTGCTAAAGAACTAGGCCTATGTGCAACCTTGGAATTCTAAAACAACATCTATAACAAGAACTAGTCTTACGGGCGACCTGAGGGTTCTAAGATAATAATTTTGGTTACGACATGACGAGTGAAGGTACAAGGTACAATTAACTATACCGACCTTATTGGGATCTAGAGGGAAATAGAAACATACGTGTATTTGGAGAAGCTGACACGAATGAGTGTTTGGGAAACTGACGGAGATGAGTTTTTTTGGAAACTGACACGAATGAGTGTTTTAGAAGGCTGACATTGCTAGCTGGGTATTGTGATATAACGAAAGACGTTAGCTAAAATTTTGGGAGCGATATCCTCTTGTGGGGATTTATTGTTGTCTTTTAAGGATTCAAGCCTTTCGTGTAAGGTACCCAATATGGCTTATGCTTTATATGCATGTTTGAATTTCTTTTGCCCCAAAGATCCATTCTGATGGATCAACTATGGGCTTTTGAAGATGAAATGTTATGCAGTGATAATTATATGCAATGCAAAGAATAGACTTCAAGGGGATAAGGGAAGGCTCGTTGAGAATGGTTGCTCATCACTAGGGATGCCAAAAAATATCGGCGCTGGAAACCCGCGGTACCATTGATAATTGGGGCAACCCCTTTCTCTTTGGTCTATGGCATGGAAGTTGTCTTGCCTGTCGAAGTTCAAATCCCTTCTCTAAGGATTATGAAATAAGAATACTTAGACGAAGACAAATGGATTTAGACTAGGTTGGATCAGTTAAATTTGATTGACGAGAAAAGGTTGGCTATTGTCTGTCATGGTCAGATGTACCAGAAACGTACGATCAAAGCTTTCACCAAAAAGATCAAGCATCAGGTATACCGGGTTGGTGAGTTTGTAATAAAGCACATCATTTTTCCGCAAGGCGATCCCAGGGGTAAATGGACTCCCACTTACGAAGGGCCATTTGTTGTTAAGAAAGTATTCTTGGGCGACGCTATGATGCTAACCACTATGGATGGAGATGATTTCCCACACCCTGTAAATGCAGACATAGTAAAAAAATACTATGCATAAGAATGACCTGATAGGTTGACATACTTAGGCAAAAAAAAGGGCATCACGGCGAACCAAAAGGGGTTTGGGAAAAAATAAGGAATATATACAAAAGATTGTACACCCGACAAGTCGAAAACCTGAAAGGGAGGCTTGGGCTAAAAAGGGTATCCTCGTGGACTGAAAACATGAAAGGGCCGTCCAAGAAAAAATTAGGGATTAAAGCATACGACTATGTCCCATTGGATCATTTACATGCAAGCTGTATTACCAAAGTCAAAAGTTCAAATGGTTCAATCAATTTCTTCCAATTGCAACAGAAGAAATGTTCAAAGACATATGGGCAATAGCAGAGTTGGAACCCAATGTGATCATTTTTCACATGGCTATATATATATATATATATATATATATATATATATATATATATATATATATATATATATATATATATATATATATATATATATATATATATATATATATATATATATATATATATATATATATATATATATATATATATATATATATATTTGTTTTCACTTTGTATTCTTTCATTTCACGATGACTTCCTCTTACTAGGATTTCTGTCTCTTTGTACAAAATTGCCTGTTTATAGGAAAATTATCAATACAAATATACTTTAAAAGTCCATACTTTTTGTTTTTCTGTTTTGTTTACAAAAACGTCCAATGACTAAAATTGAATGAGCATATGCATATGAACGTGATTAACTGTTAACAAATATATACATAAGAACATGAATGAACATTTACACAAAAAATGTTAGGAGTTGGGATGGTACTCAAGTTGTCCATAAATCCCCAGAGTCCCTTTCATAAGATTATCCCCAATGAAGTCGCCAAAGCCACTTCTATGAGATTATCCCTACAGAATAGTCGTCACAAAAAAGGGTACATTCCCCACAATCTCCCCGACAGATCACTTCAACAAATAAAGGAATATAATCTCCCCACGGAGTCCCAATCGGTATAATTCATGGAAATTCTCTTCCCCGGCTGAGTTTGTTCCTCCAAAACAGAAGAAAGGGGCCCTGCAAAGTTTCTTCTCTTTAAGAAAATTCAGCTTCCCCAAGAGAGTTTATTTCCTCAGCAGAGCACTTCTCCATCAACAAGGGTTTATTTCCTCAACAGACTACAAATTTCCCAGCTCAAGTTTATTCCTCGGACTACTATAATTCATTGACAAAATTCTTCTCCCCAGACACGTCAGAAGTTTAACCATCTCTTTTATCCCCAGTCAGGGTGTATAAGAAATAAATTCCCCAATAGAATAACAGACTTCCAATGTTACTAAACTCTACTCTCTAAACAAAAATCAATACATCCCGTGCAAAGTTTCATCGAACAAGTGAGCAGAAATCCCCAACAGAAGTATTCTAGACAAGATTGAAGATACACATACTTTTCATCCCCAACAATAGTCAGGGATTTATTTTCCCCGACGAAAATACACTTCAAAAACATTTCACATTCATACATACATCATAACATATGCATACGAAACACATATAGCACAGTCTCATTTATCTTGAGAACATCATTACGTAATGCATTTCATATGTTGCATACAACTAACTCTTTACCTTTTCAAGAAAGATCAATCAACAGACCGATATCATCAAAACAGATTGTAGGCCAAGACAAGGAAAATATATGCATGATGAACACTCCCAATAGACCTTTTTCTGGCTCAGATTAAACCAACCAAAGATTTATTTTGATACTTCTCCCAGTTAAAGATTCAAAGACATCCATTGGCTCAGATTAAACCGACTAAAGATTTATTCTGATACTTCTCTCGGTAGACCTTTTTCTGGCTTAGATTAAATCGACTAAAGATTTATTCTGATACTTCTCTCAGTTAAAGATTTAAAGTCCTCTGCTAGCTTTGATTAAATCGACCAAAGATTTATTCAGATACTTCTCTCAGTAGACCTTTTTCTGGCTTAGATTAAATCGACCAAAGATTTATTCTGATACTTCTCTCAGTTAAAGATTTAAAGACCTCTGTTGGCTCAAATTAAATCAACCAAAGATTTATTATGATACTTCTATCAGTAGACCTTTTTTCTGGCTTAGATTAAATCGACCAAAGATTTATTCTGATACGTCTCTCGGTAGACCTTTTTCTGGCTTAGATTAAATCTACCAAAGATTATTCTGATACTTCTCTCAGTTAAAGATTTAAATACCTCTGCTGGCTCAGATTAAATCGACCAAATATTTATTCTGACTTCTCTCAGTAGACCTTTTTCTAGCTCAGATTAAATCGACCAAAGATTTATTCTGATACTTCCCCCAGTTAAAGACGAGCGTAGACTTAGTATAATTTCTCTATCAACAGATACTTTGGATGGTATCCATAACCCCATCTTTGACAACATTTTGTCACCTCTCCAAATGGTATCTTTAAGCCCATTCTCGGTATAATCAACAAACAATTTTACTTCATGCACAAGCGAGTGCAAATTTCTGGGGACTTAAGCGTTCAATCATCTTCCACCTTCAAGTCACGAATGGCGGACAAGAAAATATAACTCTTCAGGTTTAAGAAGATTGAATAGTGGCAGTTGTTGTACCCAAAAATTTCCCCTCTATATTCTCAAATTTCTCACAAAGGATCTCAAATGCTCAAGGGTTCTCAAGAGTTTGATCAAACAAGCTCACCTCCTAAGCACTGAGCCTCCAAATTAGGGTTTTGGCTTTCTCAAGGAAACCTAAACTTTTGATTCCTCAAATTACTTTCATGTTTCAATATAGGTCTCCAGGATTTCTCATACCAAGTTTCAAGTCTTGCATCATAAATTTGCTCAGTCAATTGCTCAAATGACTGATAATCAGCTATATTGGGTAAAAAAGTCAACTATGGTCAATATACAGTCAAACTTCATTATTTTTGGCCAACATAAATTTTTTGAAGTCATATTCATCAATTGATCAAGTGTTGATCACAATTCCTCAAGAAAAACACTCAAATCATCAAAGGGGCAAAATTGTCAAAATTAGGGTTTTGAATGAGAATGACTGATAAGTGATTTTTGACCTAGTACATAACCCAATGGTTTGAAGCATAATCTCAAGGACTCAAACACAACATGTTGACTTAATTTCATGGCTCAAATAATTTCCCAAGATCATTGGAGTGATAGTTGTAATTTGATCAACTGATGAAAAGTCAACTAATACACAAAAAGTCAAACTTTGACTTTTTGGTCAACATTGAATTTCAAAGATAAAAATTTATCAAGACATTCAAAAATATCAAAATTGATCATCAAGAATCAAGAAAGTCAAGAAAGTTCACAAAAAGTCAACATTTCCAAGACTTAGAAAAATTCTAAGTGTTTTAAACTTGATAATTTCACTACTTCATGACAATTTTTCACAAAGATGCAAGATGATTCAAGGAAAACTTTCAACATGAAAGTTGTAGATCTTGACGAACTATACAACTTTATTTTAAAGGGTTGATGTCCAAAACATGCTTATATTTTAGGATATAGGCTCATGAAGTCATGACATTTTTCATAAAACACTTAGTGAAATTTTCAACTAGTTTAGGCAGATTTTTGACCTAACTTCTTGACCAATTTTAACCTAGTTCCAATTTGATTTTGTCAAAGTGGTAAACATGAAGGTTTTAGACAATGTTTCAAGCTTTCCAAAATGTCTAATAACTTAAAGAGATAATTCCTGATCTAGGATAATCGAAGAGAAGAAGTTGAGCTTTCATTCTTGAATTATAGGTCATTTTGATGATGAACACTTGACCAAATCTCAAGCCATGATGCATAAATCTTGCTTTGCAGGCTTCTAACTTGCAAGTCACTGTATAATTAAATGCTTAAAAAACTGATTAAGACAATGTCCGAGCATTTGAGCCATTGTCCAAGTGATTAATCCATTTTTGGCACAAAGGTAACATTGCCATTTTGGAAAAGTGGCTTTAATCACAAAGTCCACTCTCCTTGAGCTTTGCACTTGTTCCTTATGCACATACACAATATCAAATCCATAAGAAACTTTTCTAGAGCCTGTCAACCACCTTACAAGTCCTTGTACCATGCATTGGGACTGTATTTGTCAACCTTGCTTAAAAAACAATTCAAAAAACCATAACATGTGATCTTGTGAACCTTATCACTTTATGCACTCAAACCTCTTGCCTATTAATAGAGGATGTATTTACATGATAACATACGAATTCACAAGCCTTGAGACACCCTGAAACTCCCTCAAACTCAGAACTGCATCCAGACCTCCATAACTTGTCATTTCTGGCCAAAAACTTCAATCTCACAATCCACTCGTGCGTTCTCCCTCTAAATTATTCTCAAAGCTTCCATAAATAAAATATAACTCATCCCCATCCCTGTTACACAACTATAACACCATCTTCCACATTTTCTAAACTTAAAAATAGAGCTCTGCATATTGACTTCTACAGGAAGTTTCAGCCACTCTTAATCCAAAGTACTAGTTGCATTAGCTTCATATGAGTCCACCGAAGCTTTCATATCATCACAACACATCCAGGAGTGCTCAAACTCAAACTACGATTTCCAATTTTGAGGTAAGTTTTCTTAAATTTGAACTTCTCATACAAGCATCATTAATGGTTACTTTGTGAATAAAAAATGTAGACATCATAGCTCCGAAGCTAACCATGCCCTTATTTTTCATTTATGTTGCCTGAGTGATGCGAATTTTGAGTTTGAACTTTCTAAAAAAATTAGGTTTTTATTTGGTACCAGTAAAATTATCATTCATCTTTGATTTATAGCTCATGAAATTTATATGGTTGAATTCATGTTGAAAAATAGAGCAAGTTTCATGTTTACATTTTCTGATTTGGTTGACAAATGAGGAAGTTACAAAATTCAAAAATGTTGATGAAGAAGCTGTCGCGAGGTTAGGGATGAAGTGCAATCAGGACATGGTTCATTTTAAATTTAGTGAAAGTAGTATTACTACCGAATTTAACAGCCACCCCAGCGATAAAGAAGCGCGCGCTAAGTCACTTGTCCGTAGGGGACTGGGTTCGAGCCCTAGCGGCACCCTTTTTGTTTATTTCATGATTTTTCATTTCTGATTCAATGCAAGCAGGTTAGGAGAGCCTATCATGTACCTTTCATACACACCACATGATCATCATATGATCTCATCCCATGCACCACATGTGCAGTCCATGATGCACCTTAAGAAATCAGCAACACCGAATCAAATGAAGCGCTGGGCCTTCCAGAACATGGGCCTCTCTCCTTTTTGTTTTTGCTTCCATATACCCCCTCTTTTACTAAAAACCATGCAGGCCCATATACATTTTTTTATTTTATCGTTTTTCTGATTACAAACAAAAACATCTTGGGCCTAACACTTTTTGCTACATTTGACCCCCATTTTCATTTTTCAACCACCAGCCCAACTATTTTCATTTCTTTTATATTTTATTTATTTTCATTTATATATTTATTTTACCTAAACCAAAAACAACCAAAAATATATTTTCTTCATTAAATTAAAAATACTTTAAAAATACATCTATGGTACTCTGCAGGAACCTCTTTGAAAGTGTGTATATTTTTGCTATGAGAGTTGTATAAAAAATAGATGGTGAAGATGAGAAAAGAAATATTTTTTTATGATTTTTGCATCCGCCGCGGTTGTGAACCTTTAGTGCCTACGTACCACCTTCTGTGCAATAGGGGATCAGGGTACTCATAGTTCACCTTTTAAAAAATTTAAAACACAAGTGTGTTGTTTAATTTTAAGAGACTAGACATCATCGTCTTATCCTAGTGGAAGAACATACTTACTACCCACGATTATGAGAAAGGAGAATTTGCATCATCTCAAAGTGAAGGATATATCTTGGATTTTAAAAATCAACAAAGCTTCGCTCAACACCCAAGTGGAAAATATCTCACTTCACTGCATGTTGTAGAAGTATAGTAGCTCGCATCACTACAAGGACTGACAAAAGTCTAATCTTTTGATGAAAATTTTAAGGTAAAAACCCAAAGTGGCAAAATGGCTTGAATGAGATTGATTGGATTTTAGCCTTATCACAAAAATGTCAAAGTATTGTTAAATTTTTTAAATTTTGATTAAGAAAATATTTTTAAAAATGCATGCACCTAAGTCCAAGTTTATTACAAAAGCGGTTCAAGTTTAAAAACATGAGTTTTCAAAAGGAGGGAGAAGATTTATGAAATTAAAGAAGATGGGAGAGGATGAAGGGACTATCCTAAAGCATAAGGTAAAAGCTAGGGAAAAGAATCGTCTTGTTGTACCCTAATTTTTGCCCCTAAGATCCCCTTACCATACCATATTAATTCAATCACAACATGATCACATTAGGGCTTTTGGTTCTCCTTCCTATCTTTAGCTTTGCTCTTTGAGGAATCACCAAGCACCTTGACTTGTTTTTCTTGTGTAATCATTCATGTTTTTGTTTTGACTTTCCTTTTAATTAATAAATTGCAATGTTGGTTTGTCTTACTTGTCAATAATGCAGGTAAAGGCAATGGGGCTTAGCAAGTTGATCCATGGGTTCATTAGTTTATTTCCACGACCTAGTCAATGAATCTTGAGAAGTTCAACCTCACCATGGAAGTTGTTTTGGAAGGGATGGCATGGCAAGGTAATTTTGGTTCACTACATTTCCAAATTATCAAGGTTGATTCAAAAGTACAAGGGGTTGATTGAAGGAGTTGTCATGCTTGGACAATGCCTTGTTCCCATTGATCACAAGTGCATATTTCTCTAAATTCTCAAGATATAGAAGTGGTTGTGGTTGATATGAGTTCTCATTATCATCCTCAACAACTTATATTTATAGAGAATTTTTTTTCGTACAAGAAGTTTTTTCAAAATTGTCAAAGTTCCTCAAGGCATGTTTCTTAATCTAGGAGCTAGGGTTTTGAACTTCAAAGGAGTATATCTTTCCCATCTTTTGGTATTTTTGAGTGATTCCAAAGACATCCTTCTCTTTAAAGGGATATCAACAAATCACTTCAAAAGTTCCAAGGAGTTTTCATGTGGAAGAAACTTGATGATGAAGAAAGATTACAAGTCCTCTAGATGAACCCCCAATTTCTCAAGTTTGACTTCAAATGATCATAACTTGGTCAATTTTTATCATCTTGAGCCTTTTCTTTTTCCATAATGATCTTGAATATGTGAAATTTATGCCTTCTTTTATGTGAAAAGTGAGAAAATGGATGGAAATTAACTTAAGGATACAAAAGATTATAGGTCATTTCATGATTTTTTTTCCACTTCAACAATTCATAACTCTCTCAATTTTTGGATATTTTGAATGGTTCAAGTTCCAAAATGTCATTCAAGAGATCTACTTCATGCAATCTTTTTTGGTCAAGAGCAATTTCCAATTAGAAGGCTATGTTTGGATGCAAGACATTATAGGTCACTTTTGAAGAAGAATTTGAAATATTTCTAAGTATGGAAAGTCAACATTTTTTCTCCAACTTTGACTCAACACAACTTTCAGCTCAAGCATCCATTTGATTCCATTCTTTTTCCATTGCAAAGCTTCTAACCTCATCTTTCTGAAGCATCAAGAATCATGCCCTAAGACCCATTGAGTTAAGAATGCCATTGGTCAGAAGTTGGTACTTTGAAACTGAATTTCTCA
Source organism: Vicia faba (assembly GCA_948472305.1). NCBI lineage: Eukaryota > Viridiplantae > Streptophyta > Magnoliopsida > Fabales > Fabaceae > Vicia > Vicia faba. The sequence continues at coordinate 306,382,331 of OX451735.1, read as the reverse complement.
CCAAGTAAGAATTTTGAAATCCATAATGTGGCCTCTAATCACAAGTTTTCCACGCGTTTTTGCCTCTAAACATGTTCAGTGAAATTCCAGATTTGTTTAGCACCTCAAAACTCAAGGATTGGATGAGTTTTGGTGAAAATTAGATCACACTTCACTCGTGCATCAGGTTTGCACGAATTCCCTCCAAAATGCATCATTCACTCTTCCTTTTGATCCAATTTGCTTTTTCTATAAATACATGAACTATCCCATTTGTTTTCTCAAGCCTGGATAGCCAAAATCACCCTGCCAAACTTTCTCCCTAACTCAGAATTCAGCAACTTCGAAATCCATTCTCAAGCCTTTTTCAATCCAATTTTTTCATAAATTCACCTTCCTTGATCTTCCCTGAAGCTAACCATATAATTACATTCAAGAATCATGCTCTATATTGCTCCATAGAAGTCCAGTTTCAGAGCTCTGCAACTCAACTTCAATAGGTAGATTCCTTCATCAATTCTTCAAAACTTTGATATCACTGTGATGCTCTTATTGTCATGGTTATAGTCGCAACACTTACTTCTTACTGGAAACAAGTTTTGACCATGAAATTTCAAATCCCTTTTCAAAACTTTCTTTCCAAATTGCTTGAGCTACAATTTATATAAATTTGGCGCGAGGGTGTGGTTGTCTTCATCTTGAAGAGACGAAGCGAATGGCATAGGTCTGAGATTCTAATTTTATAGTTTGAGAGACCTGCAATTCACGTTGGCTGGAGGTTGAAGATGACCAATGATGGCATGCCACTTGTTATTTTTGAATTCTGATTTTATTTTTGATTCAGTGCTTTATTCACTAATGACCATGATATGCAAAGCGCGCCAGATCCCTTGGAATTGATTACTAACTCATTTTGACTCTCATCCAATGGTCCACATATTTTTTACTTTTATTTTCTTTTCAGATTTTTTATATTTAATTGTTTTAAACTTCAAAAAATCATAGAAAATTCATTTTAAGTCCAAAAAATCTGAAACAATTATGAAATTTTTTTTTGATTATTCTCTTTCTGATTTTTATTTTTTCACAATTTAATTTTGTGTTTTGGTATTTTTTTATAAATTTACACTTTATTGGAATTTTTTTAAATGTTTACAAATACATTTATGCATTTTTAAATTCTGAAAAAATTATGGAATGATCCAATGATATTGTGACAAATATTGGTGACCTTATTTTATTTTTGTTTGTGACTTCGCTATTTTTTATCAATTTTGGTTTATTTCACCCATTTCTTTAAATTTTAAATAGTTTCTGACTTTAAAAAATTACCAAAAAGTTTATAAAATTATTTTAGTTCATTTCTAATTTTTCTATGGTCTTACTTTTTATTTCCTGATTAATTTGAACATAGTTGACATTTTATCTCTTTTATTTCTATTTTTAAACATTACTTTGAAACCTTTTTGTATATATTCAAATATAACATTATTGTGTGATTATTTTCTGGCTGATCTTGGGTTAAATATTTGATCATGAACTTTATTAACATCATTAGATCCATGGTGTTGAGTCTAACTCCACAAAAATGGATGAATGATTTTAATAATAGTTTGATTAAATTTAATCCAAAAGTGGTTTGTATATTCTATCCCACCCCTATTCTTATTGCACTAAATGTTGTTGGAGCATGATCTCTATATCATGTCTCAAAATAGATGGTGCATAGATTGCTATTGACCGGCCTCAAAATAGGTGCGACTTCTATATAAGTCCACTTACGATTGCTTAACATAACGCTAAATTTTGTCTCGATTCGAATAAATGATCATTCGTGGCCCAAACTTATGTTTGCAAGACCAAGTATGTTAATTTGATCTCTTTGATCCAATAACCTTGAGATTCATTGTGTGGAGGCTTTGGTTCTACCAATCCTCTAATGGATCTACAACACATTTGGTCAACGCGGATCACTTAAACATCGTTGATCATTAAATGATACTCATAAGGATTCCAAATGGATGATATACTTGACAAAAAGCAAATGCAAATTGTTATGTGGAGGCTTTGGTTCTACCAATCCTCTAATGAGTTCCAAATGCAAGTTTCAAGATTATCATCCAACTAACCACTAATCACTAATAATTGATTTTATTTTGTGTTTTTACTTTATGTTCTTTACTTTATGCACCATTTACTTTTAGCATTTACATTTCATGCTATTTTTTCATCTTTGCTCACTTGAGCCCCTTTATATTCTTGTCATTTTTTATTTTGCTCACTTGAGATTTTCTTTTCTTTTAAAGACACCTAATAATCAACATAAACCCTAAAAATCTTTAATGATACTTGGACTATTTGGTTACTATCCTTGGCATTATGGAGCATTGAACTTTTTGGACTTAGGATTAGAAACCTTGTCCTATGATTGTAGACCTTGTGATCTTATCTGATTATTTTTTCTGGAGCTCTTGAGGTTTACCTCAAGACATTGGGTTGTTTGTTTATTTTGTGTGTAGGTTGTTGTGATTACACCCTTTGTTTGTAATATGGAATTCACCCGTATACAACTGTTACTCTGCCCAAATTTTGTGAAGACTTAATACACTTGAAGTTTGTTTCTCTCAAGAGGTCTAGTACATTTGCTTGTTTGGTTTCAATCCAAAGAATGGGAATTCTATTTTGGCTCATAATGTCAAGCATTGGCTTCTTGTTGGTTAGACGGTTCTTATCCCTAGCTTTTACCTTATGCTTTAGGATAGCCTCTTCTTCTCCTCCCATCTTCTTTAATTTCAAAAATCTTCTCCCCCCTTTTGAAAACACTTCTTGTTTTAAACTTGAATTACTTTTATAATAAACTTGGACTTAGGTCCATGAATTTTCAAACATTTTCATAAATAAACTCCAATAAACTTAACAATACTTTGAAATTTTTGTGAGAAGACTAAAAGTCAATCAATCTCATTTCAAACCATTTTGCCACTTTGGCTTTTATCTTTAAACTTTTCTCAAAAGATTGAACTCTTGTCAATCCTTGTAGTTATGCAAACAACTATACTTCTACAATATGTAGTAAAGAGGGATATTTTCCACTTGGGTGTTGAGTTAGGCATTGTTAATTTTAAAATCCAAGCCATATCCTCCACTTTGAGATGATGCAAATTCTTCTTTCTCATGATTGTGGGTAGTAGATATGTTTTCCACACGGACAATGACGATGATGTTTTATCTCATAAAATTGACCAACACATTTGTGTTTTAAAAGTTTTAAAAGAGGAACTACGTGTACCCTGATCCCCTATTGCACGAAAAGGTGTTACGTAGACACTAAAGTATCGCAACCGCGGCGGGTGCAAAAATCATAAAAAATATGTTTTTTTCCCACCTCTACCATCTATTTTATACAACATTTTTCATAGCCAAAATATACAGATTATTCAAAGAGGTTCCTGCGGAGTACCGTAGATGTTTAGGGTGCTAATACATTCCCTTTGCATAACCAACCCCCTTACCTTGAATCTTTCCCCCTCTTTTTGGGGTATTCTCTCTTTTCCCATTCCTTTGGAAACAATAAAGTGCGGTGACTATTTTTATTTTGATTTGTATAAGTCTAGTCAATCCGATGGCTTAGTCTTAAACATTTCTACCGCTACAGAAAAATGGCAACTTCACTGGGAAAAGATTGACCTCTTGCTGGTCCATCCCTAAGTGGGTTGAGCCTATCTTTGTTTATATCTGTATATGTGTTATTATTGTTTTTGTGTTGTATGTTGTATATATGTTTGTCTGGATTTACCTGGTTTTCAGGGTGCTTGGTGATTACTCATACATCCTATACCCGGACTTGGGAAAACTTTAAGATAGGACGGGCGGTATAGTCATGTTAACTTTGAGGGAGTAATACCAAAAAAGGAGGCATGAGATCCCCCACTAAGTGGAGGCCCCTTTGACCGTAGTTTTGTTTACCGAGTAATAGGGAAGACGTACTGCTTTCGACCTGGGAGCCTGCTGAAACTGAGGACCGTAGAATAACTAACCCATCTTGGCCTTTTAAGTGTAGTGCGGAAGCTATAATGGAGTAATCCGGAAATAGTCGTCATGTGATACTATGTTCGGACGAGTTTTTCTTGAGAATATTACTAATTACCGAGTTAATCGGGAAGTTGGTAATATCCGAAGGAAGGATGTAGACTCTGGGAACCTCTAAAACCTTGTCCGACAGGTGATAACTTTTAGACCAATACCTTATTGGTAGTATCTTCGACCTCATGATCGTGACGTTGAACCTATGAACCCTATATGTGTGATCTTGTGTGTGATTGCTGCATCATGCATCCATGCACTCATAAGCGTCTTTTGGAGAGGTCATATTTCAAGGAATTTAAAGGTTGACCATTTGTGAATGTCTCAGGTACTTTTAACCATGGATTCTAAAAATAGAAAGACCGAGAAGTACAGTTTCAAGGATCCCAAGATAGATGAGTTGATCAGACTAATTCCCGAGATCGAGTGTCCTGCATATTTTTGGAAGAAGTATGGATCCATTACTCCTCTCATGAAGCTGAATATGAAGGAGGGTATTCTCTCGATCTTGGTCCAGTTATATGATCTGATGTATCATTGCTTTACTTTTCCCGACTATCAGTTTATTCCTACACTGGAGGAGTATTCTTATTTATTGGATTTACCTGTTACCAATCTTGTTCCTTTTACTAGTATTGAGGGTGAGCCAAAACCACATGAGATTGTTGCTTTGATTCATCTGGGGAAGTATGAGGTGGAAGCCCATATGACTACTAAAGGAGGGAGTAGAGGATTAGCAGCTCAGTTCTTATTGGAGAAAGCTCTTTACTTTGCCAGGATGAAGAGAACAGTCACTTTTGAGGCCATCTTTGCTCTACTTGCTTACAAGTTGTTCTTATTTCCTAATGTGGACAAGTTTGTTGACATTAATGCTATCAGGATCTTTATGATTGGAAACCCAGTTCCTACCTTGTTGGGTGATGCTTATTACTATATTCATCTTTGGAATTCTTATCATGGGGGGATGATTATCTGTTGTGCGCCTCTGTTGTACCAGTGATTCATCTCTCATATGCCTCAGTTTGATGCTTTTTGGGATGTCAAGAAAGAACCCCGTTGGGCTCCTAAGATCATGCCACTTACTCACTCGGATATTGATTAGTATCATCGAGCTTACCAGGATATAGAGATTATTGACAGTTGTGGTAGTTTCCCCAATGTACCTCTTCTTGGTACAAAGGGAGGAATTAACTATAACCCTGTTCATGCACAACGACAACCTTGTTATACAATGAGGGATAAACCAAATAGTATTCATTTGAGTATTTTATTTCTGAAGGATGGAGAAGACCATAGGGAAGCTAGGGAGCAGATTGCGATGGCCTGGCGTCACATTCATAAGAAGAGTAGGAAGGATTTGGAACCTAGGGGTGCTGTTTCTTTGGAGCCATATCTTCAGTGGGTCCGAACGAGAGCTATTCAGTTGAAGATACCGTATTCCCGGGAAACACCTATGTCTGATCTATTTGTGAAGATCACTCCTCCCTTATTAGATGATCTAGAAGAGCTGCAACTCGCTTTGGTCAGGATGCAACAGGAAAAGGACGCTTGGAAGAATAAGTGCCAAACTTTAGAGATTTCCTATAGAGCATACTTGAAGGAGAAAGACGACTTGATTGAGATCCTTGAGAGTCAAGCGATAGAGACTATGGAGAGTCAAGGGGATTTATTTTCTCCTAAGCCTCAATCAGATGCTAATCACTCACTTTATGATTCAGGTGATTGGAAGGAGGTTTCCATCAGACATGCGGAAGAAAACCAGAGGTTGAAGACTCAGATTTCCAGGCTCACAGGGAAGCGCCAGCATATAGAGTGATCTCCATCAGTTTTACTTCTCAGGGTTTTAGATTTTTATTTCATCGTGTACTTGGGATCACTGAAACTTGTAATCCATTTTGGAATTGTTATAATAATTTTTTTTTAGTATTTCAAATGTGTTATTACTTTGATATTTACAATATGTCCACAAATTTTAAATCCCTTGAAATATTAAATAAAATCATGTGCATTGCATATCATGCATCATATTGTACATATTTCTTGCATTTGTTATGCATATCTAGGTGTCTTACCAAGCTTCTTTACTTCATTTAGCAAGCTGACTTACCACTACAACACTCGGGCTAATTTCAGAAAGAGAATGGACAACCTAGAAAAAGAGAATCGCGAGCTGCACAAGGAGGTTTCTGCTTTGAAGGCCGGCATGGCCAATCTGACTACTCTAATGGAAGCTCTGGTGGTTGATCAGAATCAGCCACCGAGTGTTCAACCTCAACCAACAAGGGAAACTACTGAAGCTCTGACTATTCCCGTATCTGCTACTCCAGCTATTGTTCAGAATCGCATGCCTCAAGGTTATCCATGGGGAATGCCAGAGAATTTTACACCTGAAGGTTTCAATCTTGATCCTCAAGATACTCCGATTGTTCAAACTATTGTTACTCCTGCACCTCCTGTGGTGCATGCTGCTCCTGCTACGCCTCCGTTAGTGAATATGGTTCCGTTTGTTAATGATGATGTGTGTCGTCCTTTCCCTACACTGAGTGAAGACTTGGGTATTTATGACAGAATGGATGATTTTCAAGATCAGTTTGACAAGATGCAAAGAGAGATGAAGGCCCTCAGGGGAAAAGAGCTATTTGGGAAGAATGTGAATGATCTATGCTTGATCCCGAATGTTAAGATACCTGCTAAGTTTAAGGTCCTGGAGTTTGAGAAGTACAAGTGCAACACTTGCCCTCGTGCTCATCTTGTGATGTACGTGAGGAGAATGTCTACCCATACTGATGATCAGTGTCTACTGATTCACTTTTTTCAGGATAGTTTAACTGGTGCTGCGCTAAAGTGGTATATGAGTATGGACAGCGCCAATATCCATACTTTCAATGATTTGGGGGAAGCATTCATCAAACAATACAAGTACAACATGGACATGGCGCCTGACCGTGATCAATTCAGGGCCATGATTCAGAAAGACAGGGAATCGTTCAAAGAGTATGCATAGAGATGGAGTGAGGTAGCCGCCCAAGTGATTCCTCCCATGGAAGAGAAGGAGATGACTAAGATTTTCTTGAAAACGCTGGGTGCTTTCTACTACAAAAGGATGGTGGCAAGTGCGCCAAGTGACTTTACTGAAATGGTAGAAATAGGTATCCGCTTAGAAGAGGCTGTAAGAGAGGGCCGCATAACAAAGAGTGAAAGTTCTGGAGGTGTGAAGAAACCATCTTATGGGTTTACCAAGAAGAAGAAAGGGGATGCAAATGTTGTAATGCAAGAGAGGAGGGTTAATACTGCTAGAAGGAATTATCAGTGTCATTTGCAGGTCGCCTCAGTTACTCCAGTTGTGGGTGCAACTCTAACTACTGTTGCTTATCAAAGACCATCCCAGCAGGGGAATCAAGGGTATAATCAAAGAAGGGAGAGTTATGACCCTATTCCTATGAGCTATACAGAGTTACTACCGACATTGATTCAGAAGAAGCTGGTTCAGACCCGACCACCTTCCGATGTACCATCACCATTGCCTTGGTACTACAAAGCAGATCAAACATGTGCTTTTCATCAAGGAGCACCAGGGCATAATGTTGAGAATTGTTATCCTTTGAAGACTGAGGTGAAGAAGTTGGTAAATTCTGGTGTTCTATCTTTCAAGGACGTAGGACCTAATGTGGAAGACAATTCTCTACCCAAGCATGGGGGAGTAAATGTTATGAATATGGTGGCCAGTTGTCCAGGCGACTTCCGGATTTTTGATATTAATCTGGTTAGAGGAGATTTGGTGAAAATGCATGCAAACCTTTGTGAATTTAGGTAATATACGCGTGACCATGCCGGTTGTGCTATTTGCAGTACAAATATATAGGGTTACAATAAGATAAAGGCTGATTTACAAGAGATGATGGATGAGGGCCTAATCCACATAATCAGGCCTAGGGAAGAGTATGAAGAGGAGGTGAATATGGTTTCTGGATGTCCTGGAGAGTTCAAATTTTTTGATGTAGAGTATATGAATGAAGACCTTGTGCAATTGCATTCTACCTTCTGCCATATGGCTGGCCAGGTGGAACACCAATATGGATCTTGCGAGTTTGCTGTCGAGATTACCGAGGATGTTCAATCGTGAAGAAGGGTGTTCAGTTGTTGTTAGACAACATAATTATCAAGGTTATAATCCAAATGTATGATTACCATAAAGTTGATATGGTTGAGGTTTGTTTGATGGAAGAAGAGTCAGATGAAGAGTATGTCTCTGCAGATGAGTATTTCTCCTCATATGAGGATTTGTTTTCCAGAAATGACTCAATAATGACTGTTGGTGTTGAAGAAGGGATAAACGTCATTGTACATTGTTTTGGGGCACCCTCCCATCTTGAAGTTGAATATTATAGTAAGCTAGTTGTTACCCCATTGGTGATTAGTTTGTCGGGTCCTATCCCCCACAAACCAGATAAGGTTGTGCCTTACAAATACAACGCTACAATCTTAGAGGATAGAGTGGAAGTTCCCATCCAGCCAATGCATGATGTTGGGAATATTGCTGAAAATAGCAGGGTGACCCGCAGCGGTCGTGTGTTTTCACCAGTTGTTCGAAGAGATGTTAGTGATGGAAAGAAAATTGCTGAGAATGTTGAACCCAAGAAGGCTACAGGTGAGACTAGTGGGGCTGCGTTAGAGAAAGAAGTGGATAATATTTTGAAGATAATCAAGATGAGCGACTACAAAATTGTAGATCAGCTACTGCAGACTCCTTAAAAAATATCTATCTTAGCTTTATTGATGAACTCTTCTGCTCACAGAGAATCCTTGATGAGGGTATTGGACCAAGCTTTTGTGGAGAGTGATATGCCAATAGTCCAATTCAGCAGTGTAATAGGGAACATTACATCATTTAATAACTCGAGTTTATGCAATGATGAATTACCAGATGAAGGAAAGAATCACAACTTGGCCCTCCATATCTCTATGAACTGCAAGAATGATTCACTATCCAATGTGTTGATTGATAATGGATCTTCTTTGAACGTTATACCGAGGAGTACGCTTATGAAGTTGAAATATCAAGGAACACCTATGTGCCCGAGTGGCATCATTTTGAAAGTGTTTGATGGATCAAGGAAATCTGTTATTGGTGAGGTGGGCTTGCCTATTCATATAGGACCACATTTGTTTCAAATTACTTTCCAGGTAATGGATATTATACCTGCTTATAGCTGTTTGTTGGGACGGCTGTGGATTCATGAGGCAGGGCCTGACACGTCAACTTTACACCAAAAACTGAATTTTGTACGTGAAAGGAAATTAGTAATTGTACATGGGAAACATGCATTATTGATATCTCATTTGTCCTCTTTCAGCATTGTGGAGGCGGATGAAGCTGCTGTTGGAACCCAGTTCCAAGCCTTATCCATTGACAATATAAGAGGAAATGAGAATTCCATGGTTTTGCTTAAGGATGCACAGCAGGTTGTGCGTAAGGGTCATAGTGAAGTGTGGGGACAGATTGTGGATCCACCTGTGAACAAGAACAGAGCTGGATTGGGTTTCTCTTTGAAGAATGATAAAGGTAAGGGAATGAAGCCGAGGTCTGCTGCAAGCAAGTATCAAGATATCTTCTGTATAGGGGGTTATCTTCATCCAACTACTTCGGGATTAATGACATTGTGGAAGATGAAGCAGAGCCGGAAAGGCCAAATTATGCGACGCACGGAGTTAGGGTCCAGAACTAGATCACTGTTGATGTTCTTTCTTGCATACATGTTTCAAAGTAATTTGTTTTTTTAATCTTTTTGAAAAGCTTTCACCTTGCCCAAGGTGAAAGTATTAATATTGTATGGGCTTATCTATTGGCTTTGATTTTTAAAATCAATAATAAACGCTGGTGCAACGTACCAGAGGGCTATGACAACCATATTCCATGATCTTATGCACAAGTAAATCGAAGTATATGTTGATGAAATGATTGCCAAATCCTAGAATGAAGAAGGGCATGTAGAAGATTTGTTGAAGTTGTTTCAGCGTTTGAGGAAGTATCGTCTCCACTTGAATCCAAATAAATGCACCTTCAGTGTTCGATCAGGAAAATTGGTGGGTTTCATTATTAGCCAGAAAGGAATTGAAGTTGACCCTGATAAAGTCAAAGCAATTAAAGAGATGCCAGCGCCAAAAACTGAAAAGCAAGTCAGAGGTTTCCTCAGGCGTTTGAATTATATTTCCAGATTCATTTCCCACATGACTGCAACATGTGAACCGATATTTAAGTTGTTAAAGAAAGATCAAGGTTGTGTATGGACGGATGACTGCCAAAGGGCATTTGAAAGTATTAAAGAATATCTGTTTGAACCTCTTATCTTGCTCCCTCCTGTTGAAGGAAAACCGTTGATTATGTATCTGACAGTGTTAGATGATTCCATGGGTTGTATTTTGGGACAACAAGATGAAACAAGGAAGAAAGAGTTCGCCATTTATTACCTCAGTAAAAAGTTCATTGATTGTGAGTCACGATATTCCATGCTGGAAAAGACATGTAGTGCTTTGGCCTGGTGGAACTGCCTGGCCGAACCTGTCATCTGGATGTAATGAAACATCAATGAAGTCGCCATCGAACATCTTTTATCCCGCCTAAAGGGAAAGGTAAACATCGAGAAAACTTGGAAAGGGAGAAATCACGGTCTTTCGACCGAGAGATCGGGTAAGGGAGTCTGTTACGCGAGGGGAAGGTGTTAGCACCCCACACGCCCGTAGTACTCTATGGTATCCACTCTTGTTGTCTAATATAATGGGTGTGGTGAAATCCTATGTCTATGGCTTAAAGCTAAAAAGGGAATGCATACGAAAGAAAAAGAAAACAACGTACGGAAAATAAAAATTTATGCTCGGTTGGACCCTACCCTTTTGCCTACGTATCCCTTCTAAGGAATCAGAGCAGCCATAGTTCGGCTCATATATTTTGGTTGGTTTATGTTTTTTAGTTAAGACAACAAAAACAGTCAAGATGGCAAAACATCAAATAAAACAACAAACAAATGAGATGGTAAAACATCGGCATAATAATAACAAAGTAACATGTCAAAAATGGTAAATCATCAATAAAACGGATGACAAAACATCACACCAAACAATGATATTGAGAATCAAAGTAGGATAACAAACATACGCGATGGCGAAACATTGGCTTCAAACAAATGTGTGATGGCGAAACATTGGCTAAAAGATAACAAAGCATCATGGCAAAGATGGTGAAACATCAAATGATAAAACATCACACCTAACAATGATATTGAGAATCAAAGTAGGATAACAAACATGTGCGATGGCGAAACATCAACTTCAAATAAATGTGCGATGGCGAAACATCAGCTAAAAGATAACAAGGTATCATGGCAAAGATGGCGAAACTTAAAATGAAACATCACACCTAACAATGATATTGAGAATGAAAGTAGGATAACAAACATGTGCGATGGCGAAACATCGACTTCAAATAAATGTGCGATGGCGAAACATCGGCTAAAAGATAACAAGGTATCATGGAAAAGATGGCGAAACATCGGCTTCAAATAAATGTGCGATGGCGAAACATCGGCTAAAAGATAACAAGGTATCATGGCAAAGATGGCGAAACATCAAATGAAACATCACACCTAACAATGATATTGAGAATCAAAGTAGGATAACAAACATGTGCGATGGCGAAACATCGAATTCAAATAAATGTGTGATGGAGAAACATCGGAAAAAAGATAACAAGGTATCATGGAAAAGATGGAGAAACATCAAATGAAACATCACACCTAACAATGATATTGAGAATCAAAGTAGGATAACAAACATGTGCGATGGCGAAATATCGGCTTCAAATAAATGTGTGATGGCAAAACATCGGTTAACCAGGTTTAAAAACAAAGCCAAGAGGCACACAAACAAATAAGATTGATTTGTATCTTTTACTTTGAAGAAGGGTTTGAGTTTATTAGAGGTGTTTTATGATTTTCCAAGAAAACAATTTTTGTTTTAAGATGCAAAATGCAAAGGAAGGAAAAAACAACTTAGGGAAACTAGCCTAGCAATATCCCTAATGTTATCATACAATGATTGACCCTAAGGTTGAGAATAAAGGAAAATCCTACCCTATGTTACCATACATATTTTTCCATATTTTTTGAATTAAAGAAAAGTCAAAAATAAAAATCAAATTCAAACAATAAATCAATTAAGCAAAAATTCACATCTCAAAATAAAACTCTAATAAAATATCAGAAAATTATCCAACCAAAATTATATTCAAATATTAGAACTAAAAACACACATCCCTGATTTATTTTGGAATTTTTGAATTAAAAGAAATATTAAAATAAAAATCAAACAAACAATTAGCAATTAAACTATTATTGAAGGGAAAAAATGCAAACCCTATCCAAAAGTCATGAATAGGTCAAAATAAAAAGATATTCAGATTCTATGATTAAAAACAAGCTTGCATGATTTTATTCAGGATTTTTGAATTAATGGAAGTATTAAAATGAAAATTATAAAGCAAAAATTCAAAATAGACTTCTCAAATTAAATTCATAATAAAAAATAGAAAAAATGCTAAACAAATTTCAGAATCAAATTCTAGATTGTTTTATGAGTCCGAAATATTTTTTGTGGAATTTTTAGATCAAAGAACTATTAAAATAAAAATAAACTTTAAACAAACAATTAATTAAACTCATTAATATTTAAACCAATCAAAACCTTTTTTAAAAATTCCAATAAAATTACACAAGATAGTACAAATTATTTTGAATTTGTGATAATTTTTTCAGAATTTTTCAAATTGTTTTGATCAAGAAAATAAAATCAGAGAATCAATGAAAATTAAATTTCAAAAACAAGAACAAAGCAAATGAGATGATGCCACGCATCATCTTCTACCTCCAGCCAAGGCAAAACACTCGCTTCCATCAGTTCCAACATGCTCACTTCAGATCCATCAAACAAACACGATTCTCAACCAAAATCCATGAGATTAAGCTCAAATTAAAGCTAATATATCATACTACATCATGCAATTTGAATCAAACTCAGAGATCAAGCATAGATCAATAAATCAAATCTCAAAAACTGGAAAACACACTGCAAACATCAAAACCAGCAACATAATTTCACTAAATCTGCTTGAATCAGAGCTCAAATATACATCAATCCTAATGATTGGCCAGCTATAAACACAATGCAAACCAAAAAACACTTCAATTCATGCTCAAATCAAGGTTCAGATTCAGTGAGCATACCTGCAAAAGTGAAAAATAATTTCACTTGGTGCCTCTGAAATATAACAAGAAACCCTTCTAAATAGATTCCTTGTGCTCCAATGAAGGTGTTTGAGTAGAGAAATGAGGACTGGATCAAGAGAATTGAGCTGCTCAATTCAAGTTGCAGAGCAAGAAAAATGAGAAAATTCTGAGGAGCTTCTTCCAATGCAGTGCGTGTGTCTGTGAAAGGAGAGCTTGAGCAGCTTATATAGAGTGTTTGGAGTAAGGTTAGAGTGGTAATTCAAGCTGAGAGTCGTTGGAGGGCAAAAGTGAATTTTTTGTCAAACCAAAACAAGTGTGATGGCCATTTGCGTTTTGCTTGGTATTTAGGTAATGCTTGCAGTCGTTTTGAACAACAAAAGGAGAGTGTGAGTGAGTCAAAAAAACGTGATGAGGTGAGTTGTCCTCTCTTGCACATGGGACTGATTTTCTTGAGTGAAAATTTCCCCATTTTGTCAAAAATGTGAAAATGAGAGAGGCACGAGGTATGCACCTGGTTTGGCCTTTTTTTGTGAGCACATGAGGTGTCCAATTCGTGCCAAGCATGTGAAAGTAGACTCTGAAATGATTTAATCAAAACTGAACCAAAACTTGAAAATTGCCATGGCGAAGCATACACCAAAAATCACCTGACTTCCAACTGAGGCCATTTCAAATTGGCTCGTGCATTTTCCAAATTTCTTTGAGCCAATTAAAATTCATATGATGAGCTTTACAATGATCTTTGATTCATAAAAAATGGTGGAGAAATGAAAGAGATGTGGACATTAGGATTCCTCGGCAAGTCAAGCCAACTTGCCCAAGACTGCGCGCACGCTGGCCCGCCATGTGCCTTCAAAAAATCCGATTTTTCTACCCAACTTCCTCAAATCACAACTTCCTCAATTTTAATCCAATTTGTGTGATTCCAAGTTTAATGAGAAGCTTTCATAGAATACAACAAAATTCTATTTTTAATTTTTCAAATTGAGGCTTGAGTCACAAGAAATTCATTCCACAAAATTGCATGCCAAGTGTTTGATGAAATTACGCGCGTGACTTGCCCAAGAGAAGTCATCTTGACACAAATTTTTTTGTAATTTTTAAGTTACTTCTTGAACAAGTTACACTCAAATTCACCATTTCTCATGATTCAAAGATGAATTTGGGTATCGAATATGAAAAAAGGATGCTTAAATTGATGGTTGACCAAAAGTCCACTTGGTCAACTTCTGATTTTGACTGATTTTGACCAAAATGACCATTTTCCCCTTTTGATCAATTGAATCATTTGCAATCCAAATTGAACCTCAATTATTTAATCCTAAAGGCTTAATAACATGCGGTGAATCATGGAAACAAGTTTGGGTGAAAAAGTCAAAGAAACCCTGATTAAATCCAAAACCCTAGTTTTGTACCATGTGCTAGGAGATAGCTGATCAAGCTTCAAAACCCTAATTCCACTGAGTATCATGAGAGACTCCTTGGTCAAATTTGATTCTAATGATGATAAGATAATGATGCTTCATGAACTGGATCATCTAGACCCCAATTACTTCAACTTGGACCAAACCCTAATTTTGACTGATTCCTCAAAGGAGAGTGATGAATCATCTTCAAAACTTCAAATCCTTTGGACATCTAGGATAATTTCTTGTACAAAGACTTTTCAAATACCAAAAAGATGTTGTAGCTTCCAAATCAAGACTTGTACACTGATCAATAGCCTTGATCAAACAAAACCCTAATTTGACCGGTGAATCAAAAGAGTGATTCCTTCTTATAATCAAATACAAACTTCAATCCTCTGATGATCCAAAGAGATGGATAAAATATCTTGAGATATGCAATAACTTTTGAGCTTGAAAGCTCTATAGGTTTAGATGATAAGATTCTACTTGAGCAACTTGTCAATGAAATCAACTTTCAAGGCTTGAGGAAGACTTTATAACCAAAGTATTTTGATCCCATCATAATGTATGAATGCAATGCCATATGATATTCATGATGAAACATAAGCCTAAATCAAGAGGGTAAATTTTGGGGTGCAACAGCTGCCCCTATTCAAATATCTTCAACATGACAAGTGAGAAAAGTGACAACTTCGAGCGTTCAGAGTTGAAGATGATTGAATACAAAAGAACCCGAAAATTTACACTCTTGAAGAAAAGAGAACCAGAAGCAGAAAACCCCCAAGACATGCGTCATAATGAAGCTATAATGCAGATTGAAACAGAACAAAAACAAAGAAGAGTAGACGCAACTAAACTTCCGGATAAATGCGCCAGGGAAAAACTGGGCTTCAGAAAGGGTGAGATAAAACTCAAACCACAAAGTATAGGCGAAACTAAGCTCTGGAAAAGAAAACGTACGCGAGTGAGTGAAACAACCGGCTGAAAATCATCGAAACAATGAAGTCGCCATCGAACGTATTTTATCCCATACGTAGGGAAAGGTAAACATCGAGAAAACCTGAGAAGGGAGAAGTCACGGTCTTGTGACCGAGAGATCGGGTAAGGGAGTATGTTACGTGAGGGGAAGGTATTAGCACCCCACACGCCCGTAGTACTCTACGGTATCCACTCTTGTTATCTATCTTATGGGTGTGTCTAATCTATGCTTACTGTTTACTATACTACTGGAGGGAGAGTGCATGCAAAAAGAAAGGGGAAAAAATGTAGGGAAAATAAAATTATGCTCGCTTGGGCCCTACCCCAATGCCTACGTATCCGTTTTGAGGAATCAGAGCTACCGTAGTTTGGCTCATATGTTTTTGTTTGTTTGTGTTTTTTATGGATGAAGTTAATTCCGCCTTCTGCCGCAGCTCGACCTTTGGAAACTTATGCGTTGGCACATAAGTAAATTAATCATGTCCTTACCTGAAAAGGATTTTTAAAGAAAGGTGCTCGAGCGCACAAATGGTTTGAGTTGGTTTGTATTTTGTTGCAGATGATGACTAGTTGACCTCAAGAGAGAGATATTAGCCACTTTTCTACTTAGCTATGAAAGGGAGTCTTTGAGAATTGAACCACACCTAAACTTGGGATGAAGAACAATAAGATCGAGAAGAGACCCGCTTATCATTTCTCATACTAAGAAAAGGCATGCTTCTCATCAGTAGTTTTAAAGTATTTTGAATTTTTGAAAGAAAAAGAAGTTTTAGTTTTAGTGCGAATGCAAACGGGGAAGAAAAGTCACAGGGAGACTAGCCTATTTCTAAACCTAATGTTATCATACACTGGTGGTCCTAAGATTCGGGTTCTCGATAGAATTCTATCTAATATTAGCATGCAGTAAAGAAATGCAATAAAGTGTGAAATGAGGTACAAGAGTAGTAGCGGAGGCTACCAAAGTGAGCAAGTCGTCAACAGCAGACGCAAGCACTGAAAAAGCAGGGAGTACGCGTCGAGCAAGCTTCACCAAGAAACAAACAGAATCAACAATAATATCAGACTAAGATAAAGGCAAACGCGTGTTGCGAATGCAACGCGTAATCAGGGGTTCCTGCACAAAGTGTAATAAGATATCACATGCATCAGGACAACATATAACATGATATGAATTTCTCAAGACAATGAGAAATAAGGCGTGTCGCATCGGGAGCGAGCATAAGCCGTATGCTTCGATCACATAACTACTTGTTATGTTACATGATCGAAAGCACAAAAATGTACCTTGACAAATGAACAAACGTGTCAAAATATAACATGGCAAAGCGGCACGAAAATACAGATAAAAACTAAAAGAGAGAGAAAGTATTTATTTTTTATTAGTTTTTATGTAAATAGAATTCTAAAAAATTTAAAGAATTAATTCCTAAAAGAACCATTATATTATTCTACTATTTTTATTTGGTTTTATTACATTTTTATCATGTATTATATTGACAAAAATTAACATGAAAATACTAAATATTATCAAAGAATTAATGAATTCAGGAGGGTGCTAATCTAGGTCCAGGGGGTGTAGTAGAAACCAGGGCGCTGCAGGCCCATACAGTTAGAGTCCAATGCTATGTTATTTTTTTTACAAGGCCATTTACTATCCTCTAAACAAAACTAGCGGGCCTCAGGAATTGAAATTCGGCCCGGCAATTCATCAGCATGATTCAATTCAGATTTTTTGTTATTTGTTATTTCAATTAAATGACAAAATTAAATTAAAAAAGGGGAATAATGAAAAATGGTAAAACGCACGCGTTTGGATACACTGCTAGGTTTTACATCCAGCTTATCTCTTCCTCCTCAAATTTCGTCCGTTCTTATTCAACGAAAACTCACCGCCGTATCACCGCCATCTACGACAGCCAAATTCCCTAAACCGAGTAACTCACAACATAAAAACCGATGGCAATCAATCCCTGAATCCTAATCCGACACACTTTTCTTTCAATTTTATTCACACCGACTCAGATCTAGCGGAACTGATTTGAAACCCTAGGTTGATGACAGTTGAATTAAGCGGAATTTATGAAGCATAAGGCGATGATTCCATAGGATTATGGATCTACTTACTCCTCTCTACACGTCGGTGTCAAGAACAAGGCGAAAGAATGAAGAAATCTCGTACCTTCGATACAAATTGGATGAAGCAAAGAATATGATAGCAGGTATGTTGAATCTTGTTTCGATCTTCTTATTTCCCCTCTTTGTGAACTATTTCCTTATTCTGCTTCATCTCCTATTTCCTCGCTCTTCTTTTCATGTGTATGCTTCTGAATGTTCTGTGTTGCTTGCTACGTTGTGGTGAGCTTAACTTCGTGAGTGTGAGGGTGAGGAGTGAAGTTGCAGACAAGTGTCACAGTTGAAGAAGATGAAGATAGTGAGTGTAGCTTAAAGGTTCCGAGAATGAAGGCGAGTTGCAGAGAGAGAGGGAGAGAGAGTTGAGAGGAGATGAATAGTGAGTATGAAGTTATGAGAGAGAGCCAGAGATTGAAGAAGGTGATGTGGGATTAGAAATGGCGTGAAGATGACTGAGGGAGTAGAATTCAGTTAGAGAATGAAAACAGAATTTTGAGGGAACTATTTTTTAGGAATCTGAATTCAGTTAGAGGGCCAATGAATCCTAGCCTTAGGATCTGGATTTTCGATTATGGATTAATAGTGAGTGTTGTACCCTAAAATTTGCCCTCCCATATTTCTCAAAATATTTCAAGAAAAATTCACAAGTCCAACCCGGCGCATCATATTCAGGTATCCTTTCGCCAAGATATCTCTGATAACGTATTCTCAAATTCAGGTTCGGCTCAAGAGTCAATTCTTTAAAGAAGGTATCCGACTGTGTGAGTTTTCTCGAAGAAATATGGTGAAAAAGTGTGCTGAAAGTGCAGTTTTTACGTGCTAAAAAATTCATAACTTGAAGATCGTGGCTTGTTTTGAACCCGTTCTGGTGGCTAAAATTCCGTCTTGACATTATCTACGTTTTCATCTCTCACGGCTGGAAGCCAATTTCGATCAGAAGGTCTTCAAAAATGTGGATTTATCAAGTATTTTTGCACAAAATTTGTGACAGAAGTTTACTTGCGTCATGTTCAGAAAATCATAACTTGGTCGATTTTCATCGTATCGAGCTGGTTCCGGCGCCAAAATTTCACAAATTGAGTTGACTACATTTTCACAGAAGGTATTGAGTTCAAACGGTATTCAAAAGGCCTTCATTTTTTGCTCAGAGTGCGTGACACGCTGAAAATCCTGAATGCTGAATATTATTTCAGCTGGGCCGAAACTTCGAAAATTCATAACTCGGTCAATTTTTATCGGATTGGGCTCATATTTTTACACAAGGTCCCTGACTCATAGATCTACAACTTTGCTTCAAAAGTCGAGACCAAATTATGCACCGATCAATACCAGTTTTTTATTGAAGAACGTGTCAGAGTCGACACCGGAGCCCAAAATAAGTTCGTCTGAGCTGAAACTTCAAAAATTCATAACTAATTCACCGTTTATCCGATTGAGTCGATTTTCGGACATGAGTTAGTTCTCGATGCCGGCTACATTTTGTTTTCACATTTCAACTTCAAAAAATGCACTTAAGTCCCTGCGATTTAGCCTGGAAAGTGACGAATTCAAGTGAATATTGGAGGCCCAATTGCACATTCAAAGCCCATTTGCTTTACCCTAATTTCCATTATATAATCACCTTCTTTTCACACAAACCAGGAGAAAAAGAGGAGAAAAAAAGAAAAAAAAGAGGAGGAAAAAAGAGAAAAAAAACCTTGCCACAACACTGTTAGAATATCAAACTCTTTCAAGAACCCTAAAACCTTGAAATCCTTATTACAAATCCCTCTCTCACTACAAACAAGCCATCTCAGTTACAAACCAACATCTTATTACTTCTTCAGTAAGGGTAAGGCTGGCTTGATCTCCATGATCCAAAAGGCATAAAAGCATTCATGTCACTACTTTTCCAGTAAGGGTAAGATTGATTTGATCTCCATGATCAAAAGGGTATAATCATTCATACATGCCATATTGTGCCTAAACATTAAATTTCTTCATATATTGGCTTTATTTGCATTTTATGATTTTATTTAATGTGTTCGTGAGATTCAACTGCAGATTTAGACAGGATCCCAGGTTCATTAAGGAACGTTGAGGCCAAAAGCCAAATGGCCAAAAGCCAAAAGCCAAATGGCCAAAGTAGAACAACTTATGCATGATGAGGCCAGAACACAAATGGCCAAACCACTCCAATTCACCTCCAAAAAGGGGACAGAAACCCCCCAAGGTATTGTATTTTCTTTCTTTTCCTTATTTTATTTATTTCAATTATTTCATTTTTTAATTAATTCCTTTAATTTAACTTATTTTCATAAAATATAAAAAATAGTAAAAAACAGAAAAGTCATAAAAATCAAAATATATTTATTTAATTAATATTTTTTGTAAATAAATTTCACTAATAATTAATTATTTATTTTTATAAATCAAAATTGCATGTAAATAATTAGATTAATTTTAGGTTCAATTTTAACATGTTTTTCTTAATAAAAAAAAAATTAGAATTAGGGTTAATATTTTAATTTCATTTAATCTTTCTCATAAAAATACATAAAAAACATAAATACCAAAAACTAAAAAATAAAATAATTTCTTTTTTCTCTTTAATTTCATTAGTTTAATCATTTAATTTAATTTCATTAAAAAGGGTCCAACGCCCTCGTTTCCAATTTTAATTCCTATTCGCGCATTTTTATTTATTTCCTTATTTTAATTATTTATGTAACTCTCTCAAAGCCTTGTAAACTTAATTTCTCGCACTTTATTTTATTTCTTTATTTACTTTCCGTCTGTGATCGGTGGATCTGGAACTGACTGTTTAACGCTGGTTCGCGAAATGTCGCGGAAGCAAGAGTCGCCACCGTCTTTTATTTTCTCCAAATGGAAAGGACAAAAGCACAGAAAAATTCCTTAAAGAGATTGCTCTCGGTTTGGGAGGTAGGTTATAGAAAGGGAAGGTGTTAGCACCCTTTCTATCCATGGTTATCCATGGGCTCTTAGATACTTGCTCATTGTGTTTTCAAAAATGTTTGCTTGCTTTTCAATTGTGGGTTTTAAAAAGTTTCTTTGAAAAATTTCAGTTCGACTCGTATGTCAGAGTGTTTGAAAAGTTGCTTTCGAAAGCTTTTTGAAAAGGTGTCGGTGTGAAAAGTATTTTTTGATTGGTTTTGAAATTAGAGCAAGTATCTAGAGTCGTCTACCTACCCTAAGGAATTCGTCTGTGTAAATGTCCTTTAAAGTAGTGCCATCCCACCATTGAGAGGTAGGTAGCACCACTGTTGGAGGTGTTCGGGTCAATTCGAGTTTGTAGGGACATGGTGATCACCGGAGTAATGGGAAGACACCTTAGAAGCTACCCTCATGCCAGGTTCCCGGATCATGAGGACTTACTAAGACATCCTCTACTCGACGATCACCTTTCGAAAGGCAAGGCAACAGTGAGGCGTACCCTAGGGGTGGTGTGTGCGATTCGTGTATCGTTTTCATTGATATTTGTCTTGTCATGTTCATTGGGATCTACGCTTGATTTTATTTTAAGGCCATACATTCTTTCATGCTTTTTAACAGTTAAAAGTTACGGGAAAATAAATCTAAAGCTATTACAAATGGCGCGGGTCCACATCGCCAAAATTAAACCGGACCCGATTTGACAGAAAATAAATAAAGCAAATAAAAGTGCGAAAAGTTTATGTTACAAAGCTTTGGGAGAGGTACATCATTATTTAAACGAAATAAAATAAATGTGCGAATTAAATAAATTCAATATGAGCGTTGGACCCTTTTGCAAAATTAAACTTAATAAGGAATTAAAATTAAAATTAAAAGAAAAATGTTTTTTGGTATTTTTGTGTTTTTTAAGATTTGATAGAAAAAGAATTAATTTCAAATTAAAATAAAACACTAAACCTAGTTCTAATTATTTTTTAAGTTATTAAGAAAAACATATTGAATTTTTAACCTAATTGAAAACCCTAATTTATTTGTGTTCAATTTAATTATAAATAAAATAATATTATGATAAAAAGGAAAAACTAAAAGGAATGAAAATTGTCAATTAAACCTAATTCTACCTTTTTTATATTTGTTATGAAAAGAATTAAAATTGCAAAAATCCTAATTAAAACTAAATTCATTACATGTTAATTTATTTACAAGAAAATATCAAAATAAATAATTATTATATTTTTTATCTTTTTCTGAGTTTTTAAGGTATTTTTTGTATTTGGTAAATAATTAATTGAATTAAAACAAATAAAGAAAATAAAATCATAATTGAAAATAAAATAAATAAAAAAATATAGAGAAGCAAACCAGGGGGGGTTCAGGCCCCAGATGGAGGTAAGGGCTCAGCAATTTGGCCCAACAAGCATGGAAGTTCGCTGACTTTTTCAATTCGTGTATTAGTGCATTGACCAGGACTTAACGTGTTCTTCAGATCCATGCCGTTGGTTTAATCTTCAGGGGCACGTGGACCTCTTGATTGTGAGGGAATATGGTGAACCATAGCACTGAAACTGCATGGGAATTATTATAGCAAAATGATATGGAAATATGCAAGACCTGGGACTTGAACCCAGGTCATGAGGGTTACCAGCGCTTTCTCCAACCAACTGTGCCAATTCGCGTTTTTGTAATATAATTAACAAACAAATAATATAATAGAAAAACAAGATTAGTACTGGAAAACGCGCGAAATTCAAAAGCAACCAACCAATGCGTGCCACGGACTCATCTTCTTCATCGTGTCTGCCTGAAACAAATTTGTCAAATATTTAACGGGGGTTTTAAACCCCCCCAAAATAGGCTTATTTACAGAATAGCGAATAGGCCACATGTGTATATAAATTAAGCGCGACCATTGCAATCTCTTCGTCCAAGCTCCCTGGTTTTGATAATGGTATTATGACTGGCTAATTTTACAGTACCCAGAAATCCCCAATTCAAAATCTTGCAAACCCTAGAACATGAACATGGTGAAATCGCGTGTATGGCATAAAAATGCAATTAAAGGCATTGGTTAGCATCAGAACATTATGAGGAACAAGAATCCATGAATCAAATGTTAAAAAAATGCTTAAAATATGAAACACGATGATCAATATTTTTCTATACAGTTCATGTTCATTCTACCAATTCTTGGAGTCTGAATGGATGCTAACGATTGGAATCGCTTCTGGGAGCCTTGAGGATGCTATTGGAAAAGGAATTAGGCCTTGAGTCCACCTCTAGCAATGATTTCAGAATTGAGTTTTTTGGACAATTTTTCAAGTTGGCAATGGTGTATCCTGCGCAGCATTCAGTCTGTGGGCATTAGGTTTTGACTCAGCACTTATGAGGGAAGGGAATTAGGTCATTAGCTGGCCTTGATCCATGCCCATGAGAGAACTAGTCCTAGGTTTTTCACCATTAACAAACTTTCCCTTTTTTTAAGCAAAACCAAGACTTGGTGTACAACCTAACCCTAGCATGAGTTTGTGAGCTGGCACATGATATATGGAAGCTATTCCAATTCAAATGACACTATTCCATTGATTTTTAAATTTTATTTGAATTTTTAAAGATTTAAAATGAATTAAATTATCAAAAATTAAATAAAATAGAAAAACCAATGTTTGATCTTGAAATTAATCATGGGACACGTGTGTGGCATGACAAGGCTGAATCAAGTGGAAGAAAGTGGGCCCTTTTGTCAAAAATTGAAGTTTCAAGGATAGTTGACTTTTGCCATTTCACAAAAATTTCCCAACTTCTACAAGGCATAACTTGCTCAATTTTTAAGCTTTTCTCATGTTCTTGGACATTTTGGAAAGGTCTTTGAGTCCTTTAACCAATGCCTTTGGTCCCATGTCATTTTGATTTTCCAATCTCAAGTTATGGCCTTTGACTTAAAGTCCCTTTTTGTTGACTTTTGAAAATGACCTATAATGTTGAAATTGATAACTTTTTTTGAGAGCATTTCTTGGACTTGAAGTATGAAGATGAGTTGTAGGAAATGTCTTTCTCTTCAAAATGAGCTTTGGATGGAATTTTTCTGATAATCCATGTGAAAGTTATGCCCTGGTCAATTTCAGTTGACTTTTTCAGCTGTCCAAATAAGGAAACTTTTGCATCTTGATGATTTTCTGAGCCATACTTTGAGAATCATGATCAAGCATTGATCAAATGATGTTTGTGGCTTCAAAATGAGATGTTGACCAAAAATTTGAACTTTTGACTGCCAAATGACCATTTTGCCCCTACAGTTGACTGTAGTGCAATTTAGTGTTTTGACTGTGCAATTTTGTGCTGAAAGTCTTGAAACTTGACATGTAGGTGCTTGACCATATTTATAGGCATGTGAGACCTGATTGGGCCCTTTGAAACTTCATTTTCTTGATCAGAAGCAAAACCCTAATTTTGACTGTTTAGGAGACAGTTGGACTGTGCAACCCTTGGGGGAGTTTTTATGACTTGGCTTGGCAATTTCTTGAAGAATATGGGAGGGAAAATTTTGGGGTACAACACCGTCAAATCGGGTCCTGGATTTAATTTGGCGATGTGGAACCGCGCCTTTGTAATAGTTTAGAACTTTTAATTTCCGCATCCTTTTAACTGTAGATAAATGCATGCAAGAATGAATGTTAAAATAAAAATAACGCGTAGATCACCCATGACATGAACAAGATAAATGCAAATGAACATGACACACAAATCACACACCACCCTTAGGGTACGCCTCACTGTTGCCTTGCCTCGAAAGGTGATCGTCGAGTAGAGGATGTCTTAGTAAGTCCTCATGATCCGGGAACCTGGCATGAGGGTAGCTTCTAAGGTGTCTTCCTATTGCTCTGGTGATTACCATGTCCCGAACCTTCGAATTGACCCGAACACCTCCAACGGTGGTGCTACCTACCTCTCAATGGTGGGATGGCACTACTTTAAAGGACATTTACACAGACAAATTCCTTAGGGTAGGTAGACAACTCTAGATACTTGCTCTAATTTCAAAAACAAATCAAAAATACTTTTCACACCGACACCTTTTCAAAAAGCTTTCGAAAGCAACTTTTCAAACACTCGTGAGGACTGATACAAGAGTAGAACTGAAATTTTCAAAGAAACTTTTTAAAACCCACATTGAAAAGCAAACAAACCAATTTTGAAAACGCAAGTGAGCAAGTATCTAAGAGCCCATGGATAACCATGGATAGAAAGGGTGCTAACACCTTCCCTTTCTATAACCTACCTCCCGAACCGAGAGCAATCTCTATAAGGAATTTTTCTGTGCTTTTGTCCTTTCCATTTGGAGAAAATAAAAGACGGTGGCGACTCTTGCTTCCGCGACATTTCGCGAACCAGCTTTAAACAGTCAGTTCCAGATCCACCGATCACAGAACTGGCGACTCTGCTGGGGAATAAACTTAAAGTGAGGTGTACCTTAGGACTAAGATCACGGTGTTTTCAATTGCTTTCCTTGCTTGCTTTATTATTGTGGGACTGTCTTGGGAGTTCTATAGATCCTAACCCGGATCTTGGGATACCTTCTTAGAAAGTAGCAACAAGGCTGTGAGGGAACTGTGCGGGGTATACCGACATGGTTGAAACAGTCTGCTACGTTGATGTGGCACTTTGGTGTGTACCGGTAACCCTTGAGTTCAGTCAAGGAGAGTACGGGGCCTCCGCGTGGTGTCGTGAAGCATCAACAGACCTTAGGAACCTTAATTGAACTATCTTGGCCTCTTTAGGGTAGTGAGATAACTGACTTTGGTGCAGTCTGAGGTTGGTTGATACTCGATGCTACACTCAATTGAGGGTTGCTTTCCTGGAATATTTCGGTCGCCAGTTCAGTGGCTAAATCGAAACGATGAACAATGAAAGCAATCCCGTGATATTGGGACCCTTAGAACCCGGTTACTTCTAATAGGACAGGTTGAGCCCACCAACTTCAAGAGGGTAATACCCAGACCCCATGCTGGCCTAAACTCTAAGGGTTTCTCTTGTGTGACTTGTGTGCCTTCGTACTTGACTATTTGCATGCTTGTTGTCTGACACCTGAGTTTCTTGCAGGGTTTATTTTAGTCCTTAATTGGGGCTCATAACAAAGTTTACTAAGTTACTTGCAGGTTTTGTTCATAGTCCTTAACTAGGACTCATAACAGGGTTTACTGAATTTCCTGCAGGTTTTGTTCATAGTCCTTGACTAGGACTCATAACAAGGTTTACTAAGTTTCTTGCAGTTTTTTTGTTTTAGTCCTTAACTAGGACTCATAACAAGGTTTACCGAGTTTCTTGCAGGGTTTGTTTTAGTCCTTAATTGGGACTCATGACAGGTTTTACCAAGTTTCTTGCCGGTTTTGGGTTTGCGGTCCTTAATTGGGACTCATAACGGGGTCACCTACATTACCCCATGCATCATATTATCATACCATTGCATACATCCTAACCCATTTCAAGGATCTCAAGGGCTTGTGATGCAGGTCATGATAAACCAACATGTCTAGCAAGGGGCAAAGGGGATTTATTTTCCCCTAGCTAGGGTTGTCAGGGGCTATGACCCACTTGATATGGTGAGCCTTTGACCCTTGAAGAAGGACTCTCAACAAATATGAAGTTCCTTCAATCAAGCTACCGGATCCCAGCTCTAACAAATTTCTTGTTTACCCCGCGAGATCCTTGAAAACATTACATGCATGTCATACACATCATTGCATAACAGGTACCCTTGTTGCAGGTCACTTACCCTTCTCGCTGTTTATTTCAGCCATGGCTTCCCAACAAGATAACCAGGACCTGCACACTCAAGAGACTCCATTCAAGGAAATCTTCCTAAGCCTATCCAAGGGGCAGGAAGAGTTGAGGACACTCCTCATGGGGAATCTG
This sequence comes from Vicia faba, assembly GCA_948472305.1. Classification (NCBI taxonomy): domain Eukaryota; kingdom Viridiplantae; phylum Streptophyta; class Magnoliopsida; order Fabales; family Fabaceae; genus Vicia; species Vicia faba. The sequence continues at coordinate 306,355,630 of OX451735.1, read as the reverse complement.
ATCAGAAAGAGTCCTGAAGATGACAAGGACGAACAGCTGAAACGTCTACAAGCTGAGGTAGACACATTGAAAACCCAGATGCTGGGGCAAAGGGCCCTCATTCAAGGTTTAGCTCAGGAGCAAGGAGAGCTGAGGGCCATGATCAGTCAGCTTCCTCAAGACATGAAGCAACCAGCCCAAGTCAGGGACCCAGCCATTAATCAAAGAAGTCAAAGGTTTGGGCCTCTCCAAGCTGCTATTACTTCACAGGTCCAACAACGACCTCGCCCAGAACAACGGGCTGATCAGAGAAAACCAGACAAGCCTAAAAGGCAGTTCACCAAGATCAACATGTCGCTGGATCAAGCACTACAACAAATGTTGGAGGCAGGGCTGATCACCTTAAGGGCTCCTCTCCGGAATCCAAACACTTCTGCTCCTAACTATCATCCCAACGATAGGTGCGCATACCATTCTGACAGCCCGGGGCATACTACGGACAACTGCTGGCCTCTCAAAAAAAAGATTCAAGACATGATCGACACTGGAAAGATTCAGTTTGAAGTACCTGAGACTCCGAACATAATCACTGCTCCCTTGCCAAATCATGGCTAGGATTGAGAAATTTTTGTTCATTCGAATGTTCAAGTTGCAATTTTCTTTTGTTCAAACATTTACTCATGTTAAGCATTGTTATTCCATTAATGCATCGCATATGTCTGTTCTGAAACAATATATTCATATTCACTAAATGCAAATTATTTTCATATTTTTTCTTGATGATCAACTCTTAATTAATAATTCTAAGCCTCTTGAGGGAGGATGACGAAAACGATACCGCGATCATTACAGTATGCTTTTGAACAGACCCCGCTGATGAGGTACAGGCATTGTTTCAAATCCTAAACACTGGAGTTATAAGGAAGATAATCCCTCGTCAACCCCTCTGAGCCAAAGAAGTAGGAGTTTTTTCTTTTCGAAAATTAAAACCCTTTATCATAACCTGGGGCAGGGTAGTCTCTCAGTTGATCCAAGTGCATAACGAATGGCACCAAAGAGGTCCTTACAAAACAAAGAAAGACAGTGATGGTCCTAAATAATCAATAAAGAAAGGCAGTCATTACTTCTCAAAATAAAAACCCATTAAGTCAAAACCTATGAAGGAGACTTACAAAACTGGGACATCCCGCTGACTGTAATCACAAAAAGAAACAGTTCAGGCAAAAAAAAATAGGGATAATAATAAAAGAAAGAAGAAAGAGGTCCTACAAACCCTCAACAAAAAATGACTGCCTATTCAAAATAAGTTATCAACATCTGAATCATCACCGGAAAATCAGAGCAAAGACTCAAACAAGGTCTAATGCACGATCAACTGAGCTTAGGTTTGAAGAACATCACGAAGAGCGGGTGGGTACAAATAATTTGAGGCTTTATCCTTTGTTTCTTGAACCATGAACCAAACCACGTTATAACCCTTAAAAGTCCTAGCTGAAGCATGGGTTAGTTCGAACGCATACTGTTACGAAAGGTATCCTGACTCCTTAAGGCCTACGGTAAATACGGAATTGACATCATGTTTTACAAACATTCACTTGTTTTATGAAAAAGAATGCATTTCCAAAAAAACTTCGAAACAGACATAAGCTTTGCATTTTTAACATAACCTTGTTTGCATATGAATATTTGTTTGAACAGCAGGGAAATTCGCACGATGAATACCTAGTGGATAAAAGCACCTCCAATCAAGGGGCAGGACATGACCATGGTCCATTATCTGGGGCAATCCAATCAAGATTCGGAGAATCTCTCAAAAGTCAAATAGCCTGGGGCAAATCTCCGCATGAGCCACTTGGGGCACTCCAGCAACGAATCTTGCCTAATCAGACATCTTCTGGTAGCAGGGCAACCAAACACTTCTAACAGGGGCAACTCCCTATATTCTGAGAGCGTGGACATAGTCGAAAAAATACTACGCAAAATCAAAGACCCGCTAGGTTGACACGCCTAGGCAAAAATAAGGGTTTCCCGACGAACCAAAAGGGTTCGGGCAAAATGAAGGGATGAAATGAAAAAATCTGTACACCCGGCAAGTCGAAAACCTGAAAAGGCGGCTTGGGCAAAAATGGGTATCCCGGTGGACTGAAAACCCGAAAGGGCGGTCCAGGCAAAAGTTAGGGATTAAAGCGTACGACTATGTCCCGCCATCTGTCTACCAGAAGAAGGTTTGTCCATCAACAACTATCAGCACCCCACAAGTGCCTCTCCCTTAGAAACAGGGGCAATAAAGAGTGGTCTAAGCAATCTGATTGTTCTATCCTCCAGGGTATCAAGGTAGGTTCCGTTGAAGAACATAACCAATACAGTTCAATACTTCCCCAAGAGAGTCCAATCTGATTCCCCAGGACAGTTGGAATCATCTCCCCAAGCAGTAAGCTTATCCCCAGTAAGTTACGGAAGCTTACCCCTCTCAAGGCACGAACGCGTCGCCCGGCTTTATTCAAAGAGTTATTTCCTTAACAGGATATAACTGGGTTATCCTCAGCCAAAAGCCACAGAAAGATCGTCGCCGACACAGTCTCCTTACCCCAGCGAAGTCCATCAACACTTCCAACAACAAGATATCCTCAGCAAGTTACTATCAACATTCAGCAAAGCATCTCTCTCCCCACAGAGTGTTGCTTCCCAGCATGGTCGCTAGAGTATCTTTTCTCCCCGCAGAATCTTCCATTTGCCAAGTTTATTCCGCAACGGAGTCATCTTCTCCTACCGGTATTCTTGCAATCATCATCCCCAACGGAAACGAAGAATCTCACTCTTCAACATCAGCCCAAGATTTGACTTCCCGGCATCCGTCAAGGATCTATTTTCCTAGACGAAGATACATTCATAAACGTCACATTGTTATACATCATGATACATGCACATATGCATCATATCATACAATCTCATGTGTTGAAAAATATTATTGCTTGATCCATATCATGCATTGCATATGACTGACCTTTACCTTTCAGGAAGGATACAGTTAAAAGATTAGCTATGTAGACGAATTCAGTCAAAGTAGACAAATCCAGTCAAAAGAAGACAAGTCCAGTTAAAATTACTTCCGCTCGTCGTTATAGACACTCGTCGTCATAGACACTCGTCGTCATAGACACTCGTCGTCATAGACACTCGTCGTTATAGACACTCGTCGTCATAGACACTCGTCGTCATAGACACTCGTCGTTATAGACACTCGTCGTTATAGACACTCGTCGTTATAGACACCCGTCGTTATAGACACCCGTCGTTATAGACACCCGTCGTTATAGACACTCGTCGTCATAGACACTCGTCGTTATAGACACTCGTCGTGATAGACACTCGTCGTCATAGACACTCGTCGTCATAGACACCCGTCGTCATAGACACCCGTCGTTATAGACACCCGTCGTTATAGACACCCGTCGTTATAGACACTCGTCGTTATAGACACTCGTCGTTATAGACACTCGTCGTCATAGACACTCGTCGTCATAGACACTCGTCGTCATAGACACTCGTCGTTATAGACACTCGTCGTTATAGACACTCGTCGTCATAGACACTCGTCGTTATAGACACTCGTCGTTATAGACACTCGTCGTCATAGACACTCGTCGTCATAGACACTCGTCGTCATAGACACTCGTCGTCATAGACACTCGTCGTTATAGACACTCGTCGTCATAGACACTCGTCGTCATAGACACTCGTCGTCATAGACACTCGTCGTCATAGACACTCGTCGTTATAGACACTCGTCGTCATAGACACTCGTCGTCATAGACACCCGTCGTCATAGACACCCGTCGTCATAGACACCCGTCGTTATAGACACCCGTCGTTATAGACACCCGTCGTTATAGACACCCGTCGTTATAGACACTCGTCGTTATAGACACTCGTCGTTATAGACACTCGTCGTTATAGACACTCGTCGTCATAGACACTCGTCGTTATAGACACTCGTCGTCATAGACACTCGTCGTTATAGACACTCGTCGTTATAGACACTCGTCGTCATAGACACTCGTCGTCATAGACACTCGTCGTCATAGACACTCGTCGTCATAGACACTCGTCGTCATAGACACTCGTCGTTATAGACACTCGTCGTCATAGACACTCGTCGTCATAAACACTCGTCTTTATAGACACTCGTCGTTATAGACACTCGTCGTTATAGACACTCGTCGTTATAGACACTCGTCGTTATAGACACTCGTCGTTATAGACACTCGTCGTTATAGACACTCGTCGTTATAGACACTCGTCGTTATAGACACTCGTCGTTATAGACACTCGTTGTTAAAGACCACCCGTCCATGGAAATAACCTGTCAGTAGAGACAACTCACCAACCTTTCTGAATTCCAGATCCGATTCCTGTATCTTGCCAGGGTGCGTCTGAAGAGTTCGAGGATCCGATACCTGAATCTTGCCAGGGTGTATCCGTTGAAGACTAACATTACCAGACTCGATTCCTGTATCTCGCCAGGGCACGTCTGAAGAGTTTAAAAGATTCAGCTCCTGTAACCAGTCAGGACACATCTATACAAAGCATCTGAAAACCAGATCCTGCAACATGTCAGGTACTCATTTTTCTTTTGCAGGTACGCAAGTTCTCGCTAAGAAATCTCTTACGCGATCAACATCCAGATGGCATCTATAAGCCCATCATCCTATTCATCAATCTCTAAATGGCATCTATAAGCCCATTTCCATCACACTGCTACTATGTGAGCGCAAATTTCTGGGCACTCTAGTGTTCAATCATCTTCCACCCTCGGATTACGAAAGGCACGTCAGCCAATCTGCATCCTCAGGTCTAAGAAGATTGAACAGGGGCAACTGTTGTACCCTAAAATTTGCCCTCCCATATTTCTCAAAATATTTCAAGAAAAATTCACAAGTCCAACCCGGCGCGTCATATTCAGGTATCCTTTCGCCAAGATATCTCTGATAACGTATTCTCAAATTCAGGTTCGGCTCAAGAGTCAATTCTTTAAAGAAGGTATCCGACTGTGTGAGTTTTCTCGAAGAAATATGGTGAAAAAGTGTGCTGAAAGTGCAGTTTTTACGCGCTAAAAAATTCATAACTTGAAGATCGTGGCTTGTTTTGAACCCGTTCTGGTGGCTAAAATTCCGTCTTGACATTATCTACGTTTTCATCTCTCACGGCTGGAAGCCAATTTCGATCAGAAGGTCTTCAAAAATGTGGATTTATCAAGTATTTTTGCACAAAATTTGTGACAGAAGTTTACTTGCGTCATGTTCAGAAAATCATAACTTGGTCGATTTTCATCGTATCGAGCTGGTTCCGGTGCCAAAATTTCACAAATTGAGTTGGCTACATTTTCACAGAAGGTATTGAGTTCAAACGGTATTCAAAAGGCCTTCATTTTTTGCTCAGAGTGCGTGACACGCTGAAAATCCTGAATGCTGAATATTATTTCAGCTGGGCCGAAACTTCGAAAATTCATAACTCGGTCAATTTTTATCGGATTGGGCTCATATTTTTACACAAGGTCCCTGACTCATAGATCTACAACTTTGCTTCAAAAGTCGAGACCAAATTATGCACCGATCAATACCAGTTTTTTATTGAAGAACGTGTCAGAGTCGACACCGGAGCCCAAAATAAGTTCGTCTGAGCTGAAACTTCAAAAATTTATAACTAATTCACCGTTTATCCGATTGAGTCGATTTTCGGACAGGAGTTAGTTCTCGATGCCGGCTACATTTTGTTTTCACATTTCAACTTCAAAAAATGCACTTAAGTCCCTGCGATTTAGCCTGGAAAGTGACGAATTCAAGTGAATATTGGAGGCCCAATTGCACATTCAAAGCCCATTTGCTTTACCCTAATTTCCATTATATAATCACCTTCTTTTCACACAAACCAGGAGAAAAAGAGGAGAAAAAAAGAAAAAAAAAGAGGAGGAAAAAAGAGAAAAAAAACCTTGCCACAACACTGTTAGAATATCAAACTCTTTCAAGAACCCTAAAACCTTGAAATCCTTATTACAAATCCCTCTCTCACTACAAACAAGCCATCTCAGTTACAAACCAACATCTTATTACTTCTTCAGTAAGGGTAAGGCTGGCTTGATCTCCATGATCCAAAAGGCATAAAAGCATTCATGTCACTACTTTTCCAGTAAGGGTAAGATTGATTTGATCTCCATGATCAAAAGGGTATAATTATTCATACATGCCATATTGTGCCTAAACATTAAATTTCTTCATATATTGGCTTTATTTGCATTTTATGATTTTATTTAATGTGTTCGTGAGATTCAACTGCAGATTTAGACAGGATCCCAGGTTCATTAAGGAACGTTGAGGCCAAAAGCCAAATGGCCAAAAGCCAAAAGCCAAATGGCCAAAGTAGAACAACTTATGCATGATGAGGCCAGAACACAAATGGCCAAACCACTCCAATTCACCTCCAAAAAGGGGACATAAACCCCCCAAGGTATTGTATTTTCTTTCTTTTCCTTATTTTATTTATTTCAATTATTTCTTTTTTTAATTAATTCCTTTAATTTAACTTATTTTCATAAAATATAAAAAATAGTAAAAAACAGAAAAGTCATAAAAATCAAAATATATTTATTTAATTAATATTTTTTGTAAATAAATTTCACTAATAATTAATTATTTATTTTTATAAATCAAAATTGCATGTAAATAATTAGATTAATTTTAGGTTCAATTTTAACATGTTTTTCTTAATAAATAAAAAAAATTAGAATTAGGGTTAATATTTTAATTTCATTTAATCTTTCTCATAAAAATACATAAAAAACATAAATACCAAAAACTAAAAAATAAAATAATTTCTTTTTTCTCTTTAATTTCATTAGTTTAATCATTTAATTTAATTTCATTAAAAAGGGTCCAACGCCCTCGTTTCCAATTTTAATTCCTATTCGCGCATTTTTATTTATTTCCTTATTTTAATTATTTATGTAACTCTCTCAAAGCCTTGTAAACTTAATTTCTCGCACTTTATTTTATTTCTTTATTTACTTTCCGTCAAATCGGGTCCTGGATTTAATTTGGCGATGTGGACCCGCGCCTTTGTAATAGTTTAGAACTTTTAATTTCCGCATCCTTTTAACTGTAGATAAATGCATGCAAGAATGAATGTTAAAATAAAAATAACGCGTAGATCACCCATGACATGAACAAGATAAATGCAAATGAACATGATACACAAATCACACACCACCCTTAGGGTACGCCTCACTGTTGCCTTGCCTCGAAAGGTGATCGTCGAGTAGAGGATGTCTTAGTAAGTCTTCATGATCCGGGAACCTGACATGAGGGTAGCTTCTAAGGTGTCTTCCTATTGCTCTGGTGATTACCATGTCCCGAACCTTCGAATTGACCCGAACACCTCCAACGGTGGTGCTACCTACCTCTCAATGGTGGGATGGCACTACTTTAAAGGACATTTACACAGACAAATTCCTTAGGGTAGGTAGACGACTCTAGATACTTGCTCTAATTTCAAAAACAAATCAAAAATACTTTTCACACCGACACCTTTTCAAAAAGCTTTCGAAAGCAACTTTTCAAACACTCTTGAGGACTGATACAAGAGTCGAACTGAAATTTTCAAAGAAACTTTTTAAAACCCACATTGAAAAGCAAACAAACCAATTTTGAAAACGCAAGTGAGCAAGTATCTAAGAGCCCATGGATAACCATGGATAGAAAGGGTGCTAACACCTTCCCTTTCTATAACCTACCTCCCGAACCGAGAGCAATCTCTATAAGGAATTTTTCTGTGCTTTTGTCCTTTCCATTTGGAGAAAATAAAAGACGGTGGCGACTCTTGCTTCCGCGACATTTCGCGAACCAGCTTTAAACAGTCAGTTCCAGATCCACCGATCACAGTGAGATTAGGGTCAACTTTGAGGTTAGTTATAGAATCTGAAGTTCTGTTAGGAGTTTATAAGTTAGTTATTTTCTGTTATGGAGAAAAAGTTAGTTAGAGGTTGTTAGGTTGGGAAGTTAGGATTTGGTTATGCAGGGTAGTTACAGGTTAGAGAATCGATTATAAACTTCTATTTTTTGACAATTAAGGGAATTGGTTAGAGAGGGTTAATTTGTTATAGTTCGTTAGAAACTCTTAGGGACTTTTCTAGTTTTATAGTTATGTTAGCAGTTTGTTGAAAGTCAGTTTATTCCTGTTTTCTGTTTTTTCTGTCATGGCTTGGTTACAGTACAGTCTGCTCTTATATGACTGCCTTCTTCCCTTTCTGATTTTGTTGTTGTGAATATTGTGTAGGATTATAACTTGGACGATTTGTTTTCAAATATATTGATGCAGGATTGGCTTGAAGTAAACTTGTAACTAGTTAGTGTTTGATGCAGGCCTGGTATGGTGCCCAGTTTAGTTGGCAGGTGGATGGTTTGATGTTGATTGGATCCGTTCTTGTTAATGTAGTGCAGCATTGAGTACAATGATGGAACTGATGTTGATGTTGGAACTATTTTGGGTTTATGCACCATTTGTTTGGATTTGCATTAATTTAGAAGATTAGGCTTAGGACTAAATTTCCATGTAAAATTTTATGAATGACTTGTAATGTATTTTGGAACTTGAATAAATGGAAGCCTTAATGAATTGTAACTTGAAAATTGGATGATGTAATTCATTTGTAACCTTGAACTTTCAAATTGATTTTGAACTTCCAAATTCCTTTCCCTTCAATATTTCCTTTATACGCCTTTGTATGAATTCAAATAATCATGGCACGAATCCAATTTTTTTGCAAGGTAATCACGAAGAGACTTGAATCTTTAATGAGTTCTTGAGTGACTATTTGGATGACACTTTGATTGTTGGATGAAACAAGTGAATTTGATACATGCCTTTTTATTCTAAGAAATCCCACACAAATATTTAAGAACTTTTATTCGCTCCAAATCCTCTTCAAATCTTAATGAACGAGTTCCAATCAAATTACAACTTCAATGAATCCCTAATTCAATTCAATTCCTCAATATAAACCAAACTTGTGTGTCAAGCAACAAGCATTTGAAATAATGACACCCTGAGCACAATGGACTTTCAAACTCAACACCTTGTATCGTGGTTCAATAGTGGTCTTAACACAACAACAAAGCCTTGATGAAATATGGAGAATGAATATGGGAATATGGGAATATGGAAGATAGCCTTGACTTGGAAATCCAAGGATCCTCAGTTGAATATTAACAGACGAAAACCCTAATTCTTAAGCCTTGAAGAAAGATTTCAACTTGATGTCGAGAAGAAAGAATACCCTTGTAGTTTGATGATAAAGAAGTCCATGAAATAAAACCCTAGCTTCAAACAAATGATTAATGGAGAAATCAACCGAAACAATCTTGTGTGAATATGAGAGCCTTAAATCCATACAATAACCTTAATTCCTAGAAAACCCTTATCCCACACCAAATTATTGACTAATGATGCATGATGTGTTAGATGACCTAATGAAGGTTATGTACATGAGAAAAGTGCAAGATGCATACGCTAGATAAAAGTGAGAGGGTAGGACAAATTTGGGGTATTACAGCTGCCCCTATTTAATCGTCTTAAACCTGAAAGTACGATTGGCGCATGCCTTTCGGAAGTTCGAGGTAGAAGATGATAAAATACCAATGCCAAAAGTTTGTTCTGGGAGAGGGTGTAAGTGTTTATTTATTTTTGTGATATCTGTTGGGGAAATAATTTTTTTGTTTTTTGCTGCGGAAAGAATTTATTTTTTAGTTTTTTGCTGGGGAAGGAATTTTTTGTTTTCTAGTGAAGAGACGTAGATTGGACTTGTAACGTGGCGTGATGCCAATACAAGACAAAGGTTGGTACGAAAAGACAGCGGACAAGGTCTACGGGCGACCTACGATCCTAAGATGAAATATGAGAGTGATTTGTCGAAGAACCTAGCCTAAGGGCGATCTCAATTTCTAAGACAAGATCTATGGGAAGAACCCAGCCAACAGGCGATCTCAGGTTCTAAGATAATCTGAGGAAGAACCTAGCCTACGGGTGATCTCAGGTTCGACGATGATCTATTGGAAAAACCTAGCCAACAGGTGATCTCATGTTCTAAGATGATCTAAGGAAGAACCTAGCCAACAACGATCTCAGGTTCTAAGGTGATCTGAGGAAGAATCTAGCCAACGGCAATCTTAGGTTCTAAGGTGATCTGAGGAAGAACCTAGCCTACGGGCGATCTCAGGTTCTAAGATGATCTGAGGAAGAACCTAGCCAACGGCGATCTTAGGTTCTAAGGTGATCTAAGGAATAACCTAGCCAATGGGAGATCTCAAGTTCGACGATGATCTATGGGAAGAACCTAGACAAGAGGCGATCTCAGGTTCTAAGATGATCTAAGGAAGAACCTAGCCTACGGGCGATCTCAGGTTCGACGGTGATCTATGGGAAGAACCTAGCCAAGAGGCGATCTCAGGTTCTAAGATGATCTAAGGAAATACCTAGCCTACGGGAGATCTCAGGTTCGACGGTGATCTATGGGAAGAACCTAGCCAAGAGGCGATCTCAGGTTCTAGGATGATCTAAGGAAGAACCTAGCCTACGGGCGATCTAAGGTTCGACGGTGATCTATGGAAAGAACCTAGCCAAGAGGCGATCTCAGGTTCTAAGATGATCTAAGGAAGAACCTAGCCTACGGGCGATCTCAGGTTCGACGATGATCTATGGGAAGAACCTAGCCAAGAGGCGATCTCAGGTTCCAAGATGATCTATGGAAGAACCTAGCCTACGGGTGATCTCAGGTTCTAAGAAGGTGGCGGTATTGGTCACGACACGATAACAAAAAGGAAGACATCGATCAGGACACAATGGTTAACAGAAAGTTAGTATGATGTAAACACAAGGACATAAAAGATTTGTAACATGGCGTGATGCCAATACAAGGGAGATATAATACAGACGAGTGTTTGAGAGACTGACATAGATGGGTGTTTAGGAATGGACACGGACGAGTGTTTAGGGAACTGACTACCAGACAAGAACTGGATTTAGAACGACAAAGTGTATTGATTTTGCTGGGCATTGAAAAGGTGAAGGCCACTGACTGGGGACTTTGGGCATGATACCCTCCTGTAGGGATGTATTGTTGTCCTTGAATAATTCAGGTATTTTGTGTAAGGTACCTGATCTGGCTTATGCTTCGTATGCATGTTTGAATTTCTTTTGCCGCAAAGATCCATTCTGATGGATCGGCTACGCGCTTTTGAGGATGTAATGTTACGCAGTGATAACCATATGCAGTGCGAAGAAATAAACTTCATGGGGATAAGAGAAGGCTCGTTGGGAACCATTGCTCATCACTGGGGATGCTAATATATATCGACGTTGGAAGCCTGCAATATCAAAGGTTGTTGGGGATACTGATAAAAATTTGCACTAGGGAGCTCTTGAAGACCAAAGATCATTGTCGATTCTGCTGAGGATTGAATTGCTGACGAAGCGATTCTTCAGGTACGATGCTGGATTCTGAATCGTACCGTTGGGGAAGAGATAATTTGGCCAGACTCCCATACATCCTGAACCGTTGAGAGGATGATAGAACTGAATATGCCGAAGAATGGATACTGAACACCATGTGTATCTCTTTGAATACATGCCCCATGTTTATGCACACTGGGGAATTATCTCTTGAATCACTTGGGGATAAGAGATGGGCATGGGCACTTATGAGTGCCCCGGTTGAGCTCTACAAATGCCCCGATTTAGCTCTGCAAATGCCCCGGTTTAGCTCCATTGGGGATGTTCTTGATTAGCTCCACTGAGGATGCACTTGCGCGTGCCGAGTTAAACGATGATTTCGAACTTTCTGAATTCACTTGGGGAATCATACCTGAAGTTGTCTGTAGCAGATGAAGGCAGTTTCGCGTGCTGTCTAGGTCAGGGTGATTGTTACAAATTGCTACCTGCAAGGAAAAACAACATTTGGAGTGCATATGACATCCCCACATGGTTATACATTGACGTAAAGTCAAGTTTTATCTCGGCTTGAGAATTTTTTATTCCCCGTGTTTCTGATGCCATGTTTAATTAACAAATAAAACATATTCTGCATACAAAACATTTCATGATAATAAGAGACAACTTTCATGAAAACAAATTTTATTGATTGGCCTATGAATAGGCATTCGTACAAGGAAGTAACTCCTATATGAGGTAGCTGCGAAACAGAAATGAAAAAAAAATACAACAGGCATAAATGGCAACGAGAGATGCTCGAATTTCCATTAAAACCGGTATTACTACAGTTCCCATATCCTAAGTTGTCTCGATGCCTTTCCTCTGAAGAGTAGTAGTTGGACTGGTCAATTCGCTGCCAAGGTGCTATAGATGTGCACGTGTCATTTGTGAAGAGCATTCAGACTACAACCTCTCGCTTAAAATCCCTAATTTTTGCTTGGATCACCCTTTCGGGTTTTCAATCCAACGGGATACCCATTTTTGCCTAAGTCGCCCTTCCGGGTTTTCAACTTAGCGGGTTGTTATCTTTTTCATTTTATCCCTAATTTTTGCCTGGACTTTTGTGTCCACTGGGATGCCCATTTTTTTGCCTAAGTCGCCCTTTCGGGTTTTCGACCTAGCGGGTCTCTTTATGCATAGAATTTTTTGACTGAGTCTGAATTGACTGGGAGCGGAACATCTTCCCCATCCAAATCTGTCAAGATTAAGGAACCTCCTGAAAAATCTCTCTTCACGATGTATGGTCCCTCGTAATTGGGAGTCCATTTTCCCCTTAGATCTGAATGGCTTTGTATGATGACCCTTCTTAGGACCAGATCACCAGGATAAAACTTTCGAGGATGAATCTTTTTGTCAAATGCTCTTTTCATTCTCTGTTGGTACAACTGGCCATGACAGATGGCCGTCAGCCATTTTTCATCAATCAGATTGAGTTGGTCGTACCTTGTCTAAACCCATTCTGCCTCATCAAGCTTGGTCTCCATCAGAAATCTCAACGAAGGAATTTCTACTTCGACAGGGAGCACGACATCAATGCTATAGACAAGCGAAAATTGGGTTGCCCCTGTTGAAGTGCGCACAGATGTTCTGTAGCCATGTAGAGCAAAAGGCAACATTTTATGCCAATCTTTGTACGTTCTGACCATCTTCTGGACGATCTTCTTTATGTTCTTGTTAGTAGCCTCGACTGCACCGTTCATTTTTGGTCGATACGGTGATGAATTGTGATGTTCAATCTTGAATTCTTCACATAATTCCTTCATCATGTTGTTGTTAAGATTAGAACCATTATCAGTGATGATTCTATGAGGGACTCTGTAACGGCATATGATTTCCTTCCTGATGAAATTGGTGACGACCTGTTTGGTTACATTCTTGTAAGAAGCTGCTTCTACCCATTTGGTGAAATAGTCGATAGCCACTAGGATGAATCTATGACCGTTTGAAGCACTTGGTTCAATTCTTCCAATCATATCAATTCCCCACATCGCGAACGGCCACAGGGAGGTCATAACATTCAGCGGGGTTGGAGGAACATGAATTTTGTCTGCATATACTTGGCATTTATGGCATAATTTTGCATATACACAAAATCACTATCCATTGTCGTCCAGAAGTATCCTGCTCGTAAGATTTTCTTCGCCATAGAATTCCCACTCGAATGAGTCCCGAAAGAACCCTCATGGATTTCCTTTATGATTAATTCTACTTCATGTCTATCCACGCATCTGAGCAGAACCGAGTCATAATTTCTTTTATACAGGACGTCTCCTGATAAGAGGAACTTGGATGCTAATCTTCTAAGCATACGCTTATCACAAATTGTAGCATTTTCGGGATACTCTTGCTTCTCGAGGTACTGTTTAATGTCGTAATACCACGGCTTCTTATCGGTCATATCTTCGTTTGAGAGACAATGGGAAGGAAAGACATGTGCCGACTCTTTGTACCTGAGGATGCGTATATTAGGCGCCTGATTTGGAAAGCTCATCGAAAACATGGATGCTAGTGTGGCTAAAGCATCGTCCAACTGGTTTTCGTCTCTGGGAATATTTTCAAAGGTGATTTCATTAAATGCGGGTATTAGCTGCAAGATGTAGTCTTTGTATGGAATCAAATTGGGGTGTTTCATCTCCCAATCACCTCGTACCTGATGTATGACCAGAGCAGAGTCTCCAAAGACTTCCAGGATCTTGATTTTAAGGTCGATAGCTGCCTCTAGACTCATTACACACGCCTCATATTCTGCCACATTATTTGTATAATCGAAACATAACCGGGCCGTAAACGACGTATGTGTATTATGTGGAGAAGTCAGTACTGCCCCAATGCCATGGCCCACAGCGTTCGATGCACCATCAAACGTAAAAGTCCATCGCTCTTCTGGATCGACCCTATCATAATCATCAGGCTTCATAACATCTTCATCAGGGAAGTCAAATTTCATTGATTGGTACTCCTCCAACGGCTGATGAGCAAGATGATCCGCAAGAATGCTACCTTTGATAACCTTTTGTGTAACATACTGAATGTCATATTCAGATAAAAGCATCTTCCATCGAGCAAGTCTTCCTGTGAGTGTTGGTTTCTCAAAGATATACTTTATCGGATCCATTTTCAATATTAGAAGGGTCGTGTATGTCAGCAATACTGCCTCAAACGCCGAGCAGCCCAAGCAAGCCCACAATAATTTTTTTCAAGTAAAGAATACCAGGATTCACAATCGGTAAACTTTTTACTTAGATAATAGATGGTGTGCTCTTTACGTCCTGTTTCATCCTGCTTCCCGAGCACACAACCCATGGATCCTTCCAGCACCGTCAAGTACATAATGAGTGGCCTCCCAGGCACTGGAGGGATAAGGATCGATGGATCTTGGAGGTACTGTCTAATTTTTTCAAAGGCTTCCTGGCAGTTAGCATCCCATCAGACATCTTGATTCTTACGCAACAATTTGAAGATGGGTTCACAAATAGTTGTGAGATGAGAAATGAACCTGGCTATATAGTTCAATCTCCCAAGGAACCCTCTTACTTCTTTTTCATTTTTTGGTGCTGGCATATTCTGTATTGCTTTTACTTTGTCGGGATCCACCTCGATGCCTCGTTGACTTACGATAAAATCGAGTAGTTTGCCGGATCGCACTCCGAAGGTGCACTTATTCGGATTAAGCCTTAGTCTAAACTTTTGCAGACGCGCAAATAACTTTTGCAGATGGACTATGTGTTCTTCCTTGTTTTGTGATTTCGCGATCATATCATCAATATATACCTCGACCTCTTTATGAATCATATCATGGAAAAGCATCACCATGGCACGTTGATATGTTGCACCAGCATTTTTTAGGCCAAAAGGCATGACCTTATAACAATAAGTACCCCATGGAGTAGTGAATGTCGTCTTTGTCATGTCTTCAGGGGCCATCTTTATCTGATTGTATCCCGAAAAACCATCCATGAAGGAGAAAACCGAGGACTGAGTCGTATTATCAACCAATACGTCGATGTGTGGTAATGGGAAGTCATCTTTTGGGCTTGCTTTGTTCAGATCTCAATAATCTACACACATGCGCACCTTCCCATCTTTCTTAGGGACAGGTACAATGTTAGCAATCCAATCTGAGTATTCACATACCAACAAAAAGCCCGCATTCAACTGCTTTTCAACTTCTTCTTTGATTTTGAGAGACATATCTGGACGAGTTCTCCTCGGCTTCTGCTTTATTGGAGGACATTCTGGCTTGAGTGGTAAGTGGTGCATGACTATATCTGTATCTAGACCAAGCATATCTTCGTACGACCAGGCAAAGATGTCGGAGTACTCTCTGAGAAGCTCAACCAACCCCTTTTTTACGTTATCTTGCAAAGCGGCCCCTGTCTTGACCTCCTTTTTTATTGCGTCAGTGCCGAGATTGATGACTTCAATGGATTCTTGATGAGGCAAGATCGCTTTTTCTTCTTGTTTCAACAGTCTTGCCAATTCCTTCAGAATTTCACAATCTTCCCCACTACCCTCATCGGCTTGGTCATTCGGATTTCCAAGGATATTGGTGCAAGGATTTGTAACATCACCATTTTTTTATGGAATTTGAGGCAGGCCTGCATGATTTGATGAATCATGCCTTATTTTAGAATATGGATGCGAATTGGAAAATGGTTAAAGAGTTATAAAAAACATTGCCATTTTATTTTACGAAAATAAGAAAAGATAGAGAGCAAAAATTGTATGCAAGAATGACATTTTATTCAAATTTTTTAAACAAACATAGAAACATGAGGGGCCCTTTTCACAAGCCGTCAACATGCTTCGGGCAAAAGCATGCGACTTATTTAAAACAAGAACATTACATGTCAAAGAATACCACTTTGGGAATATCTGTGGCAGTCCAATTGCCGAGCTCTTGATCAGGCGCAATATGGTAGATGTACTGAGCCATATTTGCATCTTTTTCATCATCAATTGCATGGATCTGTCCTTGAGCCTCCGGACCGGCCTTAACAAATACCTTTGAAAGTGGAGAAACTTGTTTTCCCTTGAGCATAATTGGACTCGTATTAACATGGTCTGAAAACGGGGACCTGAACCCAAGTCCAGACTTGTCCTGCTTTTCGTGCACCTCTATCACTTTGCCCCAGTCTCCATTAGGGACTCCAGATTCCACAATAGCCTTGGCATCTCTCAAGGAAACCATCGGAACTCGATACTTCTGTGTATTTTCCAGCATGGTGGGGAGTCTGTCAACAGAAACGATTTCCAAGGCCTGAAAAGGGGTTTCATGAACTTCCCCGTCTACTTCGACATAACGAAAGGAAGTAACATTGTTAATTACGACATCTTCCTCTCCGCCAATAATGACGACCTTGTCTTGAACGATGAACTTCAAACGTTGGTGCAGGGTTGAGGTAACGGCCCCTGCCACATGGATCCACGGGCGTCCCAGTAAGCAAGTGTAAGATGGACGAATGTCCATGACATAGAATGATAGGTAGAACACGTGGGGGCCGATTTTGATGGGTAAGTCAACTTCTCCTTCCACAGATCTCCTCGAACCATCAAAGGCCTTGACTGTTAGTGTACTGGGTTTCATCATCACCCCGTCCATGTTCAGCTTGAATAGAGTATGCTTAGGCATCACGTTCAAATAAGACCCAGTGTCTACTAGGACTCGAGACATTACAGTATCTAAGCACCTGATGGAGATATGCAACGCCTTATTATGAGTCCGGCCTTCAGGAGGGAGCTCATCATCACTGAAGCCTAGACAGTTTCCTGCAGAAATATTTGTAACAACCCCTTCAAACTGGGCCACAAAAATTTCAGGATTCACATGGGAGCTGTGCAGAATTCTCATCAAGGCAATCCGATGAGCTTCAGAGTACAGGAGGAGGGATAAGATTGAGATCTTTGCAGGCGTCTGATTCAGCTGGTTAACCACCTTGAAATCGCTCTTTTTGATTACCCTGATTAGCTACTCCACTTGTTGTTCAAAATACGTCCCAGAAGAATCATTAACTACCTGTTCCCCTTTATCTTTCACAGGAATCTCTTCGATAACTTCCTCAGGAGGCGATGGAGTAGGAGCGAAGACTCTCCCACTTCGAGTTATTCTACTAGTCCTGATAATGTTGGTTTCATCCTTATTTTCAATCGGCGGACAAACAACTTTCTTTCCCCGAATGTAAACGGCATTATATTCCCATGGCATTGCCCTGTTATCAGTTAACAGATCGGGAACAAAACTTGGGAGTGTTGATGCTTGGGTTGGCGGGAGAGCAACCAGATTCAGGTTTGGCGCAGGGAGCGTTGGAACCTGTATAACCAATGGAACTCTTGAAGCATTCCTCTGAACATTGGCCGGATAATACTGAATTTCCAGAATAGCGACATCACCCTCGGGAATGACTTTCTCAACTCTAACAACCCCTTCTTCCATCAGTTTTTGAATGGAATTTTTCAAATCATCACACTCGTCTGGATTGGATGAGCATTTCAAACAAAAACCATGAAGCTCTTGTAGAACTTTCTGCTGCAAAAGATGCTCTCTTAGGACTGCCATCGACATCTGAATCTCTTTAACCTGAGTCACTAAGTCATGGTCCTTGTCAAACCCAATAGCATTGGCAGCAGCCCCATGGTGGGGAGGCATAGGATTATTCTGAACATTGGGGCCTATAGGAGTGAAGCTTAACTCCTTGGCATCTAAAATAGATCGCACCTTGTATTTTAAAGCTTTACAATTTTCGATTGAGTGGCCTGGAGTGCCTGAATGGAATTCACAACGTGCATTAACATCATAACCCCTTGGGAGTTCTGCTGGTGGAGGAGCTAACTCTCGAAGTTGTACTAACTGACCGGCTAGAAATTGTGGAAGCAATTGAGCATACGACATCGGGATTGGATCGATCCTCTTTTCGGGGTACCTTGGCTGTCTTTGATGACCCCTCTGCCCCTGGGGGCTTTGGTTCTGTTGATAGTTTTGCGGTGGTGCATACTGTTGTTGTGGAGTAACAGCAGGGGTTTGGTAATATGGAACCTGTACAATAGCTTTCCCTTTATCATTGGAGGTATTGCTTACTTCTCCTTATTTTTTCTTGACGAAACCGCCAGAGTACGGTTTCTTCCCACCACCTGAGTTGTTGTTACCATTTGTGCGAGATGCGCCTGGAATAGTCCCTACCTTAACACACATTTCAACCCGTTCCCTGATGATGACCATATCTAAAAACGAGTCAGAAGTACTACTGAGCATATGTTGCAAATACGGGACTCAGAGGGTACTCATGAACAAATCCACTAGTTCTCGATCTAGGAGAGGAGGCTGAAATCTTGCGGCCAAACTACGCCATCTCTGGGCATACTCTTTGAAAGACTCACCAGCCTTTCGAGACATACTCTGCAGCTGCGCACGACTAGGTGGCATGGCGGTGTTGTAGTGATAATGTTTTAAGAAAGCATCAACAAGCTCACTCCAATTACTAACATGAGTTTGATCCAACTGCATGTACCACTCTAGTGGGGCTTCAGCAAGACTGTCCTGAAAGAAATGCATGAGCAATGGTTCATTGCTAGCATAAGAAGCCATCTTTCTGCAGTAAGATCTGAGATGAGTCTCTGGGCATGTAACCCTCTTATACTTGTCAAAATCAGGTACCTTAAACTTTGGCAGAATCACAACCCCTGGAACCAAACACATAGCAGCAGCACTGAATCCCGGTTTCTTAGAAGTCTCCTTAGGTTTTAAGCGTTCTTCCAGAGCCTTGTACATCTTAGCAGTTTCAAACAGATCAGTCGTAGAATCCTTTGGAGGGTTATCGAGATCAATGACATCATGGTGGTCATCCATAATCAGTCGTGGATTCCCCCCATGGTCATTCTTGAGTCCACCATTCTCAGATGTGGGGGCACCATCTACCAGTTTAGTAACGCTTATTCTGAGCTCTTCCTGCCCTTGGATGACAGCATGAAGAGTTTCCATGAGTTGATTCATTCGGTCACCCATGGTGTCCATGTCTTTGTGGAGAGCAGCCTGGTTCTGCTCACTCTGTTCCATAATCCTCAACTTGTTGGCTCGAGTGCGATAAGGATGTAGGGAAGTCGTCTTGTAGATTCTCTAATAAAAAGGCAAAACCATCAGATAAGAATTCCTTCCAGAAAACCTGCAATTTATGAAATGCATGATATGTATGATGTATGAAATGATTGTCCACTCCGGCTCTCCATGGTTCAATTATCATCAGCAGTAATCAAACAACATGATGACAAGAATGACCATATGAAGAAAACATCCAAAAATAAGAGAAATTCCCACATAATTGAATATAAGAAGGTTATGGGAGTACAAGATGAGCAACTTTGTTTATTGGCAATAATAATGATCAGTTCGGGGGTAGGTTACTATTTTTCTCCCATTTATATCACTAAGGCTCAAATAAAGTGCCTTAGCAATAGTTCCAAAATCGTGCCCGTCCGGACTTGGCAATAGGTAGGTGCTCAGCAAAGGGGATCGATCTTCCGGAATTGGAACAATTTTGATAGTCCTGGAATGTGTAACTTGTAGCTGTAAGACTGAAGTAGGGTCAAAATGACTAAAATGGTCCTTCAGACTCTTCAAAGAAGGCCAAGAACTTGAGCGGAAAACTTTAGTAGTATAGATAAGTATGATTGTCTCCCTTGGTTCTCCTGAGAACATCACTGTTGCCAAATGTTACTGACGAAAATTATGCCAGAGAGGTATCCAAAGTGGACATGCGTATGCAAGGTGTGATCGGTGGATCTGGAACTGACTGTTTAACGCTGGTTCGCGAAATGTCTCGGAAGCAAGAGTCGCCACCGTCTTTTATTTTCTCCAAATGGAAAGGACAAAAGCACAGAAAAATTCCTTAAAGAGATTGCTCTCGGTTCGGGAGGTAGGTTATAGAAAGGGAAGGTGTTAGCACCCTTTCTATCCATGGTTATCCATGGGCTCTTAGATACTTGCTCATTTGTGTTTTCAAAAATGGTTTGTTTGCTTTTCAACTGTGGGTTTTTTTTAAAAAAGTTTCTTTGAAAATTTCAGTTCGACTCTTGTATCGGTCCTCAAGAGTGTTTGAAAAATTGCTTTCGAAAGCTTTTTGAAAAGGTGTCGGTGTGAAAAGTATTTTTGATTTGTTTTGAAATTTAGAGCAAGTATCTAGAGTCGTCTACCTACCCTAAGGAATTCGTCTGTGTAAATGTCCTTTAAAGTAGTGCCATCCCACCATTGAGAGGTAGGTAGCACCACCGTTGGAGGTGTTCGGGTCAATTCGAAGGTTCGGGACACGGTGATCACCATAGCAATGGGAAGACACCTTAGAAGCTACCCTCATGCCAGGTTCCCGGATCATGAGGACTTACTAAGACATCCTCTACTCGACGATCACCTTTCGAGGCAAGGCAACAGTGAGGCGTACCCTAGGGGTGGTGTGTGACTTGTGTGTCATGTTCATTTGCATTTATCTTGTTCATGTCAAAGTGATCTATGCGTTTGTTTTTATTTAATCATTCATTCTTGCATGCATTTATTTAACAGTTAAGAAAGCGCGGAAAGGTAAAATTCTAAACTATTACAAAGGCGCGGGTCCACATCGCCAAAATTAACCAGGACCCGATTTGACAGAAAAATAAAGAAATTAAAAGTGCGAGATGTAATTAAAATGTTACAAGGCCTTGGGAGAGATACATAAATATTTAAGCGAAATAAAAGAAATATGCGAATTAATAAGGAATTAAGAACGAGGGCGTTGGACCCTTTTGCAAAATTAAATTATATGGAATTAATTAATTAATAAAAGGGAAAAGGAATTATTTTTTGGTATTTTTATGTTTTAATATTAAAAGGAGAATTAATTAAAATTAAAATAAGATGCAAACCCTAATTCTAGTGGCTTTTAATTTATTAAAAAAAATATTGAAGTTTTTGACCTAAATTAACCCTAAGTTATTTTCATGCAATTTGATTATAAAAAATAAAATATTTAATTATTTAATATATTTATGAAAGAAAAATAAAAAAGGATAAAAATTATTACTTAAACCTATTTCTACATTTTTTAGATTTTATTATGAAAAGAATTAAAATTACAACCTAATTTAAAACTAAATAATTACATGCAAATTTATTTATGAAAATATTAGAAATAAAAATATTTATTATTTTAATTCTTTTCTGATTTTTTATGGGTTTTTTATATTTATGAAAATAATAAAACTAATTAATTAAAACAATAATAAAGAAAAGAAGTAAAAATAATAATACAAAAAAGGTAAAGAAAATAAAAAAATATGCAAACCTGGGGGTTCAGACCCCAATATGGAGGTTTGGCCTTAGTAATTCAGGCCCAATGACCTTGCTGGCCCTTTTGACTTTTCAGGGAGTATGCTGGCGCGTTGACCATGTTTATGGTGTTCATCAATTCTGAGCCTTTGGATCCCTCTCAACGTACGCGTGGCTGGCTTGATTAGGAGGTGTATGGTGCGTCTGCAGCCTTGAAGTGCATGTGAACTTTTATTGAAAAATAATATTGGGATATTGAAGACCTGTGGCTCGAACCCAGGTCATGTGCTTTGCCACCGTTAAGCCTTGCCAGCTGAACCAATTGCGCGTGTTGTATATATAACAACGAATAAATAATAAAAATAAAAAATGGTTAGTGGCATGAAAAACATAAAAAAACGCGCGCTGATTTAAAGAGACCAATCATGGCTGGCCACGCATTCATCTTCTTCATGGGATTTTATTTTCCTGAAACAAAAGAAACATAGGCAACGGTTTTGGATGTGTTCTCTTAGGCCACTTTCCAGAAAATAGCGAATAAGCCTAGGACGCTCATAAATTGAGCGCGATGATGGATTCTTGATCGTCCAAGCCCGCTAGTTCTAATGGTGATACTCTTGAAGGCCAATTTTTCTTTATTTCAAAAGCCCTAATTCCAAGGTCCTGTAACCCTAGAAATTGATAATGGCGAAATCGCGTATACAGCTCAAAAACACAATTAAATACATGGGTTAGCTTCAGAATCAAATGACCAACATGAATCAATAATTAAATTTCGCAAAGAATGCATGGAATAGGATGTACGATTATGAAATTTATTTGAAACAGGTGGACTCCATTATACCAATTCCTGAGGTTTTGATGGATGTTCTTGATTGGGAAACGTTCAATGATGCTTGAGCAAGCTATTGAAACAAAAATTCTGCCTTGAATCGCCCTGGAAGTGAGTTTGCAGTTTTGAGTTTTTAGAGAAAAATTTCAATTTGTGAATGGAGTTTTCTGAGCAGCTGCGTGTGTGTTCTGATTAGGGTTGTGTTCCTGGCTTATGTATGAATCAATTAGGTTAAGAAAAACAAATCAAATCCCTTGCAATGATGGTTTTGAAGATTTGATTTTCAAGCTTTGTTTTTTCAATCTTTTCCATGCATTTTTGTATCAATTATGATCTAATCAATCCAATTCTTTCCTTATTTGGCTAGGCACGAATTATTGAGTATAAAACATGCACAAAAAGATTTAAAACTTTAGGTTAAGTATTTTCCATATATTTAATTTGATTTAAATGAATTAATATAAATAAAAATTCAAATAAATAAATAAAAAATGAATAAAACTTCCCTTTGGGCCAAGTAGTCGTGCATATGTCATGGATGATGAATTATGGAAGAAAAATGGGCCCATTAGCAATTTTAGGTCATTTGAACCAATGTTGACTTTTCAAAATATCCAAAAATTTTCCAACTTCCACAAGGCATAACTTCCTCACTTTTTAAGCTTTTCTCATGTTCTTTGACATTTTGGAAAGTTCTTTGAGTCCTCTAACTAATGCCTTTGGTCCCATGTCATTTTGATTTACCAATCTCAAGTTATGGCCTTTGACTTAAAGTCCCTTTTTGTTGACTTTTGAAAATGACCTATAATGTTGAAATTGATAACTTTTTGTGAGAGCATTTCTTGGACTTGAAGTATGAAGATGAGTTGTAGGAAATGTCTTTCTCTTCAAAATGAGCTTTGGATGGAATTTTTCTGATAATCCATGTGAAAGTTATGCCCTGGTGTGTGACTTGTGTGTCATGTTCATTTGCATTTATCTTGTTCATGTCAAAGTGATCTATGCGTTTGTTTTTATTTAATCATTCATTCTTGCATGCATTTATTTAACAGTTAAGAAAGCGCGGAAAGGTAAAATTCTAAACTATTACAAAGGCGCGGGTCCACATCGCCAAAATTAACCAGGACCCGATTTGACAGAAAAATAAAGAAATTAAAAGTGCGAGATGTAATTAAAATGTTACAAGGCCTTGGGAGAGATACATAAATATTTAAGCGAAATAAAAGAAATATGCGAATTAATAAGGAATTAAGAACGAGGGCGTTGGACCCTTTTGCAAAATTAAATTATATGGAATTAATTAATTAATAAAAGGGAAAAGGAATTATTTTTTGGTATTTTTATGTTTTAATATTAAAAGGAGAATTAATTAAAATTAAAATAAGATGCAAACCCTAATTCTAGTGGCTTTTAATTTATTAAAAAAAATATTGAAGTTTTTGACCTAAATTAACCCTAAGTTATTTTCATGCAATTTGATTATAAAAAATAAAATATTTAATTATTTAATATATTTATGAAAGAAAAATAAAAAAGGATAAAAATTATTACTTAAACCTATTTCTACATTTTTTAGATTTTATTATGAAAAGAATTAAAATTACAACCTAATTTAAAACTAAATAATTACATGCAAATTTATTTATGAAAATATTAGAAATAAAAATATTTATTATTTTAATTCTTTTCTGATTTTTTATGGGTTTTTTATATTTATGAAAATAATAAAACTAATTAATTAAAACAATAATAAAGAAAAGAAGTAAAAATAATAATACAAAAAAGGTAAAGAAAATAAAAAAATATGCAAACCTGGGGGTTCAGACCCCAATATGGAGGTTTGGCCTTAGTAATTCAGGCCCAATGACCTTGCTGGCCCTTTTGACTTTTCAGGGAGTATGCTGGCGCGTTGACCATGTTTATGGTGTTCATCAATTCTGAGCCTTTGGATCCCTCTCAACGTACGCGTGGCTGGCTTGATTAGGAGGTGTATGGTGCGTCTGCAGCCTTGAAGTGCATGTGAACTTTTATTGAAAAATAATATTGGGATATTGAAGACCTGGGGCTCGAACCCAGGTCATGTGCTTTGCCACCGTTAAGCCTTGCCAGCTGAACCAATTGCGCGTGTTGTATATATAACAACGAATAAATAATAAAAATAAAAAATGGTTAGTGGCATGAAAAACATAAAAAAACGCGCGCTGATTTAAAGAGACCAATCATGGCTGGCCACGCATTCATCTTCTTCATGGGATTTTATTTTCCTGAAACAAAAGAAACATAGGCAACGGTTTTGGATGTGTTCTCTTAGGCCACTTTCCAGAAAATAGCGAATAAGCCTAGGACGCTCATAAATTGAGCGCGATGATGGATTCTTGATCGTCCAAGCCCGCTAGTTCTAATGGTGATACTCTTGAAGGCCAATTTTTCTTTATTTCAAAAGCCCTAATTCCAAGGTCCTGTAACCCTAGAAATTGATAATGGCGAAATCGCGTATACAGCTCAAAAACACAATTAAATACATGGGTTAGCTTCAGAATCAAATGACCAACATGAATCAATAATTAAATTTCGCAAAGAATGCATGGAATAGGATGTACGATTATGAAATTTATTTGAAACAGGTGGACTCCATTATACCAATTCCTGAGGTTTTGATGGATGTTCTTGATTGGGAAACGTTCAATGATGCTTGAGCAAGCTATTGAAACAAAAATTCTGCCTTGAATCGCCCTGGAAGTGAGTTTGCAGTTTTGAGTTTTTAGAGAAAAATTTCAATTTGTGAATGGAGTTTTCTGAGCAGCTGCGTGTGTGTTCTGATTAGGGTTGTGTTCCTGGCTTATGTATGAATCAATTAGGTTAAGAAAAACAAATCAAATCCCTTGCAATGATGGTTTTGAAGATTTGATTTTCAAGCTTTGTTTTTTCAATCTTTTCCATGCATTTTTGTATCAATTATGATCTAATCAATCCAATTCTTTCCTTATTTGGCTAGGCACGAATTATTGAGTATAAAACATGCACAAAAAGATTTAAAACTTTAGGTTAAGTATTTTCCATATATTTAATTTGATTTAAATGAATTAATATAAATAAAAATTCAAATAAATAAATAAAAAATGAATAAAACTTCCCTTTGGGCCAAGTAGTCGTGCATATGTCATGGATGATGAATTATGGAAGAAAAATGGGCCCATTAGCAATTTTAGGTCATTTGAACCAATGTTGACTTTTCAAAATATCCAAAAATTTTCCAACTTCCACAAGGCATAACTTCCTCACTTTTTAAGCTTTTCTCATGTTCTTTGACATTTTGGAAAGTTCTTTGAGTCCTCTAACTAATGCCTTTGGTCCCATGTCATTTTGATTTACCAATCTCAAGTTATGGCCTTTGACTTAAAGTCCCTTTTTGTTGACTTTTGAAAATGACCTATAATGTTGAAATTGATAACTTTTTGTGAGAGCATTTCTTGGACTTGAAGTATGAAGATGAGTTGTAGGAAATGTCTTTCTCTTCAAAATGAGCTTTAGATGGAATTTTTCTGATAATCCATGTGAAAGTTATGCCCTGGTGTGTGACTTGTGTGTCATGTTCATTTGCATTTATCTTGTTCATGTCAAAGTGATCTATGCGTTTGTTTTTATTTAATCATTCATTCTTGCATGCATTTATTTAACAGTTAAGAAAGCGCGGAAAGGTAAAATTCTAAACTATTACAAAGGCGCGGGTCCACATCGCCAAAATTAACCAGGACCCGATTTGACAGAAAAATAAAGAAATTAAAAGTGCGAGATGTAATTAAAATGTTACAAGGCCTTGGGAGAGATACATAAATATTTAAGCGAAATAAAAGAAATATGCGAATTAATAAGGAATTAAGAACGAGGGCGTTGGACCCTTTTGCAAAATTAAATTATATGGAATTAATTAATTAATAAAAGGGAAAAGGAATTATTTTTTGGTATTTTTATGTTTTAATATTAAAAGGAGAATTAATTAAAATTAAAATAAGATGCAAACCCTAATTCTAGTGGCTTTTAATTTATTAAAAAAAATATTGAAGTTTTTGACCTAAATTAACCCTAAGTTATTTTCATGCAATTTGATTATAAAAAATAAAATATTTAATTATTTAATATATTTATGAAAGAAAAATAAAAAAGGATAAAAATTATTACTTAAACCTATTTCTACATTTTTTAGATTTTATTATGAAAAGAATTAAAATTACAACCTAATTTAAAACTAAATAATTACATGCAAATTTATTTATGAAAATATTAGAAATAAAAATATTTATTATTTTAATTCTTTTCTGATTTTTTATGGGTTTTTTATATTTATGAAAATAATAAAACTAATTAATTAAAACAATAATAAAGAAAAGAAGTAAAAATAATAATACAAAAAAGGTAAAGAAAATAAAAAAATATGCAAACCTGGGGGTTCAGACCCCAATATGGAGGTTTGGCCTTAGTAATTCAGGCCCAATGACCTTGCTGGCCCTTTTGACTTTTCAGGGAGTATGCTGGCGCGTTGACCATGTTTATGGTGTTCATCAATTCTGAGCCTTTGGATCCCTCTCAACGTACGCGTGGCTGGCTTGATTAGGAGGTGTATGGTGCGTCTGCAGCCTTGAAGTGCATGTGAACTTTTATTGAAAAATAATATTGGGATATTGAAGACCTGGGGCTCGAACCCAGGTCATGTGCTTTGCCACCGTTAAGCCTTGCCAGCTGAACCAATTGCGCGTGTTGTATATATAACAACGAATAAATAATAAAAATAAAAAATGGTTAGTGGCATGAAAAACATAAAAAAACGCGCGCTGATTTAAAGAGACCAGTCATGGCTGGCCACGCATTCATCTTCTTCATGGGATTTTATTTTCCTGAAACAAAAGAAACATAGGCAACGGTTTTGGATGTGTTCTCTTAGGCCACTTTCCAGAAAATAGCGAATAAGCCTAGGACGCTCATAAATTGAGCGCGATGATGGATTCTTGATCGTCCAAGCCCGCTAGTTCTAATGGTGATACTCTTGAAGGCCAATTTTTCTTTATTTCAAAAGCCCTAATTCCAAGGTCCTGTAACCCTAGAAATTGATAATGGCGAAATCGCGTATACAGCTCAAAAACACAATTAAATACATGGGTTAGCTTCAGAATCAAATGACCAACATGAATCAATAATTAAATTTCGCAAAGAATGCATGGAATAGGATGTACGATTATGAAATTTATTTGAAACAGGTGGACTCCATTATACCAATTCCTGAGGTTTTGATGGATGTTCTTGATTGGGAAACGTTCAATGATGCTTGAGCAAGCTATTGAAACAAAAATTCTGCCTTGAATCGCCCTGGAAGTGAGTTTGCAGTTTTGAGTTTTTAGAGAAAAATTTCAATTTGTGAATGGAGTTTTCTGAGCAGCTGCGTGTGTGTTCTGATTAGGGTTGTGTTCCTGGCTTATGTATGAATCAATTAGGTTAAGAAAAACAAATCAAATCCCTTGCAATGATGGTTTTGAAGATTTGATTTTCAAGCTTTGTTTTTTCAATCTTTTCCATGCATTTTTGTATCAATTATGATCTAATCAATCCAATTCTTTCCTTATTTGGCTAGGCACGAATTATTGAGTATAAAACATGCACAAAAAGATTTAAAACTTTAGGTTAAGTATTTTCCATATATTTAATTTGATTTAAATGAATTAATATAAATAAAAATTCAAATAAATAAATAAAAAATGAATAAAACTTCCCTTTGGGCCAAGTAGTCGTGCATATGTCATGGATGATGAATTATGGAAGAAAAATGGGCCCATTAGCA
This sequence comes from Vicia faba, assembly GCA_948472305.1. Lineage (NCBI taxonomy): Eukaryota > Viridiplantae > Streptophyta > Magnoliopsida > Fabales > Fabaceae > Vicia > Vicia faba. The sequence continues at coordinate 306,327,160 of OX451735.1, read as the reverse complement.
ATTTTAGGTCATTTGAACCAATGTTGACTTTTCAAAATATCCAAAAATTTTCCAACTTCCACAAGGCATAACTTCCTCACTTTTTAAGCTTTTCTCATGTTCTTTGACATTTTGGAAAGTTCTTTGAGTCCTCTAACTAATGCCTTTGGTCCCATGTCATTTTGATTTACCAATCTCAAGTTATGGCCTTTGACTTAAAGTCCCTTTTTGTTGACTTTTGAAAATGACCTATAATGTTGAAATTGATAACTTTTTGTGAGAGCATTTCTTGGACTTGAAGTATGAAGATGAGTTGTAGGAAATGTCTTTCTCTTCAAAATGAGCTTTGGATGGAATTTTTCTGATAATCCATGTGAAAGTTATGCCCTGGTCAATTTCAGTTGACTTTTTCAGCTGTCCAAATAAGGAAACTTTTGCATCTTGATGATTTCTGAGCCAAATTTTGAGAATCATGATCAACCATTGATCAAATGATGTTTGTGGCTTCAAAATGATATGTTGACCAAAAATTTGAACTTTTGACTGTCAAATGACCATTTTGCCCCTACAGTTGACTGTAGTGCAATTAGGGTTTTTGACTGTGCAATTTTGAGCTGAATGTCTTGAAACTTTGTATGAGGATGCTTGACCATATTTGTAGGCATATGAGACTTGATTGGACCTTTGGAAACTTCAATTTCTTGGTCAGAACACAAACCCTAATTTTGCCTGTTTAGGAGCCCTTTGCACTGTGCAACCCTTAGGGAACTTTTACAGTTTGACTTGGAAATTTCTTGAAGAATATGGGAGGGCAAATTTTGGGGTACAACAGTTGCCCCTGTTCAATCTTCTTAGACCTGAGGGTGCAGATTGGCTGACGCGCCTTTCGTAATCCGAAGGTGGAAGATGATTGAACACTAGAGTGCCCAGAAATTTGCGCTCACATAGTAGCCGTGTGGTGATGGGAATGGGCTTATAGATGCCATTTAGAGGTTGATGAATAGGATGATGGGCTTATAGATGCCATCTGGATGTTGATCGCGTAAGAGATTCCTTAGCGAGAACCTGCATACCTGCAAAAGAAAATGAGTACCTGGCACGTTGCAGGAGCTGATTTTCAGATGCTTGGTACAGATGTGTCCTGACTGGTTACAGGAGCTGAGTCTGGAGCTTCAAACGGTGATGAATGAACCAAGGATGGTTACTACCTTAGCATGAACGCTGAGAGAACCTTGGATGATTTTAACTTCAACAACGCTCGTTGAGAAAATCTTGGTGGGAATTACCATCTTCGCAGGATCGGGAAGAGAACCAAAGGAAATTATAATCTGAAAGGGAATTACATCTCACGCGCCGTCGGGGAGAGAACCATAGGAAATTATAATCTGAAAGGAATTATCACCTCACTCACCGTCGGAGAGGGAACCATAGGAAATTATAATCTGAAAGGAATTATCACCTCACTCACCGTCGGAGAGGGAACCATAGGAAATTATAATCTGAAAAGGAATTATCACCTCACTCACCGTCAGAGAGGGAACCATAGGAAATTATAATCTGAGAAGGAATTGTCACCTCACTCACCGTCGGAGAGGGAACCATAGGAAATTATAATCTGAAAGAAAAACCTTAAAATGGAAATCTCATGCACCGTCGGAGAGAGAACCAAAAGGAAATCATAATCTGAAAGAAAAACCTAAAATGGAAATCTCATGCACCGTCGGAGAGAGAACCAAAAGGGAATTATAATCTCAAAGAAAAACCTAAAATGGAAATCTCATGCACCGTCGGAGAGAGAACCAATAGGAACTTATAATCTGATAACTTCTACTGAGTCTTCATCAGATAAATCTGTTGGGAGTCGATTTAGCTGGACTAGAGAAGGCCTATGACTGGATAAGAAATCTTTGGAGTCGATTAACTGAACCGGTCTAGGTCTTGAAATATGATTGAGAATTTAGCTGAATCTTTCCTGAAAGGTAAAGGTTAGTCATATGCAATGCATGATATGAACCAGCAATGATGTTCTCGACATAAACGAGATTTGTATGATATAATGCGTCTATGCATGCTATAATGATGTATGTGATGTTTTATGAATGTATGTTTTCGTCTAGGAAAGTAAATCCTTGATGGGTGCCGGGAAGTCACTCCTGGGCTGATGTTGAGAATAGATTTTGCTTCCGCTGGGGATGATTACTGCAAGAATACCGGCAGGAGAAGTTAACTCCGTTGAGGAATAAACTTGGCAAATGGGAGATTCGGCGGGGAGAAAAATAATTTAGCGACCATGCTGGGAAGCGATACTCTGTGGGAAGAGGGATGCCTTGCTGAGTGTTGATGATAATTTGCTGGGGATACCCTTATTGCTGGAAGTGTTGATAGACTTCGCTGGGGGTAAAGAGATTTCGTCGGGGACGCTCTTTCCGTGGCTTTTGGCTGAGGATAACCCAGTTATATCCTGGTAAGGAAATAACTCTTTGAATAAAGCCGGGAGACGCGTTCGTGCTCTGCGAGGGATAAGCTTCCAGAATCTACTGAGGATAAGCTTACTGCTTGGGGAGATGGACTGTAATTTTGTAAGTTGAAAGAGGGAACCTATGTGGAGTTTCCCGCTGATGAGCTCATGTAAAACCGCATCTGAAATGGAGAAGGAACCTTTGTAGGGTTATTTTGATGATGAGTTCGTGTAAAACTTCGTTTTTTGGAAAGGGAGAATCTGTGTAGGGTCTCTGGGTGACGAGTCCATGTAAAACTGCATCTTGAAGAGAGGGAACCGGTGTAGGGTTGCTTGATGTCGAGTTCGTGTAAAACTATGTCCGGAGAAGGAGAACCTACGTAGGGTTGCCTGGTGAGGTAAGTTTGTGTAAAACTTCTTGATGAACCGGGGTGAGGTTACTTGTGATAAGTCCATGTAAGATTTCTAGGGGAACCGGGGTTAAGTTGCCGCAGGATCAGTTTGTGTAAAACTTCTTGATGAACCGGGGTTGGGTCATCTTGAGATAGGTCCATGTAAGACTTCTGGAGGAACCGGGGTTAGGTTACGGCAGGATAAGTTTGTGTAAAACTTTTTGATGAACCGGGGTTGGGTCATCTTGAGATAGGTCCATGTAAGACTTCTGGAGGAACCGGGGTTAGGTTACGGCAGGATAAGTTTGTGTAAAACTTTTTGATGAACCGGGGTTGGGTCATCTTGAGATAGGTCCATGTAAGACCTCTGGAGGAACCGGGGTTAGGTTACGGCAGGATAAGTTTGTGTAGAACTTTTTGATGAACCGGGGTTGGGTCATCTTGAGATAGGTCCATGTAAGACTTTTGGAGGAACCGGGGTTAGGTTACTGCAGGATAAGTTCGTGTAAAACTTCTGGAGGAACCGGGGTAGGGTCATCTTGAGATAGGTCCATGTAAGACTTTTGGAGGAACCGGGGTTAGGTTACTGCAGGATAAGTTCGTGTAAAACTTCTGGAGGAACCGGGGTAGGGTTGCTTCGGGATAAGTTCGTGTAAAACTTCTGGATGAACCGGGGTAAGGTTACTTGTGGGATAAGTCTGTCTAGGACTTCGTCTGAAAATTGAGAAGGAACCGATGTAGGGTTACATGATTTTGATTAAGTGGATGATTGTCCTGTTTGGTTTCGGATGTTAACCCACGATCTGGAATTTGTAAAGGTAGATGGTAATCATCCCTATGTTGATCTTTCCTTTGTACTTTGGTTAACAGAGCAATTGGATCGCCTGGATAACTCATTATTGCCCCTGTTTCGGAGGTGAGGGAAGAGGATACCTGTGTGGGTGATTGACAAATCTTCGGGTAGACAAGTGATGAGATACCGGAACATAGTCGTACGCTTTGATCCCTAACTTTTGCCTGGACCGCCCTTTCGGGTTTTCAGTCCACCGGGATACCCATTTTTGCCCAAGCCGCCTTTTCAGGTTTTCAACTTGCCGGGTGTACATATTTTTCTATTTTCATCCCTTATTTTTGCCCGAACCCTTTTGGTTCGCCGGGAAGCCCTTATTTTTGCCTAGGTGTGTCAACCTAGCGGGTCTTTGATGATGCGCAGTATTTTTTCGACTATGTCCACGCTCTCAGAATGTAGGGAGTTGCCCCTGTTGGAAGTATTTTGTCATGCCCCAGATACTGGGCAATGCTCCTACTGTGCCCCTTGATTGGAGGTACTTCTGTTCACAAGGTGTTCATCGTGCGAATTTCCCTGCTGTTCAAACAAATAGTCATATGCAAACAAGGTTATTTTAAGAATGCAAAAGCCTATGTCTGTCTTGAATTTTGAAAATGTATTTTTTTTTGTGATACAGTGCGGTGTCAACTCAAGATTTTACAGCAAACCTTTAGGAGTCAGGATACCTTCGTAACAGTATGCTTTCGAACTAACCCATGCTTCAGCTAGGACTTTTAAGGGTTATATCGTGGCCTGGTTCACAGTTTAAGAAACAAAGGATAAAGGCTCAAATTATTTGTACCCACCCGCTCTTCGTGATGTTCTCCAAACCTAAACTCAGTTGATCATACGTTAGACCTTGTTTGAGTCTTTTCTCTGATTTTCCGGTGATGGTTCGGATGTTGACAATTTATTTCGAATAGGCAGTCATCTCCTTTTTTGTTGTTGAGGTTTTGTAGGACCTCTTTCTTTTTGATTTAGTTATCCCCTTCTTTTTTTGCCTGAACTGTTTCCTTTTTGGAATTACAGTCAGCGGGATGCCCCGATTTCATAAGTCCCTTTTATAGGTTTTGACTTCTTGGGATTTTCATTTATGATTTTTTTTATAATGACTGCCTGTCTTTATGATTGTTCTGAACCATCACTGTCTTTCTTCGTTTTGTAAAGATCTCTTCGGTGCCATTCGTCATGCACTTGGATCAACTGAGAGAACTACCCTGCCCCCGGTTATGATTAAGGGTTTTAAATTTCGAAAAGAAAAACTCCTACTTCTTTGGCTCATATGGGTTGACGAGGGATTATCATCCTTATAACTCCAGTGTTTAGGGATTGAAACAATGCTTGTACCTCATCAGCGGGGTCTGTTCAAAAGCATACTGTACATTGTGGTATCATTTTCGTCATCCTCCCTCAAGAGGTTTAGAATTTTCAGTCGAGTTGACCATCACAAAAATATGAAAGCAGTTTTAAGCATAGTAAACATAATTAAATCAAGACAGACATGTGTAATGCATTCATTAAATAAAAGAGTTTAACATGATAATTGTTTATCTGAACAAGAAAAGAAAAATACAACTTGAATTCAACTGAACAAAAATCTCTCGACCCTAGCCATGTTTTGGCAATGGAGCAGTGATCACGTTGGGAGTCTCGGCAGGCTCGAACTCGATCTCTTTGGCATCGATCATGTTCTGAATCTTGTACTTCAGTGCCCAACAGTCCTCAGTATCGTGCCCCGGGCTATCAGAATGATAAGCACACCTCGCTGCTGGGTTGTAGCTTGGAGAGGAAGTCTTGGGGTTTGCAGGAGGGTTGATCACCTCAATCAGGTTCATTTTCAACATGTGCTGCAATGCTTGTGACCATGGCATGTTAATGTTGGTGAATTGTCTTTTAGGCTCGTCTGGCCTTCGCTGGTTTCCCTTTTGTGGTTGGCGGCGTGGTGCAGAACCAGAAATCATGACTGCCCCTGCATGTTGGTCACGACGACTCTTTTGGCTGTATGCAGCATTAGATTCTTTCTTTCCCGTGTAAGGCTTTTTGTGAGTGTCAGAAGGTGTGGCCTCTTGAATTTTCCCACTCTTGATACCAGCTTCAATTCTTTCGCCAGTTAGGATGAGGTCGGTAAATCCTGCAGATGAATTACCGATGAGATGATTGAAGAACGACCCGGATAGGGTCCCCAAGAACATATCAACGAGTTCCCGGTCAGTTAATGGAGGTTGTACCCTTCCAGCAAGGTCCCTCCATTTCTGCGCGTATTCCTTGAAACCTTCACTTGACCCTAACGACATACCCTGGAGTTGGGTACGTGTGGGAGCAAGGTCGGCATTGTACTGGTAATGCTTGTAGAAAGCAGTGGCTAGGTCTTCCCAGGTATGGATATTGGCTCCATTCAATTGATAGAACCACTCGAGCTGAGTCCCTGAAAGACTTTCTTGGAAGAAATGGATCCATAAGTTTTTGTCAGCTGTATAGGGCTGGATCCTCCTTGTGTAAGCCCTGAGATGCAATTTAGGACAGGATGCCCCGTCGTATTTAGCAAAGGCAGGTGCCTTAAACTTGTGCGGGATCACTACCCCAGAAGACAGACCTAGATCCTCGAAGTCCAGGCCAGGCACTTTTTGTATCTCCATAGCACTTAGCCGGTCTTCCAACTGTTTGTACCTATCCTCAGCCGGAGGGTACTGTTCGTCATTGAAATCTGTCTCGCTGTTGGAGACCACTGGACTGGGAACCCTTTCCTCTTGATGACTGCCTTTCCCCACAGATGGAGTTGTCCTCTCAGTTTCGTCCTGCAGTGTATTCCTAGATCTGCGTCTAGGGCTGAACAAAACAGTCCTCTTCTTCTTCTTTTCCTTCTTCAAGAGCAGAGCCTTCAGATCTTGTTGCCCCTGGGTCAAATTCATGATCAGCCCTTGGAACTGGGCGTTCTGAGGCTGGAGGGCCTTGATAGTGTGCTCGGTTGAAGATTCAGGATTCATGACGAGATTGCTGAAATAAACAGCGAAGAAGGTAAGTAACCTGCAGAGAAAGGGTACCTGTTATGCAATGATATGTATGATATGCATGCAATGATTTCAAGGACCTTGCGGGGTAAACAGAGAAATTTGTTAGAGTTGGAAACCGGTAACTTGATTGAAGGTACTTCATGTCGTTGAGAGTCCTTCTTCAAGGGTCAAAGGCTCACCATATCCAGTGGGTCATAGCCCCTGACAACTTTGGCTAGAGGAAAATAAATCCTATTTGCCCCTTGCTAGATGTTTGATTCATCACGACCTGCATCACAAGCCCTTGAGATCCTTGAAATGGGTTAGGATGTATGCAATGGTATGATGTTATGATGCATGGGGTAATATGGATAAACCCTTTTATGAGCCCTTAATTAAGGACTGCAGACCAAAACCTGTAAGAAACTTAGGCACCCTGTTATGAGTCAATATTAAGGAATATAAACAAAACCTGCAAGTAGTTCATGTGTCAGATAACAAGCATGCAAGTAGTCAAGTACGAAGGCACGCAAGTCACACAAGAGAAGCCCTTAGAGTTTAGGCCAGCATGGGGTCTGGGTATTACCCTCTTGAAGTTGGTGGGTTCAACCTGTCCTATCAAAGTAACCGGGTTCTAAAGTTCCCAATATCACGGGATTGCTTTCATTATTCATCGTTCCGATTTAGCCACTGAACTGGTGATCGAAATATTCCAGGAAAGCAACCCTCAATTGAGTGTAGTATCGAGTATCAACCAACCTCGGACTGCACCAAAGTCAGTTATCTCACTACCCTAAAGAGGCCAAGATAGTTCAATTAAGGTTCCTAAGGTCAGTTGATGCTTCACGACACCACGCGGAGGCCCCGTACTCTCCTTGACTGAACTCAAGGGTTACCGGTACACACCAAAGTGCCACATCAACGTAGCAGACTGTTTCAACCATGTCGGTATACCCCGCACAGTTCCCTCACAGCCTTGTTGCTACTTTCTAAGAAGGTATCCCCAGATCGGGGTTAGGATCTATAGAACTCCCAAGACAGTCCCACAATTTAAAGCAAGCAAGCACAACAATTGAAAACACAGTTATGAACTAACCCTAAGGTACACCTCACTTTAAGTTTAAGTCCCCAGCAGAGTCGCCAGTTCTGTGATCGGTGGATCTGGAACTGACTGTTTAACGCTGGTTCACGAAATGTCGCGGAAGCAAGAGTCGCCACCGTCTTTTATTTTCTCCAAATGGAAAGGACAAAAGCACAGAAAAATTCCTTAAAGAGATTGCTCTCGGTTCGGGAGGTAGGTTATAGAAAGGGAAGGTGTTAGCACCCTTTCTATCCATGGTTATCCATGGGCTCTTAGATACTTGCTCATTTGTGTTTTCAAAAATGGTTTGTTTGCTTTTCAACTGTGGGTTTTTTTTTTAAAAAAGTTTCTTTGAAAATTTCAGTTCGACTCTTGTATCGGTCCTCAAGAGTGTTTGAAAAATTGCTTTCGAAAGCTTTTTGAAAAGGTGTCGGTGTGAAAAGTATTTTTGATTTGTTTTGAAATTTAGAGCAAGTATCTAGAGTCGTCTACCTACCCTAAGGAATTCGTCTGTGTAAATGTCCTTTAAAGTAGTGCCATCCCACCATTGAGAGGTAGGTAGCACCACCGTTGGAGGTATTCGGGTCAATTCGAAGGTTCGGGACACGGTGATCACCAGAGCAATGGGAAGACACCTTAGAAGCTACCCTCATGCCAGGTTCCCGGATCAAGAGGACTTACTAAGACATCCTCTACTCGACGATCACCTTTCGAGGCAAGGCAACAGTGAGGCGTACCCTAGGGGTGGTGTGTGACATGTGTGTCATGTTCATTTGCATTTATCTTGTTCATGTCAAAGTGATCTATGCGTTTGTTTTTATTTAATCATTCATTCTTGCATGCATTTATTTAACAGTTAAGAAAGCGCAGAAAGGTAAAATTCTAAACTATTACAAAGGCGCGGGTCCACATCGCCAAAATTAACCAGGACCCGATTTGACAGAAAAATAAAGAAATTAAAAGTGCGAGATGTAATTAAAATGTTACAAGGCCTTGGGAGAGATACCTAAATATTTAAGCGAAATAAAAGAAATATGCGAATTAATAAGGAATTAAGAACGAGGGCGTTGGACCCTTTTGCAAAATTAAATTATATGGAATTAATTAATTAATAAAAGGGAAAAGGAATTATTTTTTGGTATTTTTATGTTTTAATATGAAAAGGAGAATTAATTAAAATTAAAATAAGATGCAAACCCTAATTCTAGTGGCTTTTAATTTATTAAAAAAAATATTGAAGTTTTTGACCTAAATTAACCCTAAGTTATTTTCATGCAATTTGATTATAAAAAATAAAATATTTAATTATTTAATATATTTATGAAAGAAAAATAAAAAAGGATAAAAATTATTACTTAAACCTATTTCTACATTTTTTAGATTTTATTATGAAAAGAATTAAAATTACAACCTAATTTAAAACTAAATAATTACATGCAAATTTATTTATGAAAATATTAGAAATAAAAATATTTATTATTTTAATTCTTTTCTGATTTTTTATGGGTTTTTTATATTTATGAAAATAATAAAACTAATTAATTAAAACAATAATAAAGAAAAGAAGTAAAACTAATAATACAAAAAAGGTAAAGAAAATAAAAAAATATGCAAACCTGGGGGTTCAGACCCCAATATGGAGGTTTGGCCTTAGTAATTCAGGCCCAATGACCTTGCTGGCCCTTTTGACTTTTCAGGGAGTATGCTGGCGCGTTGACCATGTTTATGGTGTTCATCAATTCTGAGCCTTTGGATCCCTCTCAACGTACGCGTGGCTGGCTTGATTAGGAGGTGTATGGTGCGTCTGCAGCCTTGAAGTGCATGTGAACTTTTATTGAAAAATAATATTGGGATATTGAAGACCTGGGGCTCGAACCCAGGTCATGTGCTTTGCCACCGTTAAGCCTTGCCAGCTGAACCAATTGCGCGTGTTGTATATATAACAACGAATAAATAATAAAAATAAAAAATGGTTAGTGGCATGAAAAACATAAAAAAACGCGCGCTGATTTAAAGAGACCAATCATGGCTGGCCACGCATTCATCTTCTTCATGGGATTTTATTTTCCTGAAACAAAAGAAACATAGGCAACGGTTTTGGATGTGTTCTCTTAGGCCACTTTCCAGAAAATAGCGAATAAGCCTAGGACGCTCATAAATTGAGCGCGATGATGGATTCTTGATCGTCCAAGCCCGCTAATTCTAATGGTGATACTCTTGAAGGCCAATTTTTCTTTATTTCAAAAGCCCTAATTCCAAGGTCCTGTAACCCTAGAAATTGATAATGGCGAAATCGCGTATACAGCTCAAAAACACAATTAAATACATGGGTTAGCTTCAGAATCAAATGACCAACATGAATCAATAATTAAATTTCACAAAGAATGCATGGAATAGGATGTACGATTATGAAATTTATTTGAAACAGGTGGACTCCATTATACCAATTCCTGAGGTTTTGATGGATGTTCTTGATTGGGAAACGTTCAATGATGCTTGAGCAAGCTATTGAAACAAAAATTCTGCCTTGAATCGCCCTGGAAGTGAGTTTGCAGTTTTGAGTTTTTAGAGAAAAATTTCAATTTGTGAATGGAGTTTTCTGAGCAGCTGCGTGTGTGTTCTGATTAGGGTTGTGTTCCTGGCTTATGTATGAATCAATTAGGTTAAGAAAAACAAATCAAATCCCTTGCAATGATGGTTTTGAAGATTTGATTTTCAAGCTTTGTTTTTTCAATCTTTTCCATGCATTTTTGTATCAATTATGATCTAATCAATCCAAATCTTTCCTTATTTGGCTAGGCACGAATTATTGAGTATAAAACATGCACAAAAAGATTTAAAACTTTAGGTTAAGTATTTTCCATATATTTAATTTGATTTAAATGAATTAATATAAATAAAAATTCAAATAAATAAATAAAAAATGAATAAAACTTCCCTTTGGGCCAAGTAGTCGTGCATATGTCATGGATGATGAATTATGGAAGAAAAATGGGTCCATTAGCAATTTTAGGTCATTTGAACCAATGTTGACTTTTCAAAATATCCAAAAATTTCCCAACTTCCACAAGGCATAACTTGCTCAATTTTTAAGCTTTTCTCATGTTCTTGGACATTTTGGAAAGGTCTTTGAGTCCTCTAACCAATGCCTTTGGTCCCATGTCATTTTGATTTACCAATCTCAAGTTATGGCCTTTGACTTAAAGTCCCTTTTTGTTGACTTTTGAAAATGACCTATAATGTTGAAATTGATAACTTTTTGTGAGAGCATTTCTTGGACTTGAAGTATGAAGATGAGTTGTAGGAAATGTCTTTCTCTTCAAAATGAGCTTTGGATGGAATTTTTCTGATGATCCATGTGAAAGTTATGCCCTGGTCAATTTTAGTTGACTTTTTCACCTGTCCAAATAAGGAAACTTTTGCATCTTGATGATTTCTGAGCCAAATTTTGAGAATCATGATCAACCATTGATCAAATGATGTTTGTGGCTTCAAAATGATATGTTGACCAAAAATTTGAACTTTTGACTGTCAAATGACCATTTTGCCCCTACAGTTGACTGTAGTGCAATTAGGGTTTTTGACTGTGCAATTTTGAGCTGAATGTCTTGAAACTTTGTATGAGGATGCTTGACCATATTTGTAGGCATATGAGACTTGATTGGACCTTTGGAAACTTCAATTTCTTGGTCAGAACACAAACCCTAATTTTGCCTGTTTAGGAGCCCTTTGCATTGTGCAACCCTTAGGGAACTTTTACAGTTTGACTTGGCAATTTCTTGAAGAATATGGGAGGGCAAATTTTGGGGTACAACAGTTGCCCCTGTTCAATCTTCTTAGACCTGAGGGTGCAGATTGGCTGACGCGCCTTTCGTAATCCGAAGGTGGAAGATGATTGAACACTAGAGTGCCCAGAAATTTGCGCTCACATAGTAGCCGTGTGGTGATGGGAATGGGCTTATAGATTCCATTTAGAGGTTGATGAATAGGATGATGGGCTTATAGATGCCATCTGGATGTTGATCGCGTAAGAGATTCCTTAGCGAGAACCTGCATACCTGCAAAAGAAAATGAGTACCTGGCACGTTGCAGGAGCTGATTTTCAGATGCTTGGTACAGATGTGTCCTGACTGGTTACAGGAGCTGAGTCTGGAGCTTCAAACGGTGATGAATGAACCAGGGATGGTTACTACCTTAGCATGAACGCTGAGAGAACCTTGGATGATTTTAACTTCAACAACGCTCGTTGAGCAAATCTTGGTGGGAATTACCATCTTCGCAGGATCGGGAAGAGAACCAAAGGAAATTATAATCTGAAAGGGAATTACATCTCACGCGCCGTCGGGGAGAGAACCATAGGAAATTATAATCTGAAAGGAATTATCACCTCACTCACCGTCGGAGAGGGAACCATAGGAAATTATAATCTGAAAGGAATTATCACCTCACTCACCGTCGGAGAGGGAACCATAGGAAATTATAATCTGAAAAGGAATTATCACCTCACTCACCGTCGGAGAGGGAACCATATGAAATTATAATCTGAGAAGGAATTGTCACCTCACTCACCGTCGGAGAGGGAACCATAGGAAATTATAATCTGAAAGAAAAACCTTAAAATGGAAATCTCATGCACCGTCGGAGAGAGAACCAAAAGGAAATCATAATCTGAAAGAAAAACCTAAAATGGAAATCTCATGCACCGTCGGAGAGAGAACCAAAAGGGAATTATAATCTCAAAGAAAAACCTAAAATGGAAATCTCATGCATCGTCGGAGAGAGAACCAATAGGAACTTATAATCTGATAACTTCTACTGAGTCTTCATCAGATAAATCTGTTGGGAGTCGATTTAGCTGGACTAGAGAAGGCCTATGACTGGATAAGAAATCTTTGGAGTCGATTAACTGAACCGGTCTAGGTCTTGAAATATGATTGAGAATTTAGCTGAATCTTTCCTGAAAGGTAAAGGTTAGTCATATGCAATGCATGATATGAACCAGCAATGATGTTCTCGACATAAACGAGATTTGTATGATATAATGCGTCTATGCATGCTATAATGATGTATGTGATGTTTTATGAATGTATGTTTTCGTCTAGGAAAGTAAATCCTTGATGGGTGCCGGGAAGTCACTCCTGGGCTGATGTTGAGAATAGATTTTGCTTCCGCTGGGGATGATTACTGCAAGAATACCGGCAGGAGAAGTTAACTCCGTTGAGGAATAAACTTGGCAAATGGGAGATTCGGCGGGGAGAAAAATACTTTAGCGACCATGCTGGGAAGCGATACTCTGTGGGAAGAGGGATGCCTTGCTGAGTGTTGATGATAATTTGCTGGGGATACCCTTATTGCTGGAAGTGTTGATAGACTTCGCTGGGGGTAAAGAGATTTCGTCGGGGACGCTCTTTCCGTGGCTTTTGGCTGAGGATAACCCAGTTATATCCTGGTAAGGAAATAACTCTTTGAATAAAGCCGGGAGACGCGTTCCTGCTCTGCGAGGGATAAGCTTCCAGAATCTACTGAGGATAAGCTTACTGCTTGGGGAGATGGACTGTAATTTTGTAAGTTGAAAGAGGGAACCTATGTGGAGTTGCCCGCTGATGAGCTCATGTAAAACCGCATCTGAAATGGAGAAGGAACCTGTGTAGGGTTATTTTGATGATGAGTTCGTGTAAAACTTCGTTTTTTGGAAAGGGAGAACCTGTGTAGGGTCTCTGGGTGACGAGTCCATGTAAAACTGCATCTTGAAGAGAGGGAACCGGTGTAGGGTTGCTTGATGTCGAGTTCGTGTAAAACTATGTCCGGAGAAGGAGAACCTACGTAGGGTTGCCTGGTGAGGTAAGTTTGTGTAAAACTTCTTGATGAACCGGGGTGAGGTTACTTGTGATAAGTCCATGTAAGATTTCTAGGGGAACCGGAGTTAAGTTGCCGCAGGATCAGTTTGTGTAAAACTTCTTGATGAACCGGGGTTGGGTCATCTTGAGATAGGTCCATGTAAGACTTCTGGAGGAACCGGGGTTAGGTTACGGCAGGATAAGTTTGTGTAAAACTTTTTGATGAACCGGGGTTGGGTCATCTTGAGATAGGTCCATGTAAGACTTCTGGAGGAACCGGGGTTAGGTTACGGCAGGATAAGTTTGTGTAAAACTTTTTGATGAACCGGGGTTGGGTCATCTTGAGATAGGTCCATGTAAGACCTCTGGAGGAACCGGGGTTAGGTTACGGCAGGATAAGTTTGTGTAGAACTTTTTGATGAACCGGGGTTGGGTCATCTTGAGATAGGTCCATGTAAGACTTTTGGAGGAACCGGGGTTAGGTTACTGCAGGATAAGTTCGTGTAAAACTTCTGGAGGAACCGGGGTAGGGTCATCTTGAGATAGGTCCATGTAAGACTTTTGGAGGAACCGGGGTTAGGTTACTGCAGGATAAGTTCGTGTAAAACTTCTGGAGGAACCGGGGTAGGGTTGCTTCGGGATAAGTTCGTGTAAAACTTCTGGATGAACCGGGGTAAGGTTACTTGTGGGATAAGTCTGTCTAGGACTTCGTCTGAAAATTGAGAAGGAACCGATGTAGGGTTACATGATTTTGATTAAGTGGATGATTGTCCTGTTTGGTTTCAGATGTTAACCCACGATCTGGAATTTGTAAAGGTAGATGGTAATCATCCCTATGTTGATCTTTCCTTTGTACTTTGGTTAACAGAGCAATTGGATCGCCTGGATAACTCATTATTGCCCCTGTTTCGGAGGTGAGGGAAGAGGATACCTGTGTGGGTGATTGACAAATCTTCGGGTAGACAAGTGATGAGATACCGGAACATAGTCGTACGCTTTGATCCCTAACTTTTGCCTGGACCGCCCTTTCGGGTTTTCAGTCCACCGGGATACCCATTTTTGCCCAAGCCGCCTTTTCAGGTTTTCAACTTGCCGGGTGTACATATTTTTCTATTTTCATCCCTTATTTTTGCCCGAACCCTTTTGGTTCGCCGGGAAGCCCTTATTTTTGCCTAGGTGTGTCAACCTAGCGGGTCTTTGATGATGCGCAGTATTTTTTCGACTATGTCCATGCTCTCAGAATGTAGGGAGTTGCCCCTGTTGGAAGTATTTTGTCATGCCCCAGATACTGGGCAATGCTCCTACTGTGCCCCTTGATTGGAGGTACTTCTGTTCACAAGGTGTTCATCGTGCGAATTTCCCTGCTGTTCAAACAAATAGTCATATGCAAACAAGGTTATTTTAAGAATGCAAAAGCCTATGTCTGTCTTGAATTTTGAAAATGTATTTTTTTTTTGTGATACAGTGCGGTGTCATCTCAAGATTTTACAGCAAACCTTTAGGAGTCAGGATACCTTCGTAACAGTATGCTTTCGAACTAACCCATGCTTCAGCTAGGACTTTTAAGGGTTATATCGTGGCCTAGTTCACGGTTTAAGAAACAAAGGATAAAGGCTCAAATTATTTGTACCCACCCGCTCTTCGTGATGTTCTCCAAACCTAAACTCAGTTGATCATACGTTAGACCTTGTTTGAGTCTTTTCTCTGATTTTCCGGTGATGGTTCGGATGTTGACAATTTATTTCGAATAGGAAGTCATCTCCTTTTTTGTTGTTGAGGTTTTGTAGGACCTCTTTCTTTTTGATTTAGCTATCCCCTTCTTTTTTTGCCTGAACTGTTTCCTTTTTGGAATTACAGTCAGCGGGATGCCCCGATTTCATAAGTCCCTTTTATAGGTTTTGACTTCTTGGGCTTTTCATTTATGATTTTTTTTTATAATGACTGCCTGTCTTTATGATTGTTCTGAACCATCACTGTCTTTCTTCGTTTTGTAAAGATCTCTTCGGTGCCATTCGTCATGCACTTGGATCAACTGAGAGAACTACCCTGCCCCCGGTTATGATTAAGGGTTTTAAATTTCGAAAAGAAAAACTCCTACTTCTTTGGCTCATATGGGTTGACGAGGGATTATCATCCTTATAACTCCAGTGTTTAGGGATTGAAACAATGCATGTACCTCATCAGCGGGGTCTGTTCAAAAGCATACTGTACATTGTGGTATCGTTTTCGTCATCCTCCCTCAAGAGGTTTAGAATTTTCAGTCGAGTTGACCATCACAAAAATATGAAAGCAGTTTTAAGCATAGTAAACATAATTAAATCAAGACAGACATGTGTAATGTATTCATGAAATAAAAGAGTTTAACATGATAATTGTTTATCTGAACAAGAAAAGAAAAATACAACTTGAATTCAACTGAACAAAAATCTCTCGACCCTAGCCATGTTTTGGCAATGGAGCAGTGATCACGTTGGGAGTCTCGGCAGGCTCGAACTCGATCTCTTTGGCATCGATCATGTTCTGAATCTTGTACTTCAGTGCCCAACAGTCCTCAGTATCGTGCCCGGGCTATCAGAATGATAAGCACACCTCGCTGCTGGGTTGTAGCTTGGAGAGGAAGTCTTGGGGTTTGCAGGAGGGTTGATCACCGCCATCAGGTTCATTTTCAACATGTGCTGCAATGCTTGTGACCATGGCATGTTAATGTTGGTGAATTGTCTTTTAGGCTCGTCCGGCCTTCGCTGGTTTCCCTTTTGTGGTTGGCGGCGTGGTGCAGAACCAGAAATCATGACTGCCCCTGCATGTTGGTCACGACGACTCTTTTGGCTGTATGCAGCATTAGATTCTTTCTTTCCCGTGTAAGGCTTTTTGTGAGTGTCAGAAGGTGTGGCCTCTTGAATTTTCCCACTCTTGATACCAGCTTCAATTCTTTCGCCAGTTAGGATGAGGTCGGTAAATCTTGCAGATGAATTACCGATGAGATGATTGAAGAACGGCCCGGATAGGGTCCCCAAGAACATATCAACGAGTTCCCGGTCAGTTAATGGAGGCTGTACCCTTCCAGCAAGGTCCCTCCATTTCTGCGCGTATTCCTTGAAACCTTCACTTGACCCCAATGACATACCCTGGAGTTGGGTACGTGTGGGAGCAAGGTCGGCATTGTACTGGTAATGCTTGTAGAAAGCAGTGGCTAGGTCTTCCCAGGTATGGATATTGGCTCCATTCAATTGATAGAACCACTCGAGCTGAGTCCCTGAAAGACTTTCTTGGAAGAAATGGATCCATAAGTTTTTGTCAGCTGTATAGGGCTGGATCCTCCTTGTGTAAGCCCTGAGATGCAATTTAGGACAGGATGCCCCGTCGTATTTAGCAAAGGCAGGTGCCTTAAACTTGTGCGGGATCACTACCCCAGAAGACAGACCTAGATCCTCGAAGTCCAGGCCAAGCACTTTTTGTATCTCCATAGCACTTAGCCGGTCTTCCAACTGTTTGTACCTATCCTCAGCCGGAGGGTACTGTTCGTCATTGAAATCTGTCTCGCTGTCGGAGACCACTGGACTGGGAACCCTTTCCTCTTGATGACTGCCTTTCCCCACAGATGGAGTTGTCCTCTCAGTTTCGTCCTGCAGTGTATTCCTAGATCTGCG
The DNA here is from genome assembly GCA_948472305.1 of Vicia faba. Classification (NCBI taxonomy): domain Eukaryota; kingdom Viridiplantae; phylum Streptophyta; class Magnoliopsida; order Fabales; family Fabaceae; genus Vicia; species Vicia faba. The sequence continues at coordinate 306,309,947 of OX451735.1, read as the reverse complement.
TCTAGGGCTGAACAAAACAGTCCTCTTCTTCTTCTTTTCCTTCTTCAAGAGCAGAGCCTTCAGATCTTGTTGCCCCTGGGTCAAATTCATGATCAGCCCTTGGAACTAGGCGTTCTGAGGCTGGAGGGCCTTGATAGTGTGCTCGGTTGAAGATTCAGGATTCATGACGAGATTGCTGAAATAAACAGCGAAGAAGGTAAGTAACCTGCAGAGAAAGGGTACCTGTTATGCAATGATATGTATGATATGCATGCAATGATTTCAAGGACCTTGCGGGGTAAACAGAGAAATTTGTTAGAGTTGGAAACCGGTAACTTGATTGAAGGTACTTCATGTCGTTGAGAGTCCTTCTTCAAGGGTCAAAGGCTCACCATATCCAGTGGGTCATAGCCCCTGACAACTTTGGCTAGAGGAAAATAAATCCTATTTGCCCCTTGCTAGATGTTTGATTCATCACGACCTGCATCACAAGCCCTTGAGATCCTTGAAATGGGTTAGGATGTATGCAATGGTATGATGTTATGATGCATGGGGTAATATGGATAAACCCTTTTATGAGCCCTTAATTAAGGACTGCAGACCAAAACCTGTAAGAAACTTAGGCACCCTGTTATGAGTCAATATTAAGGACTATAAACAAAACCTGCAAGTAGTTCATGTGTCAGATAACAAGCATGCAAGTAGTCAAGTACGAAGGCACGCAAGTCACACAAGAGAAGCCCTTAGAGTTTAGGCCAGCATGGGGTCTGGGTATTACCCTCTTGAAGTTGGTGGGTTCAACCTGTCCTATCAAAGTAACCGGGTTCTAAAGTTCCCAATATCACGGGATTGCTTTCATTGTTCATCGTTTCGATTTAGCCACTGAACTGGCGACCGAAATATTCCAGGAAAGCAACCCTCAATTGAGTGTAGTATCGAGTATCAACCAACCTCGGACTGCACCAAAGTCAGTTATCTCACTACCCTAAAGAGGCCAAGATAGTTCAATTAAGGTTCCTAAGGTCAGTTGATGCTTCACGACACCACGCGAAGGCCCCGTACTCTCCTTGACTGAACTCAAGGGTTACCGGTACACACCAAAGTGCCACATCAACGTAGCAGACTGTTTCAACCATGTCGGTATACCCCGCACAGTTCCCTCACAGCCTTGTTGCTACTTTCTAAGAAGGTATCCCCAGATCCGGGTTAGGATCTATAGAACTCCCAAGACAGTCCCACAATTTAAAGCAAGCAAGCACAACAATTGAAAACACAGTTATGAACTAACCCTAAGGTACACCTCACTTTAAGTTTAAGTCCCCAGCAGAGTCGCCAGTTCTGTGATCGGTGGATCTGGAACTGACTGTTTAACGCTGGTTCGCGAAATGTCGCGGAAGCAAGAGTCGCCACCGTCTTTTATTTTCTCCAAATGGAAAGGACAAAAGCACAGAAAAATTCCTTAAAGAGATTGCTCTCGGTTCGGGAGGTAGGTTATAGAAAGGGAAGGTGTTAGCACCCTTTCTATCCATGGTTATCCATGGGCTCTTAGATACTTGCTCATTTGTGTTTTCAAAAATGGTTTGTTTGCTTTTCAACTGTGGGTTTTTTTTATAAAAAGTTTCTTTGAAAATTTCAGTTCGACTCTTGTATCGGTCCTCAAGAGTGTTTGAAAAATTGCTTTCGAAAGCTTTTTGAAAAGGTGTCGGTGTGAAAAGTATTTTTGATTTGTTTTGAAATTTAGAGCAAGTATCTAGAGTCGTCTACCTACCCTAAGGAATTCGTCTGTGTAAATGTCCTTTAAAGTAGTGCCATCCCACCATTGAGAGGTAGGTAGCACCACCGTTGGAGGTGTTCGGGTCAATTCGAAGGTTCGGGACACGGTGATCACCATAGCAATGGGAAGACACCTTAGAAGCTACCCTCATGCCAGGTTCCCGGATCATGAGGACTTACTAAGACATCCTCTACTCGACGATCACCTTTCGAGGCAAGGCAACAGTGAGGCGTACCCTAGGGGTGGTGTGTGACTTGTGTGTCATGTTCATTTGCATTTATCTTGTTCATGTCAAAGTGATCTATGCGTTTGTTTTTATTTAATCATTCATTCTTGCATGCATTTATTTAACAGTTAAGAAAGCGCGGAAAGGTAAAATTCTAAACTATTACAAAGGCGCGGGTCCACATCGCCAAAATTAACCAGGACCCGATTTGACAGAAAAATAAAGAAATTAAAAGTGCGAGATGTAATTAAAATGTTACAAGGCCTTGGGAGAGATACATAAATATTTAAGCGAAATAAAAGAAATATGCGAATTAATAAGGAATTAAGAACGAGGGCGTTGGACCCTTTTGCAAAATTAAATTATATGGAATTAATTAATTAATAAAAGGGAAAAGGAATTATTTTTTGGTATTTTTATGTTTTAATATTAAAAGGAGAATTAATTAAAATTAAAATAAGATGCAAACCCTAATTCTAGTGGCTTTTAATTTATTAAAAAAAATATTGAAGTTTTTGACCTAAATTAACCCTAAGTTATTTTCATGCAATTTGATTATAAAAAATAAAATATTTAATTATTTAATATATTTATGAAAGAAAAATAAAAAAGGATAAAAATTATTACTTAAACCTATTTCTACATTTTTTAGATTTTATTATGAAAAGAATTAAAATTACAACCTAATTTAAAACTAAATAATTACATGCAAATTTATTTATGAAAATATTAGAAATAAAAATATTTATTATTTTAATTCTTTTCTGATTTTTTATGGGTTTTTTATATTTATGAAAATAATAAAACTAATTAATTAAAACAATAATAAAGAAAAGAAGTAAAAATAATAATACAAAAAAGGTAAAGAAAATAAAAAAATATGCAAACCTGGGGGTTCAGACCCCAATATGGAGGTTTGGCCTTAGTAATTCAGGCCCAATGACCTTGCTGGCCCTTTTGACTTTTCAGGGAGTATGCTGGCGCGTTGACCATGTTTATGGTGTTCATCAATTCTGAGCCTTTGGATCCCTCTCAACGTACGCGTGGCTGGCTTGATTAGGAGGTGTATGGTGCGTCTGCAGCCTTGAAGTGCATGTGAACTTTTATTGAAAAATAATATTGGGATATTGAAGACCTGGGGCTCGAACCCAGGTCATGTGCTTTGCCACCGTTAAGCCTTGCCAGCTGAACCAATTGCGCGTGTTGTATATATAACAACGAATAAATAATAAAAATAAAAAATGGTTAGTGGCATGAAAAACATAAAAAAAACGCGCGCTGATTTAAAGAGACCAATCATGGCTGGCCACGCATTCATCTTCTTCATGGGATTTTATTTTCCTGAAACAAAAGAAACATAGGCAACGGTTTTGGATGTGTTCTCTTAGGCCACTTTCCAGAAAATAGCGAATAAGCCTAGGACGCTCATAAATTGAGCGCGATGATGGATTCTTGATCGTCCAAGCCCGCTAGTTCTAATGGTGATACTCTTGAAGGCCAATTTTTCTTTATTTCAAAAGCCCTAATTCCAAGGTCCTGTAACCCTAGAAATTGATAATGGTGAAATCGCGTATACAGCTCAAAAACACAATTAAATACATGGGTTAGCTTCAGAATCAAATGACCAACATGAATCAATAATTAAATTTCACAAAGAATGCATGGAATAGGATGTACGATTATGAAATTTATTTGAAACAGGTGGACTCCATTATACCAATTCCTGAGGTTTTGATGGATGTTCTTGATTGGGAAACGTTCAATGATGCTTGAGCAAGCTATTGAAACAAAAATTCTGCCTTGAATCGCCCTGGAAGTGAGTTTGCAGTTTTGAGTTTTTAGAGAAAAATTTCAATTTGTGAATGGAGTTTTCTGAGCAGCTGCGTGTGTGTTCTGATTAGGGTTGTGTTCCTGGCTTATGTATGAATCAATTAGGTTAAGAAAAACAAATCAAATCCCTTGCAATGATGGTTTTGAAGATTTGATTTTCAAGCTTTGTTTTTTCAATCTTTTCCATGCATTTTTGTATCAATTATGATCTAATCAATCCAAATCTTTCCTTATTTGGCTAGGCACGAATTATTGAGTATAAAACATGCACAAAAAGATTTAAAACTTTAGGTTAAGTATTTTCCATATATTTAATTTGATTTAAATGAATTAATATAAATAAAAATTCAAATAAATAAATAAAAAATGAATAAAACTTCCCTTTGGGCCAAGTAGTCGTGCATATGTCATGGATGATGAATTATGGAAGAAAAATGGGTCCATTAGCAATTTTAGGTCATTTGAACCAATGTTGACTTTTCAAAATATCCAAAAATTTCCCAACTTCCACAAGGCATAACTTGCTCAATTTTTAAGCTTTTCTCATGTTCTTGGACATTTTGGAAAGGTCTTTGAGTCCTCTAACCAATGCCTTTGGTCCCATGTCATTTTGATTTACCAATATCAAGTTATGGCCTTTGACTTAAAGTCCCTTTTTGTTGACTTTTGAAAATGACCTATAATGTTGAAATTGATAACTTTTTGTGAGAGCATTTCTTGGACTTGAAGTATGAAGATGAGTTGTAGTAAATGTCTTTCTCTTCAAAATGAGCTTTGGATGGAATTTTTCTGATAATCCATGTGAAAGTTATGCCCTGGTCAATTTCAGTTGACTTTTTCAGCTGTCCAAATAAGGAAACTTTTGCATCTTGATGATTTCTGAGCCAAATTTTGAGAATCATGATCAACCATTGATCAAATGATGTTTGTGGCTTCAAAATGATATGTTGACCAAAAATTTGAACTTTTGACTGTCAAATGACCATTTTGCCCCTACAGTTGACTGTAGTGCAATTAGGGTTTTTGACTGTGCAATTTTGAGCTGAATGTCTTGAAACTTTGTATGAGGATGCTTGACCATATTTGTAGGCATATGAGACTTGATTGGACCTTTGGAAACTTCAATTTCTTGGTCAGAACACAAACCCTAATTTTGCCTGTTTAGGAGCCCTTTGCACTGTGCAACCCTTAGGGAACTTTTACAGTTTGACTTGGCAATTTCTTGAAGAATATGGGAGGGCAAATTTTGGGGTACAACCCAAGGTTCATAATTTCATCTTTCTGACATTTCTTTTTGAGAAATAAACATGTTATGATGTAAATGCAAAGTGATCATGGGGTTACGACTTCCATGATACCAATTTCTCCTGTACTTCCTCCGTGTAGCCTGTAAGTACCAGGATCATAGGTCCAGAACATAAACCACATAATCTTATGAACAAATTCGGGACTTAGGAAATAAATCTGAGAACCTCCTAATCATTGACAGAGTTCCAGAGCATATCCATTAGAACCGATAGTCGCCGTCTGTGTACAGTCACTATCCAAATATGAATAACCATCCGAACATAGTCACCATCTATACCTATAATAAGAATTCCCTCCCTGCTCACGGGTGAAGACTAGGTCACGGTAAGATGATGGTAACTCGAAAATCACGGGCTCGTTTGAAAGTAGAATCATCACAACACAGACGTGCATGATGAAAGTACCTCCAATTAAACCTCATTCGAGCGCGGTATATGACATGACTGCACTAATCGGACCACGTCCTATAGCCGTTATGCCCCCACTCTATTCCTAGGTGTCCTAGTGCACTCTGGCCTGGGTACTGGGCCTTTTACCTCAATAGTAGCATCCCCACCCAAACAAGAAGCAAATCCAGTACAACAGTAGTATATGGAAGACAGTAAAATGAAATGCATATGTACGCTCAAGTATATACAAAATGAATGAATAAACTGAAAGCGTAAAGATAAACACCCAAATGAAAGAAAGCAAGAACTAGAAGCGACTCCGGGATGGACCAACATTTGGTCGACCTGTCCCCAATGAAGTCGCCAGCTGAAACAACCGGCTGAAAATCATCGAAAAAATGAAGTCGCCATCGAACGTCTTTTATCCCATACGTAGGGAAAGGTAAACATCGAGAAAACATGAGAAGGGAGAAGTCACGGTCTTGCCACCGAGAGATCGGGTAAGGGAGTCTGTTATACGAGGGGAAGGTATTAGCACCCCACACGCTCGTAGTACTCTATGGTATCCACCCTTGTTATCTATCTTATGGGCGTGTCTAATTTACGCTTACTGTTTACTATACTACTGGAGGGAGAATGCATGCAAAAAGAAAGGGGAAAAATGTAGGGAAAATAAAATTGTGCTCGCTTGGGCCCTACCCCAATGCCCACGTATTCGTTTTGAGGAATCAGAGCTACCGTAGTTCGACTCATATGTTTTTGTTTGTTTGTGCTTTTTATGGACGAAGTTAATTCCGCCTTCTGCCGCAGCTCAACCTTTGGAGACTTATGCGTTGGCACAGAAGTAAATTAATCATGTCCTTACCTGAAAAGGATTTTTAAAGAAAGGTGCTCGAGCGCAAAAATGGTTTGAGTTGGTTTGTATTTTGTTGCAGATGATGACTAGTTGACCTCAAGAGAGAGATATTAGCCACTTTTCTACTTAGCTATGAAAGGGAGTCTTTGAGAATTGAACCACACCTAAACTTGGGATGAAGAACAATAAGATCGAGAAGAGACCCGCTTATCATTTCCCATACTAAGCAAAGGCATGATTCTCATCAGTAGTTTTAAAGTATTTTGAATTTTTGAAAGAAAAAGAAGTTTTAGTTTTAGTGCGAATGCAAACGGGGAAGAAAAGTCACAGGGAGACTAGCCTATTTCTAAACCTAATGTTATCATACACTAGTGGTCCTAAGATTCTAGTTCTCGAGAGAATTCTATCTAATATTAGCATGCAGTAAAGAAATGCAATAAAGTGCGAAATGAGGTACAAGAGTAGTAGCGGAGGATACCAAAGTGAGCAAGTCGTCAAGAGCAGACGCAAGCACTGAAAAAGCAGGGAGTACGCGTCGAGCAAGCTTCACCAAGAAACAAACAGAGTCAGCAATAATATCAGACTAAGATAAAGGCAAACGCGTGTTGCGAATGCAACGCATAATCAGGGGTTCCTGCACAAAGTGTCATAAGATATCACATGCATCAGGACAACATATAACATGCTATGAATTTCTCAGGACAATGAGAAATAAGGCGTGTCGCATCGGGGGCGAGCTTAAGCCGTATGCTTCGATCACATAACTACTTGTTATGTTACATGATCGAAAGCACAAAAATGTACCTTGCACAATGAACAAACGTGTCAAAATATAACATGGCAAAGCGGCACGAAAATACAGATGAAAACTAAAAGAGAGAAAGTATTTATTTTTTATTAGTTTTTATGTAAAGAGAATTCTAAAAAATTTAAAGAATTAATTCATAAAATAACCATATTATTCTACTATTTTTATTTGGTTTTATTACATTTTTATCATGTATTATGTTGACAAAAATTAACATGAAAATACTAAATCTTATCAAAGAATTAATGAATTCAGGAGGGTGTTAATCTAGGTCCAGGGGGTGTAGTAGAAACCAGGGCGCTGCAGACCCATACAATTAGAGTCCAATGCTATGTTATTTTTTTTACAAGGCCATTTACTATCCTCTAAAAAAAACTAGCGGGCCTCAGGAATTGAAATTCGGCCCGGCAATTCATCAGCATGATTCAATTCAGATTTTTTGTTATTTGTTATTTCAATTAAATGACAAAATTAAATTAAAAAAGGGGAATAATGAAAAATGGTAAAATGCACGCATTTGGATACACTGCTAGGTTTTACATCCAGCTTATCTCTTCCTCCTCAAATTTCGTCCGTTCTTATTCAACGAAAACTCATCGCCGTATCACCGCCATCAACGACAGCCAAATCTCCCTAAACCGAGTAACTCACAACATAAAAACCGATGGCAATCAATCCCTGAATCCTAATCCGGAGCTCTTTTATTTCAATTCTATTCACACCGACTCAAATCTAGCGGAACTGATCTGAAACCCTAGGTTGATGACAGTTGAATTAAGCGGAATTTATGAAGCGTAAGGCAATGATTCCATAGGATTATGGATCTACTTACTCCTCTCTACACGTAGGTGTCAAGAACAAGGAGAAAGAATGAAGAAATCTCGTACCTTCGATACGAATTGGATGAAGCAAAGAAGATGATTGCAGGTATGTTGAATCTTGTTTCGATCTTCTTATTTCCCCTCTTTGTGAACTATTTCCTTATTCTGCTTCATCTCCTATTTCCTCGCTCTTCTTTTCATGTGTATGCTTCTGAATGTTCTGTGTTGCTTGCTACGTTGTGGTGAGCTTAACTTCGTGAGTGTGAGGGTGAGGAGTGAAGTTGCAGACAAGTGTCACAGTTGAAGAAGATGAAGATAGTGAGTGTAGCTTAAAGGTTCCGAGAATGAAGGTGAGTTGCAGAGAGAGAGAGAGAGAGTTGAGAGGAGAAGAATAGTGAGTATTAAGTTATGAGAGAGAGCCAGAGATTGAAGAAGGTGATGTGGGATTAGAAATGGCGTGAAGATGACTGAGGGAGTAGAATTCAGTTAGAGAATGAAAACAGAATTTTGAGGGAACTATTTTTTAGGAATCTGAATTCAGTTAGAGGGCTAGTGAATCCTAGCCTTAGGATCTGGATTTTCGGTTATGGATTAATGGTGAGATTAGGGTCAGCTTTGAGGTTAGTTATAGACTCTGAAGTTCTGTTAGGAGTTTAGAAGTTAGTTATTTTCTGTTATGTAGAAAAAGTTAGTTAGAGGTCGTTAGGTTGGGAAGTTAGGATTTGGTTATGCAGGGTAGTTACAGGTTAGAGAATCAATTATAAACTTCTGTTTCTTGACAGTTAAGGGAATTGGTTAGAGAGGGTTAATTTGTTATAGTTCGTTAGAAACTCTTAGGGAATTTTCTGGTTTTATAGTTCTGTTAACAGTTTGTTGAAAGTCAGTTTATTCCTGTTTTCTGTTTTTCTGTCATGGCTTGGTTACAGTACAGTCTCCTCTTATATGACTTCCTTCTTCCCTTTCTGATTTTTTTGTCATGAATATTGTGTAGGATTATAACTTGGACGATTTGTTTTCAAATATATTGATGCAGGATTGACTTGAAGCAAACTTGTAATTGGTTAGTGTTTGATGCAGGCCTGGTATGGTGCCCAGTTCAGTTGGTAGGTGGATGGTTTGATGTTGATTGGATCCGTTCTTGTTAATGTAGTGCATCATTGAGTACAATAATGGAGCTGATGTTGATGTTGGAACTATTTTGGGTTTATGCACCATTTGTTTAGATTTGCATTGATTTAGAAGATTAGGCTTAGGACTAAATTTCCATGTAAAATCTTATGAATGACTTGTAATGTATATTGGAACTTGAATAAATGGAAGCCTTAATGAATTGTAACTTGAAAATTGGATGATGTAATTCATTTGTAACCTTGAACTTTCAAATTGATTTTGAACTTCCAAATTCCTTTCCCTTCAATATTTCCTTTAGACGCCTTTGTATGAATTCAAATAATCATGGCACGAATCCAAATTTTTTGCAAGGTAATCACGAAGAGACTTGAATCTTTAATGAGTTCTTGAATGACTATTTGGATGAGACTTTGATTGTTGGATGAAACAAGTGAATTTGATACATGCCTTTTTATTCTAAGAAATCCCACACAAATATTTAAGAACTTTTATTCACTCCAAATCCTCTTCACATCTTAATGAATGAGTTCCAATTAAATTACAACTTCAATGAATCCCTAATTCAATTAAATTCCTCAATATAAACCAAACTTGTGTGTCAAGCAACAAGCATTTAAAATAATGACACCCTGAGCACAATGGACTTTCAAACTCAACACCTTGTATCGTGGTTCAACAGTGGTCTTAACACAACAAAAAAGCCTTGATGAAAGATGGAGAATGAATATGGGAATATGGGAATATGGAAGATAGCCTTGACTTGGAAATCCAAGGATCCTCAGTTGAATATTAACAGACGAAAACCCTAATTCTTAAGCCTTGAAGAAAGATTGCAACTTGATGTCGAGAAGAAAGAATACCCATGTAGTTTGACGATAAAGAAGTCCAGGAAATAAAACGCTAGCTTCAAACAAATGATTGATGGAGAAATCAACCGAAACAATCTTGTGCAAATAGGAGAGCCTTAAAGCCATACAACAACCTTAATTCCTAGAAAACCCTTATCCCACACCAAATTATTGACTAATGATGCATGATGTGTTAGATGATCTAATGAAGGTTATGTACATGAGAAAAGTGCAAGATGCGTACGCTAGATAAAAGTGAGAGGGTAGGACAAATTTGGGGTATTACAGTGAGGAGACGAAACTCTGAGCTCGACCCAAAGCAAAGTGGCTAGAGTGCGTGATTCTAGGAGAACTTGCTAATCTCAACTAAGATAGACAGTATGAAGGAACTGAAAGAATCCCAGAAAAGAGGAACAAAAGCGAGATGAAACTCGACTCAATAACCAATTAGACGAAACTAAACTAGATGAGTACTAGGATGAAACTAGATTTCACGCACGGGTAACAAGGAGAAACTTGACCCATAGAAAAATGATGAGAGTGCATGTTTCTCAGAGCCCTTGCTGGTCTCAGATCAATGTATAAACAGTGACGAAAACTGATAGAAGAATCCAAGGAACAAAGGAGACTGATTTCAAACCAGGGACGCAGTACGAACACTGCACTCAATAAACGAACATCGTCAAAGGGTCCAAGGTATGAAAGCAAAAACGAGATGAAACTCGACTCAATAGCTAGTTAGTAGAAACTAAACTAGATGAGAACCCAGGAAGAAACTGGATTTCATGCACAGGCGACGAGGCGAAACTCGACCCAAAGCGAGAGTGATGAGAGCACACGTTTCTCAGAGCGCCTGCTGGTCTCAGATCCAAGGACAAACAGTGACGAAAACTGATAGAAGAATCCAAGGAACAAAAGAGACTGATTTAAAACCAGGGACTCAGTACAAACCCTGCACTCGGTAAATGAACATCGTTAAAGGGTCCAAGGTATGAAAGCTAAAACAAGACGAAACTCGACTCAAAAAACTAGTTAGGCGAAACTAAACTAGATGAGCACCAGGACGAAACTGGATTTCATGCACAAGGTGAGGAGACGAAACTCTGAGCTCATACCAAAGCAAGGAGATTAAGGCGTACACTTAAAAACCTGCTGAAAGCGAATATCAGGATGAAATTGGTATTTGAAAAGGTGCATCAATAAACATTGGAATGAACCAGAGAGGGTAGTGAAGACTAAACCCGAGAAGACCGCGCTAGGGCAAAACTGAACTACAGTCAAGAGTAGACACTCAAACAAACAAAGGATTGACATCAAAAGGATATGGGTATGGGGAGGATACCGAGATAATAAGGATAAAGACCTCGCTGGGGATTTAACCCGAAGTATTATCAAATTCACTAGGGACAACAGAAACAGTAATGGCTTATGTTCCGATGCATGTTTGAATTCTTTTTATATAGCACAATGCTCCATATAATGGAAATGCTACGCGTTTTGGTAGATGCAATGTAATGATGCATGTTTAAAAGTTCCACTGGGGAATGGCCAATTGAGAAGCCAATAACCAAGAAGTCAGAATCTGACATGACTTGCAAAAATAAATTGCAAAATCCAGAGGAGAGGAGGAAATATGGGGAACAGCTAGAGAGGGAACCTTGGAGAGATGAAGCTTCGTAGGGAATAACAGTCGAGCAACCAGTAGAAACGAGCCACAAATATTGAGAGGAGCTGCAAAAATAAATTGCAAACTTCCAGGGAAGATCAGATCGACATTGTAACTTCTGGAGAAGATTAGACATTGAGGGAGAAGATCAAGGAAAAACTGTAATCTCTGGAAAAGACAGCGCGTAGCCGTGTTGAGGATGACACCAAGACAACAAACCCGACGTGAGAGGTGAAAACCTTTGCTGGGGAACAAAACTCTGCTGAGGAGACGGGACTTCACCGGGGAGACAGAACTTTGTTGAAGGTTCTTGTTGAAGAGAGATTTCTTTGAATGCAACCAATGGATGGCTCATGCAGATAGTCGCACAGTATCGACCTTACTGAGGATAAGGAAAGATATTGACAAAAGGATGCACCAGTCTGCAGACTAGCTGGGAAATGAGATGTCAAGGCGAGGGATCTTTGTTGGCAACTCCGTTGGAGGGTTGAAACTTCTTCATAATGTGAGTTCCCATTTAAACAACCCCACTGGGGATGTGCGACATATCCAGACTTGAAGTCTCAGAATGAAGCCTTTGAAAGAAGATTCCCGGGGAAACAAAACTTCGTTGTGGAAACGAAACTTCACTGGGGATATGTAAAGTCCTACTCATACATGGGCTCTGTCTAACAGAAGAAAGCCAAATATTCCCTTTCTGACAATCATTAAGCTCTTTACAGGTGTTCAACGTGTAAACTCTTTTTTGATGTCAAACAAATGTTTTGCATGTAGGAAGATGTTTATTTTGGGAATGACAGACCTGATGCAACGATTATTTAAGCTTTGCAATTGAAAATCTTAACAAAGTGTCGCATCTCTGTTGTGAATGAGTCACTGGCTAGAGTGCAAAAATTTAAAACTTTTCTTCCCCCTTTTATTTTTTTTTTTGAAAAGAAAATGAGTCAAGATGCAGGTGATAAGATACCAACATGGATATGCAACACATATTTAGGGAGTTTAGGAAACGCTATCCTGTTGTAGTATGCTTTCGAGTTAAACCCTTGTTTCAGTTAGGACTTTTAAAGGTTGTAATGTGGCCTGGTTCGAGGGTTTTTTAGAAAAAAGTTTTTCAAGGCTCAAGCTATTTGGTGCCCACCCCCTTCGTGATATTCTCCTGTCCTAAGTTCAGATGACTTATCACAAGCATTCATCTCTCAAAAGTATTTGTAATGGTTAAGTGATCACGGCAAATTCTCCACCATAAATGTAACTTAAATTTTGCTGCTTTTGTTTTATTGTTCCTCTTCTTTTGATGAATATTTTATTGAATAATCTTTTCTTTCGGAATTTTAGGCTTTTCTTTTCCCTAACTTTTGCCTGGATGAAATCTTTCGAATTTCAAATTTGGGAGTCCAGCGGGATGCCCTAACTTTTGCCTAAGCGACTTGTTTTCAAGTTCCGATTTAGCGGGGCTTTTTGTTTCTTTCTTATTCATGCTTTCCACTTCGAACATGTCAAAATGACTGTAGGTATATTAGCTTTTTCTTTCTTCCTCTCCTTTTTTTAAAGAAAATAAATGCCTCATTCCTTGGTTGGCGAGGGATAGCCATTATTGTATCAATTCGATCTCGACCTCAAGACTTTGTGAGGAAATGAACATCGTGGTTTAGACATTTTTTATAATCTCTTGATGCGAAGGATAAAATGTGGTGATCCTCAGACGGGACATTCCTTCTGAAATTTGAATGCTTGGTCAAATTAACTGAACATCTACCCTCCCCCTGGTTAAAAAAGGTTTTTTTTTTGAACGGAAAAGAAACTCCTACTTGAAAGGCTCAGAGGGGTTAACGAGGGTCGAACTCCCTTATATCTCCGGTGTTTGGGGATTGAAACAATGCATGTACATCGTCAACGGGTGTTCTACTCAAAAGCATACCACTACAGACATCGTTTTCAGCTAAACTTCTTCCTCCAAACTCTTGGCTAAGCAAAATAATTGGCACAATTGGTATCAAAATGCCCGAAAAACGATTAAAGAGTGATACTAGATGGATTAAGTAAAACGAAAAAAATTTTTTAAGGCAAAAATATTCAACGCATCAAGACTGAAATTCGGCTATAAACAAAATCCTATATGCAGATAATGCTAAAACAATCAATCAAGATAACACATGAAAGTGCGGAAAAGAAACGTAATAAAAGCCATTACGGGGAAGAAAAAACTCCAACTAGGTTTTCCGATCTCGCTGACCTGCCGTAATCTTGATATTACCCTAACCCAAGACTTTTACCAACAACACGGAGATGTGAAACAAAATGGCAAGGCATCCGCCAGTAAAGTGAATGGGAATCCTATCCATCAGAGAAACAAACATGCCCCTTGCATAGTAGCAGTTGTGTTTGTTATCTGTATTTCAAGTGATCAACCAAACATGACTTAGATTACCATATTCGTGTAAGGTCCACAAAGTTTATATGCACATGCTTATCAAAATATTGGACGGTTTTGCAAATAAAATAGTAAAAATGGAGAAAAGAAACGTATACGTATACTTGAAAGAAAATATTCTATTGATTTTGAGAAATCAGCCTATGAAAAAGGCATTTACATTTGGAAGCAAGAAATTACAAAATCGAAACAAACAAGTGTTTACAAATGGCGATGTGAAAGTGAATATCCATCAAGTCCCGACTCTGCTATGACTCTTATGACTCTCATGCTTCCTGCTTTCAGACAGATCATTATTGGATTAGATTTGAGCTTAATCCAGGTGGCAGAACGGAGGAAAGAAACAACGGGTCTCATGCTGAGCGTAGTCATTTTCTTTAAGTCCCTAACTTTTGACTGAATCACCCTTTCGAGTTTTCGATTCACGAGGACACCCTCTTTTTGCCTAAACCACCCTTTCGGGTATTCAGTTTAGCAGGTTCTTCCTTTTTTTTATATATTTTTTTATGCAAAGTATTTTTTAACTACGTCAGCATTCACAGGGAGATGGAAGTACTCTCCATCCATAGTCGTGAGCATCATCGCTCCTCCGGAGAAGACTTTTCTGACCATGAAAGGACCTTCAAAAGTCGGAACCCTCTTGCCCCTGGGATCTCCCTGGGGGAGAATTATCCTTTTTAGCACAAGGTCACCTGGCTTGTAACACTGAGGTCGTACCCTCTTATCAAAAGCTTTTCTAATCCTTTGTTGATATACTTGACCATGACACACAGCCGTCAACCTTTTCTCGTCAATAAGTTCCAACTGATCCAGCCGATTCTGTACCCATTCACTTTCATCCAGCTCAACATCCCTAATGATCCTAAGAGAAGGAATCTCGACTTCTACTGGCAATACTGCTTCCATGATGTAAACCAATGAAAATGGGGTTGCCCCAGTCGAAGTACGCACAATGGTGCGATAACCATGCAAAGCGAAAGGTAGCATCTCATGCCAATCTTTATAGGTTACCACCATCTTCTGCACAATCTTCTTGATATTCTTATTGGCCGTTTCGACAACTCCGTTCATCTTTGGTCGGTATGGGGAAGAGTTATGATGCTTGATTTTGAAGGACTTACAAAGCTCCTTCATCATTTTGTTGTTCAAATTAAACCCATTATCGGTAATGATCTTTTCAGGCACTCCATAGAGACAGATAATATTGTGTTTAATGAACCGAGTTACCACCTGCTTAGTGACATTGGCATAGGATGCAGCTTCAACCCATTTTGTAAAATAATCGATGGCAACCAGAATGAAGCGGTGCCCGTTGGACGCAGTTGGTTCAATTTTGCCGATCATATCAATTCCCCACATAGCAAACGACCAAGGGAAAGTCAAGACATTCAAAGGTACTGGCGGCACATGCACTTTATCAGCATGGACTTGACATTTGTGGCAAACCCGTGCATGATTGTAACAGTCAGTCTCCATGGTGGACCAATAATAACCTGCTCACAAAATCTTTTTATCCATGGTATGCCCGTTGGAATGGGTCCCGAAATTACCTTCATGTATCTCCTCAATGATTCTAGATGCTTCTTTCTTGTCAACACATCTGAGCAGTAAACCGTCATGATGCCTTCTATACAACACACCACCACTGAGAAAGAACTTGGCTGAAAATCTTCTCAAGAACTTCTTATCTGTGACAGATGCCTCTTCAGGGTACTCTTGCATTTCAAGATATCGTTTAACATCATAAAACACAGGATTACAATCTGATTCCAAACTAGCCTCATAACAGAAAGCTGGCTCACTCAAACTTCTGATGGTAATGGAAGGTGCCTCATTAGCCCACTTAACCTTGAACATGGAGGACAAAGTTGCCAGTGCTTCAGCTAGATTGTTTTCTTCTCTGGGAATGTGCTCAAACGTGATCTCTTCGAAGTACGGAATCAGCTTCATAACATGCTCACGATAGGGAATTAGATTCTTATGTTGAGTCTCCCAATCTCCATTAATCTGGCTAATAACAAGATTGGAATCCCCGTAAACTTTCAAAAATTTGATGCGCAGGTCGATTGCCGCTTCAATGCCATAAATGCAAGCCTCATATTCGGCCATGTTGTTAGTGCAATCGAAACAAATACGAGCCGTGAAAGGAATATGGTATCCCTCAGGGGAAGTGATAATAGCTTCGACACCGTTACCCATGGCATTGGAGGCACCATCAAAAACAAGCGTCCAACATGATCCCAGCTCGGGTCATTCGTCTGGGTCTGGCATATTACAATCCCGAATATACACAATTTCCTCATCGGGAAAATCAAACTTCATCGGTTCATAATCTTTCATGGGATGATGAGCAAGATGGTCGGCCAGTACACTACCCTTAATTGCTTTTTGAGTAGTGTATTGGATATCATATTCGGTGAGTATCATCTGCCAACGGGCTACCCTGCCTTAAGAGTTGGCTTCTCAAAAATGTACTTGATTGGATCCATTTTGGATATCAAGTAGGTGGTGTGAGTTAACATGTACTGCCTCAAACGTTTGGCAGCCCAGGCAAGCGTACAACAAGTCTTTTCCAGCAATGAGTACCTCGACTCACATTCCGTAAACTTCTTACTCAAGTAGTAAATAGCCTGCTCTTTCTTCCCTGTCTCGTCATGCTGACCGAGGACACAACCCATTGAGCTCTCCAACACAATTAGATACATGATTAGAGGCCTTCCTTCCACTGGCGGCATGAGTATCGGAGGTTCCTGCAAATAATCCTTTATTTTGTCAAAGGCCTTTTGACAATCTTCATTCCATTTCACTGTCTGACTTTTCTTCAACAACTTGAACAAAGGTTCACAGGTGGCTGTGAGATGAGAAATAAATCTAGAAATGTAGTTTAACCATCCCAAGAAACCACGTACTTCCTTCTCTGTCCTTGGTTCAGGCATTTCCTGTATTGCTTTTACCTTGGCCGGGTCCACCTCGATACCTTTTTCACTTACAATAAAACCCAACAGCTTGCCAGATCTCACCCTGAAGGTGCACTTATTCGAATTCAACCTTAGCAAGAACTGCCTCAGTCTCACGAACAATTTTTCTAGATGAACAAGATGTTCCTCTTCCGTGTCAGATTTAACAATCATATCGTCCACATATACCTCAATCTCTTTGTGAATCAAATCATGAAAGAGAGTGACCATGGCGCGCTGATATGTTGCCCTGGCATTTTTCAAACCAAACGATATCAGTTTATAACAGAAAGTTCCCCAAGGCGTGATAAATGTTGTCTTCTCCATATCCTCCGGAGCCATCTTAATTTGATTGTAACCCGAAAAACCATCCATAAACGAAAACACTTTGGAATGAGCAGTATTATCGACCAACACATCAATATGCGGAAGAGGGTAATATTATTTAGGACTAGCCCTGCTCAAATCCCTATAATCCATGCACATCCTGACCTTACCATCCTTCTTGGGCATAGGCACAATATTTGCAATCCATGGCGAATAATTGATGACCTTTAAGAAATTTGTGTCTAACTGCTTCTGGACCTCCTCCTTGATATTTTTGGACATCTCAGGATGAGTTCTTCGGAGCTTTTGCTTAACAGGAGAACAACCTTCTTTGAGCGGTAGTCAACGTACCACTATGTATGTATCCAACCCAGGCATATCCTCATATGACCAAGCGAAGATATCAGAATACTCACGGAGTAGCTTAATCAATCTGACCTTTATACTTTCTTCGAGATCTGCCCCTATCTTGACTTCTCTTCTTACCTCTTTTGTGCCGATATTCACCACCTCAATCGAATCTTGATTCGGCTGGATAACCTTCTCCTCTTGTTTTAACAATCTTGCTAATTCCTCAAGAAGATCACAATCCTCATATGCTTCCTCTTCAGCTTGATAAATAGGAGTATCAAAGTCATAATGAGCCATAGCAGAGTCGTTATCAATATGATTAGTGGTGGAAGTGCATTTGCATGAATGACATTTTGGTGTTTTTTAGTGACAATGTGTGAAAAGAGAAACACTGCCATTCAAAAAAAAAAGAAGAAAATGAGAAAAAGTTTGAATGCAAAAATGTCCTTTATTTCATGATAAACTTTGGGGTAACGTCCAGCACCTGACCCCAACCTTCAGGGTTACCATTTTCCACCACAGCTCTCGCATCCTTGAGAGAAGACATAACTGTTTCAGGCTTCCTTTTCTTCTCTGGAGGAGGAAAATTGACAGCATGAACTGTATCAAACACTTGAAACGGAGTCTCATGTATATCGCCTTCAACTTCAACATAGCCGAATGATGTCAAATGACATACAATGTACTCTTCCTCGCTGCACACAGTTATCACCTTTCCCTCTGCCGGATACTTGAGTTTCTGATGAAGAGTAGAAGTGACAACCCTTGCTCTATGAATCCACGGACGCCCCAACAAACAACAATACGCTGGCTGTATATCCATCACAAAAAATGTAGCCATGAAGGTGCGAGGACCGACCTTGATTGGTAACTCCACCTCCCCAAACACTGACCTTCGAGACCCATCAAACGACTTCACCATCAAATCACTAGGGCGCAGCTCCAATCCAGAATAATCAATCTTCATCAATGATGACTTGGGAAGTAAATTTAAAGACGATCCTATATCCACCAAAACCTGGGATAAAGTAGTGCCCCTGCACTCCATTGAAATATGCAACGCTTTGTTATGGTCTAGCCCCTCCGGAGGAAGATCAAAATTTGTGAAGCCCAGACCATTCCCTGCAGATATGTTAGCACAAACATTCTCAAACTGATTGATTGTTATCTAATGTGGCACGAACGCATTCTTTAACAATTTCATCAAAGCATTTATGTGAGGTTCTGAATAAATCAACAGATACAAGATAGACATCTTAGAAGGAGTATGGCTCAGATGATCAATTATGCTATAATCACTCTTTCTGATAATTCGCATTAACTCTTACACCTCATCGGGAACTGAAGAAGCTTCTGGTACCGGAATTGGTTGAGTCACATTGGCCGGCGTAACCCTTGGATTACCAATCATCACTTGCTGTTGTGGCGGTAGAAATGTGCAAGACTAAGCCATTGGATTGACTAGACTTTATACAAATCAAAATAAAAATTGCCACCGCGCTTTATTGTTTCCAAAGGAATGTGAAAAGAGCGAATAACCCAAAAAGAGGGGGAAAGATTCAAGGTAAGGGGGTTGGTTATGCAAAGGGAAGGTATTAGCACCCTAACCATCTACAGTACTCCGCAGGAACCTCTTTGAAAAATCTTTATATTTTGGCTATAAAATGTGTTGTATATAAAATGGATGGTGGAGGTGAGAAAAGAAATATTTTTATGATTTTTGCACCCTCCGCGGTTGCGAACCTTTAGTGCCTATGTACCACCTTTCGTGCAACAGGGGATCAGGGTACACGTAGCTCCTCTTTAAAAAATTTGAAACACAAGTGTGTTGGTTGATTTTATGAGATAAGACATCATCACAATTGTTCGTGTGAAAAAACATACTTACTACCCACAATCATGAGAAAGGAGAATTTGCATCATCTAAAAGTGGAGGATATGGCTTGGATTTTAAAATCAACAATGCCTCACCCAACACCCAAGTGGAAAATATCTAACTTCACTACATATTGTAGAAGTATAGTTGTTTGCATCACTACAAGGATTGATAAGAGTCTAATCTTTTGAGAAAAGTTTAAAGATAAAAGCCAAAGTGGCAAAAATGGTTTGAAATGAGATTGATTGACTTTTACTCCTCTCACAAAAAAAGGTCAAGGTATTATTAAATTGATTGAAATTTATTTATGAAAATGTTTCGAAGATGCATGGACCTAAGTCCAAGTTTATTATGAAAATGTTTCAAGTTTCAAAACAAGAAGAGTTTTTTTTTAAAAGAGGGAGAAGATTTTTGAAATTAAAGAAGATGGGAGGAGAAGAAGAGGCTATCCTAAAGCATAAGGTAAAATCTAGGGATAAGAACCATCTAACTAACAAGAAGCCAATACTAGACATTATGAGTCAATATAGAATTCCCATTCTTCGGATTGAAACCAAGCAAGCAAAGATAATAGACCTCTTGAGAGAACCAAAATTCAAGTGTTTTAAGTCTTCGCAAAAATTGGGCAGAGTAACGGATGTATACGCGTGAATTCCAGATTACAAATAAAGATCGTAATCTCAATAACCTGCACACAAAACAAACAAACAACCCAATGTATTGAGGTAAACCTCAAGAACTCCAGACAAAATATCAAATAAAGTCACAAAGTCTCCAAGATAGGCCAAGGTCTCTAATCCTAAGTCCAAGAAGTCCATCACTCCATAATGCAAAGGATAGTAACCATGTAGTCCAAGTATCATTAATGATTTTTATAGTTCATGTTGATTATTAGGTGTCTTTAAAAAGAAAGAAAAGCTCAAGTGAGCAAAATAAAAATGACATAAAAGTAAATGCTCAAGTGAGCAAAGATGAATATAGCATGAAATGTAAAATGCTAAAAGTAAATGGTACATAAAGCATGAAAATAAAAGCGTAAAGTAAAGTTAATTGTTAGTAATTAGTGGTTAGTTGGATGACCATCTTGAAACTTTTATTTGGAACTTATTAGAGGATTGGTAGAACCAAAGCCTCCACACAACAAGTTGCATTTGCTTTTTGTCAAGTATATCATCCATTTTTCGAATTCTCACAAGGCAACATGTAATGATCAACGATGTTTAAGTGATCCGCGTTGACCAAAGGTGTTGTAGATCCATTAGAGGATTGGTAGAACCAAAGCCTCCACACAATGAATCTCAAGGTTATTGGATCAAAGAGATCAAATTAACATACTTGGGCTTGCAATCATAAGTTTGGGCCACGAATGATCATTTATTCGAATCAGGACAAAATTTAGCGCTATGTTAAGCAATCGTAAGTGGACTTATATAGAAGTCACACCTATTTTGAGGCCGGTTAATAGAAATCTATGTACTTCATGTTTGGATAAATGATATAGAGATCACCACCCCTTAAGATGTAGCACAATTAAAAAAGAAAGGGATAAGATGAAGAGGGAGGGAAATGATAAGCTAATTTGGATCACCATTTCAAAATTCTTTCATCTTTAAATTCAACCACTCCTCTAGATGGATTAAAGCACTAAACATATCATTAATCCAAAGCACCAAAAATGAATTAAATAATTCACTCTTAGGTAGATTTGAATTGATGAACATTTATCCAACTTCATCTATATCACAAAGTCCATTGAGTTTAAAGACAAATTGGACATTTAAAATTGCAATCCAAACCAACGATCAAAAAGAGTGAGTAGAAAAACATTGGCAAAAAAATGCATTTTGTCCATGTGTAAATCGATTGCACTATTGTGTAAATCGATTTACACGGTACAGTTTTCTAAAAATTGTGCAAAATTGCTTCTGTGCAATTGATTGCACAGTTACTGCAATCGATTGCATATTGTTACAGTAGCAAAAACAACATTTTTAAAGGCCAATTTCTTGTTCAAACTTTCCATCAAACACCTTATGATCATGGATCCACTTGAGCACGAAAATTCCATCAAATTATGAGAAAATAACACCATTGGAATCACAAAAGAATGCTCAATGAATCAATCCCAAAGATCACCAAGAGATCACATTGTGAAAGATGAATTATCCAACTTACCAAAGGTAGATCTAGAGAATTATCAAAACAACTTTAAGAATTTGCTTCAATTCAACCACAAGAATCAATTGACCAAGCTTGGATGTAGAGAATTAATGGAGAAAAAGTGTTTGGATTAAGGTTTAGCTCAAAGATTAGTAAGCTTCAATGCAAAGCTTACTAACTTTTTGAAAATGGAGCTTTGAGTGAATTTGGTAGATGGAGAGAATTGAGAGATTTTTTAGCAAGGTGGATTTGGCTATCAAAAGCTTGAAATTTGAATGAAATGAGAGCTCTATTTATAGAGTTTTAGGATTGGGATTAGTGGTAATTTGGTAATTGATTCTTGGAGCCAAAATTTGAATTAATGATAACTCTTTCAAAAATTAGAGCCAAAATTTGAATTAATGATAATTATTTCAAATATTAGAGCCAAAATTTGAATTAATGATAATTCTTTTTAAAAATGAAAGATTGGCACTAAAATTTGAATTAATGATACATCTTTCAAAAGTGAAGGAAAATTGGAGCCAAAATTTGACAAGTTTAAAATGCTGATTTTTTTTTAATTTTCACGCTGTGCAATCGATTGCACTACAATGCAAATCGATTGCACAGTGTATATTTTTAAAAAATGGCACAAAATACACTATGTGCAATCGATTACACTTTAAGAGCAATCGATTGCATCAGTGAAAAAAATGAAATTTTTTAATTCTTTTTCTTTGAAAATAGAGATTTTAGGAAAATAATACCATAAATCCTTATTTGTCAGATGCTTTGACTTGGTACCTACAAAACAAAAATATACAAAGACAAAGATAAATATTTTTTTGTATTTCGATTAGAAGTTAGTCAACAACACATATACAAAATACACAACCAAGGTGCTTGGAGATTCCTCAAGAGAAAACTTAAAGATAGGAAAAAAGAGGAAGAACCAACCCTAATGTGATCTTGTTATGATCGAGTTGATATGATATGATATAGGAATCTTAGGGGCAAAAATTGGGGTACAACAGTTGCCCTTATTTAAGTGTCTTCTATTCGGAGATACGAAGGTTACAAATCATCGTGTCGACGCGATTGAAGATACTTAATATAAAACAAGCCCTATTTTTGTCTCTAAGATGCCATGCAATGCTTATGATTATGGATGCATATGAACAGAACAAAAGAGACGCAAAGTAACACTGGGGATGCCACAAAAATGAAGAAACAACGGAGCAACCCCACCAGGAAAATAAATCACTGGTGGACCAAAAGACAAGAACCAGAGAGGAGGATGACAAGCATCGACGTTCACTGCCAATGTCTACCAACATTCATTGAAGGTAGAGAGGAGAAGATATACCGACTCACAGATGACGGTAAACTACCAACTAAATAGTTGGAGGTAGAAGAGAAAATATACCATGCCATCGCCGTTCACTGACGAGGAACTAACACCGTTCACTGATGATAGCAAAAAGATAAGAAACACCGACGTTCACTGCCGATGCACTACCAACGTTCACTGAAGGTAGATTTTGAAAATATCATACCATCACCGTTCACTGACGAGGAACCACCACCGTTCACTGATGATAGCAAAAAGATAAGAAACACCAACGTTCACTGCCGATGCACTACCAACGTTCACTGAAGGTAGATTTTGAAAATATCATACCATCGCTGTTCACTGACGAGGAACCACCACCGTTAAATGATGATAGCAAAAAGATAAGAAACACCGATGTTCACTGCCGATGCACTACCAACATTCACTGAAGGTAGATTTTGAAAATATCATACCATCGCTGTTCACTGACGAGGAACCACCACCGTTCACTGATGATAGCAAAAAGATAAGAAACACGGACGTTCACTGCCGATGCACTACCAACGTTCACTGAAGGTAGATTTTGAAAATATCATACCATCGTCGTTCACTGACGAGGAACCACTACCGTTCACTGATGATAGCAAAAAGATAAGAAACACCGACGTTCACTGCCGATGCACTACCAACGTTCACTGAAGGTAGATTTTGAAAATATCATACCATCGTCGTTCACTGACGAGGAACCACCACCGTTCACTGATGATAGCAAAAAGATAAGAAACACCGACGTTCACTGTCGATGCACTACCAATGTTCACTGAAGGTAGATTTTGAAAATATCATACCATCGTTGTTCACTGACGAGGAACCACCACCGTTCACTGATGATAGCAAAAAGATAAGAAACACCGACGTTCACTGCCGATGCACTACCAACGTTCACTGAAGGTAGATTTTGAAAATATCATACCATCGTCGTTCACTAACGAGGAACCACCATTGTTCACTGATGATAGCAAAAAGATAAGAAACACCAACGTTCACTGCCGATGCACTACCAACGTTCACTGAAGGTAGATTTTGAAAATATCATACCATCGCCGTTCACTGACGAGGAACCACCACCGTTCACTGATGATAGAAAAAAGATAAGAAACACTGACGTTCACTGCCGATGCACTACCAACGTTCACTGAAGGTAACTTTTGAAAATATCATACCATCGTCGTTCACTGACGAGGAACTACCACCGTTCACTGATGATAGCAAAAAGATAAGAAACATCGACGTTCACTGCCGTTGCACTACCAACGTTCACTGAAGGTAGATTTTGAAAATATCATATATTCCCTAAACTTCTGGTGTTTCACCTAGAACGGGTCTCAACTTCTTCCTTAACCAAGGAATTCCTCCTGAAAAGGGTAATATGTAAGCTGTCTCAAATAAAGAGACTTCCACTTGCAAAGATTTCACAACGAGCAATTTCTGTGAATTTGAAAGTCTTGCCATCAGCTGGCGTAAACTGACGACGGACTGCAAGCTAACCACTCATAGAGGAAATAGAAGAAAAAAAAGTTATGTCGACTTGTACAGGAAAGCACGAGTTGCTCAAACAAAGATACCTGTTATTTGTTATCATGGAGGATTGCAAAAAGAAACGAATTTCTGGGGATAGAAATGTGGCTTCCCGGGGAAAGAGATATGACTTCCTGGGGATAAAAATATGGCTTCCTGGGGATATAGATATGACTTCCTGGGGAAATGAGATATGACTTCCTGGGGAAATGCCACATTATTCCTGCTGAAGAGATAAAGTCTTCTCGTGCAAAATAAATGCACAAATCAAAGCTCAAAGTCCTCAGAAATCTAGAGTAAATAATATTGTCATGCAACCACGAATCCAATTAGAAACAAACTGGAGCAAGACGGCCAAAGAAGATACATCCTTTGATAAATAAACTCAAGAGGGAAAACCAAATCCAACTAAGCAAGGAGCGCTGCAGGAAGGTTTAAACACAATGTCAATAACCAATGATTTGTAACAATGCATGATGCATGTATGAATGTAAGAGTGATATCGTGCATATGTTGGTAAAAGGATACATAATCGAACAAAACTGCCTTAGGTACTAACAAAATTGGTCTAAACTTCAACCAGAAAGATCAATCTAAGAAAGGTAAAAGCAACTGCGGAAACCAAACCTATTGTCTGTCCTAACTTCACTGAGGAGAAACATAATCCGGATGTAGCTAAATCAAACAGATACCGGGATAGAATATCTTTCTTCCGTTTTCATCGGAGAAACCAGTTTTCCAAAAACAATGTGCCTACTGAAGATTGCAAAACTAGTCTCAAATAAAGCAGACTGACGCCGAGACAATCAAACCTCACTGAGGAATTCAAACCCACTTCCCTGAAAAAAAGAAAACAAAAAAAAAACTGAGGATTGAAAACTTTTCATCATGAATACTCATTCCAACAAGAGATGCCCTGGGATAACCTTCCCAGGGAATAACACATAGACTTCCATGGGGAAAACAAATGTTTCACAGTCCGTACTCCTACTGGGAATTTCGATACTGATTGTGAATAAGGCAAATGGAAACCAAATGGTCAAAATATTCACTGGGGAAATCAGGCCCACTTTGAAGGAAGAAAAACATACTGACTTCACTAAGGGAGACAATACTTCATCATCGAGACCTCTACCGGGGACTTCATGCTGACTTCATTGGGGAGGTCGACACCACATCATCGAGGGGAAACCAAGATACGTTCTTCACTGGGGAAAAATGACTTCTATCAAATAAACAAGGCCTTCACTGGAAAATACTGGATTGAGTCTTCATATCAACCAAACCTATTCCAACAAAAGATGCCCTGGTGTAGTCTTCCTGGGAAATCCAGAAGTCAACACTAATGCCAATACTGCAAAAAGAGCGATATCTTAGCACACCAAGGGAATAAAACCTTTCATCATATGAGGGAAAACTTCACTGGGGAACCTGGGACAGAGGCTTCTGACCATGCAAACCCAAAATCAAAACTGAACCAAAACTTGGTCGGGGATCATGGGATCACAAACCTAATATTGTACCTTACGCCAACTAGTATCGTCTTTAATTATCTGAGAAACACACAAAGATTGCGAATATACCAACAAGATGACCTGAGAAAAACCTTCACGAAGGAAGTAAATATTCTTAAAACAACCGGAGTTTGTTCAATCCAGGGATCGCCATTTTTGTTGTCATTGTTTCATCACAAATCCCAAAGTAAATTGAATTGTAAAGATGTCTTTCTTTTTGAAAAGTCAATTTTGTTTTTTTAATCTTTTTGCTTTGAAAGTTATTATCAGTAATAAATGAAGTCTTTGCAAGCTAAATAAAAATAAGAACATAAAGAATTGGGCAAAAGCTCGAATTTTATTAATATAATTGTAGTCTGCGAATGGCGAGACTCCATGGATGATTACAAAGTTTGGGAAATGGTAATATATAATGGAAAAGATACATTGAGATACAATGACCACCATTCCCCTAACAACTTTTGAAGTCCTGAGCAGCAGCTTTTGTTGAAGTATGGTGAGGATCCGAGAAGATTGTTGCTTCAATGATCAAGTCTTGTCTGACGTAGTTACTTGCCAAAAAAAATCCCTAACTTTTTCCTAAGCTGCCCTTGCGAGTTTTCAACTTAGCGGGAAATTTATTCTGTTTATGTCTCTAATTTTTGCGTAGACCGCCCTTTCGGGTTTTCAGCCTACTGAGACGCTCCTTTTTTCCTAAGCCGCCCTTTCGGGTTTTCAACTTAGCGAGCTGTTCTTTTATTTCTTTAGGCGGAGTATTTCTTGACTGCGTCAGCATTCATGGGACGTGGGAACTCCTCGCCATCCATAGTTTCAAGAATTAATGCACCACCAGAGAAGGCTTTCTTGACAACATACGAGCCTTCAAAATTGGGAGTCCACTTGCCCCTAGAATCAGTGTTAAAAGACATGATCTTCCTGAGCACGAGGTCGCCTTCTCTGAATTCACGAGGTTTGACCTTTTTATCAAATGCTTTCTTCATTCTTTTCTGATATAACTGCCCATGACATAAAGCTGTCATCCTCTTCTCTTCAATCAAATTCAATTGGTCAAACCTGTTCTGGACCCATTCAGCCTCTGTCAACTTGGCTTCCATTATCACATGCAACGAGGGAATCTTTACCTCAACAGGGAGTACAACTTCCATTCCATATACCAGGGAGAACGGGGTTGCTCTTGTTGAAGTGCGGACAGATGTTCGATATCCATGCAGAGCAAAAGGGAGCATTTCATGCCAATCCTTATAAGTAATAACCATTTTCTGGATAATTCTCTTGATATTCTTATTAGCAGCCTCAACAGTCCCATTCATCTTTGGCCTGTATGAAGACGAATTGTGATGGACAATCTTGAATTCTTCACACAGTTCTGTCATCATTTTGTTGTTCAAATTTGAGCCATTGTAAGTGATGATTCTACTCGGCACACCATACCGGCATATCAGATTGTCTTTTATGAAACGCACAACCACTTGTTTGGTAACATTGGCATAAGAAGCAGCCTCTACCCATTTGGTAAAGTAGTCAATCGCTACCAAAATGAAACGGTGTCCATTCGAAGCTTTGGGTTCTATCATCCCGATCATGTCATTACCCCACATAGAGAAAGGCCATGGGGAGGAAATTACATTGAGAAGTGTCGGAGGCACATGAATCTTATCTGCATAAATCTGGCATTTATGGCACTTCTTTGAAAATTTGCAACAATCAGATTCCATTGTCAACCAATAGTAACCTGCCCTTAGCATCTTTTTAGCCATCGAATGTCCATTAGCATGAGTGCCAAATGAACCTTCATAAATCTCATGCATCAACATGTCTGCTTCGTGTCTATCCACGCATCTGAGCAAGACCATGTCATAATTTCTCTTGTATAGCACATTTTCACTGAGGAAGAAACTGCCTGCCAATCTTCTCAATGTCTTTCTATCTTTCCTCGATGCACCAATCGGGTATTCCTGAGTGTGAAGTAAATGCTTGATATCATAATACCAATGTTTGTCATCTGCTACCTCCTCTGTCGCAAACACATGAGCGGGCCTATCCAGCCATCGAACTGTAATACAGGGTATATCATTCCAAGAATTCACTTGATACATGGAAGCCAGAGTTGCCAGAGCATCCGCCATTTGATTTTCATCTCTAGGGATGTGATGGAATTTAACTTTATTAAAGAAGGGTAGCAATCTTCTAGCATAATCTTTGTAAGGGATCAAGTCAGGGTGACGAGTATCCCATTCTCCTTTAATATGATTTATTACCAAAGCTGAATCACCATACACATCTAGAATTTTGATTCTGAGATCAATAGCTTTCTCGAGACCCATGATGGAAGCCTCATATTCCGTCATATTATTAGTGCACTCAAATGTTAGCCTCACAGTAAAAGGAATGTGCGATCCATGAGGAGTGACAATCACAACACCAATTCCTTTACCATAAGCATTCACCGCTCCATCAAAAATGATACTCCAATGAGATTCAGGGTCAGGGCCTTCCTCAGGCAATGGTTTATCACAATCTTTCACTTTCAAGGACATCAATATCCTCATCAGGGAATTCAAATTCTGCAGACTGATGATCTTCCATCGGTTGGTGAGCAAGGTAATCTTCCAACACACTACTTTTAATAGCTTTTTGAGTGCGGCACTCAATATCATATTCAGACAACAACATCTGCCAGCGGGAAATTCTCCCCGTAAGAGAAGGCTTCTCAAAAACATACTTGATTGGATCCATTTTGGAGATCAACCAAGTGGTATGATTCAACATATACTGCCGCAAACGTTTTGCCGCCCAGGCCAAAGCACAACATGTCTTTTCTAGCATGGAATACCGTAACTCACAATTAGTGAACTTTTTGCTGAGATAATAAATGGCGAACTCTTTCTTTCCCATTTCATCCTGTTGTCCCAGAATACAACCCATGGATTTATCTAACACCGTTAGATACATAATCAGCGGTCTTCCTTCTACGGGAGGGAGCAAGATATGAGGTTCACGCAGATACTCTTTAATACTCTCAAATGCCCTTTGGCAGTCATCCGTCCACACACAACCTTGATCTTTCTTTAACAACTTAAAGATCGGTTCACACTTTGCAGTCATGTGGGAAATAAATTTGGAAATATAATTCAAACGCCCGAGGAAACCCCTGACTTGCTTTTCAGTTCTTGGTGCTGGCATTTCTTGAATTTCTCTGACTTTATCAGGATCAACTTCAATTCCGTTCTGGCTAACAATAAAACCCAACAATTTCCCCGATCTAACTCCGAAGGTGCATTTATTTGGATTCAAGCGGAGACGAAACTTCCTCAAACGCTGAAACAACTTCAACAAATCTTTTATATGCCCTTCTTCAGTTTGGGATTTGGCAATCATATCATCAACATATACTTCAATTTCCTTGTGCACCAGATCATGGAATAGGGTTGTCATAGCCCTCTGGTACGTTGCACCAGCGTTCTTCAACCCGAAGGGCATCACTCTGTAACAGAATGTTCCCCAGGGTGTGATAAACGTTGTTTTTTCCATGTCCTCTAGAGCCATTCTTATTTGATTATACCAGGAAAATCCGTCCATGAACGAGAATACTTTGAATTTTGTTGTGCTATCCACTAACACATCAATGTGAGGCAATGGAAAATCATCTTTTGGACTAGCTTTATTTAGATCTCTTTAATCTATGCACATGCGGACTTTTCCGTTTTTTTTCGGTACTGGGACAATATTGGAAATCCATTGAGGATACACTGACGTCACAAGAAAACCAGCATTAATTTGCTTTAGGACCACCTCTTTGATCTTTACTGCCATATCTGGGTGGGTTCTTCTCAACTTTTATTTAACTGGCGGACACTCTGGCTTCGATGGCAAATGATGCTCAACAATGTCTGTATCTAGACCAGGCATGTCTTGATAAGACCAAGCAAAAATATCCACATACTCTTTCAACAGCTTAATCAACCCTCTCTTCACATCAAGATGCAACGATGCTCCAATCTTAATCTCTTTCGGATCTTCTTCTGAACCCAAATTAATCACTTCCAAAGGCTCCTTATATGGCTTAATGGTATTATCCTCGTGCTCAAGTAACCGTGAGACCTCTTCTGGAATCTCATCATAATCTTCTTCTTCAGCCCCAAACACAGGACATTCAAAGTTGGGAGAGGGTGCAGGGTCATTGTATTCAACGGGTTTTTTAATTAATCTGCACATATGATTTATGATTGGTTTTAGAAACGGACACATATAACAAGTGATCATGCAGATTAATTTTCAGCTATCATTTATTTTGAAAGGGTTTTTTATTTGATTACCATTTCCCAAGAAAAAGCAGAAAATAAAGACATATTTTTGGAAGCAAAGACAACTTTTATTAATGATCTTAAAAATCAAAGCAAACGGATAAGCCCATACAATACTTTCACCTTGGGCAGAGTGAAAGCTTTTCAAAGAAAGAAACAGATTAACAAAACAAATTACTTTGAAATATGTATGCAAGAAGGAACATCAATGGTGACCCAGTTCTGAACTCGGACTCCATGCGTCACAAAATTCGGTACTTCCTACTCTGCTTTATCTTCTTCAACAACATTGATTCCAAAACCAATTGGATGGAGGTAGCCTCCGCTACAGAAAACATCATGATAACTGTTCACAGGAGACTTTGACTTCAAACTTTCGCCTTTTCCATTCTTCGAAGAAAAACCCAAACCAGTTCTGTTCTTGTTCACGGGTGGATCCACCAGTCGTCCCCAAACTGCATTATGACCATTGCGCACAACCTGCTGCGCGTCCTTCAGGGAAACTACAGAATTCTCATTCCTCTTTATGTTGTCAATGGATAGGGCTTGGAACTGGGTTCCAATAGTAGCCTCATCCGCTTCTACAATACTGAAAGAGGATAGATGGGATATCAACAACGCCTGCTCCCCAGTTATGATCACTACCTTCCTTTCACGCACAAATTTTAGCTTCTGATGCAGAGTTAAAGTGACAACCCCTGCTTCGTGTATCCATGGTCGTCCAAGCAAACAACTATATGCGGGAATAATATCCATAACCTGGAAGGTTATCAAGAACAAATGTGGTCCTATATGGATGGACAGGTCCACTTCACCGATGACAGATTTCCTCGACCCATCAAAATCCTTCACAATGATGCCACTCGAGCGCATAGATGTTCCTTGATACTTTAACTTCAAGAGGGTACTTCTCGGTATGACATTCAGCGCGGATCCGTTATCAATTAGCACATTGGACAGCGAATCATTCTTACAGTTCATGGATATGTGGAGGGCCAGGTTGTGATTCCTCCCTTCATCTGGTAACTCATCATCACAGAAGCTCAAATTGTTACATGATGTAATGTTTCCAATTACGTTGCTGAATTAATCTAATGGCATGTCATTCTCTACAAAAGCTTGGTCTAGTACTCTCATCAGCGATTCTCTATGAGCAGAGGAATTCATCAATAAGGCTAGAATAAATATCTTTGAAGGAGTCTACAATAGCTGATCCACAATTCTGTAATCGCTCATCTTAATTATCTTCAAGATATCATCCACTTCTTTCTCTAATGTAGCTCCACTAGTCCCTCCTGCAGACTTCTTAGGCTCATCATTCTCAACAATCTTCTTTCCAGCAACAACATCTCTTCGAATGACCGACGCAAATACACGACCACTACGGGTCACTCTACTATTATGAGCTATATTTCCAACATCTGGCATCGGCTGGATGGGAATCTCCACCCCGTCTTCTAAGATTGTAGCGTTGTATTTGTAAGGCACAGTCTTATCTGATTCATAGGGAACAGGACCTGGCAGACTAATTACCAATGGGGCAACAGCTAGTTTGCTATGGTACTCCACCTCAAGATGAGTGGGTGCACCAAAACAAGGTACAATGACATTCACCCCTTCCTCAACACAATCAGCCATCAAAAATTCATTTCTGGCAAACAAATCTTCGTCTGAAGAGAAATACTCATCTGCGGAGGCATACCCTTCCTCTAACTCTTCCATCAAACAGACTTCAACCATATAAATCTCATGATAATCATCTCTCTGACCTGTGATCTTGATGGTTCCATTGTCTAACAGCAATTGAACACCTTCCCTCACAACAGAACATCCTCGGGGATTTCGACAACAAATTATGCAATATCCATATTGGTGTTCCACCTGACCAGCAGTATGGCAGAAGGTAGCATGTAACTGCACTAGATCCTCATTTAAATGATCCACATCAAAAATTCTGAATTCACCCAGACATCCAGAAAGCTTATTCACTTCCTCTTCATATTCCACCCTAGGCCTGATTATATGGATTACACCTTCATCCATCATCTCCTGTAAATCAGCATTTATCTTCTCGCAACCCTGTATATCTGTACTGCAAACAACACAACTGGTATGGTCATGCGTATAATAACTGAATTTACAGAGATCTGCGTGCATCTTAACCAAATCCCCTCTAAACAGATTAATGTCAAAAATTCGAAAGTCGCCTGGACAACCGGCCACCATATTCACATCATTCACTCCCACGTGCTTGGGTAGAGGATTGTCTTTCACATTAGGTCCCACGTCTTTGAAAGATAAAATTCTAGACTTCAACAACCTTTGCACTTCAGTCCTCAAGGGATAATAATTCTCAACACTATGCCCTGGTGCTCCCTGATGAAAGGCACACGTCTGGTCTGCTTTGTAATACCACGACAATGGTGATGGTACAGTGGGAGGTGGTCGTGTCTGGACCAACATCTTCTGAACCAATGCTGGTAATAGCTCATGGGAATAGGATCATAGTTCTACCTTCTCTGATTATACCCTTGATTCCCCTGCTGGGATGGTCTCTGATAAGCAACGATAGTTGGAGCGACATTCATAACAGGAGTAACTGAGGCGACTTGCTGATGACTCTGATAATTCCCTCCAGGAGCGTTTACCTTTCTCTCTTGCATAACAACATTTGTATCCCCCTCTTTCTTCTTTGTAAACCCGTAAGATGGCTTCTTCACACCTCCAGATCCTTAACCCTTTATCAAACGGCCTTCTCTTACTGCCTCTTCTAGGCGGACACCCATTCCTACCATCTATGTAAAATCACTTGGGGCACTTGCTACCATTCTTTCGTAGTAGAAAGCTCCTAGCGTCTTTAGAAAAATCTTGCTCATTTCTTTCTCTTCCATGGGCGGAATCACTTGTGCAGCCACTTCGCGCCATCTCTGCGCATACTCTTTGAATGATTCTTTGACTTTCTGAACCATGGCCCTAAGCTGGTCACAGTCAGGCGCCATGTCCATATTGTACTTGTATTTTTTAATGAATGCTTCTCCCAAATCATTAAAAGTATGGATGTTGACGCTGTCTAAACTCATGTACCATTTCAACGCAGCACCGGTCAGACTATCCTGGAAAAAATAAATCAGCAGATGCTGATCATCAGTATGGGTAGACATCCTTCTCACATACATCACCAAATGAGCACGAGGGCAAGTGTTTCCCTTGTACTTCTCAAATTCCGGGACTTTGAACTTAGCAGGCACTGTAACATTTGGGACCAAACACAACTCATTCACATTCTGCCCGAACAACTCTTTTCCCCTAAGAGCCTTCATCTCTCTTTGCATTCTATCAAACTGCTCTTGGAAATCATCCATTCTGTCATAAAGACCCAAGTCTTCACTCGGCATAGGAAAAGGACGACACACATCTTCATTAACAAACGGAACTAAATTCACCGAAGGAGGTGCAGCAGGAACAATATGCACCACAGGAGGTGCATGAGTAACAACATTTGGAACCACTGGAGCATCTTGAGGACCCAGATTGAAACCTTAACGTGCAAAATTCTCTGGCATTCCCCACGGATAACCCTGAGGCATACAGTTTTGAACAACAGCCGGAGTAGCGGATACAGGAACAGTCAGAACTTCAGTACTTGCCCTTGTTGGTTGAGGTTGAACACTCAGTGGCTGATTCTGAGCAACCACCAGAGCTTCCATCAGAGTAGTCAAGTTGGCCAAGCCAGCCTTCAAATCAGAAACTTCTTCGCGCAGCTCACGATTCTCCTGTTCTAAGTTGTCCATCTTCTTTTTGAAATTAGCCCGAGTGTTGTAGTGATGAGTCAGCTTGTTGAATAAAGTTAAGAAGTTGGGTAAGGCACCTGGATATGCATAACAAATGCAAAAACATGTGCAATATGATGCATGATATGTAATGTACATGATTATTATTATTTTATCATTTAATATTTCAAGGGATTTAAGATTTACAGACATATTGCAAACATCAAAATAACAACGCATTTGAAATACTGAAAACTTTTATTATAATAACTTCGAAATGGGTTACAAGTTTCAATGATCCCAAGTACAAGATGAAAATACAATCTAAAATCCTGAGAAAAGGAACTGATAGAGATCAATCTGTACGAATGCGCTTCCCTGTGAGCCTGGCAATCTGAGCTCTCAACCTCTGGTTTTCTTCCACATGTCTGATGGCAACCTCCTTCCAATAATCTGAATCAGGAAGTGAACAAACAGCACCTGTTTGAGGCTTAGGAGAAAATAAATCTCCTTGCCTCTCCATAGACTCTACTGCTCGACTTTCAAGGATCTCGATCAAATCATCTCTCTCCTTCAGGTCTGCTTTGTAGGAACTCTCTAAAGTCTGGAACTTGTTCTTCCAAGCATCCCTTTCCTGTTGCATCCTAACCAAAGCAAGCTGCAGCTCTTCTAGATCATCTAATAAGGGAGGAGTGGTCTTCACAAACAAATCAGGCATGGGTGTCTCCCGAGTATACGGCATCTTCAACTGAATGGCTCTCGATCGGACCCACTGAAGATATGGCTCCAAAGAAACAACACCCCTAAGTCCCAAATCCTTCCTACTCTTCTTATGAATGTGACGCCAGGCCTTCACAATCTGCTCCCTAGCTTCCATGTGGTCTTCTCCTTCCTTTAGAAAGAAACTACTCAGATGAATATTGTTCGGTTTATCCCTCATCGGATAACCAAGTTGTCGCCGTGCAAGAACAGGGTTATAGTTAATTCCTCCCTTTGTACCAAGAAGAGGCACATTGGGGAAACTACCACAATTGTCAATAATCTCCGCTTCCTGGTAAGCTTGATGATACCAATCAATATCCGAGTGAGTAAGTGCCATGATCTTAGGAGCCCAACGAGGTTCCTTCTTGACATCCCAAAAAGCGTCAGACTGAGGCATATGAGAGGTAAACCACCGATACAACAAAGGCATGCAACAGATAATCATTCCCCCATGATAAGAATTCTGAATATGAACAGAGTAATAAGCATCACCCAACAGTGTAGGAACCGGGTTTCCAATCATGAAAATCTTGATAGCGTTAATGTCGACAAACTTGTCCACATTAGGAAATAAGAATAATCCATAGGAGAGTAAAGCAAAGATGGCCTCAAAAGCAACTGTACTCTTCATCCTGGAAAAGTAACGAGCTTTCTCCAATAAGAACTGAGCTAGTAATCCTCTAATCCCTCCTTTGGTAGTCATATGAGCTTCCACCTCAGACTTCCCCAGATGAATCAAAGCAGCAATCTCATGTGGTTTTGGCTCACCCTCCAAACCAGTAAAAGGAACGCGATCGGTAACAGGTAAATCCAATAGATAGTAATACTCTTCCAGTGTTGGCATCAACTGATAATCGGGAAAAGTAAAGCAGTGATACACCGGATCATAGAACTGGACCAAAGTTGAGAGAAAACCCTCCTTCATCTTCAGCTTCATGAGAGGAATAATGGATCCATACTTCTTCCGAAAGTCTGCAGAACACTCGATCTCGGGAATTAGACTGATCAACTCATCTATCTTAGGATCCTTGAAAGTGTATTTCCCGGTCTTTCTCTTTCCAGAATCCATGGTTTAAAAGTACCTGAGATATTCACAAATAGTCAACCTTTAAATCCCTTGAAATATTGTTTTTTCAAAAGACGCTTATGAGTGCATGGATGCATGATGCAACAATCACACACAAGATCACACATATAGGGTTCATAGGTTCAACGTCACGAGCATGAGGTCGAAGGTACTACCCATAAGGTATTGGTCTAAAAAGTTATCACCTGCCGAACAAGGTTCTAGAGGTTCTCAGAGTCTACATCCTTCCTTCGGATATTACCAACTTCCCGATTAACTCAGTAATTAGTAATATTCTCAAGAAAGACTCGTCCGAGCGTAGTATCGCGTGACAACTACTTCTGGATTACTCCGTTATAGCTTCCGCACTACACCTAAAAGGCCAAGAGGGGTTAGGTAATCTACGGTCCTCAGCTTCGGCAGGCTCCCAGGTCGAAAGCAGTACGTCTTCTCGATTACTCGGTAAATGAAACTACAGTCAAAGGGGCCTCCACTGAGTGGGGGATCTCATGCCTCCTTTTTTGGGATTACTCCCTCAAAGTTAACATGACTATACCGCCCGTCCTATCTTAAAGTTTGCCCAAGTCCGGGTATAGGACTTATGAGTAATCACCAAGCACCCTGTAAACCAGGAAAATCCAGACAAACATATATACAAAATATAACACATAAACAACAATAGCACATATACAGATATAAACAAAGATAGGTTTAACCCACTTAGGGATGGACCAGCAAGAGGTCAATCTTTCCCCAGTGAAGTCGCCATTTTTCTGTGGCGGTAGAAATGTTCAAGACTAAGCCATTGGATTGACTAGACTTTATACAAATCAACATAAAAATTTCCACCACGCTTTATTGTTTCCAAAGGAATGGGAAAAGAGCGAATAACCCAAAAAGAGGGGGAAAGATTTAAGGTAAGGGGGTTGGTTATGCAAACGGAAGGTATTAGCACCCTAAACATCTACAGTACTCCGCAGGAACCTCTTTGAAAAATCTGTATATTTTTGCTATAAAAATGTGTTGTATATAAAATGGATGGTGGAGGTGAGAAAAGAAATATTTTTATGATTTTTGCACCCGCCGCGGTTGCGAACCTTTAGTTCCTACGTACCACCTTTCGTGCAATAGGGGATCAGGGTACACGTAGTTCCTCTTTAAAAAATTTGAAACACAAGTGTGTTGGTTGATTTTATGAGATAAGACATCATCGCAATTGTCCGTGTGAAAAAACATACTTACTACCCACAATCATGAGAAAGGAGAATTTGCATCATCTCAAAGTGGAGGATATGGCTTGGATTTTAAAATCAACAATGCCTCACTCAACACCCAAGTGGAAAATATCTCACTTCACTACATATTGTAGAAGTATAGTTGTTTGCATCACTACAAGGATTGACAAGAGTCTAATCTTTTGAGAAAAGTTTAAAGATAAAAGCCAAAGTGGCAAAAATGGTTTGAAATGAGATTGATTGACTTTTAGTCTTCTCACAAAAAAAGGCCAAGGTATTATTAAATTGATTGAAATTTATTTATGAAAATGTTTCGAAGATGCATGGACCTAAGTCCATGTTTATTATGAAAATGTTTCAAGTTTCAAAACAAGAAGAGTTTTTTTTAAAAGAGGGAGAAGATTTTTGAAATTAAAGAAGATGGGAGGAGAAGAAGAGGCTATCCTAAAGCATAAGGTAAAAGCTAGGGATAAGAACCATCTAACCAACAAGAAGCCAATACTTGACATTATGAGTCAATATAGAATTCTCATTCTTCGGATTGAAACCAAGCAAGCAAAGATACTAGACCTCTTGAGAGAACCAAACTTCAAGTGTTTTAAGTCTTCGCAAAAATTGGGCAGAGTAACGGCTATATACGGGTGAATTCCAGATTACAAACAAAGATTATAATCTCAATAACCTGCACACAAAACAAACAAACAACCCAATGTCTTGAGGTAAACCTCAAGAACTCCAGACAAAATATCAAATAAAGTCACAAAGTCTCCAAGATAGGCCAAGGTCTCTAATCCTAAGTCCGAGAAGTCCATCACTCCATAATGCAAAGGATAGTAACCATGTAGTCCAAGTATCATTAATGATTTTTATGGTTCATGTTGATTATTAGGTGTCTTTAAAAAGAAAGAAAAGTTCAAGTGAGCAAAATAAAAATGACATAAAAGTAAATGCTCAAGTGAGCAAAGATGAAAATAGCATGAAATGTAAAATGCTAAAAGTAAATGGTATATAAAGCATGAAAATAAAAGCGTAAAGTAAAGTTAATTGTTAGTAATTAGTGGTTAGTTGGATGACCATCTTGAAACTTGCATTTGGAACTTATTAGAGGATTGGTAGAACCAAAGCCTGAACACAATAAGTTGCATTTGCTTTTTGTCAAGTATATCATCCATTTATGGAATTCTCACAAGGCAACATGTAATGATCAACGATGTTTAAGTGATCTGCATTGACCAAAGGTGTTGTAGATCCATTAGAGGATTGGTAGAACCAAAGCCTCCACACAATGAATCTCAAGGTTATTGGATCAAAGAGATCAAATTAAAATACTTGGTCTTGCAATCATAAGTTTGGGCCACGAATGATCATTTATTCGAATCGGGACAAAATTTAGCGCTATGTTAAGCAATCGTAAGTGGACTTATGTAGAAGTCACACCTATTTTGAGGCCGGTCAATAGCAATCTATGTACTTCATGTTTGGATAAATGATATAGAGATTACCATCCCTTAACATGTAGCATAATTAAAAAATAAAGGGATAAGATGAAGAGGGAGGGAAATGATAAGCTAATTTGGATCACCATTTCAAAATTCTTTGATCTTTAAATTCAACCACTCCTCTAGATGGATTAAAGCACTAAACATATCATTAATCCAAAGCACCAAAAATGAATTAAATAATTCACTCTTAGGTAGATTTGAATTGATGAACATTTATCCAACTTCATCTACATCACAAAGTCCATTGAGTTTAAAGACAAATTGGACATTTAAAATTGCAATCCAAACCAACAGTCAAAAAGAGTGAGTAGAAAAACATTTTGGATCAAAGATGCCCCAAAACAAGGCAAAAAAATGCATTATGTCCCTGTGTAAATCGATTGCACTATTGTGTAAATCGATTTACACGGTACAGTTTTCTAAAAATTATGCAAAATTGCTTCTGTGCAATCGATTGCACAGTTACTGCAATCGATTGCATACTGTTACAGTAGCAAAAATAGCATTTTTAAAGGCCAATTTCTTGTTCAAACTTTCCATCAAACACCTTATGATCATGGATCCACTTCAGCACGAAAATTCCATCAAATTATGAGAAAATAACACCATTGGAATCACAAAAGAATGCTCAATGAATCAATCTCAAAGATCACCTAGAGATCACATTGTGAAAGATGACTTATCCAACTTACCAAAGGTAGATCTAGAGAATTATCAAAACAACTTCCAGAATTTGCTTCAATTCAACCACAATAATCAAT
Organism: Vicia faba; assembly: GCA_948472305.1. Classification (NCBI taxonomy): domain Eukaryota; kingdom Viridiplantae; phylum Streptophyta; class Magnoliopsida; order Fabales; family Fabaceae; genus Vicia; species Vicia faba. The sequence goes on along the minus strand of OX451735.1, from coordinate 306,270,402 downwards.
TGACTAAGCTTGGATGTATAGAATTAATGGAGAAAAAGTGTTTGGATGAAGGTTTAGCTCAAAGATTAGTAAGCTTCAATGCAAAGCTTACTAACTTTTTGAAAATGGAGCTTTGAGTGAATTTGGTAGATGGAGAGAATTGAGAGATTTTTTAGCAAGGTGGATTTGGCTATCAAAAGCTTGAAATTTGAATGAAATGAGAGCTCTATTTATAGAGTTTTAGGATTGGGATTAGTGGTAATTTGGTAATTGATTCTTGGAGCCAAAATTTGAATTAATGATAACTCTTTCAAAAATTAGAGCCAAAATTTGAATTAATGATAATTCTTTCAAATATTAGAGCCAAAATTTGAATTAATGATAATTCTTTTTAAAAATGAAAGATTGGAACTAAAATTTGAATTAATGATACATCTTTCAAAAGTGAAGGAAAATTGGAGCCAAAATTTGACAAGTTTAAAATGCTGATTTTTTTAATTTTCACGTTGTGCAATCGATTGCACTATAGTGCAAATCGATTGCACAGTGTATTTTTTCAAAAATGGCGCAAAATACACAATGTGCAACCCATTCCACTTTAAGAGCAATCGATTGCATCAGTGAAAAAAATGAAATTTTTTAATTCTTTTTCTTTGCAAATAGAGATTTTAGGAAAATAATACTAGAAATCCCTATTTGTCAGATGCTTCGACTTGGTACCTACAAAACAAAAATATACAAAGACAAAGACAAATATTATTTTGTATTTTGATTAGAAGTTAGTCAACAACACATATACAAAATACACAACCAAGGTGCTTGGAGATTCCTCAAGAGCAAACTTAAAGATAGGAAAAAAGAGGAAGAACCAACCCTAATGTGATCTTGTTATGATCGAGTTGATATGATATGATAGAGGAATCTTAGGGGCAAAAATTGGGGTACAACAGATCTTTTCCTTTTTCTCTTGCAGAAGCATCTGCCGCATCTTGCACATTGGAAGGACCAAATATTCTCCCGCTTCTAGTCATTCGACCAACACCAGAAAAATTATGAACTTCCCCTTCACTACCTTCAGCATGTTCTTCCTCAGACAAACGAGTACTTACCTCCTGCTTCAACCCATGGTAATAAACATCAGCACCATAATGCCATGGTATGACCTTCTCACTGGTATACGACATGGGACCAGGTACCTTAATCATCAAAGGAGACACCCTAGATGGGGTAGGAATGCGCACAGGGGTGTAAGGAATAGATACCACAACAACATCTTCTTCGGTAACCTTACGGTAGCTCGGTTTTCTATCAAACTGCATGGATCCCTCCTTTATCAACAACTGGATACCGGCTTGTAAATCATCACAACCCTTCGGTTGCTCTCTACACTTGGCACACTCAGAAGTACAACCTGGGAAAATAGAATTGTCAAGCAAATACCTCTTAACATAGCACAACAGAGTAGTTACTTGTTCCACATTCATGATTAAATTCAACACTTCACCGCTATCATCAATCATATTAACAACACCCCCTCCATGCCTAGGCATTGGGTTCTGAGTAATATTCGGACCAATCACTGGACTAAACTCAATTGCTTTAGCATCCAACAAGTCTTGTACTTTGCACTTAAACACAAAGCAATTGTCAGTAGAATGACCAACTCCACCTGAATGGAATTCACATCTTGTGTTAGCATCATAGTTAGGGGGAAGTCTTACGGGTGGTGGTGGCATATTTCTCAAACCGATCAACTTCAAATCAAGCAAATGGTGGAGTGCTTCAGTAAGAGATACTGGCAAGGGATCGAATTTTTTGGGCTATCTCTGCTGTTGATTATTATACTGACGAGGAGCATCTTACTGTCTTTGTTGTTGAGGCACTGTATTCGGTCTCTGCTGCGGAGGAGCATTAACAGGAATAGAAACGTCATTGATTTGTTGGTGCTGACGATCCTCTCTTCTTCCTCTATGAGAGTAAACCGCACTTGCGTCACCTTCCCTTTTCTTAGGGTAAGTGTTGAATGGTTTCTTACTGCCCCCAGATGAGCCACTAGAACCTCCAATCTGAATTTTCCCCAATTTCAAACCTACTTCAATTCTTTCACCAGCCATAACCAAGTCTGCAAATCCTGCTGTTGTACCCCAAAGTTTGCCCTCCCATATTTCTTAATACATTTCATGTAAGGTCTTCAAATTGCCCAAGGAAGTCCAAGAGTTGACCAAACAATCTCTCTCCTAAAGGCAGTCTACCTCAAATTAGGGTTTCATTTTGCATCAAGATGTTTGAGTCCAAAGGGTCCCAAATGCTCACTATTGTCCTAATATGTTCTCAAGATCATCCATGTCAAGTTTCAAGCCTTGCAGATGAAGTTTGCTCAGTCAATTGTTCAAAGGCCTGAAAGTCGACTATGCTAGGGCAAAAGTCAATTGTGGCCCACATACAGTCAAACTTCAAGATTTTTGGTCAAAATACTCATTTTGAAGTATTATCCATCATTTGATCAAGGGTTGATCATTATTCCCCACTGATTGCTCACAATTCATCAAAACCCAAAGTTGCTAAATTAGGGTTTTGTAGGAAAAGTCAACTCAACTTTGACCAAGCGTAACTTTCTCATACTTTATCATAAATGACCCATCCAAAGCTCATTTTGAAGAGGATGTAATTCCCTATAATTCATCTTCATATCCCAAGTTCAAAATATCCACTCACAAGAAGATATAAATTTGGACATTATAGGCCATTTTGAAAAGGCAACAAAAATACCTTTTGGGTCAAAGCTTCTTACATGAACATGGAAGATCCAATTGGGATGAAACCAAATAGGTTGCTTAGGGGACATCCTAAGCTTTCTAAAACGTCAAAGAACACCCTCATAAGGTTAAAATAGAGAGAGATATGCATTGTCAAAGTAGGACAATTTTTGAAAAAAAATGTATGAATCAAACATTGACCAAACTTGGATTTTTTCCAAATGGGCCTATCTTTTCAAGTTTGAAACTCATTCCTAACATGGTACACGACCTCTAATCCCACCCATACATTTTTATACTGTTTATGCTATTTATTTTGATATTTTATTCATTAAAATTCAGAATTAAATAAATAAATAATAGAAATAATGTAAATTTTGATGTGAATCCATTTTGGGCAAGTTTTATGTTGGTTTATGTCAATTTATTTCGTGCAATAACCCTTCAAATATGTCCAGGTTCATCCACGTGTGAAAATGGCATAAAATCATCAAATATGGCATTTTTTTCAAATCTTGATCATGGTCTTAAAACACAACATTATGAGGGAGATTCTTTCCATGCTTTATTGTCTCCTAATTCTCCTCTATAAATATAGAGCCATACAAGCTTGAAAGGGACGAAATTCCTCTCTAAAAGCTCTCAAAAAGCTCTTCAAAAAGCTCTCCAAAAGCTCTTCAAAAAGCTCTCCAGAAATCAAAGAATTGGTGCAAGTCATATCTCGAGGTTCCGGTCTCTCTCAATTGACATCAAGCCTCAAACCATCCTCTTAAAGTCCTCAGGAGTCTTACAAGGCCTAAGAGCAATCCATCACACGCCTAGCACACCCCCATTTGACAATACCGGTTTGGAAAAACTTTAAACTTCGAATCTCTAATTTTAATCACATGTTATGGTATGCTAACGTTTGTTTGAATTTATATAGAACAGTTATGGATGTTTGAATCATAGGTTCCACTCAAGAATCAAAAAACACCATAGTTAGAGCATGAAGCTTTTGAAGATTCGGGCCTAGGGATTTCTGATGATTGCACCCCCTGTTTACTTTTGCTACTAGGCCCATCTTTATTTTCTTGTTTTATTCATTTCATTTATTTCTTTTAATCTCTTTTTTATTTTTATCAATAAACAAATATAAAAATCACATAAAAATAGATTTAGGATTTTTTCTTAATTAAATTATAATTTTGGTAAATTAATTAACTAAACACTTTAACTTTTTTTTTAAATTAAAATTAGTAGAACTTAGGTTTAATTTCATTTCAATTCATTTTCCTTTTCGTAACAAAAATACCAAAAAAACATAGAATTAATTTATTTTATTTAAATTTCATGTTTCTTTAATAATTATCTTTTTTAAATATAGATCTAGATCAATTATTTTTTAACTTAAACCATTTTTATAAATTAAAACAAAAAACAACAAAAAGATTTTTTTATATCTTAGGATTTTTAGACGTCTTTTCAAATTTGCGTGTTTTTATTGTTTCGCACTTCATTTTATTATTGTAACTGTATATTGGGATGTAATAGATGATTAGTAGGACCTTTACCGCTTTTATTTATTTTTTCCCCCAGTTTTGGATATGTACATAATCCCCCTCCCCGAAGCCTTGTAATAGCTAGGTTTTATATTTCTGCACTTTTAAATTACTGCAATTATTAACTGCTAGATGTATGACTAATAGGATTGTATGGAAAGAATAATCAAACATTAGCAAACTTAACACAAGACTAAAATAAATCAACATAACACACCTTGCACATATGCACCCTTAGGGTATACCTCACTTGGTTGCCTCGGAAAATAATGGTCATGTCCCTCTAACATAGGGATACCCTTAGCAAAGACCCTTGGTTAAAGTCATCATAAAAGATCATGGTCCCTTACTGTCCCTCGAGTTGCCTATGGTATATGATCTTGTCCCTCGATGTTGCCTACGAATATATGATGACATTCCCTTTGAAATGCTAAGGTATCCTTACATGTTGCCTTCAATGACCATTACGTCCCTTTCAATAGTCCCTCAAACTCCAACGACGGTGCTACCTATTTCTCAATAGTAGGATAGCGCTGTCTAAAGGAACAAGAATAGAAACGATCTTTTTTTCGAGTAGGTAGATGCTAGTAGGTACTTGCTCAAATCAAACTTTTTCACACAAACACTTTCAAAAAAATTTTCAAAAACAACTTCGTAACACTCTTGAGGACAGAAACAAGGGTTAAAACGAAGTAAAACAAAACTTTTCAAAACAAGCACACACAAGCAATTTCAAAATGAGCAAGTACCTAAGAGCCCATGGAAAACCATGGATAAAAAGGGTGCTAAAACCTTCCCTTTCTATAATCTACCCCCCGTACTCATAAACATCTCGAAAAAGGTTTTTTCTGTTCTTTTTCCTTTTCCTTGTTGGATCAAATAAAAGTCGGTGGAGACTCTTGCTTACCGCGACATTTTACGAACCAAAAATGAAAAACGTAAACCAGTATTAAACAGTCGGTTCTGCCACCGTATCACAAAACTGGTGACTCTGCTGGGGAGTTAAATAAGTGGGGCATACCTTAGGATCTAGGTCACCATAATTGCTTCTCTTGATTGCTTTGTTTGCTTTACTTTTAAGGGTTTTGTTTGGGGTTACTATAGATCCTAACCCGGATCTGGGGATACCTTTTAGGTATGTAGCAATAGACTGTGAGGTAACTGTGCGGCGTAGACTGATACGGTTGAAGCAGTAGCTATGTTGATGTGGCACATTGGTTGGTACCGGTATCCCTTGTGGAGAAACGAGGAGAATACGGGGCTGCTACGTGTGTAGTTAAGCATCAACTGACCTTAGAACCTTTAATTGACCAACATGGCCATTAGAAAGTAGTGAGATAGCCGGCCTCGGTGTAAAGCTGAGAACTGGTTGATACTCAATGCTACACTCATTGAGACCATACTCTCGAGATAGTTTCGGCCGCAAGAAAAGATTGCGTGAGCTGAAATCATGACTGATGGAGGATGGTCACTGATATTGAGATCCTCTAAAACTCGGTTACTATTCTAGGACAGGTTGAACCAACTTAACTTCAAGAGGGTATTACCTTTGACCTCATGCAAGCTTAAACCTAAGACTATTTGTGTGACTTGTGTGCTTTCAGCTTGAACTACTTGTATAGTTTTATTATCTGACAACATGAGTTCCTTATAGGTTTTGTTTACAGTACTTATCCAATAACTTGGATTTCTTTCTGGATTTACTTTCTTACATCACCTCGCACTTTTGCTTAAACGCATAGCATACACATCATAACATCATGCCTTAACATTTCCTTAAACATTTCAAGGATCTCAAGGGTTTGTGGTGCAGGTTATGGTAAATCAAACGTCTAGAAAGGGGCAAAAGGGATTTATTTTCCTCTAGCCAATACCGTCTAAAGATCAAAACACGATAACTTGAGTCAGTGGCTATGACCCACTCGATATGGTGAGCTTGAATCTTGAAGAAGGACTCTTAACGACACGATGTTTCTTCAATCAAGCTGCAATCAAATTCTAACAGTTTCTTGTTTACCCTGCGAGATCCTTGAAAACGTTGCATACATATATCATACATATCATTGCATAATAGGTCTTCAAACTTAAGAAGCTCAGTTCAGGGACATATTCCTAAACCTATCCAATGAGAAGGAAGAGTTGAAAACACTTCTCGTTGGGAATTTGGCCATGAAAAGTCCTGAAGACAATATGGACGAACGGTTGGAACAACTGCAAGCCGAGGTAGATGCAATAAGAACCCAGATGCTAGGGAAGATGGATATTATCCAAGACCTAGCTCGGGGACAAGAAGAGCTGAGAACCATCATCAACCAACTTCATCAAGACAGATACAACAGTATGAAGCAAACAGTCGAGGTCGGGGACCAAGTCATTGATCAACCTCCAAGAAGACAAAAGGTTGGTTTGGTGAAGAATGGACCTTTCCAAATTTCTACTACATCACGGGTCCAACAACAACCTCGACAAAAACAACGAGTTGATCAGAGTAAGCCGAATATGCCCAAAAGGCAATTTACCAAAATCAACATGTCTTTGGCTCAAGCATTGCAACGCCTGTTGAAGGCCAAGTTGGTTATATTAAGGGACTCTCCTAAGAATCCCAACATAGCCTCCCCAAGGTACAATCCTGATGCAAGGTGTGCATACCATTCCAACATCCCCTAGACATGACACCAACAGTTGTTGGGCGTTGAGAAATAAAATTCAAGACCTGATTGATGAAGGAGCGCTAGAATTCGCACAAGACGGTCAGGCTGAGTTCTTCTGCCATCCCTCCAAAGCATACCATTTGAAGTGACAAGTTCTAACAAGAGGGCTTTTCGTTCATTAGAATTTTCAATTTATAATTTTCTTTTGATTGTTTGAACATTTATTCATATCAAACCTCGTTATTTCATCAATGCATTGCACATGTTTGTCTTGAATCAATTCATTCGTATTCAGTATTTCAAAAATGTGTTCTTATTTCCTTTTGTGATATTCAACTCTCGATTAAAAACTCTAAGCCTTAGAGAGAGGATGAAAAAAATGATACCACAATATCTACAGTATGCTTTTGAACAGACCCCGTTGACGATGTACATGCGTTGATTCAAATCCTAAACAATGCAGTTATAAGGAAGATAATCCCTAGTCAACCCCTTCGAGCCAAAGAAGTAGGAGTTTTCTTTTCACACAAATTAAAACCCTTAATCATAACCTAAGGCAGGGTAGTTTCTCAGTTAATTCAGATGCGCATTTAGTCGCAATTCTACTTTATACATAATGAATGGCATCAAAGACATCCTTCCAAAACAAAAGACGATGATGGTTCCCTATAATCATCACGGCTGGCAGTCATTATCTCTCGAAATAAAAGCCCATTAAGTCAAAACTTATGAAGGAGACTTAATAAAAAAACCAGGGCATCCTGCTGACTGTAATCACAAAAAAAACGGTTCAGGCAAAAGACAGGGATAATAAAACCAAAAAAAGAGATTACTACAAATCCTCGGCAAAAAAAAAGATTACAAAATGACTGCCTTTTTCAAGTAAACTTTCAGTATCTAAACCATCACCGGAACATGAAGGGAAATATTCCAAGACTCAAACGGGATCTAAATGCACAATTAACTGAGTATAGGATCGAAGAACATCACGAAGAATGGGTTGGTACAAATAAATTTTGAGTCATTATCCTTTGTTTCTTGAACCGTGAACCAGGCCCCGTTATAACCCTTAAAAGTCCTAGCCGAAGCATGGGTTAGTACGAAAGCATATTATTACAAAAGGTATCCTGACTCCTATAAGGTTTGCTATAAATCCTGAGTTGACATCACACTTTTACAAAAAAAAAACTTGTTTTACTAAAAAATGATTTTTCAAACTTCAAGACAGACATAAGCTTTGCATTCTTAAAATAACATTGTTTGCATATGACTATTTGTTCAACAGAAGAAAAATTCGCATGACGAATATCTAGTGAACAAATACCTTCTCAATAAAAAGGATCACCTCAAGTGGAAAAAACACTTCCAACCAAGGGGCACGACATGATCATTGTCCATCATCTGGGGAAGTCAAGTCAAGATTCAAGGAATCTCTCAAAGATGCTAAATAGCCAGGGGCAGATCTCCATCTGAATCACTTGGGGCATTGGACATGAATTCCAGAAACGAATCTTGTATGATCAAACAAACATCTTCTGGTAGTGTGGAAACACAACACTACCGACAGTGACAACTCCCTACACCCTGAGAGCGTGGACATAGTCAGAAAATACTGCGCATGAACAAACACCCGCTAGGTTGACTGGCCTAGACAAAAAAAAGGGCATCCCGGCGAAACAAAAGGGTTCGGGCAATAATTAGGGATAAAAACAAAAAAGATCTATACACCCGGCAAGCCGAAAACCTGGAAAGGCGGCTTGGGCAAAAAAGGGTATCCCGGTGGACTGAAAATCTGAAAAGACAGTCCAGGAAAAAGTTAGGGATTAAAGCGTACGACTATGTCCGGTCAACTCGTCACTTGCCTATCAGTAGAAGACTTATCATTTCGATCGGCAGTTACCAAGCACCTCATAAGTTGGGATAACACTCAAGGCACAAGGCCTCCGCAGGAACTCTCTCCAGCAGGTACAGGGGAAGAAGAGTCTTGATACAAAGTCATTATCGTATCCTCAGCATGCGTCCTAGTAACATCCACACTCCCCATATAGTTGAGGCAACCAAAGTTTTGATCTCTGGCTCCCCAAATAGGAGTTACTTTCCCCAGCCAAGCTCTTTCGGAGAACCGAAGTCTATATTCCCCAGCCGAATTTTGTAATCGCAAGCGGTTCATAAAGATTTCTCCCGAACAGAGTTTATTTCTCTGAATACAGAAGCTCAATCCCCGACAGAGTTTATCCCTTCAGCTATGGAAGCTTCTCTCTCCAACAGAATTATTCCCCCGCAGAGTTGTTCTCAAGCAGAGTATCTCCTCGGCAGAATATCCATAAACAAGGGGCAAATCCCCAGCATAGTCATCTCTGGTTCACCATCTCCAGCGGAAGTAGAAGAACCACTTTTTCTACGACAGTCAGGAACTCAATTTCCATTACTCTCCAACAACAGTCAGGGATTTATTTTCCCAAACTTGGATGTGCCACAATAGCATTTCATGTTCATATATCATGACGTGCACATACATATTTCATACGACATAATCTCATTTATTTTGATAACATCATCATACAATGCATGTCATGCATCATATACGATTAATCATGTACCTTTTCAGGAAAGATGATTATCATCAACAACTTCCAGCAAGTTCAAGATTAGCTCCAGAAACTAAACAGAGTAATTATCTGCACAATCAAATGAAGCTTTACACGGGTTCGTCACGAAGCAATCTTACACGGGTTTCTCCTAAATGCAGCTTTACACGGGTTCGTCACGAAGCAATCTTACACGGGTTTCTCCTAAATGCAGCTTCACACGGGTTTATCCAGAAAAATCTTACACAGGTCTTTTCTCATACATTTCCAAATAAATTTTTACACGAACTTATCCCGAAATAACCTTACCCAGGTTCCTCCTGAAGTTTTACACAAAATTATCACGAAATAACCTTACCCAGGTTCCTCCTGAAGTTTTACACAAACTTATCACAAAGTAACCTTACCCAGGTTCCTCCTGAAGTTTTACACGAACTTATCACAAAGTAACCTTACCCAGGTTCCTCCTGAAGTTTTACACAAACTTATATCAAAGTAACCTTACCCCAGTTCATTTTGAAGTTTTAAACGAACTTATCACAAAGTAACCTTACCCAGGTTCCTCTTGAAGTTTTACATAGACTTAGCCCAAAGTAACCTTACCCAGGTTTCTGCCGAAGTTTTACACGGACTTATCCCGAAGTAACCCTACCCAGGTTCCTCCTAAAGCCCTACACAGACTCCTCACAAAGCAACCTTACCTAGGTTCCTTCTCAGTTCAGATGCAGTTTTACCCAAACTCCTCACAAAGCAACCTTACCCAGGTTCCTTCTCAGTTCATATGCAGTTTTACCCAAACTCCTTACAAAGCAACCTTACCCAGGTTCCTTCTCGGTTCAGATGCAGTTTTATCCAAACTCCTCACGAAGAAACCTTACTCAGGTTCCTTCCCATAATCCCTACTATCCAGGTTCATTCTCATAACCTTACCATCCAAGTTTCTTTTCTCTTATCTCCAGACAGTAGTCCACAACACTGTAAGACCTGGACCTAATCAAACACGATCGGCTTCACCTTTCCACAGTAGGTCGCGATGCAGCCTATACACGACCAGATAGGAGTTCATTTTCACCTCCCCGACTAAGAGATGATTCCCCAGTAGAATAACGGACGACTGAAGCTCCTAAAATTCTATTTCTCTCAAGACAGAGACCGACATTCCCCAGCGAAATCCTCCTCAACAACAGGTATACGGGCTCTCGCAAAGGAATCTCTTATGTGATCAACACTTATTATGATGGCATCTTTAAGCCCATTTTCTGTCATTAACTTCCAAATGGCATCTATAAGCCCATTCTCGAAATCGCAAGGCCATTACCACTTCATGCGAGTGCAAATTTCTGGGCACTCTAGTGTTCAATCATCTTCCACCTTCGGATCACGAAAGGCAAGCAAGCCAATATACATCCTCGGGTTTAAGAAGATTGAACAGGGGAAGCTGTTGTACCCCAAAATTTGCCCTCCCATATTTCTCAATACATTTCAAGTAAGGTCTTCCAATTTCCCAAGGAAGTCCAAGAGTTGACCAGACAAACTCTCTCCTAAAGGCAGTCTACCTCAAATTAGGGTTTCATTTTGCATTAAGATGTTTGAGTCCAAAGGGTCCCAAATGCTCACTATTGTCCTAATATGTTCTCAATATCATCCATGTCAAGTTTCAAGCCTTGCAGAGGAAGTTTGCTCAGTCAATTGCTCAAAGGCCTGAAAGTCGACTATGCTAGAGCAAAAGTCAACTGTGGCCCACATACAGTCAAACTTCATGATTTTTGGTCAACATCCTAATTTTGAAGTATTATTCATCATTTGATCAAGGGTTGATCATGATTCCTCAAGGATTGCTCACAATTCATCAAAACCCAAAAGTTGCTAAATTAGGGTTTTGTGGGAAAAGTCAACTCAACTTTGACCAAGCATAACTTTCTTATACTTTAACATAAATGACCCATCCAAAGCTCATTTTGAATAGGATGTAATTCCCTACAATTCATCTTCAGATCCCAAGTTCAAAATATGCACTCACAAGAAGATATAAATTTGGACATTATAGGTCATTTTGAAAAGTCAACAAAAATACCTTTTGGGTCAAAGCTTCTTACATGAACATGGAAGATCCAATTGAGATGAAACAAAAAAGGTTGCTTAGGGAACATCCTAAGCTTTCTAAAAAGTCCAAGAACACCCTCATAAGGTTAAAATTGAGAGAGATATGTATTGTCAAAGTTGGACAATTTATGAAAAAAAATGCATGAAGCAAATATTGACCAAACTTGGATTTTTTTTCCAAATGGGCCTATCTTTTAAAGTTTTAAACTCATTCCTAACAAGGTCCGCGACCTCTAAGCCCACCCATACATTTTTCTACTATTTATGCTATTTATTTTGATATTTTATTCATTATAATTCAGAATTAAATAAATAAATAATAGAAATAATGTAAATTTTGATGTGAATCCATTTTGGGCAAGTTTTATGCTGGTTTATGTCAATTGATTTCGTGTAATAACCCTTCAAATATGTCCAGGTTCATCCACATGTGAAAATGGTATAAAATCATCAAATATGGCATTTTTTTTAAATCTTGATCATGGTCTTAAAACACAACATTATGAGGGAGATTCTTTCCATGCTTTCTTGTCTCCTCATTCTAATCTATAAATATAGAGCCATACAAGCTTGAAAGGGACGAAATTCCTCTCTAAAAAGCTCTCAAAAATCTCTTCAAAAAGCTCTCCCGAAATCAAAGAATTGGTGCAAGTCATATCTCGAGGTTTTGGTCTCTCTCAATTAACATCAAGCCTCAAACCATCCTCTTTAAGTCCTCAGGTATCTTACAAGACCCAAGAGCAATCCATCACACGCCTAGCACCCCCCCATTTGACAATACCGGTTTGGTAAAATTTTAAACTTCGAATCTCTAATTTTAATAACATTTTATGGTATGCTAACGTTTGTTTGAGTTTATATAGAACAGTTATGGATGGTTGAATCATAGGTTCCACGCAAGAATAAAAAAACACCATAGTTAGAGCATGAAGCTTTCGAAGATTCGGGCCTAGGGATTTCTGATGATTGCACCCCCTGTTTACTTTTACTACTAGGCCCATCTTTATTTTCTTGTTTTATTCATTTCACTTATTTCTTTTAATCCCTTTTTTTTATTTTTATCAATAAGAAAATATAAAAATCACATAAAAATAGATTTAGGATTTTTTCTTAATTAAATTTTAATTTTGGTAAATTAATTAACTAAACACTTTAAGTTTTTTTTTAAAATTAAAATTAACAGAACTTAGGTTTAATTTCATTTCAATTCATTTTCCTTTTCGTAACAAAAATACCAAAAAAACATAGAATTAATTTCTTTTATTTAAATTTCATGTTTCTTTAATAATTATCTTTTTTAAATATAGATCTAGATCAATTATTTTTTAACTTAAACCATTTTTATAAATTGAAACAAAAAACAACAAAAATATTTTTTTTATATCTTAGGATTTTTAGACGTCTTTTCAAATTTGCTCAAATCAAACTTTTTCACACAAACACTTTCAAATTAGTTTTTAAAAACAACTTCGTAACACTCTTGAGGACATAAACAAGGGTTAAAACGAAATAAAACAAAACTTTTCAAAACAAGCACACACAAGAAATTTCAAAATGAGCAAGTACCTAAGAGCCCATGGAAACCCATGGATAGAAAAGGTGCTAACACCTTCCCTTTCTATAATCTACCCCCCGTACTCAGAAACATCTCGAAAAACATTTTTTCTGTTCTTTTTCCTTTTCCTTGTTGGATAAAATAAAAGTCGGTGGCGACTCTTTCTTACCTTGACATTTTGCGAACAAAAAACGCAAAATGCAAACCAGTATTAAACAGTCGGTTCTGCCACCGTATCACACTTGTCGTAGTACTTCCTATCATGTGCTCATAGAATGGTCGTTGCAGGGTACTCATAAACATATCAATGTGTTCTCTCTCCATGAGTGGAGGTTGAACCCTCGCAGCCAACTCACGCCATTTCTGAGCGTATTCCTTGAAAGATTCTCTTGGTCCTTGTGACAAATTCTGTAATTGAGTGTGATTAGGCGTCATATCCACATTGTACTGATAATGTTTGACAAAAGCCTGAGCAAGATCGCTCTAGTAACGAATATGGGTTTTCTCCAACTTCATGCACCACTCCAGGGATGCCCTAGATAGGCTATCCTGGAAAAAATGAATCAAAAGCCCCTGATCCTCAGTATGTGCCGACATCTTTCAGAAATAAGCAGTTGCATGAGTAACAGGACATGGCGTTTCGTTGTACTTTTCAAATACAGGAGGGTTGAACTTTGGAGGAACTTTCACTCCAGACACCAACCCGATATCATTAGAATCCATACCAAGGACTCCTTGACCATCCACAGCCTTCAAACGTTCTTCCAACAACCGATACTTCCTATCCTCAACCTGAACTTCAGGCTCTGAACGCCGAACAGAAAACTGATCTTCATCCTGGTCAAAGTCATAATCCTGCTCCTGATAGCCCCTTACACCGCCCGGATTATCTCTTCTGTTTCCCACGAGACGAGGTCCAGGGGATGGGGGAAACTTCCCTACTTTGCGCACAAAAGGGTTTCTGGGCATCCCGTGAAATTTTCCAACAGGCTGATCTTGCACATCCCTCAATTGTAATGCCCGTAATTTAATTAATTATTTAATTAAATTATTTTTAGAATATTTTTGAGGTTGTGTTATAATTAAATTGGATTTATTTTATTAAGTGGAGAAATAATAATATATTAGAGGTATTATATTATTATCTGGTGAAATAATATTAGAAGTGTAATATTATCAAGGTGGGCTTAATTTGAGATAGTAGATGTAATAAGGGGGTGTAATTTTGGATCCCACTAAGGAATAATAGAATATTAGATTATTTTATTATTTGTGAGAAGGTAGAGAAGAAAGAAGCAGTAGAAGAAAATAAGGATTTGGAAGAGAACGTGAAGCTGCTGGAAAAAGTGGAAAACGACAATAATGAAGATTCAACCCGGAAATTGTAGAGTGACCTTCAATCCAAAGTAAGGGTGGGGTTCTGACTTTATAATTGGGTTCATGATGTTTGATATATGGGGTTAGCGGTGATTGCTGTTTGTTCTTGAATTGGATGTATTATGAATGATGTATGATAAAAATTTGATGAATTTTGATGAATAAGAATGTTAGTATGTTGTTTGATCGATGGAGTAATAGAGTATAATGTTAAGTGATGAATTATTCTATTTAAAATAAGATTTGCAGGGATGTAACATAATTCCCGTAGCGAAATTACAGAAGAAAACGCAGAAAGTTATGCAGACTGTAGCAGGATGCGTCGACCCCAAACTGGATGTGTCGATACATGAAGGGTGTTAGACTCAGGATGAGTCGATACAAGGAGGGCTTGCATCGATGCATGATAGTTACGAGACTCAGTATGAGTCGACACGAAGAGAGGATGTGTCGATACATGAGTGTGTGAGACTCAGGATGAGTCGACGGGTGAGATGCATGTGTCGATACATGCTGTGTTTAGAAATCAGGATGAGTCGATCCACAAGGCTTTGCGTCGACCCATGTTGTAAAGGAGAAGTAGGATGAGTCGATCCATAAGGTTTTGTGTCGACCCATAAGGTCTGATTTTTGACAGAATCGGTTTTTAATTGCTGTAACTTGAGTTGTAGGATGCTGTTAGAGATGCCGTTTGAAGCGTTGTTTTACTAACGCGATGAACTTTATTCTAGATGATTTAGATGATGATTAAGAAGGGTAATCTAGTAACCAATTTAAGATTTAGAATTAATTCTCGTGAATGATCGTGGTGATGGTTTTTGGAAAGAATGATGAACATAAGATGTTTAGAGGTGGCTGTTAGAATTATGACAGTAGGATTTAGTGGCAGTAAGGATGTAAAATTTCAGAATGACAATATGGATTATGTATTATTGATATACAACTGAGTTATTAATGATATGTGGTTAATAAAGTGGTGTTCGATAATCTATGATGAACAAATGACGTTTGATAAATAAATGATGTTTAATAAAGTATTTTGAGATGTTTATGAGATGCTGTAATTGAGACGTTGTGATTTTGAGATGTTAATTGAAATTTTTTGAGATGTTTATGAGATGCTGTAATTGAGATGTCATGATTTTGAGATGTTAATTGAGATGTTTTCAGATGTGTTTTGAGATGCTATAATTGAGATGTTGTGATTTTGAGATGTTAATTGAGATGTTTTGAGATGTGTTTTGAGATGATTTGGGTGTTGTTATTACATTCATGATGAGTCGTATACATTGCATTTTTGAGATTGAGCTTATGCTCGTTGAGATGGCCTGGATTGGAAAATTTTGAGATGAAGGCTATGCCTTGTTGATGCCTCTATTAATTGGCAGATTTTTGAGATGGGAGTTCTGCTCCAATGGTACCACATGCATTTGCATAGTTCTGAGTCGCATTATATGATTTAATAATGAAGTATATTTGATGTTGATGAATGAGTATATATGCTATAATTATTGTTGATTATGAGATGAGAAGTGGTGATATTATTGATCTGATTTAATATATTAATTATCATGCGCTTTATTATATTGTTAGATATCTCACCCCTTCTGTTTGAATGTTGCCCTTATGTTGGTAACGTGCAGGTAATATAGAGTGAAGGCTGTATACTTTCAATAGTTCGAGTCGGTGTCATTGCTCTGATATGTAACACTCGGGGGGATGAACGTTTGCTGATTTTTGATCGTTTATTTTCAGCTGTTGAATTTTGAATTGATTATTATTAAATATGAGATATTTTGAAGTTGCTGAATTGTTAGAGATGTTATTAAGAATTCCACTGTGTAGTTGTTAAATTATTTTATTAAAGATGTTATGACGATGGTTCATCCGATGTTTTAAAAGTGTTATATATGCATGATGAATGCAATGAATTTGTTAGAAGAATTTGTGACGTCCCGATTCATCTGTATGATTGAAATTTTATAACTCTGATTTATTTTGCATAATTGCTTGGGGTAGAATTGGGGTGTTACAAAGTTGGTATCAGAGTAAAAGGTTGGTCCGACCTTGTTATCAAGTCGTAGTTTTCTAACAATTGAGTATTGTTATTTTGATGTTCTATTCGTTGTTTATGTTGTAGTGAGAAGTTGAGATGGCCGGGAGGAATGATGCTGTTCTTGCTGCTGCTTTAGAAGCAATTACTCATGCGATGGAAAATCATCCGAATGCTGACGAGAATGCTGGATCTCGTAGCTTGGCGACTTTCCAGAGAGAGAATCCACCTACGTTCAAGGGAAAATATGATCCTGACGGAGCATTGGAATGGTTGAAAGAGAATGAGAGGATCTTTCGCGTGATGACTGGTGGCTAGAGACTTGTCAGAAGTTGGAAGCTGCAGGTGAGAATGTCACTTGGGCTGTGTTCCGTAGGTAGTTTTTGAGAAAGTATTTTCCTGAAGATGTCTGTGGTAAGAAAGAAATTGAGTTCCTTGAGCTGAAGCAAGGAAATCTGTCAGTTGTTGAGTATGCTGCCAAGTTTGCTGAGTTGGCCAAGTTTTATCCGCATTACGCTGAGGAAAATGCTGAGTTTTCGAAGTGTATTAAGTTTGAGAATGGGTTACGCCGAGATATTAAGAAGGCAGTTGGATACCAGAAGATCCATGTCTTTGCTGATTTGGTTGATAGCTGTAGGATTTATGAGGAAGATAATAATGCTTATTACAAGATTATCAGTGAGAACAGGGGTAAGCACCCACAGAATCGTGGTAAACCTTATGATACCCCAGCTGGTAAGGGTAAGTAGAGAGTTGCTCATGATCAGAGGACTAGTGGGGGAGATGCTCCTGCTGGTGTGATTTGTTTTAAGTGTGGGAAACCTGGATACAAGAGTAATGTGTGCACTACTGAAGTGAGGAGGTGTTTCCGTTGTGGCAAGAATGGACATGTTGTATCTGAGTATGAACACAAGAGTGTGGTTTGTTTTAACTGTAAAGAAGAAGGGCACATTGGTAGCCAGTGTCCGAAGCCGAAGAGGGCTCAGTCAAGTGGTAAAGTGTTTGCTTTGGTTGAGGATCAGACAGCTGCCGAGGATGGACTTATTAGAGGTACATGTTTCATTAATAATACTCCTTTAATAACTATTATTGATACTGGTGCTACGCATTATTTTATTTCCGCTGATTGTGTTGAGAGATTTGGTCTTGTGTTGTCTTCTTTGAATGGAGAAATGGTCGTCGATACTCCAACCAAGGGGTCGGTGACTACTTCTTTTATGTGTGCTAAGTGTCCCTTGTCGATCTTTGACAGAGACTTTGTTATTGATTTGATTTGTTTATCGCTAAGAGGTTTGAATGTAATTTTGGGTATGAACTGGTTAGAGCATAACTGTGTTCATATTAACTATTATGACAAGTCGGTGAGGTTTTCTACTCTTGAGGAAGATGAAGACGGTTTGTTGTCTGCTAGACAATTGATAAAGTTGATGCAAGAGGAAGTACATATGTTTTCGTTGATGGCATCGCTATTTGTAGAGACCCAAGCTGTAATTGAGGAATTGCAGGTGGTGTGTGAATTTCCTGAAGTTTTCCATGATGAGATTCCTGATGTACCGCCAGAGAGAGAAGTTGAATTTGCTATTGATCTTGTAACTGGTACCAGACCTGTGTCTATGGCACCATACATGATGTCTGCATCCGAGTTGTCAGAATTGAAGAATCAAATGGAAGAGTTACTTGAGAAGAGGTTTGTAAGGCCAAGTGTATCGCCGTGGGGAGCTCCAGTGTTGTTAGTGAAGAAGAAAGATGGAAGTATGAGGATTGGTCTTGATTATAGACAGTTGAACAAGGTGACGATTAAGAACAAGTATCTGCTTCCAAGAATAGATGACTTGATGGACCAATTGGTGGATGCTCGTGTGTTTAGTAAGATTGATTTGAGGTCGGGTTACCATCAGATTAAAGTGAAGGATAAAGATATTCAGAAGATGGCTTTCATAACGCGTTATGGACATTACGAGTATTCGGTGATGCCTTTCGGTGTTACTAATGCGCCAGGAGTATTCATGGAATATATGAATCGTATCTTTCATACTTATTTGGATCGGTTTGTAGTTCTAATCATCGATGATATTTTGATTTACTCTAAGTCAGAAGAAGAGCATGCTGAACATTTAAGAGTAGTATTGCAAATTCTGAAAGAGAAGAAGTTGTATGAAAAGTTGTCCAAGTGTGATTTCTGGCTGAAAGAGGTTAGTTTTATTGGTCATGTGATTTTAGGTAGTGGCATTACTGTAGATCCATCGAAGGTTGATGTTGTGTTGCAATGGGAAACTCCGAGGTCAGCTACGGAGATTAGAAGCTTCTTGATATTAGCTGGTTATTATAGAAGTTTTATTTAAGGGTTTTCTAAGTTGTCACTCCCGTTGACTAAGTTGACTTGTAAAGGTAGAGCTTTTGTTTGGGATGTTCAGTGCGAAGAAAATTTTACGGAATTGAAGAAGAGGTCGAGGTCGGCTCTGATTTTGACGTTGCCTAATCCAGGAGAGCCTTTTGTGGTGTATTGTGATGCTTCTAAGATGGGTTTAGGAGGTGTGCTTATGCAGAATGGTAAGGTAGCTGCTTATGCGTCAAGGCAGTTAAGGACTCATGAGAAGAACTATCCTACGCATGATTTAGAACTTGCTGCTGTTGTTTTTGTGTTGAAGATTTGGAGGCATTATCTTTATGGTTCTAGATTTGAAGTGTTTAGTGACCATAAGAGATTGAAGTATCTGTTTGATCAGAAGGAGTTGAATATGAGGCAACAAAGATGGTTAGAATTGTTAAAGAATTATGATTTTAGTTTGAATTATCATCCAGGAAAGGCGAATGTGGTAGCTGATGCATTGAGTCGAAAGACTTTACATATGTCAGCAATGATGATTAAAGAGTTGGAATTGATTGAGAAGTTCATATATATGAGCTTAGTTTGCGAGGTTACTCCGCAGAGTGTTATGTTGGGTATGTTGAAGATTAATAATGAATTTCTAGACAGTATCAGAGAAGCTCAGAAGTTGGATGTGAAACTGGTAGATTTGATGGTTGGGATTGATCAATCTAAGAATAATGATTTTAAGCTAGACACGCAAGGTGTGTTGAGATTTCGTAATCGGATTTGTATTACTGATGATGCTGATATGAAGAAAGTGATACTTTAAGAGAGTCATAGAAGTAAGTTGAGTATTCATCCAGGAGCTACAAAGATGTATCAAGATTTGAAAGGTTTGTTTTGGTGGCCTGGGATGAAGAGTGATGTGGCTCAATTTGTGTATGCATGTTTGACTTGTCAGAAGTCAAAAGTTGAACATCAGAAGCCTGCAGGATTGATGCAACCGTTGGAAGTTCAAGAATGGAAATGGGATAGCATTTCAATGGACTTCGTGATGGGGTTACCGAATACTTTAAGAGGACATGATTCGATTTGGGTGATTGTTGATAGGCTTACAAAGTCAGCTCATTTTATTCCTATTAACATCAGTTTTCCAGTGTCGAAGTTGGCTGAGATTTATATTAGTGTGATTGTGAAACTACATGGTGTTCCTTTGTGCATTATGTCAGATAGAGATCCAAGATTTACTTCTGATTTTTGGAAGAGTTTGCAAGAAGCATTGGGTTCTAAGTTGAGGTTGAGTTCAGCGTATCATCCTCATACAGATGGTCAGACTGAACAGACTATTCAATCGTTGGAGGACTTGTTGAGGGCATGTGTTCTTCAGCAGGGAGGTTCGTGGGATACTTATCTTCCGTTGATAGAGTTCACGTATAATAACAGTTACAATTCTAGTATTGGGATGGCACCTTTTGAAGCATTGTATGGTCCAAGATGTAGAACTCTGTTATGTTGGCATGAATCTGGTGAGAGTGTAGTACTTGGACCTGAACTTGTTCGTGAGACTACCGAGAAGGTGAAGTTGATTCGAGAAAAGATGAAAGCTTCGCAAAGTAGACAGAATAGTTATCATGACAAGCGAAGGAAAGATTTAGAATTTCAAGCCAGTGATCATGTGTTTTTGAGAGTTACACTTGTGACTGGTTTTGGGCGAGTATTGAAGTCTAAGAAGCTCACTTCTAGTTTTATTGGACCGTATCAGATTTCAGAGAGAGTGGGGAATGTTGCTTATAGAGTGGCTTTACCGCCTAATCTTTCGAATTTGCATGATGTGTTTCACGTGTCGCAACTTCGGAAGTATATTTCAGATCCATCTCATGTGATTCATATGGACGATGTGCAAGTACAGGATAATCTTACCGTGGAGACGATGCCTGTACGGATCGCGGATCGTGAAATGAAGACTCTAAGGGGAAAAGAGATTGCTTTGGTTAAAGTGGTTTGGATAGAATCTGCAGGAGAAAGCATGACTTGGGAGTTGGAGAGCAAGATGCGAGACTCCTATCGTGAATTGTTTGATTGAGGTAAATTTTCGAGGACGAAAATATTCTAAGTGGGGGAGAGTTGTAACGCCCGTAATTTAATAAATTATTTAATTAAATTATTTTTGGAATATTTTTGAGGTTGTGTTATAATTAAATTGGATTTATTTTATTAAGTGGAGAAATAATAATATATTAGAGGTATTATATTATTATGTGGTGAAATAATATTAGAAGTGTAATATTATCAAGGTGGGCTTAATTTGAGATAGTAGATGTTATAAGGGGTGTAAGTTTGGAGCCCACTAAGGAATAATAGAATATTAGGTTATTTTATTATTTGTGAGAAGGTAGAGAAGAATGACGCAGTAGAAGAAAATAAGGATTTGGAAGAGAACGTGAAGCTGCTGGAAAAAGTGGAAAACGACAAGAACGAAGATTCAACCCGAAAATTGTAGAGCAACCTTTAATCCAAGGTAAGGGTGTGGTTATGACTTTATAATTGGGTTCATGATGTTTGATATATGGGGTTAGAGGTGATTGCTGTTTGTTCTTGAATTGGATGTATTATGAATGATGTATGATAAAAATTTGATGAATTTTGATGAATAAGAATGTTAGTATGTTGTTTGATCGATGGAGTAATATAGTATAATGTTAAGTGATGAATTATTATTTTTATAATAAGATTTGTAGGGCTGTAACATAATTCCCGTAGTGAAATAACAGAAGAAAATGCAGAAAGTTATGCAGACTGTAGCAGGATGCATCGACTCCAAACTGGATGTGTCGATACATGAAGGGTGTTAGACTCAGGATGAGTCAATACAAGGAGGGCTTGCATCGATGCATGATAGTTACGAGACTCAGTATGAGTCAACACGAAGAGAGGATGTGTCGATACATGAGCGTGTGAGACTCAGGATGAGTCGACCGGTGAGATGGATTTGTCGATACATGCTGCGTTTTGAAGTCAGGATGAGTCGATCCATAGGGTTTTGCATCGACCCATGTTGTAAAGGAGAAGTAGGATGAGTCGATCCATAAGGTTTTGTGTCGACCCATAAGGTCTGATTTTTGACAGAATCAGTTTTTAATTGTTGTAACTTGAGTTGTAGGATGTTGTTTGAGATGCCGTTTGAAGCGTTGTTTTACTAACGCGATGAACTTTATTCTAGATGATTTAGATGATGATTAAGAAGGGTAATTCTAGTAACCAATTTAAGATTTAGTTAATTCCTATGAATGATCGTGGTCATGGTTTTTGGACAGAATGATGAACATGAGATGTTTAGAGGTGGCTATTAGAATTATGACAGTAGGATTTAGTGGCAGTAAGGATGTAAAATTTCAGAATGACATTATGGATTACTGTATTATTGATATACAACTGATTTATTAATGAGATGTGGTTAATAAAGTGGTGTTCGATAATCTATGATGAACAAATGACGTTTGATAAATAAATGATGTTTAATGAATTATTTTGAGATGTTAATGAGATGCTGTAATTAAGATGTTGTGATTTTGAGATGTTAATTGAGATGTTTTGAGATGTTTATGAGATGTTGTAATTGAGATGTTGTGATTTTGAGATGTTAATTGAGATGTGTTTTGAGATGCTGTAATTGAGATGTTGTGATTTTGAGATGTTAATTGAGATGTTTTGAGATGATTTGGGTGTTGTTATTACATTCATGATGAGTCACATACATTTCATTTTTGAGATGGAGCTTATGCTCGTTGAGATGGCCTGGATTGGCAAATTTTGAGATGAAGGATGTGCCTTGTTGATGCCTCTATTAATTGGCATATTTTTGAGATGGGAGTTCTGCTCCAAAGGTACCACATGCATTTGCATAGTTTTGAGTCGCATTATATGATTGAATAATGAAGTGTATTTGATGTTGATGAATGATTATATATGCTGTAATTATTGTTGATTATGAGATGAGAAGTGGTGATATTATTGATCTGATTTAATATATTAATTATCATGCCCTTTATTATATTGTTAGATATCTCACCCCTTATGTTTGAATGTTGCCCTTATGTTGGTAACGTGCAGGTAATCGAGAGTGAAGGCTGTATACCTTCAATAGTTCGAGTCGGTGTCATTGCTCTGATATGTAACATTCGGGGGGATGAACGTTTGCTGATTTTTGATCGATTATTTTCAGTTGTTGAATTTTGAATTGATTATTATTAAATATGAGATATTTCGAAGTTGCTGAATTGTTAGAGATGTTATTAAGAATTCTGCTGCGTAGTTGTTGAATTATTTTATTAAAGATGTTATGACGATGGTTCATCTGATGTTTTAAAAGTGTTATATATCCATGATGAATGCAATGAATTTGTTAGAAGAATTTGTGACGTCCTGATTCATCTGTATGATTGAAATTTTATAACTCTGATTTATTTTGCATAATTGCTTGGGGTAGAATTGGGGTGTTACACCAATCCTACAGAAATGTCCTGATAGAGCCCTTGATTTCCACCATCCCCTGGATAGTGGCGCTGGTTGTTGACAATGGCAGCTAGTTCCTCCTGTCGGCGATTCACATTGGTGATGACCTCCATGAACTGGGTCATTTGAGTAGCCATCTGGGCCCTCATTTCAGCGAGTTTAGCTTGAACTTGTTCCATCTGTCTTGGCAAATTGTTTCTGGTGGAATACCGATGAGTAGTCATCTTGAATTCTGAATAAGAAAAGCAGAAGAATAAGAATACTGTCTTGAGATAACCTTTAATGTTATGAAATGCATGATGTGCATGATATGTTTGTCATTTCCAGGTATTCAAGAGTCCTTTTATTCATTAATCACGGCGTGTAACCAAAGATCAATCATACAATCAAGGGAAGAAAAAGGACAATGAGACAAACACTTCAATTATTTACAAACAAAAGAAACGATGTTCGAGTGACTTAGGACATTTAAGAGTGTAATGATAAACAACAAAATACGTATTTCAAAGTAAACTTAACAAAAAAACTAAATAATAAACAAAAAACGGTCCCTTCCAACAATCCTGGGGGTGACCAAATAGACCAAAGGTAAGTAACAAAACTAAATCTTCGGAACAAGACACGCTTCAAGGTGTTCACAATAATCTTCAAGCCTGGATTTCTCTTTCAAAAGTTGCGATGCGACTACCTTGATTTCTTGAAACCGATCCTCTGCGACACGCTTCTGGGCTATTTCCTTCTTAAGCTGAGCATCTTTGTCTTTGAGCTGTTTCTCCAAGTTTTGAATCTTCTTCCTGTAGCTATTCTTAGATGCCTGAAGCTTCTGGCACTCTTGCTGGGTCTTACTCAACTCTTCTTCCATTTAAGCATGAGACCTCTTCCTAAAACTGGTTGCATCAGAAGTTTCCCCTTGAGCTTCTTTGAGTTTGAGAGCTAATCAGCCCTTTCTTGATCTACCCAATAAAGTTTCATCCCTTCCTCACGGCCTTTTGCACGAAGTTGAATATTCTCAACATGAACCTGGGTGAACACCTCGGTAGGCATCGTGTTACTCAGAACAGTAGGAGGTTGCTCACATATAAGTGCCAACCTTGCAAATGGTAACCGTAAAATCTTAACCCTAGCTCTAATCCACTCCAAGTAAGGAACTCTAGCAATAGGAACCTTCTTGCCCAAAGTAGCTCTATCCTTCTTGTGAATTCTCTTCCAAGCACTTGTCACTCTTTTCAACATCACATGATCACCTCCTCTAACAAAATACATTGATTCAGACACCTCCTCAACCTTCGGCGGTCCATCCATTGCATATCCCAATTGACGATAAGCAAGCACATGATTATAGTTGATACATCCCTTAGTTCCTATGAGGGGAACATTAGGGAAATCTCCCCAGCTAGTGATGATACTTCGTACTTCCCCCATGTCATAATTCTAACGAATATCAAATGAAGTGAGGTTGACGAGTCTGGATGACCATCGGAGAGAATGTTTGGTATCCACGAAAGGGCCACTTATCGGTAGGTGCAACTTAAGTAAATGTATGTCTGGTGGGCTCTTCAACACAAACTGAATCAAACTCATCTGACAGAAGGCTAGCCATTTCTAATGGAAAGAAGACTCTCGAATGTCCCTGGAAGATGACATGCGTATGCTAGTTATTTTTTTTTATACATCATTTTTTAGAAATAAATATGCTATGATGCAACATGACAGGATCAAAGTTTCACACTGGATAACGGATGGACCATTACAGAACAACACCACTTAAGATCAAAAGAAAAATCCCAAAGATTCAAAACTAACATGGGAACCCGAGTCACCTTCGCAACACAAAGTCACCAACAGTACCTGTACCTGTAAGAAAAGTTTTTCCGCCCCTCTCACGGGTGTAGTCTATGTCAGGGTAAGGTTAAAATCCAAATCAGAGTACAAGAGCTCGAATGTCGATATCATCATAAGATAACACCTACCCGAACTACCTCTGAAGTCATGGGTCTCATGGTTAGGTCTACAAAGCATCCGCCTCATAGCTGCCATGGCCACTCTATTCCTAGTTCCTATGGAATTCACTCATAGCCTAGGTATGAGGCCTTTTACCTCATGGAACAACCCACCCACCAAGAAATCCAGAATCTGAAAAGTTCAGCCAAATCCAATATGCAGAAAGTAAAACGCACATAGGATGCAATGCAAACAGATAAATATGCAAAGCGGTAAAATAAACACCCAAAAAAAAAGATAAGAAAACAAACAAGAGCTAGGATCGACTCCGGGATGGACCAGCAAGAGGTCAATCTATCCCCAGTGAAGTCTCCAGCTGGAACCGCCTGGCTGAACCTGTCATCTGGATGTAATGAAACATCAATGAAGTCGCCACCGAACGTCTTTTATCCCGCCGAAAGGGAAAGGTAAACATCGCGAAAACCTGGAAAGGGAGAAATCACGGTCTTCCGACCGAGAGATCGGGTATGGGAGTGTGTTACGCGAGGGGAAGGTGTTAGCACTCCATAGGCCCGTAGTACTCTATGGTATCCACTCTTGTTGTCTAATCTAATGGGTGTGGTCAAATCCTATGTCTATGTCTTAAAGCTAAAAAGGGAATGCATGCAAAAGAAAAATAAAACAACGTAGGAAAAATAAAAAGTTATGCTCGGTTCGACCCTACCCCTTTGCCTACGTATCCCTTTTAAGGAATCAGAGCAGCCGTAGTTCGGCTCATATATTTTGGTTGGTTTGTGTTTTTTAGTTAAGACAACAAAAACAGTCAATATGGCAAAACATCAAATAAAACAACAAACAAATGAGATGGTAAAACATCGGCATAATAATAACAAAGTAACATGTCAAAGATGGAAAATCATCAATAAAACGGATGACAAAACATCACACCTAACAATGATATTGAGAATCAAAGTAGGATAACAAACATATGTGATGGTGAAACATCGGCTTCAAACAAATCTTCGATGGTGAAACACCGGCTAAAAGATAACAAGGCATCATGGAAAAGATGGCGAAACATCAAATGATAAAACATCACACCTAACATTGATATTGAGAATCAAAGTAGGATAACAAACATGTGCGATGGCGAAACATCGGCTAAAAGATAACAAGGTATCATGGCAAAGATGTTGAAACATCAAATGAAACATCACACCTAACAATGATATTGAGAATCAAAGTAGGATAACAAACATGTGCGATGGAGAAACATCGGCTTCAAGTAAATGTGCGATGGTGAAACATCGGCTAAAAGATAACAAGGTATCATGGCAAAGATGGCGAAACATCAAATGAAACATCACACCTAACAATGATATTGAGAATCAAAGTAGGATAACAAACATGTGCGATGGCGAAACATCGGCTTCAAATAAATGTGCAATGGAGAAACATCGGCTTCAAATAAATGTGCGATGGAGAAACATCGGCTAAAAGATAACAAGGTATCATGGCAAAGATGGTGAAACATCAAATGAAACATCACACCTAACAATGATATTGAGAATCAAAGTAGGATAACAAACATGTGCGATGGCGAAACATTGACTTCAAATAAATTTGCGATGGCGAAACATCAGTTAACCAGGTTTAAAAACAAAGCCAAGAGGCGCACAAACAAATAAGATTTATTTATATCTTTTACTTTGAATAAGGGTTTGAGTTTATTAGAGGTGTTTTATGATTTGCCAAGAAAACAATTTTTGTTTTAAGATGCAAAATGCAAAGGAAGGAAAAAACAACTAAGGAAAACTAGCCTATCACTATCCCTAGTGTTATCATGCAATGATTGACCCTAAGGTTGAGGATAAAGGAAAATCCTACCCTATGTTAGCATACATATTTTTCCATATTTTTTGAATTAAAGAAAAGTCAAAAATAAAAATCAAATTCAAACAATTAATCAATTAAGCAAAAATTCACATCTCAAAATAAAAATCTAATAAAAAATTAGAAAATTATCCAACCAAATTATATTCAAATATAATAATTAAAAACACACATCCCTGATTTTTTATGGAATTTTTGAATTAAAGGAAATATTAAAATAAAAATCAAACAAACAATTAACAATTAAACTATTATTTAAGGGCAAAAATGAAAACCCTAGACAAAAGTCATGAATAGGTCAAAATAAAAATATATTCAGATTCTATGATTAAAAACAAGCTTGCATGATTTTTTTAAGGATTTTTGAATTAATGGAAGTATTAAAATGAAAATTATAAAGCAAAAATTCAAAATAAACTTCTCAAATTAAATTCATAATAAAAAATAGAAAAAATGCTAAACAAATTTCGAAATCAAATTCTACATTATTTTATTAGTCCAAAATATTTTTTGTGGAATTTTTAGATCAAAGAACTATTAAAATAAAAATAAACTTTAAACAAACAATTAATTAAACTCATTAATATTTAAACCAATAAAAACATTTTTTATAAATTCCAATAAAATTACACAAGATAGTAGAAATTATTTTGAATTTGTGATAATGTTTTCAGATTTTCTCAAATAGTTTTGATCAAGAAAATAAAATCAGAGAATCAATAAAAATTAAATTTCAAAAACAAGAACAAAGCCAATGAGATGATGCCACACATCATCTTCTACCTCCAGCCAAGGAAAAACACTCGCTTCCACCAGTTCCAACATGCTCACTTCAGATCCATCAAACAAACACGATTCTCAACCAAAATCCATGAGATTAAGCTCAAATTAAAGCTAATATATCATACTACATCATGCAATTCGAATCAAACTCAAAGATCAAGCATAGATCAAGAAATCAAATCTCAAAAACTGGAAAAACACACTTGTTGGCTCCTAAATTCGACACCCTTGTTTTTATTAATATCAGCCATTAAAGCTGAAGGATGTTTTCGACCAGCTGGATCTGTCGAAATGCCCATCGGAAGATGGCAATGTACTTAGAGGATTTCTTCCAAGGGAGAATTTGGTTGCCTTCGACGTCGAAGGTGTTTCTCGTCGAAGATGCTTCTCGACGAAGGTGTTCGATTGTTCAGAGTGGAACGGTTTGAAATTCAAGCGTTTGGAGGGAAAACGGTTCCCAGCGGTTACCAAGTGCAACGTGCAAAGATCTAGAGCGTCGAACGCTGAGAACGTGCCAAGTGGAGTCATCTCGAAGCAGTGTAACTGCCCGACGGTTACTTGGGATGTTTTAGTATAAATAGTAGTAGTTCACGCAGTTTTTCGCGTGTGTTCACAATTATATACAAAGTCACTCATATAGATTCGAGTACCCAACGTGTGAGAAAGAATTGTTGAGAATGTATGTGTGAAACACCACTTTTATTAATCAAAGTCATTTATTTTCCAGAAACTTTACTTGCTTTCTTCTTTACTTTTCCTGTCGAAGCCTTTTATTTCAAGCCTTCCTTTATTTTATCAAGCCCACTTCTTCATGCAATTTACTTAAAGCCTCTTTATTTTCTTGTCATTTAACCATTATCCAACTTAATCAAAACCCCAAAATCAACCATGTCTTAGGATCAATCTGATCGATCCTGCGAGTAACCAAATAAGTAACCATTTGGAAGATCAGCGGTTGTTTACCAATAACCACGGTAAACAAATTGGCACACCTGGTGGGACTGTGTGTTGATTTTTGAAGTTTAACCTTTTTAAACATAATCTCATCTTTTTCGAAGAGTGTTATATGTTATTGAGAAGTGGTAGAATATACACTAACGATACCAATACTGCCAGAAGAAGAGAAGAGATGGCGAATCCGCCAAACAATAACGAAATCCCACAAACGAATGTGGGAGCAACGGTTATCCCGACCGTAAGTGAAGCGATAACCGCTGGTTCAACACCAGCAGTAACGGTCACAACAACGGGGCCATTACCTCCGTTCACAGGCCCCAGAGTGCCTTTGGGAACTCCCCCACCAAGGGGAAATTTAGGCACAAGGCCTTATGTTCCCCCAGGATTTATGACAGGCGGTCATAATCGAGAACCACTCTATGGCATGCCAACTTCTGACTTGGCTAGCCTGACGAACGTTGCGTCCACTTTTTCAGACCCTGTAGTGAGTGCCTCTTCGCCACTCCAAGGTTCTGTAGTAGGTATGGCGAATAGAAATAGGACCCAACTCTTAGGAGGAACGTCCCAAGTAGCACATGGCCTTACAAATGCCTCGACAGCAGTCTTGAGGCAACAAATGGACGAAAGCAACCATGATATGGTTCAAATGTTGGCACAAACTTTAAGTACAGTGCTGAACCCTCTAATACAAAACACTACCCAATCGAATCAGCAGATGACAGCGCAAATGACGCGTTTGGCTGATTTCTTTGGAGTACCCCAACCTATTTGACAGCCCCAAAGGGCGCAAATAAGGGGAAACCAGGGTGTATTCTTAGAGGAAGAAACCACTATCAACCAAGTCCAACAGCCTGTCAAAGAAAACCTTAGGGCACGATTGGAGCAACCTGTCGAAAAACCTAGGGTAATAACCCCAGAGGTAAGGTTAGTTAACAGAAACCAAAATGCTGACGAAGTAGTTCAGCATATCCAATATCAAAACATGGGTTTGGAAAATAATCTGGCAACCATGATCGAAAGGATCATGACTCAAAATGGGATGAACATGGGCTTTCGAAGGCCCAACTTTACATCCCCGCTGTCAGAATACGTGTTACAAACAGACTTACCTCCTAGATGTAAAGTCCCTAAATTCACTAAGTTCTCTGGGGACACGACAGAATCTACTGTCGAACATGTGGCGAGATACTTGATCGAAGAAGGAGATATTTCAAACAACGAAAACCTGAGGATTAAGTACTTCCCAAGTTCTTTAACAAAGAACGCTTTTACTTGGTTTACAACTCTCCCCCCCCCCCCCCCCAATTCGATCCATCATTGGACCCAGTTGGAAAGATTGTTCCATGAGCAATTCTACATGGGGCAAACCAAGATAAGCCTGAAAGAATTGGCCAGTGTAAAGAGACGTTTCACTGAACCTATAGACGAATATCTAAATAGGTTTAGGTTGCTCAAAGCAAGATGTTTTACACAAGTGCCAGAACATGAGTTAGTCGAAATAGCCGCAGGCGGTTTAGATTATTCCATTAGGAAGAAGTTACACACTCAATACCTGAGAGACATGGCCCAACTGGCCGATAGAGTTCGACAGGTAGAACGCCTCAAAGCTGAAAAAGAAAAGGCAATGAAAACTCATAAGAGAGAGAGGATAGCGTATGTTGAGATGGATGACGAAGATCCAGAATCCTTCGACGAAACTATAACTGTCGAAGAAGGAGAAGTCGATTTAGCGGAACTAAAACAAGGGCCACCATACTCTTGCAAACTGTTAGTCCCCTCAAGTGGGAAAAATCCCACTGGTCCAGAAAGGACCAACGATAGGTTCCCCAAAAAGACTTATAGTTTTGATATTACAAAATGTGATGAGATCTTTGACTTTCTTGTAAAAGATGGCCAAATGATAGTACCCCCAGGGGTAAAAGTGCCTCCTCTTGATCAAAGAAAGAAGAGAGGCTTTTGTAAATATCATAATTTTCTGGGCCATAAAACGTCTCAATGTTTTCTTTTCAGGAATCTTGTGCAAGACGCTATCGAAGAAGGGAGGTTGAAGTTTGCTGACAAGACCCCCATGGCTGTGGACTCTAATCCGTTGCAGGATGAAGCCCATTATGCTGAACCTTCAGAGGTGAACGTGATCGAGGCATCCAGAAGCCAGTCGAAGAGGCCAGGAATCACAATGGTCGAAGTCTCAAAGGACCATGTCAACATGCCAATCTTTGGCAGTTTTTCTGGGAATTTATCCAGAAAGACAATTGAAGCGGTTCAGAAAGCGGTCGAAAGCCCAAAGCTGGAGACAGTTGGAGCCCAAAAATCTGGAACAAAACCCAGTTCTCACTTGGCCGCAGTTCAAGGCCAGACAGAGGACTTGGAGATTCAAATGAAGCAGTTGACTCTTGCCAACAAAGATACCATGAATGTCAACATGGTCGAAGTCTCTGAACCAAAAGCATCAGAGGAGGCCATGAGGCAAGAACAAGCTAACAAGACTGCTTTCCCTCGGGAAAATGAAAATCTGGCAGATTTCCTGCAAAGATGCCAGAAAAAGAAGTCAGAAGTGATGTTGTGTCCAAGATGCAGTTCGATCTTTGACAAAAAAGCTGCTGAACATATTCAAGGCGTAAGAGCAGCAAATAAGAGAAGGGAAAATGTTGATCTTCGACATGATCCCAGAAGAGCCTCCCAAAGAGGTTCAAACCAAGAAAAGAGGCCATTGATTTTCAGGCCTCCAACTAATGTGCCAGTAGATACATGGTACAAAACATCTGGTCGAAAGAGGCCAAACGAGGAAAGATGGCACTCTTTCGATGTGCCAAGAGGTTCATCTTTAACACAAAAGAAAGAGCCTCAGGTTGCTGCCCCTAAGGTTACACAGGTGTCAAGCAACTACAAAGGGAAAAATCCCATGTCTCGATCTCAATGGAGGAGATACCAGAGGCGACGAAAAGCTGAGAGGGAGGCTGCTAATGAACCAAAGGCAGAAACCAGTTCAAATGTTCCTCTAAGGAAGCAAAGGAAACCTCTGGAAAGAGAGCCAGTAACCAACAGGCTAGTTTGGCCTAACCAAGGTGAAGTTGATGACGAAGATGGTTCTGAGTCTGATGACACTTTGGACATCATGGTGAATATAGTCTCAGTGCTGCCCAGAGAGTTCAACCGACAGGTGGAGGTCGAAACAAGTGATTGGGAAGTGGAGCAAGAAATGGCCAAACATAGGCCAGTGTGCTATTTCGTCATGGATAATGGCACTACTGAGGAGCAAAATGGGTTCTTCGAACCACCTACAGAGGCGATGAAAAATCACCTCAAGCCTTTATTTATAAGGGATAAACTCGAAGAAACCACAGTGAATAAAATCTTGGTGGATTGTGGGGCAACCATCAACATTATTCCTTACTTTATGCTAAGGAAAATAGGCAAAAGTGATGAGGACATCAAGCCTCACAACATGGTCCTGTCGAACTATGAAGGCGGCATAGGGATCACTATGGGAGTGATCCAACTGGATATCAAGGTGGGATCTATCCTTCGACCAACGATGTTTATGGTCATATCGGCCAAACCTAACTATAATCTTTTGTTGGGTCGTGAGTGGATTCATGGTGTTGGAGTTGTACCATCATCAATGCACCAGAGGTTGCTGCTATGGCGTCCTGATGGGATGGTCAAAAACATAGAAGCGGATCAAAGCTATTACCTGGGAGAAGTGAATCACCTAGGGCTGGCAGACTTCGACAAGAACTTGGCTCACATAGGGCCATGTCCAACACCTGACTTCGACTTGGCGCCAGCGCCAAATACTTTTTGTTCCTTATACCTGCACCCTGAGCATGGTTTTCAATGGGACAGAGAAGACTTGTCCCACATAGACTTCAGTGGGTTAACTGACATCCAACCAACTGGTTGGGGAAGTGAATTCAGTGATAATGACTGAGTCACAATCATTAAAGCGAATTTCGGCTTACGTAGCCGAAACAAAGATGATAACGGCTCTCGAAGCCGAAGTAAAGTACATGGCCACACAGGCCAATGATCAACAGTTATCTGCTGCAGGTCCTGGAAAGGATTTCGATCCAGAACCTCCTGATATCATGCCAGAAGGAATGCAGGAACAGAGGCTCGACGCCATCTATGACGATGAGCCTTTGGGCTTCGAAAAGGACCCCTTGGCGAACAACATCAAAATGTTAGCGCAAGATCCTTTAGAAGAAATCAACTTAGGCGAAGGGTTAGAGAAAAAGCCAACTTACATCAGCGCAAAAATTGACCCAGAACTTAGGTTGGAAGTAATCCAATTGTTGAAAGAGTTCAAGGACTGTTTTGCATGGGATTACGACGAAATGCCTGGTCTCGACAGAGGATTGGTAGAACTTCAGTTGCCAATCAAACCTGGGAAGAAGCCAATCAAGCAAAGTCCAAGACGCTTCGCTCCAAAAATACTGTCGAAGATCAAAACGGAAGTCGAAAGACTGCTGAAGTGCAAATTCATACGCATTACGAGGTATGTCGAATGGATTGCAAACATTGTGCCAGTAATTAAGAAAAATGGTACATTGAGGGTGTGCATAGATTTCAGAGATTTGAATGCTGCTACACCCAAAGATGAATATCCTATGCCTGTGGCGGAAATGCTAGTCGATTCTGCCGCTGGCTATGAATACCTGAGTATGCTCGATGGTTATTCAGGATATAATCAAATATTCATTGCTGAAGAGGATGTGTCGAAAATAGCTTTTCGATGCCCTGGGGCTCTAGGCACTTACGAATGGGTAGTGATGCCTTTTGGCCTAAAGAACGCTGGGGCAACATACCAGCGAGCAATGAATTCTATCTTCCATGATTTTATTAACACTTTTATGCAAGTATATATTGATGACATTATTATAAAATCTGTTTCCAGGAAGAATCATATTGACCACCTTCGACAATCATTCGAAAGAATGAGAGAACATGGTCTGAAGATGAACCCTTTGAAGTGTGCATTCTGTGAGAAAGCTGGAGATTTCTTGGGCTTCGTTGTCCACAAGAAAGGAATCGAAATCAACCAGAACAAGACGAAGGCTATTCTGGAAGCGAAAGCGCCATCGAATAAGAAGGAACTGCAATCTCTGTTAGGCAAGATAAATTTCTTAAGGAGATTCATATCTAACCTAAGTGGGAAAGCTCAAGCCTTTTCACCCTTACTTCGACTGAATAAAAAGGGATTCGAATGGGGGCAAGAGCAACAAGAAGCCTTCGACAAAATCAAAGGGTACCTCACCAAGCCACCTATTTTGGTGCCTCCTTGTAGCAATAGGAGTATGAGATTGTACATAGCTGCATCCGACAAAACTTTGGGAAGCATGTTAGCCCAAGAAGATGAGAATGGAGTCGAAAGACCCATTTACTATCTTAGTAGAGTTTTGAACGATGCAGAAACTAGATATAGCGAAGTTGAAAAATTGTGTATATGTCTGTATTTCTCTTGTACAAAACTCAAGCAATATATAAAACCAGTTGATGTGTATGTTTCGTCTCATTTTGATGTTTTCAAGTACATGTTGTCGAAACCCATCTTGCACAGTCGAATTGGCAAGTGGGCACTAGCATTAACTGAATACTCCTTGACATTTATGCCTCTTAAGGCAGTGAAAGGACAAGTGGTTGCAGACTTTATAGTCGACCACTCAATTCAAGTTGAGAATATTAATTATGTGGAGATAGAACCTTGGAAATTCTACTTCGATGGTTCCAGCCATAAAGATGGAACAGGAGTAGGAGTCTTAATTATCTCTCCAGAAAAAATTCCAACAACATTCAAGTACAAGATATCAGGTTCTTGTTCGAACAATGAGGCTGAGTATGAAGCTCTAATTACTGGCCTTGAGATATTGTTGGAATTGGGGGCAACTCGAGTCGAAATAATGGGAGACTCAGAGTTAGTCATTAAGCAAGTCACAAAAGAATATAAATGCATAAGAGAAAATCTCATTATGTACTTCGTGATAGCAAATCGTTTATTGAAAAAATTTGAAATGGTCAATATTCGACACATACCCAGATTGGAAAATCAAATAGCCAACGACTTGGCACAAATTGCATCTGGGTACAAGATTTCAAAAACGAGATTACAAAGAGCAATCGAAGTTCGAGAAAAGATAAAAGTAACTTGTCTGTCACCAACAGACTTGGAATCGACAAGACTAGGATATGCTGATCAAAGTAACTTCGAAATTTCGTTCATAGATAATTTGTCAGAGCAAGATTGGAGGAAGCCCATTGTGGATTATCTTCAAAATCCAGTAGCTTCGACAGAACGAAAAACAAAGTACAGGGCGTTGAGTTACGTACTCATGGGTAATGAGTTATTTAAAAAGACGCCTGAAGGAGTATTGCTAAAATGCTTAAATGAAACTGAGGCATACATAGCCCTTTCGACTACGCACGCTGGAGCATGTGGGGCTCACCAAGTAGGCCATAAGATGAAATGGTTGTTGTTTCGACAAGGACTATACTGGCCCGCCATGTTGAAAGATTGTGTCGAGTTTGCTAAAGGTTGCCAAGAATGTCAAGTCCATACAGGCATCCAACATGTACCAGCAAGCGAACTTCACTCGATAGTGAAACCTTGGCCTTTTAGAGGATGGGAGTTGGACCTCATTGGAGAGATTCGACTAGCATCATCAAAGAGCCAGAAGTATATATTGGTAGGCATTGATTATTTTACTAAGTGGATCGAAGCTATCCCTTTAGTCAATGTAGACCAAGAAAATGTCATTGAATTTATTCAAAAGAACATTATCTTTAGATATGGAATCCCTGAGACTATAACTACTGATCAAGGATCAGTTTTCATCGGTCGAAAGATGCAGGAATTCGCTCAGGAAACGGGCTTTAAACTCCTAACATCAACGCCTTATTATGCACAGGCAAATGGTCAAGTCGAAGCAGCGAACAAAGTAGTGATTGGCTTGATAAAAAAGCATGTTGGGAAGAAGCCAAAAAATTGGCATAAGACGTTAGACCAGATCTTGTGGGCCTGTCGAACGTCCCCAAAAGAAACCATAGGTACAACACCATATAGGCTAACTTTTGGCCATGACGCAGTGTTGCCAGCAGAAATTTGTCTTCAATCTGCAAGGGTTCAGAGACATTATGATATTCCCTCTGAAATTTATTGGGATATGATGTTAGACGAACTAGTAGATTTAGACGAAGAAAGATTGCGCGCTCTTGACCTACTAAGGCTTCAGAAGAAAAGAGTAGAAGACTCTTATAATAAAAAGGTGAAACCTAAGGCATTTTCGCCTGGAGAATTAGTTTGGAAGGTGATTCTTCCCATGGATCGAAGGGATCGAAGCATGGGAAAATGGTCACCCAAATGGGAAGGACCATTCAAAATTATCCAGACTTTTTCTGGTGGAGCTTATGAAGTCGAAGAGTTAGGTGAAGATAAAAGGCTCTTGAGAGTAAATGGTAAATATTTGAAAAAGTATAAACCTGTACTCCAAGAGATAAAAATAAATAACCAATAACGACTAAATTAACCATAAATAAGCCAAAATGGAAATTTTTTATAAAATTAGCCAAAATGGCAATATTGTCGAATACATATTACAATATATGGTTAAAGGGCTGAATCAATCAGAAGGGGATGGAATCCTTGAGTCGAAGGTATTTAGTTTGCTGCAACTCCAATCTTTTGTTGCACAAGGCATTCGCCTGGGCAAGCTTGGCAATTTTATCGTCGAAGGCTTGAGCTTTCTCAGCAAATTCTAGGCCTTGTGTGATTTCAGCTTGACTTTCGGTGTCTGGAACAGTCGAGAGAAGTTCCTCCTTGCGCTTAGTATTGGCATTCATCTTAGCCTCTAGTTCTTCGATTTGCGCCTTTATGGAAGCATTCTCTCGATCTATGGCATCAACTTCTTCTTGTTTAGATGCTTTTTGCTTCGACAACTCCGCAATTCGAGAAGTTGTCTCTACTACAGCAGTCCATGCAGAAGAGCTTTTGCCATATAACACTTCAAGCTGGCTATTAAAGCCCCTTTGTCGCCGATAATCTGCTGAGACTTGATCAATAATGGAGTGTAACTCCATGATAAAGCCTGAAACCTCCAGAGGCACAGCTAGCAAGTCTATGGCATTCAAAACAGCCCCCAAATATGATGGAGCAGTAGGGTCCCCCTCCAAAGCTTTCATCAAATCCTTCTTGAAGAACTGAGTCTTAACCTTCGTCAAAGCCTCATCGAGAGGAGAAGTTTCAGT
Source organism: Vicia faba (assembly GCA_948472305.1). NCBI lineage: Eukaryota > Viridiplantae > Streptophyta > Magnoliopsida > Fabales > Fabaceae > Vicia > Vicia faba. The sequence continues at coordinate 306,233,161 of OX451735.1, read as the reverse complement.
GGACTTCCCCGACAGAGTAGAAGCCTCCTGACTAATATCAGAAGAACTTCCCTTGCTCTCGATGATGGCATTCAGATAGCCAACAGGATCAGTTTGCTTCAAGAGTTCTAAGTCTTCTTTCGACCTATGCTTTGTTGAGGTGACAACCTTTGTAGCAGCGTTGTCTTGGGGTTGAGGCTGTTGAGTAGCATTTGCCTCGACTTGACTCTCTTCGACTTGGACTTCGGCAGTACCAGCGTCATCATGATCCCCTTCGCCAGCGTCACCTTGATCCTCTTCGCCAGCGTCACCGTGGTCCCATTCGTCACGATGTTCTTCCGACAGATCAACCACCTGAATCTCTTTTGGTTGTTGCTCTTCTGTTTGTGGATCTTCTGTTGGTTGTTCTGCTGTTTCAGCATTGGCTTCATTTGTTTCAGTATTGGCTTCATCGTTCGCCAAGTCTTTCTCTTGTGGCCTACTGAGTTCAGCAGAGTCCAATGTTTCAGAAGTCCTTGGCGCTGAGCTTTCAGTGGTTTCCTGGAAAAAAGAAGAAGAAGAATCTTCTAAGTTAGAAAGAGACATAATCGAACGTGGGTATCGGCACCTGAGTTAAAAAGGGATCAAAGAGATTACCTGCAAAGGAGCTTCAGCCCCAGGGCTGGAATTGTCGCTTTCGACAGGTTTATTGAGAAGAACATTTAGTTCCTCCTCCGTTGGCTCTTCAATAATTACTGGAGGTGGCCTGGGCTTTCTCCCAGCAACCTTTATTCTGATTGTTTGAGTCTCAGGAAGAGGAACGTCCTTCTTCAGCTTTCGCCTTTTAAGAGGAGCAGGGGGAGAATCGTCTTCTTCGTCACTCCCAGATTCGACCGTCAGTGCTGGTCGTTTCTTGGGTGAAGGTGCCTAAAAAACCAATTGGAGTTCGATTTAGAAGCTGCATCGAAAGTCAGAATGTTAAAGCCAGAAGAAAATAATAAAAGTTTGGTTACCGATGCAGAAGGCTTTTTCGAAGGGCCTTCCCCCTGTTGGTTTGTTGTGGTCTTCGCCAGCGCTATAGTTTTCGCCGGTGGTGGAGGTTTTGTTAAGGGGCCTCCTCCCTGATGGCCTTCTGCAGCCTTCTTGGCTGCAGGCTTTCGAACAACTGAAAGTAGACAAAATAATTAACAGGCTACCAGTCGAAAGGGAAAGACAAAGTAATTTTGAAGGATGAACTTACATTTCTTTATTTTGTCCAAGACAACAACAAAATACTTCTGAAGTTCGTCCACGAAGTCCTTCTCGTTGAAAAACTCCTCAGTGTAGTAAATTTTCCACCACTCCTCGAAGGATGGTGAGCAGAGAAAGTTAAGCTGATAGTCAAACAACGAAAGAACTGTTCGACCAGCATACCTGCCGATATGCTTAGTGGCAGCGTCTTCAGTGTAGTCGTTGCAAAAGTATAACATAGACTTCTCCCTGGGAAAAATTGGAGAAGGAAGTGTTTGAATAATACCAAACTGGCGAGACACCAAGTTTGGTTGATACGCGATTAGACTCAAGTGAGTCTTGGAGCTCTTGAATCGCAGGGGCATTATTCTTGGTGTGAGAAATGCTTCCCACACTGTTGTATGTTCTTCGACCTGAGGACCACTTGACGACTTAGGATGTGGCCTCGTGAACCACTCTGGACCAACCTTTCGTCGAGCAAAGGGAGCCATGATCGAAGCAAACTCTTTCCTTTTTGCAAACATCAAGACGAAGTTTGTAAAAGTTTGTTGAAGCTCCAGCCCATCTTCCGTTGGGGTCAGCAGAGCCAATCTGGTGCCTTCGATGCACCTATTTGCTATTTCCGGAGTCTGCTCATTTATTTGAGTCTTCTGAGGTAAGAAAGACTCGAAGGTGGCATTGAGCCACAGCTGAAGCAGCCAAAAAGGTCCAGCAAGCAGCAGACTGGCTCTGTTCTCGATGATCTTCAAAAGAGTCGCTCCGTTGCTAATCGACTCGTACAGATTCGCCAAAATCAATTCTGCCAAACAGATATTTTGGCCATGGTGGAGTTGGGTGGTGAGAGTGACCATCTTCTTGGTCACCTGTAAAGACTTGGTGCAAAACACAAAGCGTGACAGCCATAGGGCTAGGAACGCGATATGCTCTACATCCGACACAACGTCCGTCGACTTATCGTGGTAGTGATTGATGTAGGTGGTGTAGGTTGGTTTTGTGGCAGAGAATCCAATCTGATCCTCCGACATTTCCTCTGGGTCGAAATAGTCCCCAGTAGGTCGAAGGCCAATGATGGCGGCCACGTCGAAGAGCGTGGGAGTCAGCATTCCACAGGGAAGATGGAAGGTGAAATGGGTGTAATCCCAGAAGATTAAGGAAGCTATCAACATTTCTGGGGAATAGTTAAGACCCGTCTTCGACAACATAACCAGGTCGAATATCCCCATGTCTTTCCAGATCGAAGCCTGGCGTTTCTCCATTTTTTCCAGCCAAGCACTATAGTCAGGAGTGAGGCTAGGGCTAGACCTGAAAGCCCTAACACCTCTATTGAAGAAACGAAGGTCGATTTTCTCCTTAGCAGGATCTTCATTATCCTCTGCATCTTTCTTAGAGCATCCAACCGGTTTGAGTTTTTCAAGTACCGGAAAGTAGCTTTTGATCTTCATGGCTTCAGCAATGCTTGGATATAGTGGGCCAGACATGGCAAAGATTTGGTTGGAGTATCCAACCGGAATCATGAGTTGGCGTGAATAAGCATCACGTACAGCAATGTCTAAGGGCTCAGGGACCCTTCGTTGGCCCGTGGGAGTAACTACGGGAGCAGTGGAGAAAATCCTGGGTTTAACATTTCCAGAGGGGATGTTAGCGCTAGGAGCGGTGGAAGAACCGGACGCCATTGTTGATACTAAGGTTGAAGATGAAGTGATGAACATGTGGTTTGCAAAGTTTGCAAGAGTTTGTATGCAATAAGGAATATCTGAAGGCAAGGTAGCGTGAAAAAGTCCTACAATGGGTACTTGGCGCTATTTATAGTAGTTGGGGAAATCCCCAAATTCGAGGACATTTAATGCCATTTAATGTTGCAGAAGGTAGTGAGACACGTGGCGTCTCCCTATTGATGTAGCCGTTCTGCAGAAATGAAAGGATGCAGCGTGCGCCCTCGTTTTTGGGAATTGTCATGATGACAATTTGTGAAAAGACGTTTGGCGCTGCACGCCGTACTGAAGTGACGTCTTAGGTATGGATGAAATGATGGCTTTTCCTTGGGATTGTCAGTGGTTGGTAGAAGACAAAAAAGTGCACAATTTAATTTGTGACTAAGAATGAAAAGACAGGTGTCGAATGGCATTTCAAAGAATGCCTTTTTCTTTCAGAGTCGAAATAAGGCATTCTTGGGGGGCAATTTGTTGGCTCCTAAATTCGACACCCTTGTTTTTATTAATATCAGCCATTAAAGCTGAAGGATGTTTTCGACCAGCTGGGTCTGTCGAAATGTCCATCGGAAGATGGCAATGTACTTAGAGGATTTCTTCCAAGGGAGAATTTGGTTGCCTTCGACGTCGAAGGTGTTTCTCGTCGAAGATGCTTCTCGACGAAGGTGTTCGATTGTTCAGAGTGGAACGGTTTGAAATTCAAGCGTTTGGAGGGAAAACGGTTCCCAGCGGTTACCAAGTGCAACGTGCAAAGATCTGGAGCGTCGAACGCTGAGAACGTGCCAAGTGGAGTCATCTCGAAGCAGTGTAACTGCCCGACGGTTACTTGGGATGTTTTAGTATAAATAGTAGTAGTTCACGCAGTTTTTCGCGTGTGTTCACAATTATAAACAAAGTCACTCATATAGATTCGAGTACCCAGCGTGTGAGAAAGAATTGTTGAGAATGTATGTGTGAAACACCACTTTTATTAATCAAAGTCATTTATTTTCCAGAAACTTTACTTGCTTTCTTCTTTACTTTTCCTGTCGAAGCCTTTTATTTCAAGCCTTCCTTTATTTTATCAAGCCCACTTCTTCATGCAATTTACTTAAAGCCTCTTTATTTTCTTGTCATTTAACCATTATCCAACTTAATCAAAACCCCAAAATCAACCATGTCTTAGGATCAATCTGATCGATCCTGCGAGTAACCAAATAAGTAACCATTTGGAAGATCAGCGGTTGTTTACCAATAACCACGGTAAACACACTGCAAACATCAAAACCAGAAACACGATTTCACCAAATCTGCTTGAATCACAACTCAAATATACATCAATCCTAATGATTGGCCAGCTATAAACACAATGCACACCACAAAACACTTCAATTCATGCTCAAATCAAGGTTCAGATTCAGTGAGCATACCTGCAAAAGTGAAAAATAAATTCACTTGGTGCCTCTGCAATCTAACAAGAACCTCTTCTAAATAGCTTCCTTGTACGCCAATGAAGGTTTTTGGGTAGAGAAATGAGGACTAGATCAAGAGAATTGAGCTGCTCAATTCAAGTTGCAGAGCAAGAAAAATGAGAAAATTCTGAGGAGCTTCTTCCAGTGGAGTGCGTGTGTCCGTGAAAGGAGAGCTTGAGCAGCTTATATAGAGTGTTTGGAGTGAGGTTAAAGTGGTAATTCAAGCTGAGAGCCGTTGGAGGGAAAAAGTGAATTTTTTGTCAAACAAAAACAAGTGTGATGGCCATTTGCGTTTTGCTTGGTATTTAGGCAATGCTTGCAGTCGCATTGAGCAACAAAAGGAGAGTTTGAGTGAGTGAAAAAAACGTGATGAGGTGAGTTGTCCTCTCTTGCACATGGGACTGATTTTCTTGAGTGAAAAGTTTCCCATTTTGTCAAAAATGTGAAAATGAGAGAGGCACGAGGTATGCACCTGGTTTGGCCTTTTTTGGTGAGCACATGAGGTGTCCAATTTGTGCCAAGCATGTGCAAGTGGACTCTGAAATGATTTAATCAAAACTGAACCAAAACTTGAAAAATTCCATGGCCAAGCATACACCAAAAATCAGCTGACTTCCAACTGAGGCCATTTCAATTTGGCTCGTGCATTTTCCAAATTTCTTTGAGCCAATTAAAATTCGTACGATGAGCTTCACAATGATCTTTAATTCATAAAAAATGATGGAGAAATGAAAGAGATGTGGACATTAGGATTCCTGGGCAAGTCAAGCCAACTTGCCCAAGACTGCGCGCGCTGGCCTGCCCATCTGCCTTCAAAAAATCCGGTTTTGCCACCCAACTTCCTCAAATCAAAACTTCCTCAATTTTAATCCAATTTGAGTGATTCCAAGTTTAATGCGAAGCTTTCATAGAAGACAACAAAATTTTCTTTTTAATTTTTCAAATTGAGGCTTGAGTCACAAGAAATTGATTCCACAAAATGGCATGCCAAGTGTTTGATGAAATTACGCGCGTGACTTGCCCAAGAGAAGTCATCTTGACACAGAATTTTTTTTTAATTTTTAAGTTACTTCTTGAACAAGTTACACTCAAATTCACCATTTCTCATGATTAAAAGATGAATTTGGGTATGGAATATGAAAAGAGGATGCTTAAATTGATGGTTGACCAAAAGTCCACTTGCTCAACTTCTGATTTTGACTGATTTTGACCAAAATGACCATTTTGCCCCTTTTGATCAATTGAATCATTTCCAATCCAAATTGAACCTCAATTATTCAATCCTAAAGGATTAATAACATGTGGTGAATCATGGAAACAAGTTTGGGTGAAAAAGTCTAAGAAACCCTGATTAAATCCAAAACCCTAGTTTTGTACCATGTGCTAGGAGATAGTTGATCAAGCTTCAAAACCCTAATTCCACTGAGTATCATGAGAGACTCCTTGACCAAATTTGATTCTAATGATGATAAGATAATGATGCTTCATGAACTGGCTCATCTAGACCCCAATTACTTCAACTTGGACCAAACCCTAATTTTGACTGATTCCTCAAAGGAGAGTGATGAATCATTTTCAAAACTTCAAATCCTCTAGACATCTTGGCCAATTTCTTGTACAAAGACTTTTCAAATACCAAAAAGATGTTGTAGCTTCCAAATCAAGAATTGTACACTGATCAATAGCCTTGATCAAACAGAACCCTAATTTGACTGGTGAATCAAAAGAGTGATTCCTTCTTATAATCAAACACAAACTTAAATCCTCTGATGATCCAAAGAGATGGATAAAATATCTTGAGATATGCAATAACTTTTGAGCTTGAAAGATCCAGAGGTTTAGATGATAAGATTCTTCTTGAGAAACTTGTCAATGCAATCAACTTTCAAGGCTTGAGGAAGAATTGATAACCAAAGTATTTTGATCCCATCACAATGTGTGAATGCAATGCAATATGATATTCATGATGAAACATAAGCCTAAATCAAGAGGGTAAATTTTGGGGTGCAACACCTGGGTAGAAAAGCGTTTGCAGCAGTATATGTTGAATCACACTACTTGGTTGATCTCCAAAATGAATCCAATCAAGTACATTTTTGAAAAGCCTGCTCTTACTGGGAGAATTGCCTGCTGGTAGATGTTTCTATCTAAATATGATATCGAATACCGCACTCAAAAAGATATTAAAATCAGTGTGTTGGCAGATTATCTTGCACACCAACCAGTGGAGGATCATCAGTCTGTAGAATATGAATTCCCCAATGAGGATGTGATGTTCCTGAAAGTGAAAGATTATGATGAACCATTTCCTGAGGAAGGTCCTGACCCTGAATCTCGTTGGAGTATGATATTTGATGGAGCTGTGAATGCTTATGGTAAAGGAATTGGTGTTGTAATTGTCACTCCACATGGATCACACATTCCTTTTACTGCAAGGTTAATGTTTGATTGTACTAATAATATGGCAGAATATGAGGCTTGCATCATGGGTCTCGAAGAAGCTATTGATCTCAGAATTAAAAATCTAGATGTGTATGGTGATTCAGCTTTGGTAATAAATCAGATTAAAGGACAATGGGATATCGTCACCCCGACTTGATCCCTTGCAAAGATTATGCTAGAAGATTGTTACCCTTCTTTAATAAAGTTGAATTCCATCACATTCCCAGAGATGAAAATCAGATGGCGGATGCTCTGGAAACTCTGGCTTCTATGTACCAAGTGAATACTTGGAATGATATACCTCGAATTATGGTTCATCAACTATATAGGCCCGCTCATGTGTTTATAACAGAGGAGGTAGAAGATGAAAAACCTTGGTATCATGATATCAAGCATTTTCTTCAGACTCAAGAATAACCGATCGGTGCATCGAAGAAAGATAGAAAGACATTGAGAAGATTGGCTGGAAGTTTCTTCCTCGGTGAAAATGTGTTGTATAAAAGAAATTATGACATGGTCTTGCTCAGATGCGTGGATAGACATGAAGCAGACATGTTGATGCATGAGGTTCATGAAGGTTCATTTGGAACTCATACCAATGGATATTTGATGGCTAAAAAGATGCTAAGGGCAGATTACTATTGAATGACAATGGAATCTGATTGTTATAAATTTGAAAATAAGTGTCATAAAATCCAGATTTATGCGGATAAGGTCCATGTGCTTCCGACACTTCTCAATGTGATTTCCTCCCCGTGTCCTTTCTCTATGTGGGGTATTGACATGATTGGGATGATAGAACCCAAAGCTCCGAATGGACACCGTTTTATCTTGGTAGCAATTAATTACTTCACCAAGTGGGTGGAAGCTGCTTCATATGCCAATGTTACTAAGCAGGTGGTTGTGTACTTCATCAAGAATAATCTTATATGTCGGTATGGTGTGCTGAGCAGAATTATCACCGACAACGGCTCAAATTTGAACAATAAAATGATGACAGAACTGTGCGAAGAATTCAAGATTATCCATCATGATTCCTCTCCGTACAGGCCAAAGATGAATGGGGCTGTTGAAGTTGCTAATAAGAATATCAAGAAGATTATCCAGAAAATGGTCGTTACTTATAAGGATTGACATGAAATGCTCCATTTTGCTTTGCATGGATATCAAACATCTGTCCGCACTTCAACAGGAGCAACCCCGTTCTCCCTGGTGTATGGAATGGAAGTTGTACTCCCAGTCGAACTTGAGATTCCCTTTTTGCGTGTAATAATGGAAACCAAGTTGTCAGAGGCTGAATGGGTCCAAAACCGGTTTGACCAATTGAATCTGATTGAAGAGAAGAGGATGAAAGCTTTATGTTATGGACAGTTATATCAGAAAAGGATGAAGAAAGCTTTTGATAAGAAGGTCAAACCTCGTAAATTCAGAGAAGGAGACCTTGTGCTCAGGAAGATCATGTCTTTTAACACTGATTCTAAGGGCAAGTGGACTCCCAATTTCGATGGCCCATATGTTGTCAAGAAAGCCTTTTTTGGAAGTGCATTAATTATTGAAACTATGGATGGCGAGGAGTTCCCACGTCCCATGAATGTTGATACAGTCAAGAAATACTTCACCTAAAGAAATAAAAGAACAACTCATTAAGTTGAAAACCCGAAAGGGTGGCTTAGGCAAAAAAGAGCATCTCGGTAGGCCGAAAACCCGAATGGGAGGTCTAGGCAAAAATTAGAGACATAAACAGAATAAATTTCCCTCTAAGTTGAAAACCCGCAAGGGCAGCTTAGGTAAAAGTTAGGGACTTTCTTGGCAAGTAACTACATCGGACAAGACTTGATCATTGGAGAAACAATCTTCTCGGATTCTCATCACACTTCAACAGAAGTTATTGCTCAGGATTTCAAAAGTTTTTAGAGGGGATAATGGTCATTGTATCTCAATGTATCTTTTCCATTATATATTACCATTTTCCGAACTTTGTAATTATCCATGGAGTCTCTCCATTCACAAACTACCATTCTATTAATGAAATTTGAGATTTTACCAAATTCTTTGTATTTCTTATTTTATTTAGCTTGCAAAGACTCCATTTATTATTGATAAGAACTTTCAAAGTAAAAAGATTAAATAACAAAATCGATTTTTCAAAAAGAATTTACAATTCGCTTTTACCTTGGAATCTGTGATGAAATAATGGCAACAAAAATGGTGATCCCAGGAATGGACAAACTCCAGTTTATTTTAAGAAGTTTTTGTTCCCCTCGGGAAGGTTTACTCAGGATGATTCGTCATATTGGGTCCGTGACTCCAGTATCCTCGGTCAAGTTTGGATTCATTTCTCCTCTTTTCTGAATTTTCATGATGTGAAGTTTCAATCCAAGATTTCTCCGGCAAAGTTTTCGTTCAGTCTAATGGAGTTCTTTTTCCCGAGAAATTGGTACCATAATCACTCTTGAAGAGCGCAAGTCCCTAGTTTCACTAGTGAAGAACTTATTATGTTTTTCCCTTTGAATATGTGGTGTTAATATCCCTAATGAAGTAGGCCTGAATTCCCCAGTGAATGTTTTGATGATTTGGTGTCCATCTGCTTTACTTGAGACTGGTTTTGCAATCCCCAATAGAAGTGTTACTTTTGAAAACATTTGTTTCCCCGATGAAGCCTAGAGAAAGATGTTTTATCCCTGTATTTGTACTAATTTATCACTTTGTTTTGTTTACTTCCAGATTATGTTTCTCCCCAGTAAAGCTAAAGCAGGCAGTAGGTTTTGTTTCCTCAGTTGGAATTTACTTATTCTTGGAATGATCATCCTGGATGTGGTTTAGCCGAGTGTTGTTTGTGCCAGAGTTGGTTTTGCTTGGTTACTCCCAGGGTTGTGTAACTGTTTTGTCAGCATACGCACGATAACACTCATACATTCATACATACATCTTGCATAGCTAAAATTGGCAAATCATTGTTCATTGACATTTTTTAATGTTTTGTTGACATATCACCCTATTTTGCAGAGTTACATTGTCCTATCTTCCATAGAGTGTTGGCCCTAAGCAGAAAGCGTATATTCTTTCAATTTCCCCACTGAGTTATCCCTCGTGGAAGATTTTTGCTTTAGCCTTCCTATACAGCTCCTTTTTTGGTTGGATTTGGTTTTCCCTCTTGAGTTTATTTCTCAAAGGATGTATTTTGGTTGACTGCTTCATTCTAGTTTATTTCTGGTTTGAATCTGTGGTTCCACAATAATATTATTTACTTTGGATTTCTGAAAGCTTTGAGTTTTAGTTTGTGCATTTATTTTTCACAAGAAGACTTTATCTCCTCAGCAAGAATATCATGGAATTTCCCCAGGAATTCATATTTCTTTCCCCAGGAAGCCATATTTCTATCCCCGGAAAGTCGTTTCTTTTTACAATCCTCCATGACAACAAGTAATAGGTCTCTTTATTTGAGCAACTTGTGCTCCCTTGTAAAAGTCGACGTAACCTTTTTGCTATCACCTCTATGAGTGGATAGTTTGCAGTCCGTCATCATTTTACGCCAGTGGAGGGAAATACTTTTCAATTCGCAGAAACAACTCATTGTGAAATCTTTGCAAGTGGAAGTCTCTTTATTTGAGACAACCTACAACTTACCCTTTCCATGAAAATTGCCTCGGTTAAAGAAGAAGTTGAGACCCGTTCTAGGTGAAATGCCAAAATTTTAGGGAAACTTGTTATCTTTTTGCTACCCTCAGTGAACGTTGGTAGTTCATCGTCAGTGAACGGCGGTGCTATAATATATTTTATCTCTACCTTCAGTGAAAGTTGGTAGATCACCACCAGTGAAAGTTAGTGTTTGTTATCTTTTTGCTACCCTCAGTGAACGTTGGTAGTTCATCCTCAGTGAACGATGATGCTATGATATATTCTCTTTCTACCTTCAGTGAAAGTTGGTAGATCACCATCAATGAAAGTTGGTGTTTGTTATCTTTTTTCTACCCTCAGTGAATGTTGGTAGTTCATCGTCAGTGAACGGTAGTGCTATGATATATTTTCTCTCTACCTTCAGTGAAAGTTGGTAGATCACCATCAGTGAAAGTTGGTGTTTGTTATCTTGTTTCTACCCTCAGTGAACGTTCGTAGTTCATCAACAGTGAACGGCGATGATATGATATTTCTTTTCCTTCTACCTTCAGTGAAAGTTGGTAGATCATCTTCACTGAACGACTGTGTTATGATATATTCTCTTTCTACCTTTAGTGAAATTTGCTAGGTCATTGGTAGTGAACGTCGATGATTGTTATCTTTTTGCTACCCTCATTGAACGTTGGTAGTTCATCATCAGTGAACGGCGGTGCTATGATATATTTTCTCTCTACCTTCAGTGAAAGTTGGTAGATCACCATTAGTGAAAGTTGGTAGATCACAATCAGTGAAAGTTGGTGTTTGTTATCTTTTTGCTACCCTTAGTGAACGTTGGTAGTTCATCGTCAGTGAACGAAGATGCTATGATATTTCTTATCTTTTTACCTTCAGTGAAAGTTGGTAGATCATCGTCAGTGAGCGGAGGTGTTATGATATATTCTCTTTCTACCTTCAGTGAAAGTTGGTAGGTCATTGGCAGTGAACGTCGATGATTGTTATCTTTTTTCTACCCTCAGTGAACTTTGGTAGTTCATCGCCAGTGAACGATGATGCTATGATATTTATTTTCCTTCTATCTTCAGTGAATGTTGGTAGCTCATCGTCAGTGAACGTCAGTGTTATTATTTCTTTCCTCTTTCTACCTTCAGTGAACGTTGGTAGCTTTACCTCAAGTAGGAGTTGGTGTATCCTTTGACCATTTTACCATCCTCTCTGGGTCGGGTCACTCTCTTGTTTCTTTATCATTGTTACATCCCCAATGATTTTTTGTGTCTCTTTGGTTTTGTTCATATGCATTCATGATCATAAACATTTGCATGGCATCTTAGGGCCAAAAATAGGGTTTGTTTTATATTTAAGTATCTTTGATCACGTTGACACAAATATTTTTAACCTTTGTATCTCTGGATAGAAGAAACTTAAATAAGGGTAATTGTTGTACCGCAACAAGATCACAACAAGATCACATTATGGATTTTGGTTCTCCTTCCTATCTTTAGCTTTGCTCTTTTAGGAATCACCAAGCACCTTGACTTGTTTTTCTTGTGTAATCATTCATGTTTTTGTTTTGACTTTCCTTTTAATTAATAAAATGCAATGTTGGTTTGTCTTACTTGTCAACAATGCAGGTAAAGGCAATGGGGCTTAGCAAGTTGATCCATGGGTTCATGAGTATATTTCCATGACCTAGTCAATGAAGCTTGAGAAGTTCAAACCTCACCATGGAAGTTGTTTTTGAAGGGATTTCATGGCAAGTTTATATTGGTTGACTACATTTCCAAATTATCAAGGTTGATTCAAAAGTACAAGGGGTTGATTGAAGGAGTTGTCATGCTTGGACAAGGCCTTGTTCCCATTGATCACAAGTGAATATTTCTCTCAATTCTCAAGATATAGAAGTAGTTGTGGTTGCTATGAGTTATCATTATCATCCTTAACAACTTATATTTACAAAGCATTTGTTTTGGTACAAGAAGTTTGTTCAAAATTGCCAAAGTTCCTCAAGGCATGTTTCTTCATCTAGGAGCCATGGTTTTGAACTTCAAAGGAGTATATATTGCCCATCTTTTGGTATTTTTGAGTGATTCTAAAGATATACTTTTCTTAAATGGGATATCAACAAATCACTTCAAAAGTTCCAAGGATTTTTCATGTGGAAGAAACTTGATGATGAAGAAAGATTACAAGTCCTCTAGATGGACCCCCAATTTCTCAAGTTTGACTTCAAATGATCATAACTTGGTCAATTTTTATCATCTTGAGCCCATTCGTTTTCCATAATGATTTTGAAGATGTGAAATTTATGCCTTCTTTTATGTGAAAAGTGAGAAAATGGATGGAAATTGCCTTAAGGCTACAAAAGATTATAGGTTATTTCATGATTTTTTGCCCACTTCAATAATTCATAACTCTCTCAATTTTTGGAGATTTTGAATGGTTCAAGTTCCAAAATGTCATTCAAGAGATCTACTTTATGCCATATTTTTTGGTCAAGAGCAAATTCAAAGTAGAAGGCTATGTTTGGATGCAAGACATTATAGGTCACTTTTGAAGAAGAATTTGAAATATTTCTAAGTATGGAAAGTCAACATTTTTTCTCCAACTTTGACTCAACACAACTTTCAGCTCGAGCATCCATTTGATTCCATTATTTTTCCATTGCAAAGCTTGTAACCTCATCTTTCTAAAGCATCAAGAATCATGCCCTAAGACCCCTTGAGTTAAAAATGTCATTGGTCAGAAGTTGGCACTTTGAAACTAAATTTCTCACCAAGTCAGAATTTTGAAATTCATAATGTGGCCTCTAATCACAAGTTTTCCACGCGTTTTTGCCTCTAAACATGTTTAGTGAAGTTCCAGATTTGTTTAGCACCTCAAAACGCAAGAATTGGATGAGTTTTGGTGAAAATTATATCACACTTCACTCGTGCATCAGGTTTGCACAAATTACCTCCAAAATGCATCATTCACTCTTCCTTTTGATCCCATTTGCTTCTCCTATAAATACATGAACTATCTCATTAGTTTTCTCAAGCTTGGATAGCCAGAATCACCCTGCCAAACTTGTTCCCTAACTCAGAATTCAGCAACTTCAAAATCCATTCTCAAGCCTTTTTCAATCTAATTTTTTCATCAATTCACATACCTTGATCTTCCTTGAAGCTAACCATATAATTACATTCAAGAATTGTGCCCTATATTGCTCCATAGAAGTCCAGTTTCAGAGCTCTGCAACTCAACTTCAATAGGTAGATTCCTTCATCAATTCTTCAAAACATTGATATCATTGTGATTCTCTCATTGCCCTGGTTCTAGTTACAACACTTACTTCTTACTGGAAACAAGTTTTGACCATGAAATTTCAAATCCTTTTTCAAAACTTTCTTTCCAAATTGCTTGAGCTACAATTTATATAAATTTGGCGCGAGGGTGTGGTTGTCTTCGTATTGAAGAGACGAAGCGAACAGCCTAGGTCTAATCTTCTGATTTTACAGTTTGAGAGACCTGCAATTCACGTTGGCTGGAGGTTGAAGATGACCAACGTGTCATCTTCCAACCAATGATGGCACACCATTTGTTATTTTTGAATTCTGATTTTATTTCTGATTCAGTGCTTTATTCACTAATGACCATGATATGCACAGCATGCCAGATCCCTTGGATTTGATTACTAACGCATTTTGACTCCCATCCAATGGTCCACATATTTTTGACTTTTATTTTCTTTTCTGATTTTTTATATTTAATTATTTTAAACTTCAAAAAATCATGGAAAATACATTTTAAGTCAAAAAAATCTGAAAAAATTATGAAAAATATTTTTGATTATTCTCTTTCTGTTTTTAATTTTTCACAATTTAATTTTGTGTTTTGGTATTTTTTAAAAATTTACACTTTATTGGAATTGTTTTAAATGTTTAAAAATACTTTTATGCATTTTTAAATTCTGAAAAAATTATGGAATGATCCAATGATATTGTGACAAATATTGGTGACCTTATTTTATTTTTGTTTCTGACTTTGCTGTTTTTTATCATTTTTGGTTTATTTCACCAATTTCTTTAAATTTTTAAATATTTTCTAACTTTAAAAGATTACCAAAAAATTTATAAAATTATTTTAGTTCATTTCTGATTTTTCTATGGTCTTACTTTTTATTTCATGATTAATTTGAACATAGTTGACATTTTTCTCTTTTATTTTTATTTTTAAACATTATTTTTAAACCTTTTTGTATATATTAAAATGTAATATTGTTTTGTGATTATTTTCTGGCTGATCTTGGGTTAAATTTTTTATCATGAACTTTATTAACATCATTGGATCCATGGTGTTGAGTCTAACTCCACAAAAATGGATGAATGATTTTAATAATAGTTTGATTAAATTTAATCCAAAAGTGGTTTGTATATTCTCTCCCACCCCTCTTCATCTCATCCTCTTCTTATTGCACTAAATGTTGTTGGAGCATGATCTCTATATCATGTCGCAAAACAGATGGTGCATAGATTGCTATTGACCGGCCTCAAAATAGGTGTGACTTCTATATAAGTCCACTTACGATTGCTTAACAAAGCGCTAAATTTTGTCCCGATTCGAATAAATGATCATTCATGGCCCAAACTTATGTTTGCAAGCCCAAGTATGTTAATTTGATCTCTTTGATCCAATAAACTTGAGATTCATTGTGTGGAGGCTTTGGTTCTACCAATCCTCTAATGGATCTACAACACCTTTGGTCAACGCGGATCACTTAAACATCATTGATCATTAAATGTTACTCATAAGGATTCCAAATGGATGATATACTTGACAAAAAGCAAATTCAACTTGTTGTGTGGAGGCTTTGGTTCTACCAATCCTCTAATGAGCTCCAAATGCAAGTTTTAAGATGATCATCCAACTAACCACTAATCACTAATAATTTATTTTATTTTGTGTTTTTATTTTATGTTCTTTACTTTATGCACCATTTACTTTTAGCATTTACATTTCATGCTATTTTTTCATCTTTGCTCAATTGAGCCCCTTTATATTCTTGTCATTTTTTATTTTGCTCACTTGAGCTTTTCTTTTCTTTTAAAGACACCTAATAATCAACATAAACCCTAAAAATCTTTAATGATACTTGGACTATTTGGTTACTATCCTTGGAATTATCGAGCATTGGACTTTTTGGACTTAGAATTAGAAACATTGTCCTATGATTGGAGACCTTGTGATCTTATCTAATTATTTTGTCTGGAGCTCTTGAGGTTTACCTCAAGACATTGGGTTGTTTGTTTGTTTTGTATGCAGGTTGTTGTGATTACACCATTTGTTTGTAATCTGGAATTCACCCGTATACAGCCGTTACTCTACCCAATTTTTGTGAAGACTTAATACACTTGAAGTTTGGTTCTCTCAAGAGGTCTAGTACATTTGCTTGTTTGGTTTCAATCCAAAGAATGGGAATTCTATTTTGGCTCATAATGTCAAGTATTGGCTTCTTGTTGGTTAGATGGTTCTTATCCCTAGCTTTTACCTTATGCTTTAGGATACCCTCTTCTTCTCCTGCCATCTTCTTTAATTTCAAAAATCTTCTCCCCCTTTTGAAAACTCTTCTTGTTTTAAACTTGAATTACTTTTATAATAAACTTGGACTTAGGTCCATGTATTTTCAAACATTTTCATAAATAAACTCCAATAAACTTAACAATACTTTGACATTTTTATGAGAAGACTAAAAGTTAATCAATCTCATTTCAAACCATTTTTCCACTTTGCCTTTTATCTTTAAACTTTTCTCAAAAGATTGAACTCTTGCCAATCCTTGTAGTGATGCAAACAACTATACTTCTATAATATGTAGTAAAGAGAGATATTTTCCACTTGGATGTTGAGTGACGCATTGTTGATTTTAAAATCCAAGCCATGTCCTCCACTTTGAGATGATGCAAATTCTCCTTTCTCATGATTGTGGGTAGATATGTTTTCCACACAGACAATGATGATGATGTTTTATCTCATAAAATTGACCAATACATTTGTGTTTTAAAACTTTTTAATAGAGGAACTACGTGTACCCTGACCCCCTATTGCACGAAAAGGTGGTACGTAGGCACTAAAGGTTCGCAACTACGGCCGATGAAAAAATCATAAAAAATATGTTTCTTTTCCCACCTCCACCATCTATTTTATACAACATTTTTCATAGCCAAAATGCAAAGATTTTTCAAAGAGGTTCATGCGGAGTACCGTAGGTGTTTAGGGTGCTAATACCTTCCCTTTGCATAACCAACCCCCTTACCTTGAATCTTTCCACCTCTTTTTGGGTTATTCGCTCTTTTCCCATTCCTTTGGAAACAATAAATCACGGTGGCGATTTTTATTTTAATTTGTATAAGTCTAGTCAATCTGATGGCTTAGTCTTAAACATTTCTACCGCTACACGTCTAACCAACAAGAAGCCAACAATTGACATAATGAGTCAATGTAGAATTCTCCATCCTTTGGATTTGAAACCAAACAAGCAAAGATAATAAACCTCTTAAGAAAACCAATCTTCAATTGCATTAAGTCTTCACAAAAATTTGGCAGAGTAACAACTGTATACAGATGAATTCCCGATCACAGATAAAGCATGTAATCGCAATAACCTGCACACAACATAAACAAACAACCCAATGTCTTAGGGTAAACCCCAAGAGCTCTGGAAAAAATAATAGTTGATGTCACAAGGTCTCAAGGTAGGTCAAGGTCTCTAATCCTAAGTCCAAGAAGTCCGTCACTCTATATTGTCAAGGATAGTAACAAAATAGTCCAAGTAACATTAAAGTTTTTTTATGGTTCAAGTTGATTATTAGGTATCTTCAAAAAGAAATGAAGAGCTCAAGGGAGCAAAAATAAAAATGACATAAAAGTAAATGCTCAAATGAGAAAACATGAAAATAGCATGAAATGTAAATGCTAAAATAAATGTACTTAAAGTAAAAGCATAAAGTAAAAGCACAAAATAAAGTAAATTGTTAGAAATTAGAGGTTAGTTGAATGACCAACTTGAAACTTGAATTTGAAACTCATTAGAGGATTGATAAATCCAAAGCCTCTCAACAACAAGTTTCATTTTCTTTTTTGTCAAGTATATCATTCATTTAAAATTCTCAAGGCAACCATAAATGATCAATGATGTTTAAGTGATTCACTTTGACCAAAGCTTATGAAGATTCATTAGAGGATTGATAAGACCAAAGCTTCCTAATAATGATTCTCAAGGTTATTGGATCAAAGGATTAAAATTAACATACTTGGGCTTACGAACATGGGTTTGGGCCACAAATGATCATTTCTCGAATCGGGACAAAATTTAGTGCAATGTTAAGCGATTGTAAGTGGACTTATATAGAAGTCGCACCTATTTTGAGGTCGGATAATAGTAATCTATGTACCATATGTTTGGAGAAATAATATGTAGATTATTTTCTAACAACATCTAGCACAAGTGAGAAGAGGATGATATGAAGAGTAAATGGGGATATTTGAATCAAAATATTTGATCAAACTATCATTAAAATCATCCATCCATTTTGGTGGAGTTAAACTCAATACTGTTAGAACATATTTTGATTATACAACCATTAATTAGAGTTTTGATGATAAAAAACACAAAGAACAAATATGCACTCTAAATTTGTGTTATTTTGCATGCAGAAATTCTGACCAAAGTAGCATCAGAAGTTAAGCTATAAAAGCTTTCAAGTTGAGGTAATCAGAATCTACGCTGAAGAATGATGATAAGAACCTGCGTTGAAGTGAAGAATACTCTGATTCTGAACAGAAGTTTCATATACCATCAGATCCTCACTTCTCTGAGTCATGAATGTTCTGAAGCAATTGCAGCATGCAAGATTCTAAGATTCTGAAGCGTTAATATTAAATCAAGACAACATCACATGCAACGGCTTCATTCCGACAAGAATCTTCTCAATATGGAAACAACATTGAATGTCCATTATCACGCTTTATGTTGGATAGGATTTCTATGCCTATATAAACAAGATAAGAGGACAAATTGTTGACGATTTTGAACACGACTGAAAGATATCTCTATAAACACTGCAAGCTTACATATTCTTTTCTACGCTCAAAATTGTGTAAAATATCATAGTTGTAATACTGTTTTTGTAAAGAAAAACAACCATACACAGAATACTCTTTCATCTTGATTAAGCTAGTTTTTCCTTGAGATTAATCGGGTTGTGGTTGTACTCAAGAAGACTTTGGCAGTTGTCAAAGTAGTGATTGTAATCAGTTTTTGATTAGTGAATTAAGTCCTCGTTGGAGAGAGGCGAAATCACCTTGATGGGTGGACTGGAGTAGTTTGAGATCAAATGAACCAGGATAAAAATATCGTGTCTACTGCGCTTTTGATCTTAAGTTTTCAATTCAACCCCCCCTTATTGTTTTTTTCACTTCTTCAATTGGCATCAGAGCGCCTGGTTATGAGTTCATACACTTAACCGTGTCAGTACAAGATCCAAGATTTAGAAAAACACTATGGTGGGACCAAGCCAAAACATCAGCAATGAATATCATGAGGACAAGGACATAATCAGTTGCAAACCTCCATTCTTTGATGGAGAAAATTTTGACTACTGGAAAGACAGAATTGAGAACTTCTTTCTGGCCTATGATGTTGATCTATGGGACATGGTAATTGATGGATACACACAGCCAGTGGATGAAAGTGGTCAGAAGATAGACATAAAAGGATGTCTGACCAGCAAAAACGTGATTTCAGAAACTATCATAAAGCTAGAACAATACTTCTCAGTGCTATCTCATACTCAGAATATGAGAAAATCTTAAACAGAGAGACAGCCAAAAACATGTTTGACTCTCTGAGAATAACGCATGAAGGCAACATACAAGTCAAAGAAACCAAGGCCCTTGTGCTCATTCAGAAATATGAAGCATTCAAGATGGAAGACAGTGAATCTATAGAAGCAATGTTCTCAATATTCCAGATTCTTGTTGCTAGGCTGAAGGTTCTTGACAAAGGATATTCTACTGTTGATCACGTAAAGAAGATCATCAGAAGTCTACCCAAGCAATGGAGGCCAATGGTCACAGCACTTAAGCTAGCTAAATATCTCAATAAGATATCTCCGGAGGAACTTGTCAGCTCCCTCAGAAGTCATGAGATAGAGCTAGAAGAAGATGAGCCTCAAAAGCAAGGTAAGCCACTAGCATTAAAATATAACAAAAAATATGATTCTAAGGTTTTGCAGGCTATGGAAGAAACCTCTGATGGATCCTCATCAGAAGAAGATGAATTGTCTCTCCTCTCCAGAAGGGTCAATCAATTGTGGAAGCAGAGACAAAGGAAGTTCAGAAATCCTAAAAGATCAGAGAATCAAAATGAATCCTCCTCTAAACACAGAAAGTCTGAGTCCTCCTCTGGACACAGAAGATCTGAAGGTTCTTCAGGACACAGAAAGTCAAATAACAAGGACATCATCTGCTATGAGTGTAATGAGCAAGGGAACTACAAAAGTGATTGTCCAAGGCTTCAGAAGGAGAAGCCCAAAAAGAAGTTCTTCAAGGAGAAGAGAAAAGCCTCATGGCAACATGGGACGATTCAGACATTTTTGATGCTGACTTAGTGTCAGATGATGAAAGAGCCAACATAGCTCTCATGGAAAACATGTTAGAAGATAGTGAAGCTTCTGGTTTAGACTCAGAATCAGACACTGAAGAGGTGTTCCCTGACTTCACTATTAATTTTACTAAGGCTGAACTTGCAGAAAGTCCGAATGAAATTCTGAAAAGGTATCAGCAAATCAGAGTCAAATTCAAGAACCTGAAAAGCGATCTTGTCTCTGACTCTGAAAAGACTAAGAGTCTTAGATTAGATAATTCCGAGTTAAAAGAAAAGGTTTCAAAATTAGAAAACAATTTACAAAACTCTCAGAAAGAAATAATTTCAGAGACTCCCAGTAATGCTGATGAGATCATCAAAGAGTATGATTACAGCTTTCAGAAGTTTATGGCTAAAAACATAGATAGAAGCAAGATGGCTTCAATGATCTATGAAGTTAGCAGGAATGGCAGAAAAGGAATAGAATACCAAGGTAAGGTATCTACACCTAAGAAAGTCTTGGACCTTGTTATAAAATGCACACCACTAAAATCACACTTCACATATGGGCACACACATGACCTAAAATACACTAGTAATGATTACTCTGTCAAACTAAAATTCAACCAGAATTTTGGTAAAACTAACAAACCAGGACCCAAGAACATATGGGTACCTAAGGACAAAATTATATATGTAGCAGATATCTTTAGTAGCAAGGCTAAAACACCAGTCATGGTACCTGGACTCTGGATGCTCTCGACACATGACGGGAAGAAAGCATATGTTCCAAAGCCTGGAACTTAAACATGGAGGCTACATGGGCTTTAGAGGCAACTAAAGAGGGAAGATCATTGGCTCTGGAACAGTAGGTAATGGAAATATTCCTTCTATAAATAATGTGCTCTTAGTTGATGGATTAATGCATAACATGTTATCCATAAGTCAATTAAGTGATAACGGTTATGATATATTCTTTAATCAAAATTCATCCAAAGCTGTTAGTCAGAAAGATGGAACTATCCTTTTTAATGGAAAGATGAAAAACAACATTTATAAGATAAAACTTTCTGAACTAAAGAAGAGTCAGAATGTAAAATGTCTTCTCTCTATTAACAACGAGCAATAAGTCTGACACAAAAGATTGGGGCATGTTAGTATGAGAAGAATATCTCAGATTAACAAACTCAATCTGGTCAGAGGACTTCCTAATCTGAAGTTCAGCTCAGATGCTTTGTGTGAAGCATGTCAGAAAGGCAAATTTGCAAAACCTGATTTTAAATCTAAAAATGTTGTTTCCACCTCTAAGCCATTAGAACTTCTGCACATAGACTTATTTGGACCAGTAAAAACTGCGTCTATTAGTGGAAAGAAGTATGGGTTAGTGATTGTAGATGACTATAGCAGATGGACACGGGTAGAGTTCTTAAGACACAAGGACGAGTTACACTCTGTGTTCGTTGCATTCTGTAACCAAGTTCAGAATGAAAAGGATCTTAGAATTGTCAAAGTCAGAAGTGATCATGGTGGAGAATTTGAAAATAAAAATTTTGAATCATTTTTTAATGAAAAAGGCATCTTGCATGACTTCTCTTGTCCTAGAACTCCCCAACAAAATGGAGTTGTAGAACTAAAGAACAGAACACTGCAAGAAATGGCCAGAACCATGATCAATGAGACTAATATTGCTAAGCTCTTCTGGGCAGAAGCAATTAACACAGCGTGTTGCATTCAGAATAGAATCTCTATAAGACCTATTCTTGAAAAGACACCATATGAATTGTGGAAGAACAGAAAGCCGAACATTTCTTATTTCCATCCTTTTTGATGCACCTGTTTCATTCTGAATACTAAATATTATCTGAACAAGTTTGACTCTAAAGCACAAAAGTGTATTATTTTAGGATACTCTGAACGCTCAAGAGGGTACAGAGTATACAATATATAAATACAGATTGTTGAAGAGTCAATCAGTGTTAGATTTAATGATAAGCTTGACCCTCAAAAGTCAAAGAAAAATGAATTCTTTGTAGATATAGAAGTTGAATTCACAGGTACTAAAGACAACTCATCAGAAGTTCTTAACAGAGATGCTCCAACAACTTCAGAAAGAAATGTTACAAGTGATCCAATACCTTCTGTTGATCAACTCCAGAAAAGGTTATCCAGAAGCAGCATAGCTCACCCAGAAGATAAGATCATGGGAAAGAAGGATGATCCAATCAGAACAAGATCAACATTCAGAAACTCTGAAGAATCCCTCATGGGACTGGTCTCTCTGATTGAACCAACAACAATTGATGAAGCTCTTCTGGACAATTATTGGATTCTGGTAATGCAGGAGGAATTAAATCAGTTCACCAGAAATGACGTATGGGATCTGGTTCCAAAACCAAAAGGATTCAACATCATTGGAACAAAGTGGGTGTTCAGAAACAAACTGAACAAGCAAGGAGAAGTCATCAGAAAAAAAAAGCACAACTGGTGGCACAAGGTTATAGTCAACAAGAGGGGATAGACTATACATAAACCTTTGCTCTAGTTGCCAGGTTAGAATCTAGCAGACTCTTAATCTCATTTGTATAAACAATGGCATCACTCTGTATCAGATGGATGTCAAAAGTGAATTCCTAAATGGCTACATAGATGAAGAGGTATATGTGCACCAACCCCCTGGGTTTGAGAATTCCAAACACCCAGAATATGTTTTCAAACTAAAGAAGTCACTCTATGGTCTGAAACAAGCTCCCTGAGCTTGGTATGAAAGACTAAGTAACTTCATGTTAGAAAAGGAATTCACCAGAGGGAAAGTGGACACAACCTTGTTCTGTAAGACATTTAAGAATGACATTTTAGTTTGTCATATTTATGTAGATGATATCATTTTTGGATCCACTAAAACTTCTCTGGGAAGAGAATTTGCTAAGTGCATGCAGGAAGAGTTTGAGATGAGCTTAATGGGGGAACTCAAATTCTTTCTGGGCATTCAGATAAACCAAACTCTAGAAGGAACTTGCATTCATCAAAGCAAATATGTCAGAGAACTTCTGAAGAAATTTGACCTCTCAGAATGTAAGCCCTCAAAGACTCCAATGCATCCCACGTGCATTCTGGAAAAGGAAGAGGTAAGTAAAAAGGTAGAAAAGAAAATCTACAAAGGTATGATTAGCTCTCTCCTTTACCTGACGGCTTCAAGGCCTGATATTTTATTCAGTGTTTGCTTATGTACTAGATTCCAATCAGATCTTAGAGAATCTCACTTAACATCAGTTAAGGGAATTTTGAAGTATCTGAAAGTGACTACTAATCTAGGTTTGTTTTATAGAAAATCTAATAAATACAGCTTAGTAGGATACTATGATGATGACTTTGCTGGAGACAGAGTAGAGCGTAAAAGCACTTCTGGAAGCTTCCAGTTTCTTGGAGATAATCTGATCTCATGGACCAGCAAGAGACAGTCCACAATAGCATTGTCAACAGCAGAAGCTGAATACATAGCAGCTGTTGGATGTAGCACTCAAATGCTCTGGATGAAAAGTCAACTTGAAGACTTTAACATATTTGAGAGTAACATTCATATCTTCTGTGATAACACTTCTGTCATATGTCTCAGTAGAAATCCCATTTTGCATTCTAGGGCTAAGCATATAGAAATAAAACATCACTTTATTAGGGACTATATTTAGAAAGGAATTCTTACTTTAAAATTTATTGACACAGACCATCAATGGGCTGATGTATTTACAAAACCCCTTTCTGAAGATAGATTCAATTTCATTCTGAAACATCTCAGCATGAAGTTATGCCCGGAATAAAATGTTTTATTTGCATATCTTAACCCTCAGAACTTTATTGTTTTCTGTGAACATCTGATCAACTTGTCTTCAGAAGTAAGAAGTACAGTTGCCTCAGAATCTATCTATGAAGATCTGAACGTTTCATTTCAAGGATAAAGGCGTGCAGTTCACATCATCAAACATATGTCATCCTTTCACAAGCTACCTTCTGAGGCTGAACACGCGTTCAAATTTTGAAGGATCCAAGGCTCTGATTGGATGCATTGAGACACTTGCCAGTGGTAACTGTTCAATATCTCTCTAAATCCCCTAAATTCAGGTTTCATTAATGCATATAATCATTACTTATTTTCTTGTTTACTGTTTACATTTTCTAAAAACCTATATAAACTCAATTTACTATTTGATTCATTCACGCTTTACCCTCTTCTATATTCTCTCTTGTTCTAGTTTCTTTTTCAAAAACCATTTCCATTAGTTTACTTCAAAGAACCCGTGTGAAAAATGGCATCATCATCAAGTCTCAAGAATCTCAGTGCTCCTGAATCTTCATCAACGGAACAATATGAAGAACCCATTAGAACGCTACTCACTCCTGTTGACAACCTGGAAGTTCTCTCTGAATTGATCATTGATTTTGAAAGCTTACAAGAAAATGGGTTTAATCTATATGAAGATGTAACTGCACAGGGGTGGAACATATATTTTGACCGTCTGTTGGGTCCAACTTTTCCCATTCTCGTCAAAGAGTTCTGGATTAATGCTACCTCATCCAACCACCAGGTTACATCATATGTTATGGGAAAGAAGATAGTGATAACAGAAGATTTAATTGGGAAACTCATTGGATACAATGGCGGTGGAGTCAGATGCATTGATTTGGCTGATAGGTGTTCTGACCTAAAATCTATTGCCATGGTAATCTTCACGTCTGGACAGCCATCCAGCAATATCAGAGACTTGAAGGATCATCACAGAATCCGGGCTAGAATAATTTTGGGATTTATCAATCACAGGAAGCCTACAAGCTCTCCTGATTACATCAACATTGATCAACATTTCCTGATTTACTTTATTGCAAAGAAGACCAAGATAAACCTTCCACACTTGCTCTTCAACCATCTCAAAACAAGTGTGAAAGAGACAAGAGAAGACAAAATAACTAAGAGGGATTGGATTCCTCTAGGAAGACTAATTTCAGATATTCTAACAGAAAATAGGCTGATAGAACATCTGACAGAGGCTCAAGAAATAAGTACTCTAGAAGCAACCGCTGGGAAACCTTTTAATGCCAAGAATTTGAAGAAGATTGAGATTATTGAGAACATTAAGAAGGAACCAACAATTCCTTCTCATGAGGCCATCACTTCTAGGAGAATCCCTTTGAAGGATTTTCCACTATTTTCTGAGATAAATGCCTCTCTAGAAATCATAGTCATATGCCTTGAAGCTTGCAAGGCTGATGGGACTATTCCAGAAATCAACATTCAAGATCTGCACAAGCCAGCTCCAGAGGTTGTGCTAAAGAAATCCAAAAAGAGGAAGGCGGCAGGAGAAGGATCCTCTCAAAATACACCTAAAGCTGCGAAAAAGAAAGGTAACCCATCTTCTGTTTCTGTTGTAGAATCAATAGTTATTCCAACATCTGAAACCATTCCCCCTCAACCAACAGAAAATCCTTCACCCCAAACATTTGAGCATTTTGACATAGAGTTTGACCCATCTGTAACTCTTGGAAACTTTTTGAATGAACCTCACTCCCCCAATCCAAATCCAAATCCAGAACATCATCAACCAGAACTTGTTAAAGTTCTATCTGACATTGAACTGTTTGATCAAGACTTTTCCTCACCAATACC
The DNA here is from genome assembly GCA_948472305.1 of Vicia faba. Classification (NCBI taxonomy): domain Eukaryota; kingdom Viridiplantae; phylum Streptophyta; class Magnoliopsida; order Fabales; family Fabaceae; genus Vicia; species Vicia faba. Next base: position 306,207,478 of record OX451735.1, on the reverse strand, counting down.
AGAAAATCCAAACACTCAATCTCCACTCCCAGAAAACCCAAACACTCAACAACAACCATAAAATACACAACCACACTCTCCTCAACCAGAAAATCCACAACCACACTCTCCTCAACCAGAAAATCCATAACCACACTCTCCTCAACCAGAACATCTGAACCTCAACTCACCTTAACCAGAGAATGGAAACTCACTCACTCCTTCTTTTGAAAACCCATCGTCTGAAATTCCTGACCAGAAACTCAACACGCTACCGCAAACCAATCTGAAGACTCCCCTTCAGATTCTGATACCACTATCCCAATCCCTGGAATAACAGAACCCCTTACGGTTCGCTTAGCTCTCACTATTCATGATATTCCAAAAATCCCTCCACCATATGAATCTACACAACCAAACACCCCTAACTCACCAATCCTGATTTCTGACTCTTCCACTCCATCATCTATCAACCGTCCAACTGACAACCTCAGACTTGTCATTGATCCACTAGTGTTGGACCAACTAGCTTCCACCTCAAACAAAATTGCCACTGCCAAACCTAAACCAACCTCAACCAAATCAGATGTTGGTAAGAACCTGTTGATTTTTGAAACAGAAATGCAGGAATGGATTAATTCTTTGAAGCAAGCAAGGCAAGAGATTTCTAATTCTGCTGCTTCTAATTCTCTGTGGGAAAGATTCAGAAATGGCTCAACTTTAAAACTCAGAAGCTGAAAGAATTGGGCTATGAAAGGGCTCAACAGAACTTCAGTGATCAGCTGAAAGCCTTCCAAGATCAAGTTCTGAGCCAATGGTACAAGAAAGAAATTCTTCCGTTGGATAATGCTCCCGGGAAAGAGCGCCATCCTTCAAAAGTCTCTGAATCATATTTTGATAGTCACTCTCTAACTACTGCTCCAGAAAACATGATTGCAACAGAAGACGTTGTTCAATCAGAAAAGGCTGCAGAATATTTTGAACAACATGCAACCCCTGAAGATACACCAGCTTCTTCTCTAGTCATGCAAACTCTGGAAGAGTTGAAGACGGAGAATTCCTTAATCCATGTCAGACTGGATAAGCAAGAGGATACAAACAAAGATATCAAGGGTATTTTGGATAAACAAGAAGATACCACAAAAGAAATCAAAGATATTCTGGGAAATCAGGAAGAATCAAGCACTCAGATCAAGAGCTTGTTGGAAGCGTTGTTCACACGTCTTCCCACTCCTTATTAGATTTTCTTTAAATTGTTTATCTGTAAAAAAATTTCTTATCCTCCTTGTTTTTGAAAATTGTCATTGCATTCCGTTTTCAATATAATTCATCCTTTTTTACTATGATTATATTTCTTTTTGATACCTGACAAAAAGGGGGAGAAAGTGAGATATTTTGAATAACAGTATACCGGGACAAAGTTTTAAACATTTTGAATATCTTAACCTCTATATTTTTTGAAAAGCTTGAACACGAACACATTCTAATAAGGACGGAAGGAGATGCATCAAAAGCTCTAACGAGAAGGAACGTCAGGGAAGTAATCAACTCAGGGGGAGTCTGTCTTAAGCTTTTTGTTCTATATCTTTCATTGAAAATCCTAGTTTTTGTCATCATCAAAAAGGGGGAGATTGTTAGAACATAGTTTGATTCCACAACCCTTAATTAGAGTTTTGATGATAACAAACACAAAGAACAAATGTTCACTCTAAATTTGTGTTATTTTGTATGCAGAAATTCTGACCAAAGAAGCATCAGAAGTTAAGCTATAGAAGCTTTCAAGCTAAGGTAATTAGAATTTGCACTGAAGAATGATGATCAGAACCTGCGCTGAAGTGAAGAATACTCTAATTCTGAACAGAAGTTTCATATACCATCAGATCCTCATATCTCTGAGTCATCAATGTTCTGAAGCAGTTGCAGCATGCAAGATTCTAAGATTCTGAAGCGTTATTATTCAATCAAGACAGCATCACATGCAACGGCTTCGTTCAGACAAGAATCTTCTCAATATGGAAACAACATTGAATGTCCATTATCACGCTTTATGTTAGACATTATTTCTATGCCGATATAAACAAGCTAAGAGGACAAATTGTTGACGATTTTGAACACGACTGAAATATATCTCTAAAAACGCTGCAAGCTTACATATTCTTTTCTACGCTCAAAATTGTGTAAAATATCACAGTTTTGATACTGTTTTTGTAAAGAAAAACAACCATACACATAAAACTCTTTAATCTTGATTAAGCTAGTTTTTCCTTGAGATTAACCGGGTTGTGGTTGTACTCAAGAAGACTTTGGCAGTTGTCAAAGTAGTGATTGTAATCAGTTTTTGATTAGTGAATTAAGTCCTCATTGGAGAGAGGTGAAATCACCTTGACGGGTGGACTGGAGTAGTTTGAGATCAAACGAACCAGGATAAAAATATCATGTCTACTGCACTTTTGATCTTAAGTTTTCAATTCAACCCTCCTTCTTGTGTTTTCACTTCTTCAAATACCCAAGATCCAATGATGTTAATGAAGTTTATGATCAACAATCACATAGTCAGAATATATTAAAAAATAAATTGCATTTATGAATAAAAAATAAAAATGATTTTTTAATTGTTTTTAAAATGACAATAAAAGGTTAAATAACGAACCATATTCAAAGTATCAAAGAAAAAATTAAAGAGGTCAAAGAAAAATCAGAAATGAACTCAAATATTTTAATAATTTTTTTTGGTAATTTTATTTTAAACAGAAAATCATTTTAAATTGATTAAAAACATTCAAATAACTGGAGAAAAACATCAAAAATAGTAGAAATCAAAATAAAATTCTACATAAACTTCAGAAGGTTAGAAATGAGTAAAATGATTTTTATAAGATTTATTCAGAATTTAAAAACATCAAAAAGTATTTTTAAATAATTAGAAACAAGTCAAAATAAAGGAAAAATTATAAAAAATAACAAATCTGAAAATAAAAGTATGAAAAAATAAAAATCAGAAAGAGAATATTTGAAAATATTTTTGTGAATTGTTTCATAATTTTTGAATCAAAAATAAATTTTCTATGTTTTTTTTAAGTTTAAATCAATTAAAATAAAAATAAGAAAATAAAAATATCAAACCAAAAAAATATGGGTCATCTAATCATTATTAAAACGCGTCAGTAAACAGATCCAATGGATCTGGCGCGCTGTGCATGTCATGGACTTTATTGAATTTCACACTCAATCAATCTTTATTAAATAAAAACAACTTAAAATGTGGCACGTTGGATGGAGTGTGACTCACTAAAGTAATCAGATCCAATGGCTCATGAGACACGCGTACGGTAAAACAGATGTATTGGATAGAATTTAAAAAATTACATGTCACACTTTTATTGGCTGAAGCACGACACGTAGGTCGTCTTCAACCTCCAGATGCCCTAGATTGGGATTCTTCAAACTGTAAAATTAGAGGACCATACCAGTACCATTAGCTTCGTCTCTTCAAGACGATTCTAATGGTACCCTCTAGCCAAATTTATATAAACCGTGCAAGGCTGAATTTGAAGAAAACCATAAAAAATAACGAGCACGAAAATTCCAAGTATCTCCCTCAATTCTCAATGAAAATGCAAACCGTAAGAAGTGTGAGAATCAGAAGGATGAATAGATTAGAATAGGACTTTATTTGGTTCAATTTGATAGAGAAGTCTACCTGAACAAAGTAGCTGAAAATTATCCTGAAACTGGACTTGGTTAGAATGATTTAGGACACCTCAAGGCTTGATTCTTCTCCTGCTAGCTTCAAGGAAGTTTAAGGATGAATGATCAATGGAGAAATTGGATTGAAAAATAGGGAAAATAGGAATTCAAAAAATCAGAAAAGTGAGTTATGCAGGGAGTTTGGTAGGGTGATTTTGGTTGTTCAAGCTTGAGAAAATGAATGAGGTATGACCCTCTATTTATAGGGAAACTAATAGAATGCTTAAGCGTGTGAAATGATGAAGTTTGGAGGGAAATCGTGTGAAGTTGCAAACATGAAAAGTGTGACTTCTATTTTACTCAAAACTCGACCAAAGCTTGTGTTTCAATGTGCTAATCATTTCTGGAAGTTCGTTAAACATGATTAGAAGTAAAAATGCGCAAATTTTTTGTGTTTAGAGGCCAAATCAATGGTTTCAAATTCTGACTTTGGAGAAAACTTTAGTTTCAAGGTACCATCTTTGAATCAATGGTGTGCACGATTTAGGGAACCTTAGGACTTGATTCTTGATGCATTGGAAAGATGATATCATAAACTTTACAATGTGCAAATAATGAAATCAAATGGATGCTTGAGATGAAAGTTGTGATGTGTCAAAGTTGAGAAAAAGAAGCTGACGTTTTGTACTTAGAAAAATTCTATGTTTTTTCTTCAAAATGACCTATAATGTTTTGCATCCAAACATGGTCTTCCATTTAAAATTTGTTGTTAACCAAAAAATATATCATAAAGTAGACCTCTTGAATGACATTTTGAGACTTGAACCATTCAAAAAATCCAAAAATTGAGAAAGTTATGACTTGGTGAAGTTGGTGAAAATTCATGAGATGACCTATAATATTTTGCACCATTAGGGCATCTTCCTTCCATTTAAAAGCTTGGAACATAAAAGAAGAGTTGAAGTTCACATCTTTGAGATCATTATGGAAAAATAGTGGGCTTAAGGAGATAAAAATTGACCAAGTTATGATCTTTTGAAGTCACATAAGGGATTTTGATGGCCTATCTAGAGGACTTGTAATCTTTCTTCATCATTAGGTATACTCCATGCAAAATTTTGTTGAAACTTTTGAAGTGATTTACTGATAACCCTTTGAGGAGAAGCATGTTTTTGGACTCACTCAAAAATACAAAAAGACGAGCAAGATATAGCCTTTAGAAGTTCAAAACCCTAGCTCTTAGAGCAACAAAATGCCTTGGAAAACCTTTTCAATTTTGACAAACCTTCTTGCACAAATACTTTTTTCATGTAAATAGAAGTTGTTGAGGATGATAATGAGAAACTATGGCAATCATAACAACTTCCAAATATTTAGAATTGAGGGAGATGTGCACTTGTGATCAAGAAATCAAAGACTTGTCTAATTAGGTCAAACTTCTCCAATCAACCCTTGCATCTTTGGACTATCTTTGACAACTTGAGGCATGATGGATCATGATAGACTTTGTCATGATATTACTCCAAAACATCTTCAATGATGAAGCTTGAATCTCAATGAAGCTTTGTTGAAGAAGGCATGGGAATAAACTCATGAACCTATAGATCAACTTGATGGAATGTGTTGTCTTTTCACCTATAATATAATCAATTAAGGCAAACATTAATTGTATTTATTAGTTAAAAGTTAATCAATACAAAACATAGATGATCACAAAATACAAGTCAAGGTGCTTGATGATTCCCCATGAGCAAAGCTAAAGATAAGGAGAAGAACCAAACCCTAGTGTGATCTTGTTGTGATTGAGTTGATATGATATGATAGAGAAATCTTAGGGAAAACAAGTTGGGGTACAAAAGCTGCCCTTATTTAAGTGTCATCTATCCAGAGATGTCAAGGTTAAAATCTTTGTGTCGACGCGATTAAAGATAATTAAATATAAAACAAGCCCTATTTTTGGGCCTAAGATTCCATGCAATGCTTATGATTATGAATGCAAATGAACAAATACAAAAGTGACACAAGACACCACTGGGAATGTAGCAAATAAAAATAGGGATCAAAAGAAAAAACCAACCAGGAAAATAAATCGCTGGTGAAAAAGAGACCCAACTCTATTGGGGTAAAGCCAAAAGAAGAGATAAGGCATCATCAACTCAAAGATTGAGCAGAGAAAGTAAAGGATAAATGTGATAGATAGATGACTACGAACTATCCACTCACTGAGGAGATAGCAAAAAAAGTAACGTCGACCTACCGGGGAAAGAAATGATAAGATAATACCGGTAAATACGAATATTAGGGTAGGTAATAAAAAATTAGCACCAGTATTCACGACTTGGAACAAAAGAACTTCTTCAGACTAATGTGAATCTCAATGACGAACTATCTCCCATAATGACGAGACTACCATCCATCGAAAAAAGATCTCAACAACGAACTATCTCCCATAATGGCGAAATTTCCATCCATTAGAGTAACAAATCTCAACAACGAACTACCTTCCAAAATGACAAGGCTACCATCCATTGGAGTAACAAATCTCAACAACGAACTACCATCCATAATGACAAAGCTACCATTCATTGGAGTAATAAATCTCAACAACGAACTACCTTCCATAATGACAAGGCTACCATTCATTGGAGTAACAAATCTCAACAATAGACTACCTTCCATAATGAAAAGGATACCATTCATTGGAGTAACAAATATCAACAATGAACTACCTTCCATAATAACAAGGCTACCATTCATTGGAGTAACAAATCTCAACAATGAACTACCTTCCATAATAACAAGGCTACCGTACATTGGAGTAACAAATCTCAACAACAAACTACCTTCCATAATGACAAGGCTACCATTCATTGGAGTAACATATCTCAACAACAAACTACCTTCCATAATGACAAAGCTACCATTAAATGGAGTAACAAATCTCAGCAACGAACTACCTTCCATAATGACAAGGCTACCATTCATTGGAGTAACGAATCTGAATCTTCTCTGGGGACTGACAAACTTATTGGGGAAGTACAGGTTGCTCAAATAAAGATATCTTCCACTTGCTGTTTTGAGAAGGAATTGCAATAATGATTTCCTGGGGAAAGAAATAGGACTTCCTGGGGAAATATCAATATATTTCTGTTGAGGAGATAAAATCTTCACGTGCAAAATAAATGCACATTCTCAAACTAGGGCTTAAAGCTTGCAGAAATCAAAATAATAATACTGTTGGGGACCATAGATTCAAACCAGAAATAAACCGGAATGAATCAGTCAATTAAAATAACTCCTCATGATAAATAAACTCAAAAGGGAAACACGTTCCATCCAGACAAAGAGATATACAAGAAGGCTAAAGTAGAATTCTTCCACGAGAGTCGAACTCAATGGGGAAATTGAAAGGATATACACTTTCTGCTTAAGGTTGACACTCTATTGGAGAGAGGATAACACAACTCTGCAAAATAGGGTAATACGCAAACAAAATATTAATGAATGCAAATGAGCAATGCTTTTCTAAATTCAACTATGCATGTTGTATGCATGAATGTATGAATGTTATTATGTATATGCTGACAAAACAAACATATAAAATTGGGGATAACCAGAAAAAACCAACTTAGGTAAAATCAATACTCGGCTAAATCACATCCAGGATGAAAACTTCATAAGAAAGCAAGCACCAAACTGCGGAAACCAATTCCCACTTCACGGCTTAATCTTACTGGCAAGGAACATAATTTGAAAATAATCAAATCATAATAATAAATCACTATAAATACAGGGATATAACATCCTCTTCCAGGCTTCCCTAGGGAATATCACACATACTTTAATGGGGAAAACGAATGCTTTAACATTGTATTTCTACTGGGGATTGCAATATTAATTTAAATAGGGTAGACGAAAACCACATTGTCGAGACATCAACTGAGGATCTCGTACTGAATTCATTTGGAAAGGCAACACCACATCATCAAGGGGAACCCAAAATACATTCTTCAAAACCAAGAGTGATGATTATACAAACTTTCATGTGGAGAAAATATGAAACCACATGGGGATAACAATTTTCAGAGAGAAACATTATTTCAGCTTTTCATGGGGATTTAAGAAGTCAAATAACATAATAAGAAATCAAACTTATAGGGATTTTAAATCACAACCAACACTTGGCGGGAGAAAATCCAAAAAGTTAACAACTGTTTCAACACTTCTTAGCAAGGATACTTCCCTTGTCTAGTTGCCTGGGAAACAAACAACAATAATGCCATTACTGCAGAGGGCGATGCTTTGCAAATGAATCCATCTCAGCACATAAAGAGGGAAGAGGCTTTCGTCATGTGGGCGAAGACCTTACTAGGGAATCTGGGATAGAGACTTCAGACCATGCAAACCTGAAACCAAAATGAACTAAGACTTGACAGGGGAAACATGGGTCACAAACCCAACACCGCATCATACATCAATTGGTAACATCTTCAACTATCCAAGAAGCACAAGAAGATCGTACGCATAACAACAAAGGTGACCTAGGATAGCCTTCATGGGGAATACATACTTCCAAAACTTTAGAGTTCGCCCATCTTTAGGGTCACTATTTTTGTTTCTCTTGAGTTACAAAATTCTAAAGTAAAAAGTAATTTGTAAATTCTTTTTCAAAAAAGAAAAACATTGTTTTTATTTAGTATTTTTGCTTTGAAAATTACTATCAATAGTAAATGAAGTCTTTGTAAACAAAATAAAATAAGAATTCCAAATAATTGGATAAAAGCTCAAACTTTATTAATAGGATGGTAGTCTGCGAATGGCGAGACTCCATAGATGATTACAAAGTTTGGAAAATGGTAATATATATTGGAAAAGATACATTGAAATACAATGACCATTATTCTCCCTAACAACTTTGAATTCCTAAGCAATGACTTTTGTTAAAGCATGGTAAGAGTCCAAGAAGATTGTTGCTTCAATGATCAAGTCTTGTCTGACGCAGTTACTTGCCAAGAAATCCCTAACTTTTCTCTAATTTTCCCTTGCGGGTTTTCAACCTAGTGGGAGAATTTATTTTGTTTATGTCTCCTACTTTTTCCTAGACTGCCCTTTCGGATTTTCGGCCTACCGAGACGCTCCTTTTTGCCTAAACCGCCCTTTCGGGTTTTCGAATTAGTGAGTTGTTCTTTCATTTCTTTAGGAGAAGTTTTTCTTGACTGCATCAACATTCACAGGTCATGGGAAATCCTCTCCATCCATAGTTTCAAGAATCAATGCATCTCCAGAGAAGGCTTTCTTGACAACATATGGGCCTTCAAAATTGGGAGTCCACTTGCCTCTAGAATCAGCGTTAAAAGACATGATCTTCCTGAGCACGAGGTCGCCTTCTCTGAATTCACGAGGTTTGACCTTCTTATCAAAAGCTTTCTTCATTCTCTTTTGGTATAATTGACCATGACACAATGCCGTCATTCTCTTCTCTTCAATCAAATTCAATTGGTCAAACCTATTATGGACCCATTCAGCCTCTGACAACTTGGTTTCTATTATCACGTGTAAAGAGGGAATCTCAAACTCAACGAGGAGTACTGCTTCAATGCCATACACAAGAGAGAATGGGGTTGCCCCTGTTGATGTATGGACGGATGTACGATACCCATGCAAAGCAAAAGGAAGCATCTCATGCCAATCTTTATGAGTAACAACCATTTTCTGGATGATCTTCTTGATGTTCTTATTAGCAACTTCAACAATCCCATTCATCTTTGGCCTGTAGGGAGATGAATTGTGGTTGACAATCTTGAATTCTTCACAATGTTTCGTCATCCTTGTTATTCAGATTTGAGCCGTTGTCGGTGATAATCCTTCTTGGCACACCATACCGACATATGAGATTGTTCTTGATAAAGCGCACTACCACCTGCTTAGTAACATTAGAATATGAAGTTGCTTCCACCCAATTGGTGAAGTAGAAAATTTCCACCAAGATAAAACGATGTCCATTCGACGCCTTGGGTTCAATCATTCCAATCATGTCAATACCCAACATAGAGAAAGGCCACGAGGAAGAAATAACATTGAGAAGTGTCAGAGGCACATGAATTTTGTCAGCATAGATCTGGCATTTGTGGCACTTCTTTGCAAATTTATAACAGTCAGATTCCATTGTAAGCCAATAATAACTTGCCCTAAGCATCTTTTTTGCCATCGAATGTCCATTGGCATGGGTACCAAAGGAACCTTCATGGATTTCATGCATCAACATGTTTGCTTCATGCCTATCCTCGCATCTGAACGAGACCATGTCATAATTACTTTTGTATAGCACATCTTCCTTGAGGAAAAAGCTTCCTGCCAACCTTCTCAATGTCTTTCTATCTTTATTTGACGCACCAGCCGTGTATTCTTGAGTCTGGAGAAAATGATTGATATCATAATACTAAGGTTTTTCATTTTACATTTCCTCTATTGTAAACACAAGAGCCGGTCTATTCAAACGTCACATTGTGATACGAGGCACATCGTTCCAAATATTCACTTGATACATAGAAGCCAGAGTTTCCAAAGCATCCGCCATTTAATTTTCATCTCTAGGAATATGATGGAGTTCGACTTTATTAAAGAAGGGTAATAATATTATAGCATAGTCTTTGTAAGGGATCAAGCCAGGGTGACGAGTATCCCATTATCCTTTAATCTGATTTACTACAAAAGCTAAATCGCCATATACATCTAGAACTTTGATTATGAGATCAATGGCCTCCTTGAGACATATGATACAAGCCTCATACTCTGATATATTTTTGGTACAATCAAATGTTCGCCTTGCCGTAAAAGGAATGTGTGATCCATGAAGAGTGATAATCACAACACCAATTCCTTTCCCATAAGAATTCACAGCTCCATCACATACCATTCCCCAACGAGATTCAGGATCAGGACCTTCCTCAGGCAACGGTTCATCACAATCTTTCACTTTCAGAAACATAACATCCTCACCAGAGAAATCATATTTAACAGACTGATAGTCATCAACTAGTTGGTGAGCAAGATAATTCGCCAACATGCTGCTTTTTATAGCCTTCTGAGTATGGTATTCAATATCATATTCAGACAACAACATCTGCCAATGGGCAATTCTCCCAGTAAGAGCAGGCTTTTCAAAGATATACTTAATTGGATCCATTTTGGAAATCAACCAAGTAGTATGATTCAACATATATTGTCACAACCGTTTTTCCTCCCAGGCCAGAGCACAACATGTTTTTTCCAGCATAGAATACCGTGACTCACAGTCAGTAAACTTCTTTATGAGATAATAAATGGCGTATTCAATCTTTCTTGTTTCATCTTGTTATCCCAAAATACAACTCATAGAATTATTTAACATTGTTAGATACATGATCAATGGTCTTCCTTCAACGGGAAGGAGCAAGATAGGAGGTTCAAGAAGATACTCTTTAATACTGAATTCCCTTTGGCAATCATCTATCCACACACAACCCTGATCTTTCTTTAACAACTTAAAGATCGATTCACACATTGCAGTCATATGAGGAATGAATCTGGAAATGTAATTCAAACGTCTAATGAAGCAGCTAACTTGCTTTTCAATTCTTGGCGCATGCATTTCTTGAATTGCTTTGACTTTATCAGGGTCAACTTCAATTCCTTTTTGGCTGACAATGAAACCTAACAACTTCCCTGATCAGACACCGAAGGTGCATTTATTTGGATTCAAACAGAGACGACATTTTCTCAAATGCTAAAACAATTTCAACAAATCTTCTACATGCCCTTCTTCAGTATGGGATTTGGAAATCATATAATCAACATATACCTCAAGTTCCTTATGCATCAGATCATGGAATATGGTTGTCATAGCCCTCTGGTACGTTGCACCAACATTCTTCAACCCGAAGGGCATCACTCTGTAACAGAATGTTCCTCAGGATGTGATAAATGTTGTTTTTTCCATGTCCTCAAGAGCCATTCTAATTTTATTATATCCGGAAAATCCGACCATGTATGAGAATACTTTTAATTTTGCTGTTATATCAACCAACATATCAATACGTGGCAATGGAAAATCATCTTTTGGACTAGCTTTATTTAAATCTCTATAATCAACGCACATGCAAACTTTTCGTCTTTATTTAGTACTGGGACAATATTGGAAATCCATTGAGGATACACTGATGTCACAAGAAAATCGACATTAATCTGCTTTAAGACTTCTTCTTTAATATTTACTGCCATATCTGAGTGACTTCTTCGTAATTTATGCTTGACTGGCGGGCACTTTGGCTTTAGCGGCAAATGATGCTCCACAATATCTGTATCCAAACCCGACATATCTTAGTATGACCAAGCAAAGATGTTGACATACTCTTTCAACATTCAATCAACTCGCTCTTTACGTCTAGATGCAGCAATGCTCTAATCTTGACTTCCTTCAGATCTTCCTTTGAACCCAAATTGATTGTCTCCAATGACTCTTTATACGGTTGAATGACATTTTCCTCGCGCTCGAGCAACCGTGAAACCTCTTCTAGAATTTTATCATATTCTTCTTCTTCGGCCACATACACAGGATATTCAAAGTTAGGAGACGGTGCAGTGTCATTGTATTCAACACGGTTTTTAATTAATCTACACATATGATTTATGATTGCTTTTAGAAACTGACACATATTCAAGTGATTATGCAGATTTATTTACAGTCATTATTTATTCCAAAAGGGTTTTTTATGATTACCATTTTTCCAAGAAAAAGCAGAAAATAAAAACACAATTTGGGAATCAAAGACCAATTTTATTAATGATTTTAATGATCAAAGCAAATAGATAAGCCTATACAATATCAACTTTCACTTTGGGCAGAATCAAAGCCTTTTGCAAAGATTAATAAAAACAAATTCCTTTGAGACATGGATGCAACAGGGAACATCAATAGTGACCCAGTTCTGGATTCTGACTCCATGCGTCACATACTTCGGCATTTCCTGCTCTTTAATAACACGAAAAGATATAGCACTTTCCGCCCGAATTATATAGGTTAAAAATCTGATTCCTCGATTATTATGTCACATTTTATCCCTTTTTATAGTTTTTGAAACATATTTCAGGTACTTAGCATTTGCAAGGCATAAATAAGAAAAAGAAGAAAAATAATGGAAAATGAAGAAGGAATGGCTTTTAAAAAATAGCAAAAATACATTTCTGTAGCAGAGAAGCGCCGCCCGCCACAAAGGCGTTACGACCGACACAAGTTAAGTTTATGTTCCCCTTGACACACTCACGTTACGACCATGACAAACATGGATTATGTGCCCCACGTCATGCACCACACCACGCTCGCCACGATCCAAGAAGTTACAAAGACTTCGCCAATAGAGCGTACTCATCACATATTCCTAGATTTTCTCCATGCTTCAGCAACGTAAATCATGGGATGTCATCTATTTTTCCTCAACAAAATAGACTCTATAGATGGAGGCAGTTACCAACAATTGAAGCTCTCTCCACTCCCTCTCATTTTGATCTCTCTCTGGCACTTTGAAAAATTACACAGTATTATTATTTTCAATTCCATTCTCTTTGTTCAACAATTATTTTATTGCATTCTATTCTTGTATTTTCCAGCCTTAGAATTCCAACATTAATTTTCCAGTCGTAGAACCACTTAGGCAATAAAAACCTCACCGTCAAAGCAATATTTTTCCACATTGGAGAAATACTGCAACATTAGTTTGTTTTAAGGCTTCCATAATTTGTTTAGGATTACTTTAATTGTATTCGAGATATTTTTACATCCAGTCAATCCTGCCGGCTTGTGGAGGACACATGCTTTATTGGAATTAATCGCTTTCTTATTCACTTTTCAGGTTCTTATTCTAAATAGTATAATTTATTTATTTCTTACTATGCATGAGATGTTGAATTTACACTTTAATTTCATGATATTCTGCAATAATATTATGTCTGGCTAGATTCCCTATACCGGTATGTAAAACTTGAACAAAAGGATTCGGTAATTAATTGGCGTTATTATTTTTTTTACAAAAATAATTTTCTGGTTTTAATTTCCAATTGAATATTTAATTATTTTTGTACGGAAGTAAGAAATAGTCTAAGGTTAAAATCAATAGAGCAGAAGTTTCAGGTTTTACCCGGAAAGTGGTTATTGAAACATTCATTTTAAAAATAGAGGAAGCGCTTTAAAGTTAATTTGAACTTATTTGTTTTCAAAAAATTCTTTTGAGTTTTAAATTAAACAGCGGAAGTGCTAATTTCGAGCTTAACTGATATGATCTAGTTCAATAGAACAGAAGTTTGAGACGAGGGTTTTTAAACGAATAGTTTCACCGAAACTATGTTTTAATACTAAAAACAAATGCCAATGACGTACTGAATCCCTTAGGTTAACGAAATACATACCGGTATCCGGTCATTAATTATTAAATTTTAGTTAATTCCTGATTAAACCCAGACACCCAAATTTATAACTATCCATAGCTTTACATAGTAACCTTTAGATAACAGTAGTTCTGACCATCAGTCCTTGTGGGTTCAATATCTTTTAAAACTACGCGATAGATTGTGCAATTCCAGTCACTATATCCAATAGACTCATAAATTCGCGATCAAGTTTTTGGCGCTGTTGCTGGGGACTGAATTAGTCAAATACTGTAAATCCCTTGTTACGCAGTATAGACTAAGGTAACCAATTTTATTTTAATCTTAATCGTCGATTGTATGCCAAGTACTCACTCTAAAGATGAGGAATTAGAACAACTAATCAATAAAGTCGAGAGCTTTGTTAGTATAAGATGCCGAATCAGAGAGTACCATGCCAAGTACAATCTTCCTGAAACCAATCTTCCTAACTTTTCTCTTCCTTGACCCAAAATGGCTGAACGACCCCAAAAGCTTCCTCTGAAGGATTATGCTGCCCCATCGCAAGAGGAACCCCACAACAGTATTGCTGCTCCTGCTATTGCACAAAATGATTTCGAGTTTAAGCCTTCTCTTTTGCAAGCTGTTCAACAAAACCAATTCTTAGGATGTCCTATGGACGATCTAAATCTTCATCTATCCGTGTTTGTGCAGTAAGCAGACACACTGAAAGCAAATGGAGTCAGCCCTGAAGCAATAAGACTCCGTCTTTTTCCTTTCTCATTAAGAGATAGAGCTAGAGAATGGCTCCAGTAAGACATCCATGCTAAGAGCTAATTTCAACGGTTTTAAACAAAAGGAAATAGAATCTCTTTTTGAAGCATGGGAAAGATACAAAGACATGTTTCGACTCTGTCCGCATCACGATCTAGAAGAATGGATGATCATCCACACCCTTTATAATGGTCTCTTGTACAACACGAGACTAACAATTGATGCAGCTGGTGGCGGTGCACTGATGGATAAACCATACCATGATGCCTATCAACTTATTGAAAGTATGGCTCAAAATCATTATCAGTGGGGAAGCGATAGAAACATGATGGAGAAATCTAAATAGGAAGGCGGTATGCATGAATTTAGTAGCTTAGACCAAGTTAATGCTAAGGTAGAAGCCCTTACCCAAAAGAAAGAAAGCTTGACCACAACTTCCGCAGCCATCGTGGCTGCAGTAACTCTAACTTGTGATCTATGTGGACTTCACGTGCATAACGCACCTGAATGTTCACTTTTGATAGGAGTACCAGTTGATCAAGTAAACTAGGCTCAAGGAAACCCTTATAGGAATAACTATAACCCTGCTTGGAAGGACCATCCAAAATTTTCATACAAAAGCAATAACGCTTTGTGCGCACTAGGGCAAGCTCCTATTACACCTCTATGATTTCAAAAATCCACCCAAAATGTCCCAAATATTCCAAATATCCCTAGGAAGTCCAACATCAAAATCATGATAGAGAACTTTGTAGCCAACCAAGCTCAAACTAACAAAGATTTCATGAATCAAAATATTCACACCAGTGAGAAGATTAAGCAATTGACTAATAAGATTGATGCTCTTGCCACGCACAACAAAATGTTAGAAACACAGATTTCCTAAGTGGCTCAACAGCAAGCGGCTACAGTTGCTCTAGCTGGAACTTTTCCTAGACAACCCCAACCAAATCCTAAGGGACACGCTAATGCCATAATACTACGGAGTGGGATAAAACTAAGCGGAATAGCTGAACCTAAAATCGAAAACCCAACCATGTATCAAAAACGTGGAAAAGGAATTGAGAAAGAAGCTGAACTAAGGGAAGTAGAAAAAGAAGGTGATGAAGAGGCCGCAGAAAAATAATAACCTTATATGCCTCCGCCATCATATAAACCACCTATTCCATATCCTCAAAGACTTACTAAGTCTAAAAACATAGGGAAATTCAAGAAATTCGTAGGACATCTGAAACAACTTAACATTACCATACCTTTTACAGAAGTTATCACACAAATGCCCTCCTACGCTAAATTTCTTAAAGAAATATTGTCCAATAAGAAAAAGCTTAAGGATAACAAAATAGTATTGCTCACTACTGAGTGCAGTGCTATAATACAAAACAACATGCCTCAGAAACTTAAAGACCCAAGTAGTTTTTCCATACCTTGCGTAATCGGAAATTTTGTCATAGACAAAGCACTATGCGATTTAGGAGCCAGAATTAGTCTGGTGCCATTATCAATTTGCAAGAAACTCAACATGGGAGAACTAAGACCAACAAAAATGTCTGTACAATTAGCAGATCGTTTAGTGAAATTTCCTTTAGGTATGTTAGAAAATGTTCCTTTACGTATAGGACAATTCTATATCCCCACTGATTTTATAATCATGGACATTAAAAAAGACTCCAATATTCATATCATATTAGGTAGACCATTCCTAGATACTACAGGAGCCATTTTGGATGTTAAAAATGGAAAACTGACTTTTAAAGTCAGAGAGGAAAAGGTTGAATTCATCTTATCCAAATTCCTTATGGCACCAGTCGTCGATAATTTGTGTTGTTTCCTAGATGTAATCGATAAATGCGTGAAAGAATTGGACAAACAACAAACCACCTATTCGGAGGTATTAAAGATTCCCATACCACTAATTCTTGAAGGTGATAATTGGCGTCCTGAATATCGAGATGAAGATCTAAGTGAATTCCTAGCCTTAACTCCTGACCTTATACCCTGTCAAAAGAAACCTTCCATAGAACTCAAAATGCTACCAAAATACCTAAGATATGAATTCCTAGACACTGAACTTGAAGGACCAGTTATAGTCAATGCAGGCCTAGGACAAATAGAAACTGAAAAATTATTAGATGTCCTAATAAAATACCCAACAACTTTAGGTTATAACATATCAGATCTAAAAGGAATACGCCCTTCTATCTGCATGCACCGTATCATGCTAGAGGAAGACTATAAAACCTCTAGGGAACATCAAAGGAGAATAAACCCCATTCTGAGTGATGTAGTCAAAAAGGAAGTAGAAAAGCTACTAGAAGCAGGAATCATATACCCAATATCCGACAGTAAATGGGTTAGCTCAATACATGTCGTACCTAGGAAAGGTGGTGTTACGGTTATTAGCAACACTAAAGGAAAATCTGTAGCGCAACAAACTCACACCGGGTGGAGAATGTGCATCGACTATAGAAAGTTAAACAAAGCCACTCGTAAATATCACTTTCCTCTACCCTTCATTGATCAAATACTTGAACGACTAGCAAAATACTCTCATTATGCTATTTAGACGGATATTCCAGATTCTTCCAAATTCCTATCCATCCCGACGACCAAGAAAAAACGACTTTCACTTGTCCTTATAGTATGTTCGCCTATAGACGAATGCCATTCGGAT
The DNA here is from genome assembly GCA_948472305.1 of Vicia faba. Classification (NCBI taxonomy): domain Eukaryota; kingdom Viridiplantae; phylum Streptophyta; class Magnoliopsida; order Fabales; family Fabaceae; genus Vicia; species Vicia faba. Next base: position 306,189,966 of record OX451735.1, on the reverse strand, counting down.
TATGCAATGCCCCTGTAACATTCCAGAGATGTATGATATCCATCTTCTCTGATTTTTTAGATGGCATGATGGAAGTTTTTACGAATGACTTCTTTGTCTATGGAGAAAGTTTTGAAGGATGTTTATCGAACCTTGAAATGGTACTAGAAAGATGCGTGAGTGTCAATCTCATATTAAATTAGGAAAATGGACCTTCATGGTCTGACAAGGAATTGTCTTAGGACATATAGTATCTGATAAGGGAATTGAAGTAGATAAAGAAAAGATCGAAGTTATAGAAAATCTCCAACCACCCAAAACTGTTAGAAAGATAAGATGTTTTCTAGGAAACGCTAGTTTCTATCAATGTTTCATTAAAGACTTCTCTAAAATAACCAAACCTCTGAACGAACTACTGATGAAGGATGTTGAGTTCATTTTCATTGACAAATGTTTGGACGCATTTACAACTCTAAAAAAAGCGTTAATTTCAGCACTTATTATGAAACCTCCTGAGTGGAACGAACCATTTGAGATAATGTGTGATTCCAATGACTATGCTGTAGGCGCGGTTTTAGGATAAAGAAAGGATAAAAAGCCTCATGTGATCTAATACGCAAGTAGAACCCTAGATCCTGCACAGACAAATTACACCACCACTGAAAAAGAATTGTTAGTTGTTGTGTTTGCTTTAGATAAATTTTGTTCCTACTTAGTAGGAGCACGAATAATTATCTACATCGACCACGCTGCAATCTGGTACCTCTTGAGTAAGAGAGATGCCAAACCAAGATTATTAAGGTGGATCTTACTTCTACAAGAATTTGATTTAGAAATAAAATACAAGAGAGGCACCGAGAATGTATTAGTTGACCACCTATCCACAATAGAAGGCATCAAACTAGATCATATTCCCATGAATGATGATTTTCCTTATGAACGCCTTGTAGCCTAATTAGAATTAGATAGTATCATAACTGAGTATCCTATGAGTTATGAAGACATGAACACAATGAAATTATGGAAGAAATATCCACCACAACCATACTACCATGTTACGCTGATTCAGTCAACTACTTGGCTGCTAGAGTGCTTCCACCCGATATGTCTTATCAACAAAAGAAGAAATTCTTTCATGACCTTAAACATTATTATTTGGACGAGCCTTTGCTTTTCAAAAGAGGCACAAATGGTATTTTCCGTCGATGTGTTCCCGAAAATGAAATTGAAAACATAATTTTCCACTTTCATGCCGCCCCTTACGGAGGGCATTCAAGTACTTCAAATACTTGCGCTAAGATATTACAAGTTGGCCTCTATTAGCCTAGTCTCTGGAAAGACGTCCATATCACGGTTAAAAATTACGACCAATGCCAGCGCACTGCAAACATCTCTAGACGCGATGAGATGCCTCAAAAGGGCATTCTAGAAGTTAAAGTATTTGATGTATGGGGAATCGATTTCATGTGACCCTTCCCGTCTTCCTTTGGAAATCTCTACATACTAGTTGTTGTCGACTATGTCTCGAAATTGATCGAGGTTGTAGGCTCTCCAACAAATGACGCGCGAGTAGTAGTCAGGCTTTTCAAGAACATAATCTATCCAAGATTCAGTGTACCAAGACTCGTCATCAGTGACGATGGCTCCCATTTCATTTCCAAAATCATATAAAAATTATTCGCGAAGGACGGAGTCCGACATCGTGTCGCAACACCTTATCATCCACAAACAAGTGGGTAAGTAAGGTCTCCAATAGAGAAATTAAGAAAATCTTAGAAAAAACTATAGCAACCTCTAGGAAAGACTGATCATCTAAGTTACATGACGCTCTATGGGCATATAGGACGACATATAAAACTCCGATTGGAACCACACCATTTAAACTAGTTTATGGGAAATCATGTCATCTACCGGTAGAAATAGAACATAAAGCTTATTGAGCCATTAAGACCCTTAATTTAAATTACACCCCTGCTGATGAGAAACTAATCTTAGATATCCACGAACTAGAAGAGCTTAGACTAGACGCTTATGAAAACGCTTGGATATATAAAGAGAGAACAAAAAAATGTCACGATAAAAGAATATCTAGAAAAGAATTCAATGAAGGAGATATAGTTCTCCTGTTTAATTCTAGACTTAAATTATTCGCACGAAAACTTCGCTCTAGATGGTCTAGTCCATTAGAAGTCACTAAAGGTTTTCAAAATGGTGCAATAGAAATTAAAGGAATGAGTTGCAAACCATTCATTGTGAACGGACATCACTTAAAAAATTATCATAGCATAAATAACAAGGAATGTTACACAACAATTAGGCTAGACACGCTACCACCCTATTCACCAGACTAATCACTTTGTAATGTCGAGCTTACGACTTTACACAAAGCGCTTCTTGGTAGACAACCCAAATTTAAGTCTTTTCTTTTTGCTTTGCTTATTTTTTTGCTTTTCTTTTCTTTTATTGCTTTTATTATTATTGCTATTAAAATATGAAGTATTGTTTCTTTAGTTTGGCCTGCTACTAACTTAATGCTAATTGTCAACCTACTCCAGGCTAACTTTCTGATTAGCTAGTTATACTAACCAGATGAATCTGGTTGATACGTTGGGGATTATGTTTAGAGGGAGGAACTAGTGGAGGAGGTTTGAGTGTCTTATTGATAGGGAGATAGGATTAAGTACCTACCCTGACGGACTAGCCATGATCACCTTAGGGATTCGCAATAGTGTTCTATTTTTATTGAGCCAAATAGTATGGGATACATCTGCTATAAGGAGAAAATTTAGCTCTTACCGTAGACTAACTTTAGAGTTCTTAAGCTCCCTGGTCTACAAACCTGACCATGGTCTTGGATCCAATAGAGGATTGATTAGATTTAGACTTTTTGGTATAAAGTACACCTTCACCCACAGAGAGCTAGCAGAGTTACTAGGATTTCCACATAGCCTGGATGCATTTACCTTAGTCCAGGAAGAGCTTTTTAATTTAGGAGAGCTAGATTATTTCTGGGGGACATTATAGGAATTAGTAACCCCGAGCCTGAAGACATGCATTCTGAAAGCATCCACAACCCATCTTTAAGATACTTTCACAAAATCCTATCCCACACCCTTTTTAGTAAAGTCGAAAACATTAACACTGTTTCTAAAGCTGAGCTTTTTATCATGTTTTACACCTCGCAAAACCGCCCCATCAATAGAGCTACATTTATGCTAGCAAATTTTCATCATCTTGCGAGAGCGGTACATGAACCCATTCTTATAGGTGGCTTAGTAACTGTAATATCTAATTCTATCGGATTGAGACAACAACTGCTAGACCTTGTCCCTCAGGGTAGATTTCACCCTATGGATATTAATTTCTGTTTCAATAGGGGTATCATCGGGAACCTAGACCCAGGTAACTTTGACCTACTCATTAACAACCAGTTAATGCCACTTTTTACCTTACCTCACCCTAGGACAAGCATACATGACCGAAGTAACTGGTTATATGATTGGGACACACCACACATGTCACCACCATCCACTCTTGAGACTCCCTTGATTTGTGACCACCTAGATGCTTTCCTGTCCGATGATGATATTGACCTTGAGACCCCTACCTTTAACCATGACTTCCCATCTCCCGAACAGGTTGGCTGAAACTTCCCCAACTCTCCAGTTGTTTCTCCGCCTCCAGTATTTCATCCTTCTCCCGCTTTGACTGCAACCCAATCAGAGATTTATATGTTGAAGGACGAGCTCCTTATTCTGCAGATTGAATTACATTCCTTTATGGATATGGTAGTCGAACAGCTGGATTACATTTATCAGCATCTTTTCACCACATCGCTTGACCTCCGTGGTTGATTCACCAAACATACTTCTTTATTTTATTTTCTTTCCACTTTAAACATTACAGACAATGTTTTGTTTCAGTGTGGAGAGAAGTTTTATTAGATTTTCATTATTTATTTGACACTTTATTTTTTTTCAGTATTTCATCATTCAGTACAATTTTATCATTCATTATTTTTGGAATTTTATCATTCAGTACAATTTTTATTCATTTCTTCAGTTCAATTTTATTATGAGTTTCGTTTATTTCGTTTATTCTGCATTAGTATCATATATATATATATATATATATATATATATATATATATATATATATATATATATATATATATATATATATATATATATTATGCTTAAATAATTCCATATTATCTACTCATATATATTTATGCAGAATTATTGAGAAGGTATACTATAATAAGGATATGCAAAATATTGAGTTCTAGACACATGCCTTTCGCCAAACAAGTGTGACTCCCGTCACACTTTGCATAACCCAGTGCCGCTCGGCATGCACTGATAATACAAAAGCGTTCCTGTATTTTTACAAAAACCCTCACAAAACCCTTTCACCCTTCCATTTTCTTCAACCGCTGATCACAATACATTGAACCTTTGCTTAAATCTCTCCCCATTATCATTGCCATAAATATCCATTAAAACCCACATATCACCTCCACTATATTTCCCTACATAAATCATCTCCAAACCCTTTTTCATTCTGAAATCCCCAATTTCTCACATAAACCTTCATCCTTCTCCTTTCCCTGCTTCAACAATAGCACGAAGGAATTCCAGTCCTGAACCTGATATTTCTGGCATTATATTTCGTAATGGAGAAGCTGGAGAGAACCAAAGAGCTCAGTACCTCAAGTTCTATCAATATTCTGTCATACCGACGCGGTCCATCTGCATGCAGAACCTTCCAACATACGAGTCGTTAACCATGAAAATTTAAGCTCGTTCTCATACAACCTACCGTGTGACAAGAACGAGCACCTATCTGGCTCCGCCACTTTTAGAATGTTTAACATTGAATATTCCTTAAGTCAATCCACTCTAAGTGCCTTCTTCCACTTTCCTACCGAAGGGATGGTACACCACTGCATTCCAGAAGACCTTGATTAGGCGTATACATGTTTTAAGCTTTGGAAAGTTCTTACCAATGAAGAACCAAACAGCTGGGAAGGACTTTATGCCTCATCCATCCATAATCCCGCAATAAGGTACTTCCATTGTGTTTCTCCAATAAATTTTTTGGAAGAATAAACAACAACGAAGTTAATTCAAAAGAGTTGTTCTTCCTCCATTGTACCTTCAAACTGAACCAAAAGATCAATACAAGCACCTTCCTCTTATCACATATCTAGTCCTTGCGCGCCAGAGGATCTACGACTTTCTGCATTGGAGGGATAGTAACCTCTATAGCACTTGGCCTTCACCTCGAAGACAAGCTTTCAAATTTCCAATCACTACCACCCACGTTCATTGACATTGACAACTGTCGGGATGGCCACTTGATTAAGGTCATAAGAGATGGTAGATACAACCTCATGGTGCACAACAAGGTAGTTCCAAGTATAATTTTTCCAAATGTTGCACATACTAATGTTACAGATTTGTCTAAGTGGATTTATGAACTTGATGCTCCTGCACCTGGAGATAATGCATGAAGCGACCAGGGGAATGTCCAAGCGGATGAAATGGAGCAGGAAATGGAACAAGGAGACACTGAACAAAAAGCTCCTCCTAAAAACGTGGCAAGCACGTCCACTAGGCCTAGGAGAAGAAGAGAAAGAGTATCGGCCTCAGATGATGACATTATGGTTGCCATAATGGAACAAGATGAGAGAATGCAGGATATGCAAAATAACCAAAATGCGATGATGCAACTTATGCTGGCCATGCAAACTCAGCAGCAAAATATGATGAAAGAAACAAGCGCCAGGCTGCACAATTAACTGAGGATATAACGGCCTTGACTGTACGCATGGATGGTTTTCAGGATTACATATACCATGTAGCTATGGCCCATCCTCCGGGTACACGTGGACGAGCACGAGGACGAGGAAGAGGACGTGATAACAAACAAGAATAGATTGATGTTGTTTCTCTTCCCATTTCCTTTTTGTTTTGTTTTTTTTAAGAATTGGGACATTTATTGTTTCAAACTTAGGGGAGTTAGTTATTTTAGAAACTCTTTGTTGCTTTCTAAGTAGGTTTTTCTTTCATTTCCATTTGTAATCAAAAGTATCGTTGTATTTTCGACTTCATTTATGAAATTTCTCAGTTGTTATCTAATTTCCAACTTTCTTGAGCCATAACAAAAAATTTTGTTAGTTACCTGCATAATCTGAAGCATTTAAAAAATATATAGGTTGCTCACTTTTCAAAAGATATACCAGAAGCTTTGAGTGAAACAGAAGTACGATGGATACCATCGTAACACTCTAAATCCCAAGATTGCGCTAGATCATTTTCAGTAACCTTTATACCAAAACCTTAAACTTTAGCTTTAACCCCGAGTAGTTTATCTAGCAGTCAGCACCGTCTTAAACATAAACTACATAGGGAGTCGATGAATATAAGTGAATGATCCAGTGTATTTGAGAGATATACGCTTTACTTAAGAAAATAAGGAATGCACCAATTAAGTTAGGTAACCCTCACACGGTCGCTTAATCCAACGGGTGTAGTACCTACATGATATAACATAAAAAACCTGTTGTCAGTTTGTTCAGAGGTGTCTGGTAATGAACTTGGTAGGGCGGACTATGGTCCGATCCTCGCGACTTGTGATTGGGTGAATCAAATGAGGTTACCGCATTCATGTTCCAGAACCTCATGCTTAAAAGGATCATAATCACTAACCGGCTACTCTACTATGTGCATGTGAAGATAAAGAGCTTAGCGTGATTGCGCTAGAATAAAAATGGGTAAAATTTAGAGAAAAGAATTAGGTTGAGTTGTAATGGCATGACTGGAATTGGTCTACAGAATAGGGAATGTTTAGTTTTATTACCATATCTTTTCTGTTATGTTGAGCTTACGTTTCTGGAAAAACTTAGACAACCTCTTATGATTCAAATGGTGTCATGAAATTGCATTTAACTTGTGCCTTATTAGTTTTTATACTGATTTTATTGCTTGAGGACAAGCAAAGGTTTGAGCTTAGGGGAGTTTGATAACAAGAAAAGATATATCATTTTCCACCCGAATTATATAGGTTAAAATTTCGATTATTCGATTATTATGTCACATTTTCTCCCTTTTTGTAGTTTTCGAAACATATTTCAGGTACTTAGCATTTGCAAGGCATAAATAAGAAAAGGAAGAAAAATAATGGAAAATGAAGAAGAAATGGCTTTAAAAAACAACAAAAATACATTTCTGTAGCAGAGAAGCGTGCCGCCCGCCACAATGGCGTTACGACCGGCACAAGTTAACTTTTTGTGCCCCTCGACACACCCACGTTACGACCGGGACAAACATGGATTATGTGCCCCACGTCACGCACCACACCACGCTCGCCATGATCCAAGCAATTATGAAGACTTCGGCAATGGAGCGTACTCAGCGCATATTCTTGGATTTTCTCCATGCTTCAGCAACGTAAATCATGGGACTTTACATATTTTTCCTCAACAAAATAGACTCTATTTATGGAGGTAGTTACGAACAACTGAAGCATTCTCCGCTCCCTCTCATTTTGATCTCTCTCTGGAACTTTGAACAATTATGCAATATTATTATTTTCAATTCTATTCTCTTTGTTCAATAATTATTTTATTGCATTCCATTATTGTATTTTCCAATCATAGAATTCCATCATTAATTTTCCAGTCGTAGAACCACTTAGGCAATAAAAACCTTACCGTCAAAGCAGTATTTTTCAACATCGGAGAAATACGGAAACATTAGTTTGGTTCAAGGCTTCCAGAATTTGTATAGGATTACTTTAATTGTATTCAAGCTATTTTTACATCAAGTCGATCCCGCCGGCTTGTGGAGGACACACGCTTTATTGGAATTAATCGCTTTCTTATTCACTTTTCAGGTTCTTATTCTAAATAGCATAATTTATTTATTTCATACTATGCATGAGATGTTGAATTTACACTTTAATTTTATAATATTCTGCAATAATATTATGTCTGGATAGATTCCCTATAGCGATATGTAAAACTTGACCAAGAGGATTCGGTAATTAATTATCATTATTAATTTTTTTATAAAAATACTTTTCTGGTTTTAATTTCCAATTAAATATTTAATTGTTTTTGTACGGAAGTAAGAAACAATATAAGGTTAAAATCAATAGAGTAGAAGTTTGAGATTTTACCTGGATAGTGGTTATTGAAACATTAATTTTAAAAATAGTGGAAGCGCTTTTGTTGTACCCCAAAAATTTCCCTCTTATGTTTTTCCAAGATTTTCACTTGCATGGGTGGTTACAAACATTTGGCAAAAGAAAAGGAAATTTTTTGAATGATGGTTAAGTGTCCTTCGATTGGAATCTACAAAGTGCCCTTTGAAGGGGTGAAAAACACAAGAAGGGGGGGTTGAATTGTAAAACTGAAATCTTAAAGCAAATGACAAGATATTTTTATCCTGGTTCGTTTGATCTCAAACTACTCCAGTCCACCCGTCAAGGTGATTTCGCCTCTCTCCAACGAGGTCTTAATTCACTATATTCAACTGAATACAAATCTGCTTTAACAACTGCTAAAGCCTTCTTGATTCAAACCACAATCCGGTTTGTCAAGGCAACACTTTCTTACAAAGGTATAAAACAAATGTGTGTGAATGTTTTCTACAAAACTTTATCACAACTGTGATGTATACACAAATTAAGCTTAGAAACTTAGATTGCTAAACACTAATGGAGTATCAGAGTTTGTTGGTTTAGCAAAACTGGTAGATGAAGATTATTGTTCAGCTTTGTGCGTGTAGAGAATTTGGAAGCATTAGCCATTATAATCTTCGAAGCTTTGTTTATATAGAACTTGAGAAGATGAACGTTGAATGCAATATTCTTGATTCAATGCTAATAACAAGCTTTCCTTTTTGAGCAGATCTTGTCTAGAATGATGCCGTTGGAATTAATTAGCGTTCAATGCACAGTACCGTTGCTTCTTCAATGCACGTTCTGGCTTGGCTCATTCTGATTCTGCTTCGCTGCTGATGAACTATTGTTTTTGTATCAGAGTGTTTACGCGCAGTTCTGTTCATCAAGCTTCAGCATGTACGTGAGTTGATCATCTGATCTTGATGTTCTGATTCAGCAACTTCTGATGCTGGTGTATGAAATCAAATTCTGATGCTGAAGAAGTGATCTTGCTTATTTTAATCAGCGTATCTGCAAGTCAGAGCATAGTAATTTTAGGCAGCATATAGTTCAAACATGAAACACATAAATACTATATCTTTTCACTTTGTTATCATCAAAACTTAAATATAGGGTACTAGATTCAAACATTGTTCTAACAATCTCCCCCTTTTTGATGATGACAAAAACTAGATATTTTAAATAAAAAATAACGTGAAAAGGTATCTAGGAAAAGTTTCAGAGTTAAGAAGTAAGGAGAAATCAGAGTTAAGAGATACTCCCCCTGAGTTGATTACTTCCCTTTGATGATACGTGTTCTTCAGGATCAGATCTTTGTCTTTCTTTGAACATCAGAATAAGAGTCTTTGACTTATCAGAGAGCAGAGCTTCAGAGCTTTTCCTGTCAGAGCTTTGCTTTGGATCAGAGTATTTGGTCGATCAGAACTTCATATTTGATCAGAGCAACATGAGCTTCTACATTTTGATCAGAGCTTCTAGCTTCTAGTCTTCATAGTGTTCAGGAGCTTCCTTGTGCCTGTAGACTTAAAAACAAAACAGAAAAACATTTCAAGTAATAGAGTTAGAATGTTTGAGAATTTCTGTCTAGTTAGCCGTTATTGATTTTAAATATCATTCTTGTTCTCCCCCTTTTTGTCAGCAATCAAAAAGTGTTGGTGATGTGCTAAAACAATTTAGATCAGAAAAACAAATTATATTAAAATAGTTCAGAGCAAAAGAACATTACAAAACAAAGTCAAAACAGTACATCAGAAAATGAAGAAAACATAGAGAATGTCATGCATGAAAAAAAATTTTAAGGTTGTGGGGGCATGCGTGAGAACAGGCTTTCCAGCATTGCTTGAATCTTTTCAGAAGTTTCATTCTGCTTCTGAACCATGGTGACAACAGTGTCAATCTTGCTGTCCTGTACATCCATTCTTGCTTTCATCTTCTGATCATTCTCTTCCATCCGCTGCTGTAGACGCAAGTCATTCAGCCTTAATTCTTCCAGAGCCTGCCTGTCCAAGGCAGCTTGAGAACTTTCAGAAGGAGGAAGCTTCTCAGAACTTTCAGCTACATCTTCTGCTGGATTTTCTTCCTGAAGGGTCTTGTCTTCTTCTGATGGTTGCACCTGTGCAGCTTGCTCTTTCTCAGACCAAGATTCACTGTCCAGAGGGAGCACAACTTCTTGAGGCAGCTGACTCTCAACTTCCTTCAGCAGCTTGCTAAAGTTCTGTTGAGCCTGCTCATAGTTGACGTCCTGCAGCTTGAGGGATTCAGCACGTACCCATAGTCTGAACTGTGACCAGAGCTGATCAGAAGCAGCTGGGTCGATCATCCCCGGACAGACTTGCTTCAAAGAAGCAATCCATTGCAGCATACCTGTTTCAAAATTCAAAATACCAGAGCCAACATCTGGTTGCTTTGGTTTGGGTATGGCAATTTTGTGTCTTAGATCAGCAAGGCGTTCAAGACTTGTTAAGTCAATGAAAGTTCTGCTGGGGTTTTCAGCGGTTTTCTGAGAGGTTGTTTGTTTTGGAGGAGGGTTATCAGAATCAGAGTCAGATATTTCTATTGGAGTGGTTGGAGTTTTTGGAGGTGTTGATTCCTCTGAAGATGGCAACTGGGGCCTGACAATAGTGGTTCCACATGGCAACTGGATTGCCAGCGGTGAAGGTTGAGGTGAGTGGGGGTCAGAATGATGAGGAGAAGGGGTTTCATAGCGGTGAAACTCTGGTTGTGGTGAAGGTGGATTATTTTCTGGTTGAGGAGGTGGAATCTCTGATTGCTCAGGGATCAGAGGTTCTTCTGTGAGTGGTTGTTGTGATTGTGGTTCTGGTTCTGGTTGTTGTTGTATTTCTGGTTCAGGTTGTGGTTCTGGTTTTGGAGGAGGAATATTTGGTGGTTCAGAATTTGGTTGAGCAGAAGCATGTTCACGCTCAATATCAGCTAGCACTCTATCAAGTGCTGGTGTTGTTGAAACAGTTGGTTGTTTGGTAATTTTGATTCTGGGTCTTCTGAGTAGTAATGCCTCAGAAGGGTCTTCTGGTATGGTTTCATGAATGGTAGGGATTGGGATTGATATTCTGTGAGAGGTTTTAGGAGGGGCAGCAGATGTTGGAATAGTAGATGAAATTGAAATAGGGGCAGCAGATGAATTACCTCGTTTCTTTGGAGTCTGATGAGATGATCCTTCTGCTTTCCTCTTCTTTGTCTTCTTCTGAGTCACTTCAGGTTGGGGTTGACTCAGATCTTTGATCTTCAGCTTTGAACCTGTATCTTCTTCCTTGTATGAATCTGGATACTTGAGAAACATATCCGGTTGGGATTCCATTTCAGAAAATTTTGGGAAATCATTCAGAGGCACTCTTCTGCTGGAGATGTCAGCAGTTGAAGTAGCTCTGGGTTCCTTCCTAATATTTTCTATCAGCTTCATCTTTTTCAGGTTCTTAGCGTTCAGCGGTTTTCCAACAGTAGGTTCAAGAGTGCTCAGCACTTGAGCTTCGCTCAGATAATCTATCAGCTTATTCTCTGTCAGAATATCTGATATGAGCCTTCCAAACGGTATCCAGTCCCTTTTGGTCCTTTCTTCTTCTCTAGTCTCTTTGACACTGGTCTTGAGATGGTTGAACAGGAAGTGTGCCAGATTGATCTTCACCCTCTGATCAATAAAGTAGATCAGAAATTGCTGATCCACGTTTATATAATCAGGAGAGCTTGTTGGCTTCCTGTGATTGAAGCAGCCCAGAACAATCTTGGCCCATACTCTGCAGTGATCCTTCAGATCCTTAATTTTGCTGCTGGGAAATCCAAGAGTGAAAATGCTGTTGGCTACCACACCTATATCAGGGCATCTATCAGCCATGTCCACACAACGGACTCCACCACCACTTTGACCAATTAACCTAGCAATGAGGTCTTCAGAAATTACTATCTTCTTTCCCATGACAGAAGAGATGACTAGATGTTTATAAATCTTGGCGTGAATCCAAAATTCCTTGACAAGCTCTGGGAATGTTGGTCCAACCAACCTATCGAAATACCTCTCCCACTTTTGAGCCCTAATCTCTTCAGTTAGGTCAAATCCATTTTCCTTCAAACTTTCAAAGTCGATGATTAACTCAGAGAGAACCTCAAGATTCTTTACCGGTGTGAGAAGAGTTTTGATAGGCACCTGATATTGTTCAGAGGTTTCTTTCTTCTGATTTCCTGCAGAAATGCTGGAGGATGCCATTGTTCTCACTAAAAAGGCTTGAGAATGATTTGAAAAAAAAGGTTTGAAGGAGATAAACTCAGAAATATGCAGAGAATACTTGAATGATTATGAGAAAGCGTAAAGAATAAGAATGAAGGATTAATGTGTTTAAATAGAATTTTAAAAAAAAAATTATTTTGAAAAATTAAACGTTTTTAAGAGAGAGAGAAAAAAATAATGATTGCCATTAACAAGCGTGATTACTTTTCATTAAATGCTTGCTGATTTTGGGGGATTTGAGAAAGATACTTAAAAACGGTTACCAGACATGTGTCTCAATGCACCCAATCAGCGCTTTGCCTTCTCAGAAGCGTGCACGCGTTCTGCTTCAGAGATTTGCTGATGATTGGATGACACTTGTTTGATGTAGTGATCAGCACGTCTGTATTTGAGATTGGACTCTCAGATCTTTAGACTTGCATCTGATACAATCTGCATGTTCTATCTTTCTGAAAAGAGATTGATCAGAAGTTCACAGTAATATAATTACATTCTGAAGATAAATACATGGAATTAAAACATTTTCATTCTGGGCATACTTTCATGCTGAGATGTTTCAGAATGAAATTGAACCTATCTTCTGAAAGGGGTTTAGTAAAGATATCAGCCCATTGATGGTCTGTATCTATAAATTTCAAGTTTAAAATACCTTTCTGAATATAGTCCCTAATGAAATGATGTTTTATTTCTATATGCTTAGCTCTAGAATGTAAAATAGGATTCTTACTTAAGCAAATAGCAGAAGTATTATCACAAAGTATAGGAATGTTACTCTCAAAAATCTGGAAGTCTTCAAGCTGACTTTTCATCCAGAGCATTTGTGTGCTACATCCTGCTGCTGCTATGTATTCAGCTTCTGCTGTTGACAGAGCAATTGTTGATTGCCTTTTGCTGGACCACGAGATCAGATTTTCTCCCAGAAACTGGCAGCTTCCAGAAGTACTTTTTCGTTCCACTCTGTCTCCAGCAAAATCAGCATCGCAGTAGCCTACTAAGCTGTAATCACTAGATTTTCTATAAAACAGACCCAGATTAGTAGTACCTTTCAGATACTTGAAAATTCGCTTAACTGCTGTTAAGTGAGATTCTCTAGGATCTGATTGGAATCTAGCACAAATACATACGCTAAATAAGATATCAGGTCTTGAAGCAGTCAGATAAAGGAGAGAACCAATCATACCTCTGTAGACCTTCTGTTCTACACTTTTGCTTACCTCTTCTCTTTCCAGAATGCACGTGGGATGCATTGGAATCTTTGATGGCTTACATTCTGAGAGGTCAAATTTCTTCAGAAGATCTCTGATGTATTTGCTCTGATGAATGTAAGTTCCCTCTGGAGTTTGATTAATCTGAATTCCTAGAAAGAATTTCAGTTCCCCCATGAGGCTCATCTCAAATTCTGCCTGCATACACTTAGCAAATTTTCTTCCAAGAGAAGGATTAGTAGAACCAAAAATAATATCATCAACATAAATTTGACAGACTAAAATGTCACTCTTAACTGTTTTACAGAATAGAGTAGTGTCCACTTTCCCTCTGGTGAATTCATTTTCAAGTAGAAAGTTACTTAGCCTTTCATACCAAGCTCTGGGAGCTTGTTTCAGACCATACAGTGACTTTTTCAGTTTGAAAACATGTTCTGGATGTTTTGTATTTTCAAAACCTGGGGGTTGGTGAACATAAACTTCTTCTTCTATATAACCATTTAAGAATGCACTTTTGACATCCATCTGATACAGAGTGATGCCTCTATTAACAGCAAATGAGATTAAGAGTCTGATAGATTCTAACCTGGCGACTGGGGCAAAGGTTTCTGTATAGTCTATCCCCTCTTGCTGACTATAACCTTGTGCAACCAGTCGTGCCTTGTTTCTGACAACTTCACCTTGTTCATTAAGCTTGTTTCTGAACACCCATCTTGTTCCAATGACGTTGAATCCTTTTGGTCTGGGAACGAGATCCCATACGTCGTTTCTGGTGAATTGATTCAGCTCTTCTTGCATTGCCAAAATCCAGTCATTATCCAGAAGTGCTTCATCAATAGAAGAAGGTTCAATCAGAGACACAAGTCCCATAAGAGTTTCTTCAGAGTTTCTGAAGCTTGCTCTTGTTCTGATTGGATCTTCCTTTCTTCCTAGGATAGTCTCTTCTGGGTGATCCAAACTGCTTCTGGGTAATCTCTTCTGAGGTTGATCAGCAGAAGTTGTAGGATTTCTAGCATTGCTTCTTTCAGACGTTGAAGGAATGTCTGTGTTGAGAGCTTCTGATGACTTGTCTTCAGAACCTGCAAATTCAATTTCTATACCTGCAAGATTTTCATTCTGCTTTGACTTTTCAGAGTCAAGCTTATCATCAAAACGAACACTGATTGATTCTTCCACAATCTGTGTTTCTGTATTGTATACTCTGTACCCTCTTGAGCGTTCAGAGTATCCTAACATAATACACTTCTGTGCCTTAGAATCAAACTTGTTCAAATAATTCTTTGTATTCAATATATAGCAAGTACATCCAAATGGATGAAAATACGAAATGTTGGGCTTTCTGTTCTTCCACAATTCATATGGAGTCTTTTCCAGAATAGGTCTTATTGAGATTCTATTCTGAATGTAGCACGCTGTGTTTATTGCCTCTGCCCAGAAAGTCTTAGCAACGTTTGTCTCATTGATCATGGTTCTGGCCATTTCTTGCAATGTTCTGTTCTTTCGTTCTACAACTCCATTTTGTTGGGGAGTTCTAGGACAAGAGAAATCATGCAGAATGCCTTTGTCATTAAAGAATGACTCAAAATCTTTATTTTCAAATTCTCCACCATGATCACTTCTGACTTTAACGATTCTAAGATCTTTTTCATTCTGAACTTGGTTACAGAAGGTAACAAACACAGAGTGTGACTCGTCCTTGTGTCTTAAGAACTTTACCCATGTCCATCTGCTATAGTCATCTACGATTACTAACCCATACTTCTTACCACTGACTGAAGCAGTTTTGACTGGTCCAAATAAGTCAATGTGCAGATGTTCTAATGGCTTAGAGGTAGAAACAACATTTTTGGATTTAAAAGAAGGTTTTGCAAATTTGCCTTTCTGACATGCTTCACACAGAGCATCTGAATTGAACTTCAAATTTGGAAGTCCTCTGACCAGATTGAGTTTGTTAATCTGAGATATTCTTCTCATACTAACATGCCCCAATCTTCTGTGCCAGATCCACTGCTCGTTGTTAACAGACAGAAGACATTTTACGTTCTGACTCTTTAGTTCAGAAAGTTTGATTTTGTAAATGTTGTTTTTCCTCTTACCATTAAACAGGATAGTCCCATCTTTCTGACTAACAGCTTTACATGATTTTTGATTAAAGATTATATCATAACCGTTATCACTTAATTGACTTATGGATAACAGGTTATGCATCAATCCATAAACTAGCAGAACATTATTAATAGAGGGAAGATTTCCGTTACCTACAGTTCCAGAGCCAATTATCTTTCCCCTCTGATTGCCTCCAAAGCCAACGTGGCCTCCAGGCTTAAGTTCCAGGCTTTGGAACATATGCCTTCTTCCCGTCATGTGTCGTGAGCAGCCAGAGTCCAGGTACCATGACTGGTGTTTCTGACTTGCTGCTAAAGATATCTGCAACATGTATTATTTTATCCTTAGGTACCCAGATCTTCTTGGGTCCTGACTTGTTAGTTTTACCAAAACTCTGGTTGAATTTTGGTTTCACAGAGTGCTTACTGCTAGTGTATTTGATGTCGTGTGTGTGACCATACACAAAGTGTGAATTTAAAGGAGTGTGTTTAATAGTTAAATCCATGACATTCTTAGGTGTAGGAACCTTACCTTGGTATCCTATTCCTTTCCTGCCGTTTCTGCTAACTCCATAGATCATTGAAGCCATTCTGCTTCTATCTATGCTTTTAGCAAGGAACTTCTGGAAACTGTGATCATACTCCTTGATGATCTCATCAGCGTTGCTGGGAGTTTCAGAAATTGGTTCCTTCTGAGAGTTTTGTAAAGAGTTTTCTAATTTTGAAATTTTATCTCTCAGCTCAGAGTTTTCCAATTTGAGACTCTCAGACTTATTAGAGTCAGATTCAAGATTCCTTTTCAGGTCTCTGAATTTAGCTCTAATCTGCTGATAACGTTCCAGAATTTCATTGAGGCTTTCAGCAAGTTCAGCCTTTGTAAAATTAACAGCGAAGTTAGGGAATACCTCTTCTGTGTCTGATTCTGAATCTGATTCAGAAGCTTCACTGTCATCTGGAATGTTAGCCATGAGCGCTATGTTTGCCCTTTCATCATCTGATTCTGAGTCAGCTTCAGACGAGTCAGAGTCATCCCATGTGGCCATGAGACTTTTCTTCTTTTCTCTTCCAAACTTCTTTTTGGGCTTTTCCCTCTGAAGCTTTGGGCAGTCACTCTTGTAGTGTCCTTGCTCATTGCACTCGTAGCAGATGATGTCTTTTGTGTTTGGCTTCTTGCTACCGGAGGAGCCTTCAGATCTTCTGTATCCAGAGGAAGAATCTGTCCTTCTGTATCTGGAAGAAGACTCGTTCTGATCAGATCTTCTGGGATTCCTGAACTTCCTTTGTCTTTGCTTCCACAGTTGATTTACTCTTCTGGAGAGAAGGGAAAGTTCGTCTTCTTATGATGAGGATCCATCAGATGTTTCTTCAACTGCCTGCAAAACTTTAGATTCAGATTTTCTGTTAGATTTTAAAGCTAAAGGCTTACCTTGCTTCTGAGGCTCGTCAGCTTCTAGCTCTATCTCATGACTTCTGAGGGAGCTTATAAGTTCCTCCAGAGTGATTTTGTTGAGATCTTTCGCCAGCTTCAGAGCAGTAACCATAGGCCTCCACTGCTTGGGTAAACTTCTGATTATCTTCTTGACATGGTCAGCAGTAGAGTATCCTTTGTCCAGAACTTTGAGACCAGCTACCAGAATCTAGAATCTAGAGAACATAGTTTCAATGGATTCAGATTCTTCCATTTTAAACGCCTCATACTTCTGAATGAGCGCCAGAGCTTTTGTTTCTTTGACTTGAACGTTGCCCTCATGCGTCATTCTGAGAGAATCAAAGATGTTCTTAGCTGTGTCTCTGTTGGAGATCTTCTCATACTCAGTATAGGAGATGGCACTGAGGAGGATGGTTCTGGCCTTATGGTGATTCTTGAAATCACGCTTTTGTTGATCAGTCATTGATTTTCTTTCAATCTTCTGACCAGTTGCATTCACAGGGTGCGTGTATCCATCTGTCACCATATCCCACAGATCAGCATCATGTGCTAGAAAGAAGCTTTCAATTCTGTCTTTCCAGTAATCAAAGTTTTCTCCATCAAAGACTGGAGGTTTGCCGCTGAATCTGTCTCTATCCTCATTGTTGTCATTGCTGAAATGAGAGTTGTTTCCTGCCATTGTGTTTTTCTGACGCTGGATCTTGTACTGACACGGTTAAGTGTTTTAGCTCAGAACCAGGCGCTCTGATGCCAATTGAAGGGGTGAAAAACACAAGAAGGGGGGGTTGAATTGTAAAACTGAAATCTTAAAGCAAATGACAAGATATTTTTATCCTGGTTCGTTTGATCTCAAACTACTCCAGTCCACCCGTCAAGGTGATTTCGCCTCTCTCCAACGAGGTCTTAATTTACTATATTCAACTGAATACAAATCTGCTTTAACAACTGCTAAAGCCTTCTTGATTCAAACCACAATCCGGTTTGTCAAGGCAACACTTTCTTACAAAGGTATAAAACAAATGTGTGTGAATGTTTTCTACAAAACTTTATCACAACTGTGATGTATACACAAATTAAGCTTAGAAACTTAGATTGCTAAACACTAATGGAGTATCAGAGTTTGTTGGTTTAGCAAAACTGGTAGATGAAGATTATTGTTCAGCTTTGTGCGTGTAGAGAATTTGGAAGCATTAGCCATTATAATCTTCGAAGCTTTGTTTATATAGCACTTGAGAAGATGAACGTTGAATGCAATATTCTTGATTCAATGCTAATAACAAGCTTTCCTTTTTGAGCAGATCTTGTCTAGAATGATGCCGTTGGAATTAATTAGCGTTCAATGCACAGTACCGTTGCTTCTTCAATGCACGTTCTGGCTTGGCTCATTCTGATTCTGCTTCGCTGCTGATGAACTATTGTTTTTGTATCAGAGTGTTTACGCGCAGTTCTGTTCATCAAGCTTCAGCATGTACGTGAGTTGATCATCTGATCTTGATGTTCTGATTCAGCAACTTCTGATGCTGGTGTATGAAATCAAATTCTGATGCTGAAGAAGTGATCTTGCTTATTTTAATCAGCGTATCTGCAAGTCAGAGCATAGTAATTTTAGGCAGCATATAGTTCAAACATGAAACACATAAATACTATATCTTTTCACTTTGTTATCATCAAAACTTAAATATAGGGTACTAGATTCAAACATTGTTCTAACACCCTTCGATTGGCATCTGCAAAAGGTCTTTCAATTGGCATGCCAAAGGGTCTTTTGAAGGGCATCTCAAACAAGGCAGCTTCGATGGACATCTTAAGTAAAGTTATCTTTCGTTAAGGCATACAAAGTGTCTTTCGAGAGGCATGTCATCCAAGTGATACTTTTATGGCATATCAACAGGGTGACATTTTGATTGTCCAAGTTAGAGAAAATGAGAGCGAAAAGAGCAAGAATTGAGTGGTTTCTAGAAGCTCTGATGATGGGCCATTCGAATTCATGCAGATTGGAGACAAAATAGAAGGAGTTTTGATAAGGACAACTCTGAGCCTTTCGAATTCTCGCAGACCGTGGTTCAAATGAAGAAACTCTGATGCTGAGAATATAAGCAATTCGAATCAAGTTCAAATCCATCAAAGAGAGCAAACCAACACTTCGACCAATCTTTCAATTGGTCAATTTCAAAGCCATCGAAGAGAGCAAAGCTTGAGACTTATTCGAAGGAGCCATGATAAAGAAGTTGGTGCAATTCAAACTAGAACTCAGAATCATGCCATTTTGGAATCCTGATTGAACCTGGACAGGTCAATTTGGCGCCTTGCTCGAATTTGAAAATATTCAGAGTTTCCCTCTTCAAATCACACCTGGGACGTTCCAGGCCAAACAAACCCAAATTCAAGTTGGAAAGAGATTCAAATTAGGGGGTAAAGTCCACCTGGATCTCTAACATTTGTTCATTTTGCAGGAATACTGTTTAGGGCTTCAAAGCAGTAAGCTTCAAACTAGGTGAAACAGGAACCTTCTGCCACTTTTAAAAACAGATTTAAATCTCAAGATTTTTTATATTGCAGGACGAAATAACTTCAGATTCCTTCGATTGGAGAGGGAATCGAAGGACCTGGGTTCGACACCCAGGTCATACATTTTGTGTTTTTTCTAACAAACTTTCTTGCAGATCAAATATCCCATATCGAAAGATTTTATCATGTACCATCATTAGGCACCTTTGATCAGCCTTTTCACTTGGATCAAAAGGCAGCCTTAGGCCTTTCGATCCAGGACTACTTCCTGCAGATTACTCTTTTCCTTTTTACTTCTTTTTCCATTTAGTTTATCCTTTTCATTACTTTGTTCTTTAATCAAAAAAATAAAAAATCACAAAGAAGGATTAGGTTTTAGTTTTTACTATTAATATTATTTTTGTCACTTAATTAATTAATTATTTTAATACTTTCTAAAAAAAACTAAATTTCAATAGACTTAGGATTTTTAAGTTAATTTCTTTTCATAACAAAAACAACAAAAATAATTTTATTTAATAGTTCTTATTGTTTTTTAGATGTAATATTTATTTCGCACGCACTATTTTTATTCTTCCATTTTATATAAATAATGTAACTGATTATGGGATGTAATAGTCTAGATTTAAAATTCTGCATTTTATTTTCTTACACTTATAATGTATCTCTCCCAAAGCCGTGTAATAACTTAGGATTTATTTTTCTGCATTTTATTTTCCGCACATTTATTGCTTTATTATTACTATATTACTGTTAGTAAATAGGCCTGCATGGAAAGACTGTAAATTAAAACGTTAGCTAACCTAACAAAAAGACAAAAAATAATTGAATCTCAACACACTTGCACATGCTCACCCCTAGGATATCTCCCACTTCGGTTGCCTTCGAAAACGGTCACAATTCTCGAAATGTGAGAATCTTTAGTGGTTGTCCTTTAGTTCAAGAGATCACAAGTCCCTCGATGACCCTTTCGATGTCGCCTCGGTTAAAAAGTGATCTTAGAACTTTAGGACAATTACTAAAAGTTCTTTCCCAGTTGCCTTAGTGACCGTAAACGTTCCTTTGATAGTCCCTCAACAACCAACGATATGGCTACCTAATCACTCATAGTAGGATTGCACTATATAAAGGAAAGTAGGAAAAAGAACACCTTTTTTCAAGTAGGTAGATAACTGTTAGGTACTTGCTCAAAAATAATCTTTTTCACACTACACTTTCAAAACCATTTTCAAAAACGTTTTATCAACACTCTTGAGGACTGATACAAGAGTTAGCATAAAACAAATTTTTTTTTCAAAACACACAAACACGAAAGCAATTTTTCAAAATGAGCAAGTACCTAAGAGCCCGTGGAAAACCACAGATGGAAAGGGTGCTAACACCTTCCCTTTCCATAATCTACCCCCCTTACTCAGAAAATCTTGAAAAAAGGTCTTTTTCTGTTCTTTTACCCCTTTCCTTTGTTGGATAAAAGAAAAGTCGGTGGCGAATCTTGCTTACCGCACATTTGCGAATGCAAAACATAAACCAGTATAACAGTCTGTTATGCCACCGTATTACAGAACTGGCGACTCTGCTGGGGACAAAATTAAAAAGTTGGGATTTACCTTAGGGTCTAGTTCATTTTAAAATTGCTTTCTTTGTTTGCTTTGATTGCTTTATCTTTGAGGGTTTGTTGGGGGTATTCTTGTAAAGATCCTACACCTGGATTTGGGGCACCTTTTAGGTAAGTAGCAATAAATCATGGAGGTTGTACGGTGTAGACCGATACAGACAAAGTGGTGGCTACGTTACCACGATATTCTGGATTGTACTAATGTTTCTTGAGTAAGTCAAGGATAACATTAGGCTTCCTCATAGTGTCATTAAGGGCTAACTGACCTTTAGAACCTTTAATCGACTCATCCTAGACATTAGGAAGTAGTGAGATAACCAGCTTTAGTTCCGACCAAAGATTGGTTGATACTCGATGCTACACTCATTGAGACTGGACTTTTGGGACTTTTTGCTGCAATACTTCGTTGCGTGAGCTGAAAAAATTCCTGATGGGAAGGTCAATGATATTGAGAATTCTTAGAATCCGATTAATATAAATAGGACAGATTAATCCAACGAAACTTCAAGAGGGTACATACCTTTAAACCTCATGCAAGCCTTTGAACCTAAGGCTATTTGTGTGACTTGATTGCCTTCATTTATCTAACAACTTGAATTCCTTGCAGGATTTATTTATATTCATTGTCCAATAAACTAGTTTTCTTGCAAGACATACTTGTCTTCATCACCATGCATTTTTGCTTGATGCATGGCATACACATCGTAGCATCATACCATAGAATTTCCTTAACCATTTCAAGGATCTCAAAGGCCTGTGGTGCAGGTTATGATGAACCAGACATCTAGCAAGGGGAAAGAGGATTTATTTTCCTCTAGCTAATGTCGTCAAAGGATCAAAACACAACAACTTGAGTCAGGGCCGATGACCCACTCGATATGGTGAGCTTGACTCTTGTAGAAGGACCTTCAACGATACGAAATTCTTCAATCAAAGCTGCAAAGTTAAACGCCTATCATTTTTCTTGTGTTTACCCCGCGAGATCCTTGAAAAAATTTGCATATCATACATGTCATTGCATAATAGGTAGTCTCCAGTACAGGTCTCTCATGTTCTCGCTGTTTATTTCAGCAATGGCTCTCAAACAAGATAACAGAGATCTCTAAACTCAAGAGGCTCAATTCATGGAAATGTTCCTAAACCTATCCAAGGAGCAGGAAGAATTGAAAGCACTCCTCGCTGGGAATCTGACCAAGAAATGTCTTGATAACAACAAGGATGACTAGGTTGAACAGCTACAGCTTGAGATGGAAGCAATGAGAATCCAAATGTTGGGGCAGATGGCTCTTATCCAAAGCCTAGCCCGGGGACAAGAAAAGCTGAGAGCCCTCGCCAGCCAACTTCATCAAGACGGATCGAACCGTATGAAACAGACGGTCGAGGATGGGGATCAAGTCACTAATCAACCCCTGATGGGACATAAAATTAGAGTTTTCCAAATTGCTGCTACGTTGAAAGCCCAACCACAACCTCTCCAACAACCACAGGGTAATCAGCATAAGCGGGATTCATTCACTAGGCAATA
Organism: Vicia faba; assembly: GCA_948472305.1. NCBI lineage: Eukaryota > Viridiplantae > Streptophyta > Magnoliopsida > Fabales > Fabaceae > Vicia > Vicia faba. The sequence continues at coordinate 306,167,173 of OX451735.1, read as the reverse complement.
TACCAAACTCAGCATACCAATGTCGCATGTCTTGCAACACATGTTGAAGTTGAATTTGGTCATGTTGAGGGATCCTCCTACAAATCCCAATACTGCCTCTCCAATGTACAATCCAAATGCAAGGTGTTCATATCACTCCAATAGTCCAGGGCATGATACTGATAGCTATCAGACATTAAAATACAAAATTCAAGACCTGATCGATGAGGGAGCATTAGAATTTGCACAAGATGATCAACTAAAATTCTTCTGTTATCCCTCCAAGGCACACCATATGAAGTGACAAGATTATACAAAGAGGCTTTTATTCATTATATTTTTCAATTTGTAATTTTATTTTGATTGTTCGAACATTTATTCATATCAAACCTTGTTATTTCCTCAATGCATTGCACGTGTTTGTCTTGAAATAATTTGTTTGCACTATGCTTGAACTGTTTTCTTACTTCCTTTTTGTGATATTCAACTCTTGATTAAAAGCTCTAAGCCTGTAGAGGGAGGATGACGAAAAAATACCACAATCTCTATTGTATGCTTTTGAACAGACCCTGCTGACGATGTACAGGCTTTGTTTCAAATCCTAAACAGTGGAGTTATAAGGAGGATAATACCTAGTCAACCCCTTTGAGCCGAGGAAGTAGGAGTTTTTCTTTTTACACAAATTAAAACATTTAATCATAATCTGGGGCAGGGCAGTTTCTCTCAGTTAATTCAAATGCGCATTCGGCCGCAATTTTTTCACTTCATACGCAATGAATGGCATCGAAAACATCCTTCCAAAACAGAAGACAGTGATGGTTCTGCATAATCATTGAAATAGCCAGTCATTATTTTTCAAAAAAAAGAAAAGCCCGTTAAGTCAAAACCTATGAAGGAGACTTAAGAAAAAACTAGGGCATCCCGCTGACTATAATCACAAAAGAAACAGTTCAGGCAAAAGTAGGGATAACAAAATAAAAAAAGAGGTCCTACAAATCCTCAACAAAAAGAAAAGGTCACAAAAATGAATTCCTTCTCAAACAAACATTCAATTTTTGAACCATCACTAGAACATCGGGGCCAACATTCCAAAACTCAATTGGGATTTAAACACACGATTAACTGAGTGTAGGACTGAAGAGTATCACGAAGAGCGGGTGGGTACAAATAAATTTCGAGCCTTTATCCTTTGTTTCTTAAATCGTGAACTAGGCCACGTTATAACCCTTAAAAGTCCTAGCTGAAGCATGGGTTAGTTCGAGAGCATAATGTTATAAAGGTGTCCTGACTCCTATAAGGTTTGCTATAAATCATGAGTTGATATCACATTCTTGTAAATTTTGTTTTACTATAAAAAATGCATTTTCAAAAATTTCAACACAGACATAAGCTTTGCATTTTTTAAATGACATTGTTTGCATATGGTTAATTGTTCAAATGGCAGAGAAATTCACACAATGAATATTCAGTGAACAAAGATCCTCTCAATGGACAAAATCACCTTAGACGAAAACAAAACATTCCCAATAACAAGTCTTTCATAATCAAGGGGAATCGTATGGTATCTAGCTGATCTGAGGCAGTCAAGTCAAGATTCAAGGAGTCTCTTAAAAGTTCCGAATAGCCAGGGGCAAACTTCTGTCTGAACCACTTGTGGTATTGGACATGAATTCCATCAATGAATCACGTCCGATCAAGCAACATCTTTTGGCAGTGGAGCAACACTAACTACTATGGATAATGACAATTCCCCGTACCCGGTAAACATGGACATAGTCGGAAAATACTACGCATGAGAAAAGACATGCTAGGTCGACTGACCTATGAAAAATTAAGGGCATCCCGGCGAACCAAAAGGTTTCAGGAAAAAATTAGTGATATACATATGAAAAAATTTGTACATCCGACAAGTCGAAAACCTGAAAAGGCGGCTTGAGCAAAAAGGGGTATCCCGGTGGACGGAAAATATGAAAGGACAATCCCGACAAAAGTTAGGGATTAAAGCGTACAACTATGTCCCGTTATCTTGTCATTTGTCTATCATTAGAAGACCTATCATCCTGATCAGCATTTACCAAGCACCCCAGGAGTTGGGATGACACTCAGACCATCTACAAAGTCTCCGCAATTACTTTCTCAAGCAGTGACAGAGGCAGGGGAATCCTACTAAAAAGTCACTGCCATATCCTCATCTTACAACTTAGTGATGTCAAGCGTTCTCGTATCCCCAGCATACAAGAATTTCCAATTACTGCTCCGACGTCTTAAAGAATTCCCTAGCTTGTTTCACAAGATTTTCATGTTCCCCAACGGATTTCTTCTCAAAAATAATTAAACAGGAATTCCCAACGAAAACATTCTAAATAAACCAAGTCCTCTTCTAGAAACAGTTTAGGTACGATCCAGAGGAGGATGTTATCCTGATACTTATTCATATTCTCTTCAAGTACAGTTCAAATATGATTCATAGACGGATGTCATTATGACACTCATTCGACACATGTTTCAAGTACAGTTCAGATACGATCCAGAGATGGATGTCATTCTGACACTCATTCAACACATGTTTCAAATACAGTTCAGATATGATCCAGAGACAGATGTCATTCTGACACTCATTCAACACATGCTTCAAATACAGTTCAGATACGATCCAGAGACAAATGTCATTCTGACACTCATTCAACACATGTTTCAAGTACAGTTCAGATACGATCCATAGACGGATGTCATTCTGACACTCATTCAACACATGTTTCAAATACATTTCAGATACGATCCAGAGACGGATATCATTCATACACTCATTCAACACATGTTTCAAGTACAGTTCAGATACGATCCAGAGATGGATATCATTCTGACACTCATTCAACACATGTTTCAAGTACAGTTCACATACGATCCAGAGACGGATGTCATTCTGACACTCATTCAATACATATTCCAAGTCCAATTCAGATACGATCCAGAGACGAATGTCATTCTGACACTTATTTCAACATATCTTCAAGTATAATCACGACATAGATCCATCCACAAAATCTCTGCATGTACTTTCCCCAGCAGGTACAGGGGCAGAAACATCCTGATGTAAAGTCACCAATGTATCCTCAGCATACGTCCTAGTGATGTCTATGTCCCCGCAGAGTGAAAATAACCAAAGATTTAACCTCTTCTTCCCCAAGAAGGAATTACCTCATCCATCAAGGTTCCCTTAGAGTGCTGAAAACCATGTTCCCCAGCTATGTTTTATAATCTCAAACGGTTTATAAAGCCTCATCCCTGGTAGAGTTTATTTCTCTAGTTCTGGAAGTTCATCCCCCAACAGAGTTTATTTCTCTACATTGGTAAAATCTTCCAACATATCCTCCTCTCCCTAATGGAGCATTCTCAAGCAGAAGTCAAAGATCCCCGACAAAGTATCCTCAAATGGAAAGAGGAAATCCACGGCAAACCATCTCCATTCATCATCCCCAGTGGAAATGAGAGAACCACTTTCCTCATCTACCAAAAGGCAGTATGAGATTCAGCTTCCCAGTACTCTCCAGCAGCAGTCAGGGATTTATTTTCCCAGACTAGGAAATTTTGCAATAGCATTTCATATTCATACGTCATGGCATGCGCACACATATTTCCTACAGCATAATCTCAATTATTTTGAGAACGTCATTACACAATTAATTTCATACATCGTGACATTGCATATGACTAACTCTTTACCTTTCAGGAAAGATCAATCAACGAACATCACAAACTACTTTTATTACCTGATAGTCTTTTCAAAGGTTACCTCTGACGAAGGGCTATTCCAACATTTTCTTCAGAAGATCATATTCAAGGCCTCTACTGGTTCAGTTTAAATCGACCAATGATTTATTCTGATTCATTTCTAGTAAGCACTTTCTCTGGTTCAGTTAAATCGACCCTAAGATTTTTCTGATTCTTGTCCAGTCAAAGACGATTAAAGACTTCTATAGTTCAGTTAAATCGACCCTAAGATTTCTCTGATTCTATCCCAGTTTAAGATAACTCAAGACCTCTTGTAGTTCAGTTTAAATCGACCACTGGTTTATTCCGATTCTTTCTCGGTAGATACTTTCTCTGGTTCAGTTAAATTGACACTAAGATTTTCTGATTCTTATCCAGTTAAAGATACTGTAAAGCTTAGAGTCTGACGAGATAGTAGTTTATTAATTACTATGAAGCCTGGGCCCGACCAGATGATAGTATAACCTATGACACTGAATCCTGGACTTGACTAGATAACGGTATACCTCATATTCAAGTTGAAGCCTTGACCCGAGCAGATAACAACTTAATTTCTTTAAATCACCGAAGACTGGACTCGACCAGAGAACTGTATACCTCAGATTCAAGTTAAATCCTAGACCCGACCAGATAACAGCTTAATTTCTTCAAATCGCCGAAGCCTGGATACGACCAGATAATGGTATACCTCAAATTCAAGTTGAAGCCTACACCCGACCAGATAACAGATTAATTTCTTTAAATCACCGAAGCCTAGATACGACCAGATAATGGTATACCTCATATTCAAGTTGAAGCCTGGACCCGACTATATAACAGCTTAATTTATTCAAATCATTGAAGCCTGGATCCGACTAGATAACGGTATACCTCAAATTCAAGTTAAAGCCTAGACCCGACCAGATAACAACTTAATTTCTTCAAATCACCGAAGCCTGGATACGACCAGATAACGGTATACCTCAGATTCAAGTTGAAGCCTTGACCTGACCAGATAACAGCTTAATTTCTTCAAATCACCGAAGCCTGGATACAACCAGATAACGGTATACCTCATATTCAAGTTGAAGCCTGGACCCGACCAAATAATAGCTTAATTTCTTCAAATCACCGAAGCCTGGATACGACTAGATAACGATATACCTCATATTCAAGTTGAAGCCTGGACCTGACCAGATAACAACTTAATTTCTTTAAATCACCCAAGCCTGGATACAACCAGATAACGGTATACCTCATATTCAAGTAAAAGCCTGGACCCGACCAGATAATAGCTTAATTTCTTTAAATCACCGAAGCCTGGATACGACCAGATAACGGTATACCACAGATTCAAGTTAGAGCCTGGACCCGACCAGATAACAACTTAATTTCTTCAAATCACCGAAGCCTAGATATGACCAGATAATGGTATACCTCAGATTCAAGTTGAAGCCTGGACCTGACCAGATAACAACTTAATTTCTTCGAATCACTGAAGCCTGGATACGACCAGATAACGGTATACCTCAGATTCAAGTTGAAGCCTGGATCTGACCAGATAATAGCTTAATTTCTTCAAATCACCGAAGCCTGGATATGACCAAATAATGGTATACCTCAGATTCAAGTTGAAGCCTGGACCCGACCAGATGACAACTCAATTTCTTTAAATACTTGAAACCTGGATATGACCTGATAACAGTTTAATGTCTACAATTACTGTGAATCCTGGAGTCGAGCAGATAGCAGTTAATTTCGTATTCCCCGATAAATCACTGTGAAGCCTGGAATACAACCGGATGACAGTCAGCCTTTTTATCCTCAGCAAGCCGCTATGAAGCCTGGATCCCGATCAGATAACAACTCTCTTTCATCTCTCCATTCAAGAGATAACTCCCCAGTAGAGTAATAGATAACTGAAGCTCCTAGACTCTATTTCCTAAGACAAAGATCAATATTCCCTAGCGAACTCCTCCTCAGACAGTAGGAACATGGATCCCCACAAAGAGACCTCTTATGAAGTAAGCATCTACTTTGGATGGCATCTTTAAGCCCATCTCTGACGACTCTCTATCATATTCTCCATATGGTATCTTTCAGCCTGCTTCCTACACAATCAACCATCACATCCCCGGGTGCAAGTTTCTGAGCACTCTAGTATTCAATCATATTCCACCATCAGATCACGAAAGGCAGACAAGCCAATCTAAATCTTCAGGTTTAAGAAGATTGAACAGGGGTAGTTGTTGTACCCAAAATTTTCCCTCTCATGTTATTCCAATATTTTCTCTTGCATTGATGGTTACAAACATTTGCTTAAAGAAAAGGAAAATATTTGAATGATGGTTAAGTGTCCTTCGATTGGCATCTACAAAGTTTCCTTCAATTGGAATCTACAAAAGGTCTTTCGATTGACATGCCATAGTTTCTTTCGATGGGCATCTTAAACAAGGCAACTATCATGGACATCTTAAGTAAGGTTGTCTTTCGTTAGGGAATACAATGTGTCTTTCAACAGGCATGTCAACCAAGTGATGCTTCGATGGAATATCAACATGGTGACATTTCAATTGTCCAAGTTAGAGAAAATGAGATCGAAAAGAGCAAGAACTAAGAGGTTCCCAGAAGCTCTGATGATGGTCCATTTGAATTCATGCAGATTGCAGACAAAATTGAAGAATCTTTAATAAGGACAACTCTGAGCCTTTCGAACTCCTGCAGGCCATGGTTCAAATGAAGAAACTCTGATGCTGAGAATATGAGAAATTTGAATCAGGACGTAGAGCCAATGAAGAGAGCAAAACAACACTTCGACCAGTTAGTAAGATAATGCTTCGATTGGTCAAGTTCAAAGCCATCGAAGAGAGCAAAGCTTGAGACTTAATCCAAGGAGCCATGATAACGAAGTTGGTGCAATTAGAATTAGAATTCAGAGCCTTCGAAGGAAACAAATGTTCTAATGAGGGAAGTTCTGGGAAATTTGAATCAAGACTTAGAATCATCACAAGAACAAGGGCTGGTCGTAGGGGCTCTGAAGAGGGGAAACTCTGAATATTTTCAAATTCAAAAAAGGCACAAATTGACATGTCCGAGTTTATTCAGAATCCCAAAATGGCATGAAATATCTCAAAATGGAAATATTTTAATTTGTCTGATTTTGTTTTCAAAGCCCTGTTAATGGATGGTATTTAATGCCATGATTCCTTGTCTCCTCCACCATCTATAAATACAAGATATCAAACACAAATCCAGAGGGACTCACAGGCACGCATACTGCATCACACAGATCACGTTGCCACATTGTTCAAAGAAATCCCAAAAGTGTCCCAATCGAAGCACCTTTTTTGCAGGCACCTTTAGCCCAAACGAATACTACATTCGTATACCTGAGCCATCCAGGAGTCCATACCAACTCCTAAGCCAACGTTTCCACACCCAAAGCTGCAGATCGAAGCATCTCGTCCATATGTATAATTCTAAAGTTCAATTTCTTAATCTAAGCGCATTTATTCATTCTAATGTGTTTGTGCATGTTTGTGTTAAAGCGTTCGACAAGTTAAAATCCTCACAGACCTACCATCGTTAGGGCACGTGAATTTGGTTCCTTCAAATCTCAGGATTCTTAGTGTTTTAGGACAAGGCGAAGCCAGATTCGAATTAAGGAGAGTTTCGAATTAGGGAGTTGTTCGAGCTAGGGGGAAAGGTCCCCCTAGATCTCTAACATTTGTTCATTTTGTAGGAATATTGTTTAGGGCTTATAAGTAGTAAGCTTCGAACTAGCTAGTAGGAAACTTTTTCCAATGACCTTCGATTCAGACTCCGACGATTCAATTCAGGGTGACACTTCCAGACTATCGAATCCAAGACCAAATTCGATTCAAGTCCAGGATGTTATTTTGTTTTTCTTTTTATAGTGAATTCCTTGTAGATCCAGTGTCCCTGATCGAAGGATGACACATCCAGATTGAACACCCCAGAGATGCAGTCTCTTAGGCATCTTCGATCAGCCTTTTCACTTGAATCAAAAGGCAGCCTTAGGCCTTTCGATCCAGGCCTACATCCTGCAGATTACTCTTTTCCTTTTTACTGCTTTTTCCATTTAGTTTATCCTTTTCATTACTTTGTGTTTAATCAAAAAATCAAAAATCACAAAGAAGGAATATGTTTTAGTTTTTAGTATTAATATTAATTTTGCCAATTAATTATTTTAATACTTTCTTTAAAAAACTAAAATTGAATAGACTTAGGATTTTTAAGTTAATTTCTTTTCATAACAAAAACAACAAAAAGAATTTTATTTAATAGTTCTTAGGTTTTTTTTAGACGTAATATTTATTTCGTGCGTGTTATTTTTATTCTTGCATTTTATATAAATAATGTAACTGATTATGGGATGTAATAGTCTAGATATAAAATTCTGCATTTTATTTTCTTACACTTATAATGTATCTCTCCCAAAGCCGTGTAATAACTTAGGATTTATTTTTCTGCATTTTATTTTCCGCACATTTATTGATTTATTATTTTACTATATTACCGTTAGTAAATAGGCTTGCATGGAAAGACTGTAAATTAAAACGTTAGCTAACCTAACAAAAAGACAAAAGTAACTGAATCTCAACACACTTGCACATGCTCACCCCTAGGGTATCTCCCACTTCGGTTGCCTTCAAAAATGGTCACAGTTCTCAAAACGTGAGAATCTTTAGTGGTTGTACTTTAGTTCAAGAGTGGTTGTCGCCTCAGTTAAAATGTGATCTTAGAACTTTAGGAAATTACTAAAAGTTCTTGCCAGTTGCCATAGTGACCGTAAATGTCTCTTCTATAGTCCCTCAACATCCAACGATATGGCTACCTACTCACTCATATTAGGATAACACTATCTAAAAGAAAGGAGGAAAAAGAACACCTGTTTTCGAGTAGGTATATAACTATTATGTACTTGCTCAAAAATAATCTTTTTCACACTACACTTTCAATACCATTTTCAAAAATGCTTTATAAACACTCTTGAGGACTGATACAAGAGTTAGCATAAAACAAACACATTTTTCCAAACACACAAACACGAAATAAATTTTCCAAAATGAGCAAGTACCTAAGAGCCCGTGGAAAACCACAGATGGAAATGGTGTTAACACCTTCCCTTTTCATAATCTATCCCCTTACTCAGAAACTCTTGAACAAGGTCTTTTTCTGTTCTTTTCACTCTTTCCTTTGTTGGATAAAATAAAAGTCGATGGAGACTCTTGCTTACCGCACATTTGCGAATACAAAACGCAAACTAGTATAACAGTTAGTTTTGCCACCGTATTACAGATCATCGGGTGCAAATTTCTGGGCACTCTAGTGTTCAATCATCTTCCACCTTTAGATCACGAAAGGCAGATAAGCCAATCTAAATCTTCAGGTTTAAGAAGATTTAACAGGGGCAGCTGTTGTACCCCTAAATTTTCCCTTTCATGTTTTTCCAAGATTTTCTCTTGCATGGGTGGTTACAAACATTTGCCTAAAGAAAAGTAAGTTTTTTGAATGATTGTTAAGTGTTCTTCGATTGGCATCTACAAAGTGCCCTTCGATTGGCATCTGCAAAAGGTCTTTCAATTCGCATGTTGAAGGGTCTTTCATTGGGCGTCTTAAACAAGGAAGCTTCGATGGACATCTTAAGTAAGGTTGTCTTTCGTTAGGGAATACAACGTGTATTTTGACAGGCATGCAACCAAGTGATGCTTCGAAGGCATATCAACAGGGTGACATTTTGATTGTCCAAGTTAGAGAAAATGAGATTGAAAAGAGCAAGAACTGAGAGGTTTCCAGAAGCTCTGATGATGGGCCATTCAAATTCATGTAGATTGGAGAAAAAATCAAAGGAGCTCTGATAAGGACAACTCTGAGCCTTTCGAATTCCTGCAGACCATGGTTCAAACGAAGAAACATCAATGATGAGAATATGAGCAATTCGAATCAGGACGCAGAGCCATCGAAGAGAGCAAAACAACACTTCGACCAGTCAATAAGATAATGCTTCGATTGGTCAAGTTCAAAGCCACCGAAGAGAGCAAAGTTTGAGACTTAATCGAAGGAGTCATGATAATGAATTTGGTGCATTTCGAATCAGAACTCACAATCATCACATGAATAAGAACTGATGGAAAGGGACTTTGAAGAGGGAAACTCTGAATATTTTCAAATTCAAGCAAGGCTCCAAATTGACCTGTCGAGGTTCACTTAGGATTCCAAAATGGCATGATATATTTCAAAGCGGCAATCTTTTAATGTGTCTGATTTTGTTTTCACGGCCATGATTAATGGTTGGTCTTCAATGCCAAGATTCTTTCCCCATTTCCTTGTATCCTCCACCATCTATAAATACAAGATGTCAAAAACAAATTAAAAAAGGGGGAGAAAGAAAGGTGACTCACACGTAGACGGACATTGCACACGAAGTGATTACACGCACCATGTTGCTCATAAATCCCAAAAGCCTCCCAATCGAAACACTTTTCTAGGTCCCCTCTCTTGGAGTCCACACCAACTCCCCAGCAAACATTTCCATGCTTAGAGCCACCTTCGATTGGTAAGGGTTTGCAGAACAAAAAATGCATCTTCATACCATTTCGATATAAATTGCACGTATACTCTTGTTATTTTCAATATTTATGTTACATTCAAGCTAAAATGCAAGGATGTGATTGTGCCATCTCTATGGCAAGATCTGAGTATTTTTTCGAATCACACTTGGGACGTTCTAGGCCAAACGAATCTATATTCAAGTTGGAAAGAGATTCGAATTAGGGAGGGATTCCAATCAGGGGGTAAAGTCCCCCATGGATATCTAATATTTGATCATTTTGCAGGAATACTATTTAGGGCTTCAAAGCAGTAAGCTTCGAACTAGGTGACACAGGAACCTTCTGCCATTTTTAAACCCAGATTCATATTTTAGGATTTTTGATATTGCATGATGAAATAACTTCAGATTCCTTCGATTGGAGAGGAAATCGAAGGACCTGGGTTCAACACCCAGGTCATATGTTTTGTGTTTTTTCTAACAAACTTTCTTGCAGATCCAATATCCAAGATTGAAAAAGTTTATCATGTACCATCATTAGGCACCTTCGATCAGCCTTTTCACTTGTATCAAAAGGCAGCCTTAGGCCTTTCGATCCAGGCCTACATCCTGCATATTAATCTTTTCCTTTTTACTCCTTTTTCCATTTAGTTTATCCTTTTCATTACTTTGTTTTTTAATCAAAAAAATAAAAAATCACAAAGAAGGATTAGGTTTTAGTTTTTACTATTAATATTAATTTTGTCAATTAATTAATTAATTATTTTAATACTTTCTAAAAAAAACTAAAATTGAATAGACTTGGGATTTTTAAGTTAATTTCTTTTCATAACAAAAACAACAAAAATAATTTTATTTAATAGTTCTTAGGTTTTTTTAGACGTAATATTTATTTCGCGGGCGTTATTTTAATTATTGAATTTTACATAAATAATGTAACTGATTATGTGATGTAATAGTGTAGATTTAAAATTCTGCATTTTATTTTCTTACACTTATAATGTATCTCTCTGAAAGTCGTGTAATAATTTTGGATGTATTTTTGTTGCATTTTATTTTCCGCACATTTATTACTTTTGTTATTTTACTATATTACTGTTAGTAAATAGGCTTGCATGGAAAGACTGTAAATTAAAATGTTAGCTAACCTAACAAAAATACAAAAAATAACTGAATCTCAACACACTTGCATGCTCACCCCTAGGGTATCTCCCACTTCGGTTGCCTTCAAAAACGATCACAATTCTCGAAATGTGAGAATCTTTAGTGGCTGTCCTTTAGTTCAAGAGATCACAAGTCCCTCGATGACCCTTTCGACGTCGCCTCAGTTAAAAAGTGATCTTAGAACTTTAGGACAATTACTAAAAGATCTTGCCCAGTTGCCTTAGTGACTGTAAACGTCCCTTCGATAGTCCATTAACATCCAACGATATGGCTACCTACTCACTCATAGTAGGATAGAACTATATAAAGGAAAGGAGTAAAAAGAACACATTTTTTCGAGTAGGTAGATAACTGTTAGCTACTTGCTCAAAAATAATCTTTTTCACACTACACTTTCAAAACCGTTTTCAAAAATGCTTTATCAACACTCTTGAGGACTGATACAAGAGTTAGCATAAAACAAACAAATTTTTCAAACCACACAAACACGAAAGCAATTTTCCAAAATGAGCAAGTACCTTAGAGCCCGTAGAAAACCACAAATGGAAAGGGTGCCAACACCTTCCCTTTCCATAATATACCCCCATACTCAGAAACTCTCTAAAAAGGTATTTTTCTGTTCTTTTCACCCTTTTCTTTGTTGTATAAATAAAAGTCGATGGAGACTCTTTCTTATCGCACATTTGCGAATACAAAATGCAAACCAGTATAACAGTTAGTTTTGCCACCGTATTACAGATCATCGGGTGCAAATTTCTGGGCACTCTAGTGTTCAATCATCTTCCACCTTTAGATCACGAAAGGCAGATAAGCCAATCTAAATCTTCAGGTTTAAGAAGATTGAACAGGGGCAGCTGTTGTACCCCTAAATTTTCCCTTTCATGTTTTTCCAAGATTTTCTCTTGCATGGGTGGTTACAAACATTTGCCTAAAGAAAAGTAAATTTTTTGAATGATTGTTAAGTGTCCTTCGATTGTCATCTACAAAGTGCCCTTCGATTGGCATCTGCAAAAGGTCTTTCAATTCGCATGTTGAAGGGTCTTTCATTGGGCGTCTTAAACAAGGAAGCTTCGATGGACATCTTAAGTAAGGTTGTCTTTCGTTAGGGAATACAGCGTGTATTTTGACAGGCATGCAACCAAGTGATGCTTCGAAGGCATATCAACAGGGTGACATTTTGATTGTCCAAGTTAGAGAAAATGAGATCGAAAAGAGCAAGAACTGAGAGGTTTCCAGAAGCTCTGATGATGGGCTATTCAAATTCATGTAGATTGGAGCAAAAATCGAAGGAGTTCTGATAAGGACAACTCTGAGCCTTTCGAATTCCTGCAGACCATGGTTCAAACGAAGAAACTATAATGATGAGAATATGAGCAATTCGAATCAGGACACAGAGCCATCGAAGAGAGCAAAACAACACTTCGACCAGTCAATAAGATAATGATTTGATTGGCCAAGTTCAAAGCCACCGAAGAGAGAAAAGTTTGAGACTTAATCGAAGGAGTCATGATAACGAATTTTGTGCATTTTGAATCAGAACTCACAATCATCACATGAATAAGAACTGATGGAAAGGGACTTTGAAGAGGGAAACTCTGAATATTTTCAAATTCAAGCAAGGCTCCAAATTGACCTGTCCAGGTTCACTTAGGATTCCAAAATGGCATGATATATTTCAAAGCGGAAATCTTTTAATGTGTCTGATTTTGTTTTCACGGCCATGATTAATGGTTGGTCTTCCATGCCAAGATTCTTTCCCCATTTCCTTGTATCCTCCACCATCTATAAATACAAGATGTCAAAAACAAATTAAAAAAGGGGGAGAAAGAAAGGTGACTCACACGTAGACGGACATTGCACACGTAGTGATTACACGCACCATGTTGCTCATAAATCCCAAAAGCCTCCCAATCGAAACACCTTTCTAGGTCCCCTCTCTAGGAGTCCACACCAACTCCCCAGCAAACATTTCCATGCTTATAGCCACCTTTAATTGGTAAGGGTTTGCAGAACGAAAAATGCATCTTCATACAATTTAGATATACATTGCACGTATACTCTTGTTATTTCCAATATTTGTGTTACATTCAAGCTAAAATGCAGGGATGTGATCGTGCCATCTATATGGCACGATCTGAGTATTTTTTCGAATCACACTTGGGACGTTCTAGGCCAAACGAATCTATATTCAAGTTGGAAAGAGATTCGAATTAGGGAGGGATTCCAATCAGGGGGGTAAAGTCCCCCATGGATATCTAATATTTGATCATTTTGCAGGAATACTGTTTAGGGCTTCGAAGCAGTAAGCTTCGAACTAGGTGACACAAGAACCTTCTGCCATTTTTAAACCCAGATTCGTATTTCAGGATTTTTGATATTGCAGGATGAAATAACTTCAGATTCCTTCGATTGGAGAGGAAATCGAAGGACCTGGGTTCAACACCCAGGTCATATGTTTTGTGTTTTTTCTAACAAACTTTCTTGCAGATCCAATATCCCAGATCGAAAAAGTTTATCATGTACCATCATTAGGCACATTCGATCAGCCTTTTCACTTGTATCAAAAGGCAACCTTAGGCCTTTCGATCCAGACCTACATCCTGCAGATTAATCTTTTCCTTTTTACTCCTTTTTCCATTTAGTTTATCCTTTTCATTACTTTGTTTTTTAATCAAAAAAATAAAAAATCACAAAGAAGGATTAGGTTTTAGTTTTTACTATTAATATTAATTTTGTCAATTAATTAATTAATTATTTTAATACTTTCTAAAAAAAACTAAAATTGAATAGACTTGGGATTTTTAAGTTAATTTCTTTTCATAACAAAAACAACAAAAATAATTTTATTTAATAGTTCTTAGGTTTTTTTAGACGTAATATTTATTTCGCGGGCGTTATTTTAATTATTGAATTTTACATAAATAATGTAACTGATTATGTGATGTAATAGTCTAGATTTAAAATTATGCATTTTATTTTCTTACACTTATAATGTATCTCTCTGAAAGTCGTGTAATAATTTTGGATGTATTTTTGTTGCATTTTATTTTCCGCACATTTATTACTTTGTTATTTTACTATATTACTGTTAGTAAATAGGCTTGCATGGAAAGACTGTAAATTAAAACGTTAGCTAACCTAACAAAAAGACAAAAAATAACTGAATCTCAACACACTTGCATGCTCACCCCTAGGGTATCTCCCACTTCGGTTGCCTTCAAAAACGATCACAATTCTCGAAATGTGAGAATCTTTAGTGGCTGTCCTTTAGTTCAAGAGATCACAAGTCCCTCGATGACCCTTTCGATGTCGCCTCAGTTAAAAAGTGATCTTAGAACTTTAGGACAATTACTAAAAGATCTTGCCCAGTTGCCTTAGTGACTGTAAACGTCCCTTCGGTAGTCCATTAACATCCAACGATATGGCTACCTACTCACTCATAGTAGGATAGAACTATATAAAGGAAAGGAGGAAAAAGAACACATTTTTTCGAGTAGGTAGATAACTGTTAGCTACTTGCTCAAAAATAATCTTTTTCACACTACACTTTCAAAACCGTTTTCAAAAATGCTTTATCAACACTCTTGAGGACTGATACAAGAGTTAGCATAAAACAAACAAATTTTTCAAACCACACAAACACGAAAGCAATTTTCCAAAATGAGCAAGTACCTTAGAGCCCGTAGAAAACCACAAATGGAAAGGGTGCCAACACCTTCCCTTTCCATAATATACCCCCATACTCAGAAACTCTCTAAAAAGGTATTTTTTTTGTTCTTTTCACCCTTTCCTTTATTGGATAAAAGAAAAGTCAGTGGAGACTCTTACTTACCGCACATTTGCGAATACAAAACACAAACAAGTATAACAATCAGTTCTACCACCGTATTACAGATCATCGGGTGCAAATTTCTGGGCACTCTAGTGTTCAATCATCTTCCACCTTCAGATCATGAAAGGCAGACAAGCCAATCTAAATCTTCAGGTTTAAGAACATTGAATAGGGGCAGTTGTTGTACCCCAAAATTTTCCCTCTCATGTTTTTCCATGATTTTCTCTTGCATGGGTGGTTACATACATTTGCCTAAAGAAAAGGAAATTTTTTGAATGATTGTTAAGTGACCTTCGATTGGCATATACAAAGTGCCCTTCGATTGGCATCTGCAAAAGGTCTTTCGATTAGCATGTCGAAGGGTCTTTCGATGGGCATTTTAAACAAGGAAGCTTCGATATACATCTTAAGTAAGGTTGTCTTTCGTTAGGGAATACAAAGTGTCTTTCGACAGGAAAGCAACCAAGTGATGCTTCAATGGCATATCAAGAGGGTGACTTTTCGATTGTCCAAGTTAGAGAAAATGAGATCGAAAAGAGCAAGAACTAAGAGGTTTCCAGAAGCTCTGATGATGGGACATTCGAATTCATGCAGATTGGAGACAAAATCAAAGGAGTTCTGATAAGGACAACTCTGAGACTTTTGAGTTCCTGCCGACTATGGTTCAAATGAAGAAACTCTGATGCTGAGAATATGAGCAATTCGAATCAGGGCGCAAAGCCATCGAAGAGAGCAAAATAAGACATCAACCAGTCAATAAGATAATGCCTTGATTGGTCAAGTTCAAAGACATCAAAGAGAGCAAAGCTTGAGACTTAATCGAAGGATCCATGATAACGAAGTTGGTGCAATTTGAATCAGAACTCAGAATCATCACATGAATAAGGATTAATCGAAAGGTACTTTGAAGAGGGAAACTCTTAATATTTTCAAATTCGAGCAAGGCGCCAAATTGACCTATCCAGGTTCACTCAGGATTCCAAAATGGCATGATATATCTCAAAGTGGCAATCTTTTAATGTGGTTGGTTCTGTTTTTAAGGCCATGATTAATTGTTGGTCTTCAATGCCATGATTCTTTCCCCATTTCCTTGTCTCCTACACCATCTATAAATACGAGATGTCAAACGTAAATTAAAAAGGGGGAGAACGGAAGGAGACTCACACGTAGACGGAAATTGCACACGCACCATGTTGATCAAAAATCCCAAAAGCCTCCTAGTCAAAACACTTTTACAGGTCCCCTCTCCAGGAGTCCACACCAACTCCCCAGCAAACATTTCCACGCTCAGAGCCACCTTCAATTGGTAAGGGTTTACAGAACGAAAACTGCATCTTCATACCATTTAGATATATATCACACGTATACTATTTTTATTTCCAATATTTATGTTGAATGTAAGCTAAAATGCAGGGATGAGATCATGCCATCACTAGGGCACGATCTGAGTTTTTCTTCGAATCACATCTGGGACATTCCAGGCCAAACAAACCCATATTTGAGTTGGAAATTGATTCTAATTAGGGAGGGATTCGAATCAGGGGGGTAAAGTCCCCCCTAGATCTCTAATATTTGATCATTTTATAGGAATATTGTTTAGGGCTTCAAAGCAGTAAGCTTCGAACTAGGTCATACAAGAACCCTCTGCCATTTTTAAACCCAGATTCGTATCTCAGGATTTTTGATATTGCAGGACAAAATAACCTCAGATTCCTTCGATTGGAGGGGGAATCGAATGACCTGGGTTCGACACCTAGGTCATATGTTTTGTGTTTTTTCTAACAAACTTGCTTGCAGATCCAATATCCCAGATCGAAAGAGTTTATCATGTACCGTCATTAGGCACCTTCGACAATCTTTTCACTTGGATCAAAAGGCAGCCTCATGCCTTTCGATCAGGGCCTACATCCTGCAGATTACTCTTTTCCTTTTTACTGCTTTTTCCATTTAGTTTATCCTTTTCATTACTTTGTTCTTTACTCAAAAAATAAAAATAAAAATCACAAAGAAGGATTAGATTTTAGTTTTTACTATTAATATTATTTTTGTCAATTAATTAATTAATTATTTTAATAATTTCTATAAAAAAACTTAAATTGAATAGACTTAGGATTTTTAAGTTAATTTCTTTTCATAACAAAAATAACAAAAAGAATTTTATTTAATAGTTCTTAAGTTTTTTTAGACGTAATAATTATTTCGCGCGCGTTATTTTTATTCTTGCATTTTATATAAATAATGTAACTGATTATGGGATGTAATAATCTAGATTTAAAATTCTGCATTTCATTTTCTTACACTTATAATGTATCTCTCGGAAAGTCGTGTAATGACTTAGAATTTATTTTTGCTGCATTTTATTTTCCGCACATTTATTGCTTTATTATTTTACTATATTACTATTAGTAAACAGGCTTGCATGGAAAGACTGTAAATTAAAATGTTAGCTAACCTAACAAAAAGACAAAAAAAAAAAACAACTGAATCTCAACACACTTGCACATGCTCACCCCTAGGGTATCTCCCACTTCGGTTGCCTTCAAAAACGGTCATAATTCTCGAAACGTGAGAATCTTTAGTGGCTGTCCTTTAGTTCAAGAGATCACAAGTCCCTTGATGACCCTTTCGATGTCGCTTCGGTTAAAAAGTGGTCTTAGAACTTTAGGACAATCACTAAAAGTTCTTGCCCAGTTGCCTTAGTGACCGTAAACGTCCCTTCAATAGTCCCTCAACATCCAACGATATGGCTACCTACTCACTCATAGTAGGATAGCTCTATCTAAAGGAAAGGAGGAAAAAGAACACATTTTTTCGAGTAGGTAGATAATTGTTAGGTACTTGCTCAAAAATAATCTTTTTCACACTACACTTTCAAAACCATTTTCAAAAACGCTTTATCAACACTCTTGAGGAATGATACAAGAGTTAGCGTAAAACAAGCAAAATTTTAAAAACACACAAACATGAAAGCAATTTTCTAAAATGAGCAAGTAACTTAGAGCCCGTGGAAAACCACGGATGGAAAGGATGCTAACACCTTCCCTTTCCATAATCTACCCCTTACTAAAAAACTCTCTAAAAAGGTCTTTTTCTGTTCTTTTCACCCTTTCCTTTGTTGAATAAAAGAAAAGTCGGTGGCGACTCTTGCTTACCACACATTTGCGAATACAAAACACAAACCAGTATAACAGTCAGTTCTGCCACCGTATTACAGCTTCAAAGTTAATTGGAACTTATTTGTTTTCAAAAAATACTTTTGAGTTTTAAATGAAACAGCGGAAGCGCTCATTTCGAGTTTAACTAACATGATCTAATTCAATTGAATTAAAGTTTGAGATGAGGGTTTTTAAACAAATGGTTTCACCGAAACTATGCTTTAATATTAAAAACAAATGCCAATGACGTACTGAATCCCTTAGGTTAACAAAATACATACTGGTATCCCGTCATTAATTATTAAATTCTAGTTAATTCCCAATTAAACCCAAACACCCAAATTTATGATTAGCATTAGATTTACATAGTAACCTTTAGATAACAGTAGTTCTGACCATCAGTCCTTGTGGGTTCGATAACTTTTGAAACTATGCGATAGACTGTGCACTTGCATTCACTACACTCGATAGACTCATAAAGTCGCGATCACTCTTCTTCATCCTCCATAATAAAATTGATCCTTGAAACAATTGGATAAATATATCCTCCGCTATGGAAGATATCTTGATACTTGCCCAGAGAAGATTTTGGTTTCATGTTCTCACCTTTATCATTCTTCACAGCAAATCCCAAACCAGCTATATTCTTATTCACTAGCGGGTCAACAATCTTCCCTCATACCTTACTAGGGCCATTATGCACAACCTGTTTAGCATATTTGAATGAAGCCATAGAATTCTCATTTCCTCTTATATTATCAATGGATAAAGCTTGGAACTGAGTTCCAACAGTAGCTTCATCTGCTTCCACAACACTAAAACAGGATAAATGAGATATTAACAATGCTTGTTCTCCATTTATGATGACCACCTTTCCTTCACGTACAAACTTCATATTTTGGTGCAAATTCAAAGTAACATCCCTTGCCTTATGTATCCATGGTCGTCCCAGCAAACAGCTGTAAGCAGGCACAATATTCGTAACTTGGAACATAATCTGAAACAAGTGCGGGCCTACGTGAATAGGCAGATCCACTTCCTCAATAACAGACTTCCTTTACCCATCAAAAGATTTTACAATTATACCACTCAGGCGAATGGGGGTTCCCAGGTACTTCAACTTCATAAGCATACTCCTCGGCATAAAATTTAAGGCAGACCCATTATCAATCAGCACATTTTACAATGAATCATTCTTACAATTCATGGAGATATGGAGATTCAGATTATGATTCCTTCCCCTCGTCAGGAAAATCGTCATCACAGAAACTTAGGTTATTACAGGATGTAATATTCCCTACAACACTGCTGAGTTGGTCCAATGGCATATCACTTTCCATGAAGGCTTGATCCAACACTCTCATCAAAAATTCCCTGTAGGAAGAAGAGTTCATCAGTAAGGCTAGAATAGTTATCTTTGATGGTGTTTGCAACAATTGATCTACGATCCTGTGGTCTCTCATCTTGATAATCTTCAATATATCATCCACATCTTTTTCCATAGTAGCACTACTGGATTCCCCTACTGCTTTCTTAGCTTCAACACTTTCAACAACCTTCTTATAAGTGTTAACATTCCCTTGAATGACAGGTGCGAAAACACGACCACTATGGGTAAATCTATTAGCCTCAGCAATATTCTTGACATCAGACAAAGGATGGATGGGAATTCCACAACATCCTCTAGAATTGTAGCATTGTATTTGTACGACACGGCTTTGTCTGATTTGTAAGGAACAGGACCCGATAAGCAAACCACCATTGGAGCAATAACTGGCTTGCTACAATATTCAATCTCTACAGATGAGAGATCATAGAAACAACGCACGATAACATTCACCCATTCTTCAGAATATTTGGGCATCACGGAATCATTGTTAAATCATATATATTCATTTGAGGAAAAGAATTCATCCGCAAAAGCATATTCATCATTTGACACAGTCTCAGCCAAGCAATCTTCAATCATGTTAATCACATTGAAATAATCTCTATGGCCTGAAACCTTGATAGTTCCATTATCCAATAAAAACCGAATACCTCTTTTCATAATGGAGCAACCTCAAGAATCTCTACAGCAAATATGACAAGATCCATAGTGGTGTTCTACTTGACCATCCATGTGGCAGAAGGTAGCGTGCAACTGCACCAAATCATCATTCATATGGTTCACCTCAAAGATTCAAAATTCACCAGGACATCCAAAGACCATGTTTACTTCTTCCTCGTATTCTTCCCTAGGCCTGATTATATGAATGAGGCCTTCGTCCATCATTTCCTGTAGATCAGCCTTTATTTTATCACACCCTTGTATATTTGTATTGCAAATTCCACAACCAGCATGGTCATGCGTATAGTAACTAAACTCACAGAGGTTAGCGTGCATCTTTACCAAATCTCCTCTAACCAAGTTGATATTAAATATCTGGAAGTTCCCTGGACAACTAGCAACCATGTTAACAACATTTGTTCCTCCATGTTTTGGAAAAGGATTATCTTTCTCGTAAGGGCCAACATCTTTAAAGGATAAAAGGCCAGATCTCACCATCTTTTTTACCTCCGATTTCAGAGGATAACAATTTTCCATATTATTCCCTGGTGCTCCCTGATGAAAAGCCCATGTTTAATCTGCCTTATAATACCAAGGCAAAGGTGATGGTATAGTAGGGGTGGCCTGGTCTGAACCAACTTTTTCTGAATCAATGCGGGGAGTGACTCTGCATAGCTCATGGGGATAGAGTCAAAAGGCTCTCTCCTCTGATTCTGCCCTTGATATTCCCGAGGGGATGGTCTTTGATAAGCAATTGTGGTAGGAGTCGTATTGACAATTGGAGTTACCGAAGCAACCTGTTGATGGCGCTGATGATTTCTTCTAGGAGGATTAACCCTTCTATCTTGAATAATATCATTTGTATCTCCCTCTTTCTTTTTAGCAAACCCGTATGATGGTTTCTTCGCACTGCCCGAAATTTTACTTCTTGTCAAGCGACCCTCTCTTACAGCTTCTTCCAAACAAACTCCCATGCTTACCATTTCGGTAAAATCACTTGGCGCACTCGCCACCGTTCTTTCAGATTAGAAAGCACCTAGAGTTTTTAGAAAAATCTTCATCATCTCTTTTTCTTCCATTGGAAGAATCACCTGGGCGGCTACTTCACGCCATCGCTAAGTATATTCCTTAAATGACTCATTGTCCTTCTGGACCATTTCTCTGAGTTGATCACGGTCAGGTGCCATGTCCACATTATATTTGTATTGTCTAATAAACTCTTCACCCAAGTCATTGAAAGTATGAATATTGGCACTATCCAAGCTCATGTACCATTTCAATGCTACACCAGTCAAAATGTCTTGAAAAAGTGAATTAATAGGCGTTGATCATCGGTGTGAGTGGAGATCCTTCTCACATACATCACTAGGTGAGCACGAGGACAAGTATTGCCCTTGTACTTCTAGAATTATGATAATTTGAACTTCGCAAGTATTTTCACATTTGGAACCAAACACAGATCATTCATATTTGGCCCAAACAATTATTTTTCGTGAAGGGCCTTCATTTCCTTCTGTATCTCATTAAATTGGTCTTAGAAGTCATCCAAACGGTCATAGAAACCCATGCTTTCACTCGGAGGAGGAGCAGGATGATAAACATCATAATTCACAAATGGAAAAGCATTCGCCGAAGGAGGTGCAATGTAGTGGATCTCTTTTCTAGCCATAGGAGTGACATGCACCACAGGAGGTGCATAAACAACAGTAGTTTGAGAAAACAGATCAACTTAAGTATCAAGATTATAACCTTCTAGCATGAAGTTCTCTGGCATTCCCCACGGATAACCCTGAGGCTTACGATTCTGAATGACATTAACTGGAGTAACAGAAACAGGAACAGTCGGAGCTTTGGAAGTAACCGTTGTCTGTTGAGGTTGAGCAAGTGGTGACTGATTCTGAGCAGCCACCAATGATTCCATCAAAGCAGTGAGATTGGCCATACCGGCCTTCGGAGCAGTAACTTCTTTGCGCAACTCGCGATTCTCTTGTTCTATATTTTCCATCTTCCTTCTGGAATTAGCCCGAGTATTGTATTGGTGAGACAACTTGCTAAATGAAGTAGAGAAACACAGTAAGACACATGGGTATGAACAGAAATGCAAGAAGTGTGTACAATATGATGCATTATATGCTATGCGCATGATTTATTTTCCTATTAATATTTCAAGGAACTCAAAGATTTATAGACAATTTGCAAATATTAAATTACTAACGTAATTGAAATACTGAAAATCTCATTATAATAATTTCAAAACGGATTACAAAGTTTTAGTAAAAGTTTCAATAAACTCAAGTACAAGATAAGATAAGAATCTAAGATCTTAAAAAAATAAAACTGATGAAGATCACTCCACACACTGGCGCTTCCCTGTGAGTCTTGCAATCTGAGCCTTTAACTGCTTGTTCTCTTCTGCATACCTGTAGGTGACCTCTTTCCAATCATCAGAGTCGGGAAGTGAGCAACTAGGTTCTTACTGAGATCTAGAGGAAAATAAATCCTCTTGCCTCTCCATCATCTCTACAACACGACTCTTAAGAATCTCAATCAGATCATTTTTCTCCTTCAGGTATGCTCGATAGGACACCTTTAAAGTTTGACACTTATTCTTCCAAGCCTCCTTTTCCTGTTGCATCCTGATTAGAGAAATCAAAAGCTCTTCCATATCACCCAATAGGGGAGGAGTGGTCTTCACAAATATTTCAGGCATGGGTGCTTCACAGGAATACGACACCTTCAACTGGATGGCTCATGCTTGTACCCACTGAAGATATGGCTCCAAAGAAACAGCCCCTCTAGGTCCCAAATCCTTCCTACTATTCCTGTGAATATGATGCCATGATTTTTCAATCTTTTCTTTAGCTTCCTTATGAACCTCTCCCTCTTTAAGTAATAAACCACTCATATGAATACTATTTGGCTTATCCCTCATCGGATATCCAAGTTATCGTCATGCAAGAACGGGATTGTAGTTAATTCCTCCCTTTGTATCAAGAAGAGGTACATTGGGGAAACTACCACAATTGTCAACAATCTCTACATCATGGTAATCTTGATGGTACCAAACAATATCTGAATGAGAGAGGGCCATAATCTTCAGAGACCAATGAGGTTTCTTCCTGATATCCCAAAAAGCATCAGACTGAGGCAAGTGAGAAATAAACTACTGATACAACAAAGGCATGCAGCAAATGATCATCCCTCCATGGTAAGAATATCGAAGATGAATAAAATAATAAGCATCACCCAATAATGTAGGGACTGGATTCTCAATCATAAAGATCCTAATGGCATTGATATCCACAAACATGCCGACATTGGGAAATAAGAATAACCCATAAGCAAGTAGGGAAAAGATGGCCTCAAAAGCAACCATACTTTTCATCCTAGCAAAATAGCGAGCTTTCTCCAACAAGAACTGAGTGGTTAATCCTCTAATCCCTCCTTTGGTGGTCATGTGGGCTTCAACCTCACCCTTCCCTAAATGGATCAAATCAGCAATCTCATGGGATTTTGGCTCCCCTTCAAACTGGTAAAAGGAACACGATCGGTAATAGGTAAACCCAATAGATAAGAATACTCTTCCAATGTAGGAATCAACTGATAATCAGGGAAAGTAAAACATCGATACATCGGATAATAGAACTGGACCAAAGTCGAGAGAATACCCTCTTTCATCCTGAGCTTCATAAGAGAAATGATGGACCCATACTTTCTCCAAAAATATGTAGAACTCTCGATCTCGGGAATCAGACTCATCAACTCATCTACCTTGGGATCTTTGAATTTAAAAAGTATTTAAAAAGTACTTCTTAGTATTTCTTTTTCCAGAATCCATAGTTAAAAAGTACCTGAGATATTCACAAAAAGTTAACTTTTAAGTCCCTTGAAACAAAATGTTTTAAAGGATACTCACGGGTGCATGAATGCATGATGCAACAATCACACACAAGATCACAAACATAGGGTTCATAGGTTTGACTTCACGAGCATGAGGTCAAAGGTACTACCCACATGGTATGATCTAAAAGTTTATCACCTTCCGAACAAGGTTCTAAGATATTCCCAGAGTCTACATCCTTCCTTCAGATATTACAACGTCCCGATTAACTCAGTAGTTAGAAATATTCTCAGGAAAAACTCGTCCAAGTGTAGTATCATGTTGCAACCATTTCGAGATTATTCCGTTATAGCTTACGCACTACACCTAAAAGGCCATGATGGGTTAAAGGTTCTACGGTTCTCAATTTCAGCAGGCTCCCGGGATGAAAGCAGTACGTCTTCCCGATTACATGGTAAACGACACTACAGTCAAAGGGGCCTCCACTGAGTGGGGGATCTCATGTATCCTTTTTTGGGATTACTTCCTAAAAGTTAACATGACTATACCGCCCATCCTATCTTAAGTTTGCCTAATTCCGAGTAGAGGACTTGTGAGAAATCACCAAACACCCTGAAAACCAGGAAAATCCAGACAAACATACATAAAACACATAATATAAAACAAGTAATAACACATACACAAATAAACAAAGATAGGCTCAACCCACTTAGGGATGGACCAGCAGTAGGTCGATCTTTCCCCAGTTAAGTAACCATTTTTATCTAGCGGTAGAAATGTTGAGACTAAGCCATTGGATCACCTTGACTCGCACAAATCAAATAAAAATCGCCACCACACTTTATTATTTCCAAAGGAATGGGAAAAAGTGAATAATCCAAAAAGAGGGGAAGAAAATTTAAGTTCGGGGGTTGGTTATACAAAGGGAAAGAATTAGCACCCTAAACATATACGGTACTCCGCAGGAACCTCTTTGAAAATATGTGTATTTTGGCTATGAGAGTTGTATAAAAAATAGATGGTGGAGATGAGAAAAGAAATACTTTTTTATGATTTTTGCACCCGCTGAGGTTGTGAACCTTTAGTGCCTACGTACCACCTCCCGTGCAATAGGGGATCAGGGTACTCGTAGTTCAACTTTTAAAAAATTTAAAACACAAGTGTGTTGGTTAATTTTGAAGAGACTAGACATCGTCGTCTTATCTGAGTGGAAGAACATACTTACTACCCACGATTATGAGAAAGAAGAATTTGCGTCATCTCAAAGTGGAGGATATAAATTGGATTTAAAAATCAACAAAGCTTCGCTCAACACCCAAGTGGAAAATATCTCACTTTACTGCATATCGTAGAAGTATAGTAGCTCGCGTCACTACAAGGGTTGACAAGAGTATAATATTTTGAGGAAAATTTTAAGGTAAAAAGATAAAGTGGAAAAATGGCTTGAATGAGATTGATTGACTTTTAGTATTTTCACAAAAATGTCAAAGTATTGTTAAATTTTTTAAAGTTTGATTAAGAAAATATTTTTGAAAGTGCATGGACCTAAGTCCAAGTTTATTATGAAAGCGATTCAAGTTTAAAAACAAGAAGAGTTTTCAAAAGGAGAGAGAAGATTTTTGAAATTAAAGAAGATGGGAGGAGATGAAAGGACTATCCTAAAGCATAAGGTAAAAGTTAGGGAAAAGAACCGTCTAACCAACAAGAAGCCAACACTTGACATAATGAGTCAATGTAGAATTCCCCATCCTTTGGATTTGAAACCAAACAAGCAAAGATAATAAACCTCTTAAGAAAACCAAGCTTCAATGGCATAAAGTCTTCACAAAAATTGGACAGAGTAACGACTGTATACAAATGAATTCCCGATCACAGACAAATCATGTAATCGCAATAACCTGCACACAAAGCAAACAAACAACCCAATGTCTTGGGGTAAACCCCAAGATCTCTAGACAAAATAACAGTTGAGGTCACAAGGTCTCAAGGTAGGTCAAGGTATCTAATCTCGAGTCCAATAATTCCATCACTACATAATGCCAAGTGTTGTACCCCAAAATTTTCCTTCTCATTTATCAAGAATTTTCTCACAAGATCTCCTTTGACTCAAGACTGCACTAGGGTTGATCAGCTCAAGACACCTCCTTAAGCACTAATGACCAAAATTAAGGTTTGAGTTTTCACAAGGATTTTTGAACTTCCAATTCCCCATATGACTTTCATGGATAATTATGGACCCCCAAGATTACTCATGTCAAGTTTCAAGCCTTGGATCACACTTTTGATCAGTCAATTGAGCAGTTGACCTAAAAATCAGCTATATTGGGGAAAAAGTCAACTATGGCCAATTCATAGTCAAACTTCATAATTTTTTATTCACATCAACATTTTAGACACATATGTATCATTTGATCAAGTTTGGACCAAAATTCCTCAAGAAATTTGATCAAATCTCCAAAAGGGCAAAATGGTCAAAATTAGGGTTTTGATTGGGAAAGGACAATTTCTGATTTTTGACCTAGAAAATGATCAATTGGTTTAAGGCATGATCTCAAGAGTCCAATTTTATTATTTTAACCTAATGACATGGCTCAAAACATTGCAAGTCCATTGGATTGACAGATGAATTTTCAGTCAACTGATCAAAAGTCAATTGTATACTGAAAAGTCAAACTTTGACTTTTTGGTCAAATTCAAGTGCCAAAGATCATAATTCATCAAAACATGTCAAAATATGAAACTTATTCATCAAGAAATCAAAAAGTCAAGATTTCATTTTGAAAAGTCAAAAATTTTAAACTTAGAAATTTTTCTAAGTGTTGGAAACTTCATGTTTTTTCATAACTTTGAACAAATATTTCACCATGATGCAAGATGATTCAAGAAAAACTTCCAACATGAAAGTTGTAGAACTCCATGAAATATACAACTTTTCTTCACACAACTTCCTCCAAAATTTCTTGGATCTCAAGTTATAATTTTATGAACATAGGGTCATGAAACTAAACACTTAGTGAAATTTTGCCCTAATTTGGTCAGGATTTTGACCTAACTTCATGACACTTTTTCATATAGCTCAAAGGGGAATCTTCCAAATAAATTCAAAGATGAGTTGTAGAGCACATTGCAAGATTTCCAAAATGTCCAAGAACGCTTTATGATCATTCTTGAGGAGGGAGAATCGAAGAGATGAAGTTAGGGTTTTGTCACTTGAATTACAAGGCATTTTGTGATGAACAAGAATTAAATTTCAAACCTATGCTGCACAATCTTGTTTTCCAGGCCTCTAAAACTCAAGATCTCTATATAATTAGAATATTACACTTGCTTTTGAGCTATTATCCACTTGATTCAAGCTTTATCCAAGCAAATTTTCCATTTATGGCACAAAGTAACCATTCCATTCTTGTAAAGAGGCTTTAATCACAAAGTCAAAGCATAGAGCTCCTAACTTGTTCCTTCTGATCACAAGCAGTGTCAAAGGCAAAAGCAACATGTCTAAAGCCTCCCATAAACTCAGGCCATGCTTGTACTTCATCTTGGAACTATATTGTCACTTTTCTTCAATATCAAGTAACATAGCCATAAGTCTATATCTTGCTTTTCTGGCCTCCTCAACTCCTCTAATATTTTTCATATAAACACACAAGTTATTTGCAAGCAGGACACGAATGGACAAGCCTCCAAAACTCCCTGAAAACCGAGATTGGATAAAACCTTCATCTTTGTGTCATTTCTGATTTTGAACTTCTATCTTCAAATCCACTCGTGCATTTCTTGGCCTTTTTGTTTCAAAAGCTTCCTCATACCAAATACAAACCATTCATGTCCCTATTTGAAAACTGTAACACCATCTTCATCAACTTCCATAGCCAAAAACCGAGGATTGCAGTTGGACTTCTCCAGGCCATTTCAGCCACCCTTAGCTCGAGCCAGCCATGGCATTAGTTTCCTAGAGGTCCAAGGAAGCTAACCTGATCATTACCACTGCCGGAAACAAGCTCAAATCCATTTCACGAGTTCCAGTTTTGAGGTATTTTTCTTGAACTTCTATCTTCATATTTAGGCATTGCTAGGTCTTGATTTGTGAAGATAAAATGTAGATACCATTGCCACGAAGTTGTACATATCCATAGTTTGCATTTATATGGCCTGAGCATAGAGAATTTTAGAGTTGAAGTTTACTGAAATTTTTAGGTTTTGAATTAGGGCCAGAAAAATTCTCATTCATCTTTGACTATTAGCTTAAGTTATTTACATGGTTGGATTCGTGGGAAGAAATGCCACAACTTTCATGTTTGAACTTTTTATTTTTGTTGAGAGATGAAGAAGATACATGTCCTTTGGCTGGAGGTTAAAGATGAAGTGTAACCAGGGCGCATTTTGTATTATATATTTATTGTTTTGTTTATATCAACGGATGTATAGCCACCCTAGTGGTAAGGAAGCGCACGTTTCATGCTAAGGGCATGGGTTCAAGCCCCAGCGCTGCCGTTTTTCCTCATTTTTTTCACATTTTTCTTGTTTTTGTCACACAACAGATGCGCTGGGCCTCAACAGTTGGGCCTTGTTATTTTTGCTAGTCTTCCACCATCCTGACTGTTTTTCACACCCCTGGCCCAATTTTATTTTCTTATTTTCATTTTATTTATTTTCTTAATTATTTTTCTAATATTAAAAAAATCACAAAAAATATAAAAATAGTAGATTTATATTTTGACTTAGTTTATTTATTTTATTCACAAAAGATATATTTTATTTAACCATACTTTATTTATTTTACTAATTATTCTTGTAAATTTAATTAAAACTAGGTTATTATTTATTTTCTTCTACACCAATTAAAATTTATTATTTTAATATAAAAAGGGCCAAAAATATTTTATAATACTATAATTTATTTTCAAAACAAAAATACAAAAAAATACCTTTCTTAAACTCAATTTCTTTTAATCAATTAAAAACTAGGGTTTTTATTTAAATTCCACGTTTAATTAAATATTTTTCTTTAGTTAATTAGGTTAAATCAAAAAACCCCTTTTCTCATGAAAAATCAAACAAATATCTATTTTTTCTTTTCATTTACATTCTTGCATATTTATCTATTTTTGTACATTTATTTATTCAATTCTTGTACCAATTCAATATGGTTGTAATAGATTAACTAGGTTTATTTTCTTGCAATCCCCATTTATAATTTGTACACCCCCCTCCCACAAGTATTGTAATAGCGTAGTAACTTTAAATTCTGCAATTTATCGCTTTAAATCCAAATGTTAGTAATTATGATTTGTATGGAAAGACTAAAACCAATGCTTAGAAAACCCTAATTCAAGACAAAATCAAGCATGAAAACAATACACTTGCACACAAGCACCCCTAGGGTAAATCCACTTGGTTTCCTTTACAAAATGGCCATATTACGCATGTGAGGCATCTTAGCAAAAACAAAGCAAAATACAACATCATATTCCCTCGATGACGCTATCTAAGTTGCCTTTCAAATGATCTTAGTCTCTAAAAAATAATGCTAGGATACCTTACAACATTGCTAATCATGGTTATACGATGACCCACACCCGTCGCGTTTACATCCAAAGATAGGGTTGCTTACCAAATCAATAGTAAGACAACAATGTCAAAGGAAAAGAAAATGAACAAGAAAGACATTTGAGTATGTAGATTTCTCCTAATTACTTTCTCCATTTCAAAATAAACACTTACACTTTCAAAACATCTTATAAAACTTGAAAACATTTTAAAAAGATCAACATCTTTGTATACATTCTTGCGAACGAGAATCATTACAAAGATTGCTTAAACAATGGCCTCTTTACAAGATACTTTCAAAAACCACACAAAGCACAATTTCAAACAAAAGCAAGTGATCTAGCAAATAACTAAGAGCGCATGGATAACCATGGATGAAAAGGGTGATAATACCTTCCCTTTTCATAATCTACCCCCCGAACTCAAAAAATAATCTTAAAGGTCTTTCATGTGCTTTTTCACCTTTCCTTTTGGATAAAAGAAAAGTCGGTGGCGACTCTTGCTAACCACAACATTTGCGATCAAACACAAAACCTTCAAGTCAGTTCTCCCACCGTATCACAGAACTGGCAACTCTGCTAGGGAATATTCTAAAAGTGGGGTTACCTTAGGGCTAGATCACATTTACTTGCCTTCATTGTTTGACATATGTGCTTTAAATTATGGTTCTTTGTTTGGGTTGGAATCCTCTACCCGGATTTGGGATACTATATAGGTAAGTAGCAATACATTGTGGAAACTGTACGGGGCATACCGACATGGTCTAAGCAATAGCTACGTTAGTGCGACGTATTTGTGGGTACCGGTAGCCTTTGAGTTAATCAAAGAGAATACAGGGCTGCTGAGTGATGTCATAAAGCACTAATGAACCTCTAGAACCTTTACTTGACCAACTTGGCCTTTAGGATGTAGTGAAATGACCAGCTTTAGTGCAGTCCGAAGTTGGTAGATACTCGATACTACACTTATTAAGGTTTCGTTTCTTGGGATATTTCGGTCTCCATTAAAGAGGCTTGTGCTGAAACAATAACCAAGGAAACAAACCAGTGATATTGATCTCCATAGAACCTGTTTACTATTACTAGGACAGGTTTGAGCCAACTAAACTTCAAGAGGGTACTTACCTATAAAACTCCATGCAAGCCTAAACTTAGGAACTTCTTTGTTTTTTTTGTATATACATACTTGTACATAACATCATGAACATCATAAAATCATACACATTCTTTAACCATTTCAAGGATTTTGGGGATTCATCTTTGTTTTTGTTTTGTAGGAATGGATTCTCTTCGCAGGAAAACTATTAAAGTCAATCTTGTAAGGATCCCTCCACAACTTAAGGAGCTAGCTTCAAGGATCCCAGAAAAATCTCCATTCACCGAGAGACATGGTCACCTACTCAACTTGGTCACCTCCAACACAGATGAGGACATGATGAAGGTGTTCTTTCAGTTCTTTGATCCTTTACACCATTGCTTAACATTTCCCGACTATCAACTTGTGCCTACTTTGGAAGAATTCTCCCGACTCTTGACGATTCGCATTCTCAATCAACTACCTTTCAACGGTACAGAAAGAGATCCAAAGCCAAAAGATATTTCTCAAGCTCTACACTTGCAATCATCTGATGTCACAACTCATTGGGAAACAAGGAGCGGTGTCAAGGGTTTCCTAGCAAAGTTTTTGTTTGAGAAAGCCCAAATATGTTGGAATTCCTTGGATTTGCAAGCCTTTGAGGAAATTGTGGCTCTCCTCATCTATGGGATGGTTTTGTTTCCAAATCCTAACCAACTCATAGATTTTAATGCCGTCAAAATCTTCATATCCCGCAACCCGGTGCCTACGTTGCTAGGGGATATCCTACACTCTTTTCACACTCGCACAATGAGGAAAAGAGGTGTTCTTATGTGTTGCACTCCTCTCTTGGCAAGATGGTTTATTTTTCATCTTCCCCAATCTGTATTAAAGAACGAGCAAGGTTCAAGGTGGTCACAAAGGTTGATAACGCTCAAACATTCAGACATTCATTGGTGCTCCCAGTCCATAGAGAATGTTACTATTGTCGACCGTAGTGGAGAATTTCCTAATGTCCCTTTACTTGGAATTAGGGGAGGTATCACCTACAACCCTTGCTTAGCCTTATGACAATTTGGTTATGCCCAAAGGGATGGCCCGCACGAGATGCTGATTCAAGATTTGGTATTTGACTACGACAACGACGATCAAGGTCTTCGCCAGATATTTATCCGAGCTTGGATGATGTTAAACAAGGTAGATAGCAAGATTTTTGGGAATAAAAATTCCATCCCTCTTGAGCCTTACCTCAAATGGGTACGAACTCGTGCTCAGAGTCTTATGATGCCTTATCCTTCCATTCTCCCGGTAATCATTGAGCTTTTCATGGAAGGAGATGTTACATACACTATCCTACATCCTGACATGCCCACCTCTCTTGAAGACCTACAAAGAGATTGGATACAACTCAATGGGGAGAGAGATACTTTCGAAGCCCAATTCTACGCAAGCGAGAAGAAGGTTTTGGAACTCACTAGGCTACTTCATGAGGAGCATACTTTGAATGCTTACATTGCACCAAAGAGGATGCGTACTACCTTTCTATCTTAGAGTTTCTTGTATTTGTTTTTCCCAAGAAACTATTGATGTACTCAAGCTTTAATCTATTAATATAATGTGTGTTTCCTTTTTGTCTAAAACAAATTTGAATCTTAAGATCCTTGAAATCATTGCATACGCATTTATCATTCATCATAACATAAGCAGGTTTCTGGAAACAAGTCTCCTCATCTCTCTACTATTTATTTCAATAAGATGGATCTCTAGAAAACGATGAAAGACCTCCAAGAAGAGTTGAAGACCTTGCTGGTTGAAGACAAGAACAGTTGAAGACCTTGCTGGTTGATGAGAAGAAAAAGAATACGAAGAAAATAACCGGAATTCTGAACATGGGAAGAAGATTCCAAGGGTAGAAAAGAAGGGCCTTAGACTTTGCTATGACATCTAGTGAGAAAGACAATCAAGATGGGAAGGGCAAGGAAACAGTTATTCAGTCTAATTCAGAAGAGGAAGAGGAAGAAGAAGACTATTCTGAAGAACAATACCCTCCAGCCGACGACAAGTATAAGCATCTAGAAGAGCGGTTGAATGCAATGGAAATCCAAAAAGTGCCTGGCTTGGACTTTGAGGAATTGGGGTTAGTGTCGGGGATTGCCATTCCTCCAAAATTCAAAGCACCTATGTTCGCCAAATATGACAGATTCTCATGCCCTAAAATGCATCTCCGGTCCTATGTGAGGAAAATCCAACCCCATACCGCTTATAAAGATTTATGGGTACACTTCTTCCAAGACAGTCTGTCTGGAACTCAACTTGACTAATTTTATCAGTTAGAAAGAGCCAATGTTCACAACTGGGAAGATCTTGCTGCAGCCTTTTACAAACAATACCAATACAATGCTGACCTTGCACCCACTCGTACTTAACTCTAGAGTATGGCCATGGTTTCAAATGAAGGCTTCAAGGACTATGTGCAAAAATTGAGAGACTTGGCCGGAAGAGTTCAACCTTCTCTATCTGAAAGAGAGTTGGTAGACATGTTTTTGGGCACCTTGTCTGGTCCCTTTTTTAATCACTTAATTGGGAGTTCATCAGCGGGTTTTACTGAATTGATATTGACTGGAGAAAGAGTAGAAGCCGGGATAAAAAATGGAAAGATTCAAAAAGATGCTTCCTGTGCTGCTGTAAGGAAGCCATTCATCGGAAAGAAAGAAGTGGTTGTTGTGTATCCTCAGAGAAATTAAGATAGGGCCGAACACCGTATAATGGTGGGGGCTGTTATGATTCCTAAACTTGCGCCTGATCAGCAAAGAAACAACCAACCAAGAATGGAAAGTCCAGTCAGACAATTCACCAGAATTAACATGACCTTATCTCAAGTATTGCCACATCTGTTAAGATCCAACCTAGTGACTTTGAAAGAAGCTCCAAAGAACCCTAACACAACATCTCCTCACTATCATCCTAATGCTCGGTCTGCATACCACTCTGAGAGTCCCGACCATGACACTAATAACTGTTGGGCTCTAAAGAACAAAGTACAAGACCTCCTTGAAGCCAAAGAGATTGAATTCGATGCGCCAGAAAAGCCCAATGTCATTTCTGCCCCTATGCCCAAACATGGCCATAATGCCAATGCCATTGAAGAAGATATGTTTGTTACTTCAGTTGATGAACTTATGGCCCCACTCCTGACCATCAAAAAGAACATTTGAATTCCAGTGTTTTCCCAGGCTGTGATGAAAGTTGTCATTTCTGTTTGTCCTCACCAACCAGCTGTCCTTTGTTGAAAGCAGGCATTCAGTTCCTAATAGATAACAAGGAAATTTTTTTCGAAAACACTTTTGTTCCACCTGTTTCTTATAATGATGTTTCCATTGTGACCATTTCCGATAATTCTTCCAGGGTCTCCACCAAAAGACCCGTTAGAATTACATCAGTTCCAAACGTAGCTCCTTTGATAATTACAATGCCTGGACCAGTCCCGTATTTGTAAGACAAAAACGTACCATGTAATTATGGAGGGGATGTCTACTACCACGGTATCAAGAAAGATTGGCCAGCTGCCGAAGATTCCAGTTCCGAGAAAGTTGACTCTGATATCAGTAATATTGCAGGGACTAGCAAGATTACCAGAAGTGGAAGGATATTCTCTCCAGAAATTGCTCCCCCAAAAGCAGTTTCTGGACCCATAATCATTCATGTTGTTGTTGCTCCTCCGAAAGCTATTACTGGTCCTACAATCATCTCCACTAATACTCCAACTGACAAAGCTGATACAACCCCTGTTATCATTCCTACTGACTTTCCTGCTGCCGAGTCAACCGAAACGCGAGGTAAAAGTATTCTGATTGAGCCTATCCGGATGAAGGCACAATCATTGGCTATCCTTGAGACCTCCCAGAAAGAGATGGAGGAAATTCTAAAGATTATAAAAAGAAGTGACTATGATGTAGTTGAGAAACTGGGTAAAAATCCATCTAAAATTTCCATGTTAGCTTTACTACTATGCTCTGAGGCGCATGCAAAGGCCTTGGTAAAATTCCTTAAAACTGCCCATGTACCCAACATTTGTCGATCAGTTCCAAGACTACGTAGCCAGCTTGGCCGTAGACAATGGTCTAGGTTTTTCGGATGCTGATTTAACGCCAAGAGGAAGAAAGCATAATGAGGCATTGCATGTCTCAGTGGAATACAGAGGCACAACCTTGGCTCATGTTTTGGTGGACACTGGCTCATCTCTGAATGTATTGCCTAACAAGGCTCTTGATAGGCTTGACTATGAGGGATTAACATTGAAGCCAAGTAACATAGTAGTGAGGGCCTTCGACGGCTTAAAAAGGATGGGGAAGTGGATATCCCCATAAAGGTTGGAACCCAAACATTTGATTCAACTTTTTATGTAATGGATATCCTCCCTTCATATTCCTGCTTGCTAGGCAGACCGTGGATTCACAATGCTGGCGCTGTCACTTCTACGTTGCACCAAATGCTGAAGTATCTGATTCAAGGGAAGATTATCACTGTTCATGGAGAAGAAGAGTATATGATCAGCCATCTCAATTCCTTCAGACATGTGGAATTAGATGGTGAATTTATGGAAACTCCATTCCAACACTTTGAAGAAGTCCTACAAGATGTGGCAGTAACCAGGGTTATTCCCAAGATCACAAGGCCTCCACTCAGGATGTCATCTTTGAAGGATTCCAAGGCAGTGATAGAAGAAGGTGGGTTCACTATCCGGGGACAACTCCCAGATATCCCATACAAATCTGACAAGTTTGGCCTGGGTTTCATCTGATTTTGACGTTGAATACTTTCTTTTTTCTCTCTTGAATTTTGATCTTTGAGTTGAGCTGAAAGAAACAACTTATGTCAGCTACATCTTGGTTTCTAATCTTGAATTATTTCCTTTCTGGTCTTTTGAATTATGATCTTTGAATTGAGCTGAAAGCAACAACTTATGTCAGCTGCATCTTGGTTTGTGATCTTGAATTATTTCCTTTTTGATTTCTTGATCTCTTTCTTGGGAAGCGTATGTGATTTATAATCTGAGAGTGGCGCTTTTCTAAAAACATATTTTATTCCCTTTCTATTGAACATTCAGCATTCCTTAGAACTGCTGATGTTTCTTTAGAAACATTCACAACAGTTCTTTTGGTGAGTACAATGGTGTTTATGATGATATCTTTGGAAAGACTATCCAGAATCTTGATATCTGCACACTCAATGAAACCATTAAAACTAAAATTGTTTCTCATCAAATATATGTGTTGTTCTCAGTAAAACATAGATATTTAAACACATATCCAAACTTTGTTCTAACAATCTCTCCTTTTTTGATGATGACAAAACCATGTATTTTAATGGAACAATTTTACAGGTTTAAATCATAAACAAAATAATATAAGAGTTTTAGAAAACTCCCCTTGGGATAAACAATCTCCCCCTGAATCATAAACTTATTCTCTTTTAGAGTATTGTTATATTTTCTGAATCTGATTATAAATTATCCTTTAAGCTTATCAGATTTTAAACTTTTTCAAAACATTTGAAACAATATAAGTTTTATACCAGAACTTTATTTGTTAGAGTTGCGCACAATGTTCATGAAAAGACATTTTAAATAGTTTGCATGTATAATTTTGTTTTTTTAGAATGTAAGCAATTTGATTTCTGAGATATAGGTATGTATCAAAATCATCACTACTTTCTCCCCCTTTTTGTCATAATAAAAAAGTTATTAAAATCTAAGTATTTTAAGCACAAACGAAACAACTTTTCATTGATGATTAAGATATTACAATTAAAACAGAACAGAACAAACAAAGATGGTGAAACCATAAACTTCTTAATATGATCCAAAGAATTCACATCTTTCTTTTGTGCAAGAGCATTCTCTTTTTCATTCATTCGAATCAATTCAACCAATGTTTCTTTATAGAATAGTTCAGAGAGAACTCTTCCATAGGGTTTGAAGGACTTGTTTCGACTTCTGGAATCTACAACAGAATTTTTTAGATAATTAAAGATGGTTTGAGGAAAATTAATCTTAACATTATTGAGTAGAAAATAGATGAAAAGTTTTTCATCATGATACATAGTGCTTAAGTTATATCCTCAAGGCCTGAAGTTGTTAAGAAGGAATCTGAACCAGATTCTCCTAATAAAAATGAGCTTTCTTGGATTAGTAGGCTCGTACGAAGATGAGACATCATGGATGGAAATGAGTTTTTCAAAATATGTGTATTTTAGCCTGAATTCATCCACCGTGATCCCACTGGTTCCAATACATCATATAGCTTCAGAGATGGAGACATGAGTAATGACAAAAGGAACACTAAAGACAGTTGAACAAACAGGTCTACCATGAACAACTACTGATGCATTTTTCCATAAATCCTTGACCAAGTTTGGATAAACGGGTCCATGCAGCATAGAAAAATACCCATACCAACCTTGAAATTGAATAGTTAGAGATAATTTGCAACCACCATTGATAAGACTAGTAAAGTCTGGATGTTCTTCAAAAAGAATTTCCAAGTTCTGTTCATTTCCAAGTGAAGTGTTTGAAGACATAATGGATGAAGAATGAAAAAGAATGAGGGATATGGTTGAATATAAAAAGAGAAAAAGTGACTGACAGGAGACAAAAAAATTCTTCAGATGCAGTCAGTCTGGAGACGCACAGAGTAATAAATGAGTTAGATAGAAAATGAAAGAAACAAAGAAGACTGTCATTTTCAAGACAAGTGTCAGAAAAAATGAAACAAGAAGACAATTAAGACACTAAAATAGGTATGGCGTGCTTAATAATCCTTATTATAATAGGTTTTGACATAATCAAAATAAGAATAGAGCGTGAAGAATTTTAACCTATTCTCAAGAAAACTTTTGTTGCTCAAATAATTTCCAACGGTGTAGTTAAGATCTTGAATTGACAAGTGTCTTTCCAAATTTAAACTAGCTGTTGAAAACCAATCTTAATGATCTCAAAAAAATTTGCTTATTTGTGACGTTTCTAACAAACATCTTCTAACTCGTAGAAGTATTAGTGAAAGAGATTTTTGAACCAGTTAAACAATATACATTATTAATTCTAGAAAAAATACCAAGTTTAAGTTCTTCAGAATGAACATAAATCTATCTTCAACTAATGGTTTTGTAAAGATGTCAGCCCATTGGTGGTCTGTATCTATGAATTTTAAAACAAGGGTCCCTTTCTAAATGTAGTCTCTTATAAAATGATTATTAAATTCTATGTGTTATTCCCCGGAGTGTAGGATGGGATTTTTACTAAGACAGATAGAACCAGTGTTATCACAGTAGATGGGAATTCCATTCTCATATATCTGAAATTCCTCAAGTTGATTCTTCAACCAGAGAATCTGAGTGCTGCAAAGTGATGCCGAAATATATGTTTCTTCAGCAGTGGATAAAGAAATCGTTTATTGCCTTTTTCTAGACCAAGAGATGACGTTATTACCCAGAAATTGAAAGTTTCTAGAAGTGATTTTACGTTCTATCCTGTCACCAGCATAATCTGCATCACATAACCCTGATAGCTTATATTTTGATGTTTTCTTATACATCAAGCCAAGGTTAGAAGTTCCATTCAGATATTTTAGGATTCTCTTAACAACAATTAAATGAGTTTTCCTTGGATCTGATTGAAAACGGAACAAAGACTACACTGAGTAGAATATCAGGATGAGAAGTAGTCAAATTGAGAAGAGATCCTATCATACCACAATAGAGCTTCTGACAGACCTTTGTACTTACTTCCTCTTTCTACAGAATACATGTGGGATGCATAAGAGTCTTAGTAGGTTTACTTTCTGACATATTAAACTTCTTAAGAAGTTCTTTTGTATATTTGCTCTGATGAATATAGGTAGATTCTGAGGTTGGATGAATTTGAATTCCTAGAAAATACTTTATTTCTTGCATTAAGCTCATTTCAAATTCTGCATGCATTAACTAAGAAAATTCGTTGTAAATAGAGGGATTAGCATAACCGAAAATTATATCATCTACATAGATTTGACATATCATAAGATCATCTCCAATATTTTTACAAAAGAGAGTAGTGTCCACTTGCCCTCTTGAGAAACCATTTTCCACCTGAAAAGAGTTAAGTCTTTCATACCAAGTTGTAGGAGCCTGTTTAAGACCGTACAAGGGTTTTTTAAGTTTAAAAACATGTTCTGGTAGTTCGATGTTTTCAAAACTAGAAGGTTGGCATACATATACTTCTTCACAAATATATCCATTTAGACTGTAACCTTGTGCGACGAATCCGGCCTTGTTTCTGACGACTTCTCCTTTTTCATTGAGCTTGTTTTTTAATATCCACTTGGTTCCAATCAGATGAGTCCCTTTGGGCTTTGATACCAAGTCTCATACGTCATTTTTGGAAAACTGGTCCAATTCTTCTTGCATTTCCATAATCCATTCATTGTTCTGAAGTGCTTCATCACAAGATGTTGGCTCTACTATAGACATCAAACTTAGATGTGATTCATCAGTACGCTTGAATGTAGATCTTGTTTTGACAGGTTCAGTGTTATCTCCCAAAATCAATTCTTCATACACCGTTGATCTCTGCTTTTGCCTTTTCTGAACAGGTGTGATTTATGATGCTTGTGTTTATAATAAATCATCATATTGATCCTTTTTTCTTATATTTTCATCTTCAAAACTTTTTTCATTTTCATCATAACCTACAAATATTATTTCTAGATCTGCAAAAGTTTTAAATAGCTTTGACTTTTCTAAGTCAAGTTTATCATCGAACCTAACATGAATTGATTCTTCCACAATCTATGTTTCTGTATTGTATACTCTATAGCCTTTAGAGCATTCTGAGTATCCCAACATAATACATTTTTGTGCTTTGGAATCAAACTTGTTCAGATTCTCTTTAGTGTTTAGGATAAAACATGTGCACCCAAAACGATAAAAGTAAGAGATATTTGGTTTTCTTCCTTTGCACAATTATTGTTGCGGGTATAGCGGCAAGCAAAAAGTAGTAAGTATTTTTATTTTATGGTATATCATATCGTCTCCACAGGGATTGGTGTATTGAATTTCCATTTGACAAATCTCTCGTTCATGAGTTTGGGTTAGAATGATTTTTGTATGTAAGGTGCTGGAATTAAAAGTTATACACACAAAAAGAATTTCATTATTTGAATAGGATACAACTCTCGAGTTTGTATTTCGTCTACCCTATCAAATACTTAAACTTATTACCCAATTGCACTTAACCTTAACTATTCGCCAATATCATCATGTATCACTTACACAGAGGTCATCTCTAACACAGAGCAAGATATCCACTGTGTCGCTCCATGTCGACGATCTCTCAACACAACACAAAACAACACAGAGGCATTAAGAGTCGATACCTAAGTGATTACTAAGCCTAAATCTATCTCTAGAATATAATCCCAATAGATATTCATACTAAGTCCAGATTCAATCTGTCCATCTCTGCAACGACTCAAACCCAAACACTTAGCAAGCTCAAAAGGATAAACATCAATAAAGATTTGTAAAGAAAGTTTCATACAACACCATGAGCAATAAATATACATATAATCAAGGTAAAGTTACATAAAAAATCCAAAAAATAATGGTTACAAAGAGAGGAAGAGGAGAAGAAACCAAATTTTCCATGGTGTCAAACACGATCTATCAAGCTCACAATCCCGGATCTTTCATTTGCAAGTCACAAATCTTGTTGTCTAAGCACTAAATATAAAAAATGAAGGTGATGGAATTTAGGAACAAATACCCCAAAAAGCATACATCCAAAATGAAATAGAATGAAAGTATAAAGAAAATGTGTTCTGCGAGAATTTCCCGGTGACATAAAAGCGTCGCCCGACGACATAAAAGTGTCACCCGAAGACATAAAAGCATCGCCCAGCGACAACCCTTATACACTTGGCCCAGGTATTTCCACGTCCTCAGCAGGTCAAAAATATCCTCCATATCCCAGCGACAGAAATCTTCACCCGACGACACCTTTATTCCTCGCTTGGCGATGCAGCACCGAAGCAAGGCAGAGGCAACATTAGAAATGGGTCTTCTCATCCACTGTCGCCCGACGATAGAAAATTTTCCTGGCGTCGTAAGACAGTTCAACAACTTTTGTTGCTTTTACTACATAACTTGGAATGGCTGCATCTTTCTCCTTATTCTTCATTGATAAAAAATGCATCTTGGAGTATTAATCCTCTTTCTCCAACAATGCTCAAATACCTACAAAATGAATACAAAACTATCAAACGATACACTTTATAAGCAAAAACACATTATACACAAACTAAACGTATTTATACACAAAGTTGCGTTATTCAACTGATATTAACAACCAAGAGTCGATAAGTACAACAAAAAGTATATATAAAAATAAATACAATTTACACTTATCAAACTCTCCCCAACTTGAATCATTGTTTGTCCTTAAACAAGGACAAACAACTCAAAGAACAAAGAAACAATAACCAAAGAATCACGAATCAACGGGTTTCTAAAATGGAAAACAAATGTATGGTTCAAGATAAAAACGTAAACACAAGGCAAAAACTTACCACTAAACTACAATGATAACATGAAAATGAAGCAACTCCTAAATACAAAGCACATGTCAAAAATTCTAAAACAATACAATGTTCACAAGTGAATCACACCTAGCACACACTTCATTGGTAGGTGAAAAACACAAACATGAGGTGCTCAACTCTTATCTAAAAATCTTGCTAACAACAACTTAATTATGCATTCATCAAAGAAAATTCATATTGAAAAGCACAAAAGAAAAATCACAAGGGCTTCAAGGGTTGTAGTGTGGATTGGGTAACAAGGAAGGTTAATATCTAGAGGTAATTGAAACAAACAAAAATGCTTAATCCTATGGGAGTGATCGATTCACAAAGTCTCAAGCACCGCTCAATCAACTTTTTCAACTTTCTCAAATGTTACACCAACACAAAAGTTTTCATTTGATACATTTTTTTCTTTTCTTTTCTTTTTCAAAACTTTTTCTCTCCCTTTTTTTTCTTTTTCTTTTCTTTTTCACACACATTCTTTTCTTTTTCCACCATAATATTTATTTTCAACCTCAAGCAACCATCTATAATCTAGCAGTATTTCTCTCCCCAACTTAAACACAACCACACATAGTGACAAATTGCTCCAACTTTCTAAGGCAAGGAAAAATTCAACCACAATACATGGTTGAGGGTTAAGTACCAACAAAAAACATTAGAGTCCATGATGAATTCTAACTAAAAGACTCAAAGGATTTCATAAATGATCGCTCACTCATAAGGTGAATTACTTTTGGTTAGGTGGTTTTACTCAAAATCAAACAAAATGCCTTGATAATATCATGCTTTCATACGAATCAACATAAATGCAAAATTAAACATAACAAAATTGAGTTAAGACAAATTTGTCGGTCTCCCGTGCATATTGTAACGCCCGTAATTTAATTAATTAATTAATTAAATTATTTTTGGAATATTTGTGAAGAAGTGTTATAAATAATTGGATTTATTTTATTAAATGGAGAAATAATAATATATTAGAGGTATTATATTATTATGTGGTGAAATAATGTTAGAAGCTAATATTATTTAATGTGGGCCTATATTGTGTGAGTGGAAGTAATAAGGGGGTGTAGGTTTGGAGCCCACTAAAGAATAATATAATAATATTAGGTTATTTTATGATTAGTTGTTAGAATAGAAGAAAGAAGAAGTAAGAAGGAAATAAGGATTGTGAAGAACGTGAAGTTGCTGTAAAAAGTGGGAAACGGCAAGAACAAAGATTCAACCCGGAAGATTGTAGAGAGACCTTCAATCCAAGGTAAGGGTGGGGTTCTGGCTTTATAATTGGGTTCATGATATTTGATATGTGAGGTTAGATGTAATTGCTGTTTGTTCTTGAATTGGATGTGTTATGAATGATGCATGGTGAAGGTTTGATGAATTTGAATGATTAATGATGTTATTATGTTGTTTGATCGATGTAGTAAAAGATTATGATGTTAAGTGATGAATTACCATGATTATAATGAGGTTTGTAGGACTGTAATTAGATTTCCGTAGTGAATTACAGTAGAAAATGCAGAAAATTATGCAGACTGTAGCAGGATACGTCGACCCCAAACTGGATGTGTCGATACATGATGGGTGTTCGACTCAGGATGAGTTGATACAAGGAGGGCTTGCGTCGATGCATGATAGTTACGAGACTCAGTATGAGTCGACACAAATAGAGGATGTGTCGATACATGAGTGTGTGAGACTCAGGATGAGTCGACACAAAGAGAGGATGTGTCAATACATGAGTGTGTGAGACT
Source organism: Vicia faba (assembly GCA_948472305.1). Classification (NCBI taxonomy): domain Eukaryota; kingdom Viridiplantae; phylum Streptophyta; class Magnoliopsida; order Fabales; family Fabaceae; genus Vicia; species Vicia faba. The sequence continues at coordinate 306,123,828 of OX451735.1, read as the reverse complement.
CAGGATGAGTGGACCGGTGAAGTGCATGTGTCGATACATGCTGTATTGAAAGCCAGGATGAGTCGATCCATAAGGAGGATGTGTCGAATCATAGTGAACAGATGAAGCAGGATGAGTCGATCCATAGTGTTTTGTGTCGATACATAATGTCTGGTTTTTGACAGAATCAGTTTTAAATTACTGTAACTTGAGTTGTAGGATGCTGTTTGTGATGTCGTTCGAAGCGTTGATTAGCTAACGCGATGAACTTTATTCTAGATGATTTAAATGATGATGAAGAGGTGTAATCCTAGTAACCAATCTAAGATTTAGAATTAATTCCCGTAGATGACCGTTGTGCTGATTTTTGGACAGATTGATGAATGTGAGATGTTTAAAGGTTGCTGTTAGGAATTATGACAGTAGGATTAGTGACAGCAACGATATAAATTAGCGGAATAACAGGATGGCTTACTGTATTATTAATATACAGCTGAGTATTAGTGGGATGTTATTATTAAAGTTGTGTTTGATAGTTATGATGAACAAATGACGTTTGATAAATAAATAATGTTTAATAAATTATTTTGGTGTTTTGAGATGATTGAGATGTTGTTGTTTTGAGATGTTTATGAGATGTTGTTGTTATGAGATGTTTATGAGATGTTGTTGTTTTGAGATGATTGAGGTGTTGTTATTTTGAGATGTTTATGAGATGCTGTAATTGAGATGTTTTGAGATGTTTATGAGATGTTGTTATTTTGAGATGATTGAGATGTTGTTGTTTTGAGATGTTTATGAGATGTTGTTGTTCTGAGATGTTTATGAGATGTTGTTGTTCTGAGATGTTTATGATATGTTGTTGTTTTGAGATGATTGAGATGTTGTTATTTTGAGATGTTTATGAGATGCTGTAATTGAGATGTTTTGATATGTTTATGAGATGCTGTTATTTTGAGATAATTGAGATGTGGTTGATTGAGTGTTGACATTACATTCATGATGAGTCGTATACATTGCATTTTTTAGATGGAGCTTATGCTCGTTGACATGGCCTGGATTGGCAAATTTTGAGATTAAGGTTATGCGTTGTTGATACCTCTATTAATTGGCAGATTTTTGAGATGGGAGTTCTGCTCCAATGGTACCACATGCATTTGTATAGCTTTGAGTCGCATTATATGATTGAGTAATGAAGTGTATTTGATGTTGATGAATTAATATATATGTTGTAATTATTGTTGATTATGAGATGAGAAGTGGTGATATTATTGATCTAATTTAATATATTAATTATCATGTGCTTTATTATATTGTTAGATATCTCACCCCTTATGTTTGAATGTTGCCCCTATGTTGGTAACGTGCAGGTAATCGAGAGTGAAGGTCGTATACCTTCAATAGATCGAGTCGGTGTCATTGCTCTGATATGTAACACTCGGGGGAATGAACGCTTGCTGATTTTTAGCTGTTGAACTTTAAATTGTTTATTTACTAAATATGAGATGTTTCGAAGTTGCTGTTTATTTAAAGATGTTATTGAAGAATTCCGCTGCGTAGTTGCTGAATTATTTTATTAAAGATGCTATGTTGATAGTTCATCCGATGTTTTGAAAATGTGTTATATATCCTTGATGAATGCAATGAATTTGTTAGAAGAATTTGTGACGTCCCGATTCGTTTGTATGAATGAAATTTTATAACTCTGATTTATTTTACATAAATTGCTTGGGGTAGAATTGGGGTGTTACACATATAGTAAACAATGGAAAGCAACCTCACAAAGGGTTTTAGTCCTAAAGTGATTCAAAAGTGAACACAATTTGCAAAAGAATGAATGACATGAAAATTGTACACTAGAAAGTGATAAATGAGTACCTGGCGTGTACCAACTTCAAAATAATATCATTACCATATATCTGCAAGTTGAAACGTTCAGACTTGGAAAATTGCCTCTAAATTCCTCAAGATATCTGACCAAAATTAGAGCCCAAAAAACAAACAAAATAATTAGAAATATTACTATTAATTACTATACTATAAAGCCTTGGGTGAAGTGGGAAAAAGGAGAGCGAAGCGAAAAATTAAAAAGAATTCAATGGCTCTGCAAAGCAGGGAGCACTAAGCGGCACAGAATGCGCTAAGCGCGCTACACCAGTAGTAGAAAAACATGGAAACTGGTGCAGATGCTATGCAAGCACCACTTACCAATACAACCTTAATGTACAAAATTTACACTCTTCACAATAAATAAAACTCCTCAACATAACACGACAAGCTTGTGGAAAAAAACACAAATTCACATAAAAAAACAAATGGGTGAAAGTGAATTAAACAAGTTCAAAAGTGAAAATTTAAGAATTTAAAACAGGTCCAATTTCAACTTGCTTAAACATAATTTGCAATATAACGTAAACGAACATAGACATGCTTGTTTTACGTCGTAAGCTCGATGCCTTTATTGTTCAAGCTAGTAACCTCCTCTCATCATGACATGGTATTTTCACACCTTGCAAACCTAAAGAAAGTGTTCTAACAAGCACACAACAAATGTTGCAAAAATGAGACAATTCACAACAATACGTGAAAACACAGAAAATACACATATATGCACAAGTATGGAAAGCAAACACAAAACATGTTCAAGTAAAAATAGAAAAGTGTATGTACACATTCTATACATCATATACATTAATTACAAAACTCAAAAACAAAAGAATTATTGCAATGCGAAAATAATAGAACCAATCCCCGACAACGACACCATTTTGTTGTTACGGGTATAGTAGTGTGATACGGTGGGAGAACTGACTTGAGGTTTTTCATTTTTTCGCAAATGTCGCAATTAGAAAGAGTCGCCACCGACTTTTATTTTATCCAAAAGGAAAGGTAAAAAAGCACAGGAAAGACCTTTGAGATGTTTTCTTGAGTTCGGGGGGTAGATTATGAAAAGGGAAGGTGCTAGCACCCTTTTCATCCATGGTTTTCCATGGGCTCTTAGTTACTTGCTTAGATCACTTGCTTTTCTTTGTTTGAAATGGTGTTTGGTGTGGTTTTGAAAGTATTTTGAAAAGAGGCCATTCTTTTAGGCAATCTTTGTAATGATTCTCGTTCGTAAGAATGTATACAAAGATGTTTGTCTTTTGAAAAATGTTTCAATGTTTTGTAAGATGTTTGGAAATGTGTGTGTGTTTGTTTTTGAAAATAGAAAGGATTGTTTGAAAAGGGAGCAAGTAACTTAGAAGCTATCTACCTACTCAAATGTCTTTCTTATGCATTTTTATTCCTTTGACATTGTTGACTTACCATTGATTTGGTAAGCGACCCTATCTTTGGATGTAAACGGGACGGGCGTGGGTCATCATATGACCATGATAACAATGTTGCCAAGTATCTTAGCATTTTGAGGGACCAAGATCATTTTGTTTTAGGCAACCTTTGAATATCGTCATCGAGGGACTATGATCTTATACATGTTTTGTTTTGTTTTGCCAAGATACTTTGCATGCGTAACATGGCCATTTTATTTTAGGCAACCAAGTGGGAGAAACCCTAGGGGTGCTTGTGTGCAAAGTGTGTCATTTTTCATGCTTTTGTCTTGCATTTAGGTTTTCTATTTGTTTGGTTTTTGTTCTTGTCATGCAAACCCTAATTTACTAAACATGGTATATAAAAGCAATAAATTGCGTAAAATAAACTAAGTTATTACAACAATTATTATGGCAGGGGGGATACAAGTTTTGAATGGGGATTTTGCACAAATATAAACCTAAATATATTATTACAACCCAATCGAATATTGTGCGAATTAAATAAATATACAAATATTTAAAATGCAATGCAATGTATTTATGTAAAAAATGTTTTGGTATTTGTTTTTTGTATGAGAAAATAATTTGAATTAAACCCTAAAAAAATAAGGAAAAAATAAATAATATTATTTTTTTGGAAAGGGGGTGAAACCCTAATTTTTAATTAAAAGAAAATAATGCTTCCTATTACTATTTTGAACATTTTTATATAAGAAAATAATAAATAATATTATGTTTAAATATTAAAAATTAAGTATGTATAAAAATGATTATTTATGATTATAAATAGTATAATAAAAATATTAAGTATTTTTAAATATGTTTACAAGTTATTTAAGAAAATAAAATCTATTTATCATAATAAACTAATTTTTATGTAAAAAATAATAAAAAAATAAAATAAACTTGCAAAAAATAAAGAAATTATTTTTAGGATTTTTTATTGTTCAGAAAAAAATAATCAAAAGTAGTAAATATAAAAATATGAACAAAATATGAAAAATATAACAAATCAGCCATGGGGTGCAAATAGTAGGTCAGGAGGTGCAAATATCAGAAACAAAAAGGCCCAAAGCGCCAAAAAGCCCAGGACACGCTTCATCCATGTCCTTGGTCATCCCTGCGCACGCGTCCATAGTTCAAACATGTAACTCTCATATGCTTGCACAAAAACAAAAACTCATAACATGAAACATGTGGCATTTGAGCTCACGATTCCAACCATATAAATTATGAGACCTAACTCTAAAATATCAGAGAGAATTTTGGCAGCCCTAATTCGTGACCTAACTTTTTCAGCGTTTCCAATCTTCAAATTCTCTCAGCATAGTTAATATAAATGAAAAGTATGCATATGTACAGCTTTGTTATGATAAGGTCTACATTTTTTCTTCACAAATCGTGGCTTGAGGATGCCTATTCAGAGAGATAGAGTTTAAGAAATATACCTCCTTCAGCTGGATTCGAGTAGAGCAATTCAGGGACTTTAATGGAGGCCTGAGGATTGTTTGAGCTTCCTTGAACTTCCCTGAAGCTATTCCAATGCTTACGTTGCTTTGAGGATAGCTGGAAATCTCTGCACAAGTCAAGCTGCAAGCTTCAAGGTTGAAAATGGAAAAGTCTGAAATAGGGGTTACAAAACCAGGGTGATGGCTTGGATTACTTTGGTATGATGTGTATGAGGTGTTTCAAGTGTTAAAACACAAAACGCACGAGCCAAAAATTAGTTGGCAGTGATTTTGCAGAAATGTTGTGTTTGGACAAAATTTTAGTGTTTCTGAGTTTTGGAGAGTTTCAAGTGTCAAGCAATCGTGTTCTGGTTTGTAATAAGTTTGTAAATATGTATAGAAAGGATCCAAAGTCAGCCCCAACTAGCTGTACAAGTTTTGGACCTTTTGGCAACTTTTCTTGCATTTGAAGTAAAGTGACAAGACCAATGCTACATGTTTGTACTTGCTTGCTTTAGAGATGAAATGAACTTGTACAACTTGCTTGAGACCTGTGTACATTGCTTGCACCAAAGGGACAGGTCCAAGGCTCAAGATTGACAATGTTGCAAAAGTTGCCCTTTGTGAAAATGGCATTGTAACCTTTTGGCCAAAAATGGAAAAACACTTTGTATAAAGCTTCAAAAGCAAAGATAAAGCCTTTAACTTCTGAGTTTGCATTTTATTATGGAGTGTAAAGTGAGCTTAGGACCTGTAAAGCAAGATACAAACAGCATGGATTGGATTGGCAACTTGATGCTATGTGAAAAATGGTTTGAACAAAAGTGAGAAAATGCCAACTTCCCTTCTTCGATTCTCCCTAACCAAAAATGATCTTGGAGAGTTCTTGGACATTTTGGAAAGTTTGAAATGTGCTCTATAATCCATCCTTGAAATGAAATTTGAGATACCTCTTTAAACTAAGTGACAAATGTCCATGAAGTTGGGTCCAAAACCTGCCTAAATTAGGGAAAAATTTCACTAAGTTAAAAAGTTCATGGACCTATATTCACAAATTCATAACTTGAGATCCAAGCATCTTTTGGGAAAAGTTTGTGAAGCAAAGTTATAGATTTCATAGAGGACTACAACTTTCATGTTGGGAACTTTTCTTTAATCAAAATGAATCATGGTGAAAAAGTGGTGAAAAGTTGGGAAAAAATAAAAAAAGTTTCACACTTAGAAAAATTCTAAGTTATGAAAATTTTCAAATTCAAAACCCTAATTTCCAAAATTGGTTTTCTTGGTGAACACGTTTCATATTTTAACATATATTGATGAATTGTGACCCTTGGTACTTGATTTTGACCAAAAAGTCAAAGTTTGACTTTTCAGTGTACAGTTGACTTTTGATCAGTTGACCGCAAAATTCATTTGTCAATCCAATGAACTTGAGATCTTTTGAACCATGTAATTAGGTAAAGATGATGCCATTCAACCCTTGAAATCATGTTTGAACTCAATTGGTCATTGTCTAGGTTAAAAATCAGAAATTGCCCTTTCTCAGTCAAAACCATAATTTTGACCATTTTGCCCTTTTGATGATTTGATCAAATTTCTTGAGGAGTTGTGATCCAAACTTGATCAAATGGTAAATATGTGTCTAGAGTATTGATGTGGATCAAAAATTATGAAGTTTGACTGTAAATTGGCCATGGTTGACTTTTTCCCCAATACAGTTGATTTTTAGGTCAACTGTCCAATTGACTGATAAAAAATGTGGTTCAAGGCTTGAAACTTAACATGAGCAATCTTAGGGGTCTAAAATGGTGTATGAAAGTCACATGGAGCATTGATGGTCCAAAAATCCTTGTGCAAACTCAAACCCTAATTTTAGGCTATCAGTGAAAGATGAGGTGTCTTGAGATGACCAAACCCTAATCTTGTCTTAAGTCCAAGAAGTCTTGTGAGAAAAGTCTTGATAAATGAGAAGGCAAATTTTGTGGTACAACCGCTTCCCCTGTTCAATCTTCTTGAACCTGAAGAGTTATATTGGCGAGTTTTGTCGTTCGTGACTCGAAGGTAAAAGATGATTGGACACTAGAGTGCCCATAAATTTGCACTCGACAAAGTGTAGTTGAGGGAATGGGCTTAAAGATGCCATTTAGAGAGGTGATAGAATCTTCTTGGAGATGGGCTTGTAGATGCCATCCAAGAATGTTTGTTGAATTGTAAGTCAAAATAATAAGTATCAGAATGGTGTCCATATCTGGAACGTATCTGAACTGTATCTAGAGACTGAATCTGTATGAGCAATGGAATAGCGTCCATGTCTGAAGCGTCTTTGAGATGTATCTGTACTTGAATCTGAATGAGTAATGAAATAGCGTCCGTGTCTAGGGAGTCTCTAAGCTGTATCTATACTTGAATCTTAATGAGTAACAGAATGACTTTCGTGTCTAGAGTGTATCTGTACTGTATCTTTAAAGTTGAGGTCTGAATAAGTGACAGAATAGCATCCGTATCTGGAGCATATCCGCACTGTATCTTGAACTAGAATCTGAATGAGCGACAGAATGGCTTCCGGGTCTGGAGCATATCTGAGTTGTATCTGAAGTCTGAATCCGAATGAGTATCAGGATGGCATATGTATCTGGAGCGTATCTGTACTGTATCATGAACTTTGGAATTTGAATGAATATCAGAATGGCATCCCTGTCTAGGGCGTATCTGAACTTGAAATCTGAATAAGTGACATAATGGCAATCGTATCTGGAGCGTATCTGGATTGTAAGAATCTGAATAAGTGACAGAATGGCAACCGTGTCTGGAGCGTATCTGGACTGTATCTTGAAAGATGAATCTTGAATGAGTAACAGAATGACTTCCATGTCTGGAGTGTATCTGTACTGTATCTTGATGTTGAGATCTAAACGAGTATAAGGATGGCATCCTTGTCTGGAGGGTATCTGAACTGTATCTGAAATCTTTGAACATTGTTAATAGTAGCTGTTAATCTTATCCTGAAAAAGGTAAAATGTTAGCTGAAACACAAAGTCATGTTGCATGAAATGTATGATGCAATAAATGTGCTTTATCAATGTTTATGATATATGGATGTAATGTATGCGCATGTAAGCTGATTTATTGTATTGCTGAGGAAAATAAATCCTTGATTGCTGAGGATATGTAGATTCTTCATGTCTTGAAGTTGGAGTATTTTGACAAAAATTCTGCTGTGAGAGTAATGCCAAATACTGCTTGAGTAATCTGCTTGGGGAATCCAGAGAACTTTGATGACTTCTGCTGGGAACTAAGAATGGGAATCTTCATTCTGTTTGGGAGCAATGAAAACTCAGTGGGGAAGAAAGCTTATTCCTGTTCGGAAAAAGTTCAGGAGTTTCGGTTGTCTGCCACTCTACTGGAGAGTTATCCTAGGTTGGAGAGAAACAGAAGTTAACTGTTATCCGGCTGCTTTTCAGGCTTCAAGGTAACTTGCTGGGGAATTTGGAGAAACTGGATGGTTTCCACCGTGGATTAATAGTTTGAAGTTTCAGTTCCGCTGGGGATCTTAATGACGTACTGTAGGGATTCTTCATGGAATATCCTAAAGACGTTTTCCTATCCTTTCAACCTGTCAGTCATTTTTATTTTTCATCTTGTTTATTTGTAAACAGTAATTATGTTCAAATGCATATGTTCATTAATGAATCATTGGACGTTTTTGCAAATAAAACACAAGTGTAAAAAAAGAAAAAGACAAATGGTTTTCTGCACTTTAAAGAGATATCTTTGTATTTACTTTGAATAAGTATTTTGTACAAAGGAGACATGCATCCTAGTAAGAGGACGGTGTCATGAAAGTAAGAAAAATTTATACAAAGAAAGATAGCTATGTGTAATAATCCCATGGGGTTCCCATTCTGCTATAGCCTTCGTATCTCCGAATATCTTGTCCATTCGTTGCTTTGTCCGAAGATGATTGAATTGATCCGAAGCCTTGAGTTTGTCAGTGAAGAGATTGTCCTTAAAGTGATCCGACGAGACATAGTCATACGCTTTAATTCCCTAACTTTTGCCTGAACCGCCCTTTCGGGTTTTCGATCCACCGGGAAACCCTTTTTTGCCCAAGTCGCCCTTTCAGGTTTTCAACTTGCCGGGTGTACAAATTTTTTTGTTTTATACCTAATTTTTGCTCGAACCTTTTTGGTTCACCGGGATGCCCTTGTTTTGCCTAGGTGTGTCAACCTAGCGGGTCTTTTATACGCAGTATCTTTTGACTATGTCTGTGTTCGCAGGGTATGGCAGGTCATCACCGTCTATGGTGGTTAAGATCATTGCCCCACCAGAAAAGATGTTCTTGATCACAAATGGTCCTTCATAGGTAGCAGTCCATTTGCCTTTGGGATCACTTTGTGGCAAGATGATGCGCTTGATCACTAGATCTCTAACTTGATACACTTGGCGTCTGACTTTCTTATTGAAAGCTCTGATCATACGCTTTTGATACGTTTGACCATGGCAAACAGCACTAAGTCTTTTTTCATCAATTAAGTTCAACTGATCAAGTCGGGTCTGGATCCAATCGTCCTCACTCAAACCTACATCCTTCATGATTCTTAAAGAGGGGATGTGAACCTCAATAGGTAAAACAGCCTCCATGTCATAAACCAAAGAATAGGGTGTTGCCCAAGTTGATGTGCGAGCCATGGTACGGTACCCATGGAGAGCAAACGGTAGCATCTCATGCCAGTCCTTGTAGGTGACTGTCATTTTCTATATGATCTTTTTAATGTTTTTATTAGCAGCTTAGACTACACCATTCATCTTTGCCGAATAGGGGGATGAATTGTGATGTTGAATATTGAACTGCTCGCACAAGGCGGTGATCATAGTATTGTTAAGGTTTGTACCGTTATCAGTGATGATCCTTTATGGGATACCGTACCGGCAAATGAGATTCTTCTTGATGAAGCGGGCAACAACATTCTTAGTAATGGATGCGAAGGAAGCTGCTTCGACCCACTTTATGAAATAATCAATAGCCACTAGAATTAAGCGGTGTACATTGGAGGCTGTAGGCTTGATCTCCCTAATCATATTGATTCCCCACATAGCAAAGGGCCAAGGAGATGTTAAGACATTTAGAGGAATCGGGGGAATGTGCACCTTTTCTGCATAGATTTGACATTTATGACAGGTCCGGGAATGTTGATAGCAGTCTGCTTCCATGGTAGACCAATAATAGCCTTCTGTAGGATTTGTTTCGCCATCGTATACCCACTAGAGTGAGTGCCATAAGTACCTTCATGTAATTCAGCCATGATCTTTTCAGCTTCAATCTTGTCCACACAACGGAGCAGAATAGAATCATGATTGCGTTTGTACATGATGCCATTACTTAGGAAGAACTTAGCTCAGAATATCCTTAAGAAATTTTTGTCATTGACTGAAGCTCCTTCTGGATATTCTTGAGCCTCGAGATACCTTTTGACTTCATGAAACCAAGGCTGGTCCACTACTTCTTCGGTATTAATCTCGTGACAGTGTGCTGGTTCTTCCATTTGTTCAATAGTGATCTGGGGAGCCTCACTATCCCAATTAAGTTTAATCATGGATGACATTGTAGCTAGAGCATCTGCTAGCTGATTTTCTTCTCGCGGGAAGTGCTCGAAGGTAATCTGCTCAAAATGCGATAACAATGTCAAAACATGTTCTTTATAAGGGATAAGGTTTGAGTTCTTAGTGTCCCACTCTCCTTTGATCTGACTGATGACCAAAGCTGAATCTCCAAACACAACTAAAGATTTGATTCCCAAGTCTATGGCAGCCTTGAGACAAAAGATGCATGCTTCGTATTCTGCCATGTTGTTCGTACAGTTGAAGCAAAGTCTGGCAGTAAAAGGAGTATGGCATCCTTACAGAGATATAAGCACAACTTTGATACCGTTACCAAGTGCATTGGATGCCCCATCAAAGAACAAGGTCCATCGGGATCCTTGTTCAGGTCCGTCATATGGTCTAATTCCTTCACAGTTGTCTACTGTCATGATGTCTTCGTCAGGGAATTCAAACTTTATGGAATGATAATCCTCTACAACTTGGTGAGCAAGATGGTCAGCTAGCACACTTCCCTTTATAGCTTTTTGGGTTATGTACTGTATTTCATATTCTGTTAGGATCATCTGCCATCTAGCTATCCTCCCAAACAGAGCAGGCTTCTCAAAGATGTACTTTATCGGATCCATCTTAGATGTCAGCAAAGTGGTATGAGTCAACATATACTGTCTTAGCCGGCGAGCAGCCCATACTAGAGCGCATCAAGTTTTCTCGAGTAGTGAATATCTGGTTTCACAGTCGGTAAACTTTTTGCTCAGGTAATAAATAGCGTGCTCTTTTCGGCCATACTCGTCATGCTTCCCCAATACGCACCCCATTGAGTTCTCTAAAACTTCCAGATACATGATTAGTGGCCTTCCCTCGACTGGTGGCATCAAGACAGAAGGCTCTTGTAAATACTCCTTGATTTTTTCGAAAGCAACTTGACATTCATCATTCCATCTGACTACTTTATCTTTCTTCAACAACTTGAAGATTGGCTCACAAGTAGATGTTAGGTGAGAAATGAACCTAGCAAAATAGTTTAGGCATCCCAAGAATCCTCTGACTTCCTTCTCAGTGCGAGGAGCAGGCATTTCTTGTATTGCTTTAACCTTGGCAGGATCAACCTCGATGCCTTTGTTGCTGACAATGAAACTTAAGAGCTTACCGGACCGGACTCCGAATGTGCACTTGTTCGGGTTCAACCTTAGCTTGTATTCCTTCAACCTGACAAACAGCCTTTGCAAGTGATCAAGGTGTTCTTCTTCAGTTTGTGATCGGGCTATCATGTCATCTACGTAGACCTCTATCTCATGATGTATCATATGATGAAACAAAGCTACCATGGCGCGTTGATAGGTTGCCCCGGCATTCTTCAGTCCGAATGGCATCACTTTGTAGCAGAACGTACCCCACTGTGTGACAAATGTAGTTTTCTCCATGTCCTCAGGTGCCATTTTGATCTGGTTATATCCTGAGAATCCATCCATGAAAGAAAATACTTTGTGCTGAGCTGTATTGTCAACCAGGATGTCGATGTGCGGAAGTGGAAAATCATCTTTAGGGATGGCCCTGTTTAAATCTCTATAGTCCATGCACATTCTTACTTTGTCGTCCTTTTTAGGCACGGGAACAATGTTAGCAACCCATTGAGGATAGGAAGTAACATCCAGAAATCCAGCATTGAACTGCTTCATAACTTCTGCTTTGATCTTCTCCGACATGTCAGGTCTCATGCGGCTGACTTTTTGCTTCAATGGTGGACTGTCTTCTCTTGTGGGTAGACGGTGTACCACAATGTCTGTATCGAGTCTCGGAATGTCTTTGTATGACCAGGAAAAGATCTCAACATAATCATGCAACAGCTGAATTAGGCGCTTCTTGACACTCGGCTCTAGATTGGCACCCACTCTGATTTCCTTTTTATCTTCGTCGGTACCCAGATTGATTGTATCCAACACCTCCTCATGAGGTTGAATAACTCTTTCTTCTTGTTGTAGTAATCTGGCTAATTCCCCTGACACCTCACAATCTTCCTCACCTTCGTATTCGGCTTGGTAGATCAGATCTTCAGAGTCACTGAAGGCTATAGTAGTATCGTTACCCATGGGATCCGGAATGGAATGGTACCTGCATTTGTGAGTGTGAGTGTGTGTAAGGGTATAGCCATCTTAAAAAAATAAAATGTAAAAGAAAGACTGTGATCAGTGGAAATAGAACTGACTGTTTAAAGTTGGATCGCGTATGTCGCGGTAAGCAAGAGTCGCCACCGTCTTTTATGTTCTCCAACATGGAAAGGACAAAAGAACAGCAAAATTCCTTTTCGAGATGTTTCTCGGTTCGGGAGGTAGATTATAGAAAGGGAAGGTGTTAGCACCCTTTCTATCCGTGGTTATCCACAGGCTCTTAGGTACTTGCTCTTATGTTTTCAAAATGTTTTGCTTTTCTTGTGTTTGTGGGTTTGAAAAAAGTTTCGTTTTTTGAAAGATTTCTAAGTGACTCTTGTATCTGTCCTCAAGAGAGTATGAAAAATTTGTTTTGGAAACTTTTGAAAGTGTCAGTGTAAAAAGATGTTTTATTTGTTTTTTTTTTTGAAGAGAGCAAGTACCCATGAGTCATCTACCTACCCTAAGGAATTAGGCTGTGTAAGAGTCCTTAAGATAGTGCCATCCCACCATTGAGAGATAAGTAGCACCACCGTTGGAGGTGTTCGGGTCAATTCAATTATAGGGACAGTGTGGTCACCAAAGCAATAGTAGGACACCTTAGAAGTAACCCTAATGTCCTAGATCCTTTTATCTGAGGCAACCGTTTCGAGGCGACTGGATCTTTAGACAGGAGGGCGACCTCTAAGACACCCTATACTTGATGACCACGTTCGAGGCAACGAGTGAGGCGTACCCTAAAAGTGTCATGTGCTTTGTGTGTTGTTTTCAGGTTAACATTTATCTTTGATCATGCAATTGTGAGCTATGAGTTGTTTTTAATTTGTCATTCAGTCTTTCATGCTTATTAACAGTTAGGAGTGCGGAAAATTAAAGTGCGGGAACGTAAAGCTACGCTATTACAAGGCGCGGGTCTATACATCGCCAAAAAATAAAGACCCGTTTTGACAAAGTGCGGAAAGTAAAGAAAGCGGTAAACCTAATTACTATTACATTCTTGGAAGCAGTTACATAACAATCAAAATATAAAAATAACGCGCGAATAGAGATTAAATTGGAACGTCCAAGGGTTTTTGACCCTTTTGAGAAAATTATGAGTTTTTTGTCCTTTTGTATTAAATTAAAATTAAACCTAAATCTAATTATTTAATTATTTACAAGAAAAATGTTTTTTTATGTTTTTTTTAATATTTTAAATAGAAAATAAAAATAAAGAAGCTAATAAGTCAAAAGAAAACCTAGTTCTAAGTTTATTTTAATTATTAATAAAAAAATGTCAAATTTAACCTAATTAACTAAATTAATTAATTTATATTTTTATGTACAAAATAATGATTAATAAATAATAATAATTATGATTTAAAAAAATATGAATGAAAATACCAAACCCTAATTCTACATAATTTTTATTATTGAGAAAAGGGTTAAAATTAAACTTAAATTAAACTAAGTTAATTGTTAGCATTTATTTACAAAAATAACTATTAAGGAATTTAATAAATAATAAAATATATTTACAATTTTGGATTTCTGGATTTGTTATGAAAAATTAATTTGGTTGTGAATTAATAATAACAATTAAATAATTAAAAGAATTAGAAGAAAAGAAAATAAAAACAAAAATAGCAAACCAAGGGGGTATGTTGACCCATATGGAGGTGAATTTGTGAAATTCTGGCCCAAGAACACCAAGCCCCTTGTTGACTTTCATGATCAAACGCTTGCTGGTTGACTGGGGAATACAATGTTCTTCATCTCCTGGCCATTGGATCATTGTTTGAAGCCACATGACAGGCTGGAATATGAGGCATATGGTGGAACTTTGGATGAATGCCGCACGTGAACGCTTTAGGAAAAAATATGAAGAATTATATGGGGGACCTGGGAATCAAACCCAGGTCCCAACGATTGCAAGCCACGTCTCCAACCACTCCACCATCACGTTGCGTTTGTAAACATAATGAGCAACAAACAAAATATATGCAAAATAATAACCATGCTGGAAACGATGAAAAACGCGCGTAGATTTGAATCCACCAACCACACGTCAACACGCCATCTCCTTCTTCGTTTCACCTGCAGAAATATCAAACAGATAGCGGGGGTTTTAAACCCCCACAAACTGGAAAAGAGAAAAATAGCGATTAGCGTTGCAGGTTATATAAAAAAAGCGCGAGGGTTGGGTTGAATTCGTCTGGCCTTGACGAATTCAACCATGCACATTTCAAGGTCCAAATTTTCAGCATGTGCAAAGCCCTAAAATTCAAGCTTCGAAACCCTAATGTTCTTCAATGGTGGTTTTCGACTCAGAGTGCCATAATCAAATTGGGTTACACCAATAGCTTCAGGATGTTCCTATTAACAAATCAATCCAAAAAAATGGTTAAAAACGCATGAACAATGATATGCAATTATGGAAAAATGTCCAAACCGTGGGACTTGTTGTGAACGATTCTGATAGCTTCAAGGTTCGTTTTTTATTGCAAACTGTTTCTGGAGACTCAGGCAAGGTGTTTGAATCGAGAAGAGGCCTTGAATTCGCCTGGAAGACTGATTTCAGTTTTGAACTTTTCTTGATTTTTTTAGAATTTGATTATGGTGTTTTAGCAGCTCTTGCGCGTTCTTATGAATAGGGTTAGGTTCAGCCTTTGTATGTGAAGAGAATTAGGTCAACTTTAGGCCCAAGAATCCATTGTATTCAAGTTTCATTATGTGATTGCCAATCAAATATTTTTCAACCTTTTTCTTTGATAAAACCTTGCCAATCATGGAGATTTTGCTGTCCTTGATATGTACACGAATTACCAGCTTGCCCTGATCTCATTTGCCTCATAAAAATATTTGAAAACCATGTTTTGATATTTTCCTATAATTAAATTAATTAAATGAATTATTAATCAATTAAAAATCCAAATAATTAATAAAAAAAAGAAAATAATTCAAATTAATCTTAATGGGTCGTGCATAAGCCTTGGGTAAAGATTCAAGAAAGAATTTGAGGCCCATTAGCAGAAATGAAGTGTTTTGGGCAAAGTTGACTTTTGCACAGTCCCAAAGATTTCCCAACTTCTCCAATGCATATCTTGCTCAATTTTGAATCTATGAACATGTTATTGGACATTTTGGAAAGTTATTGAAGTCCTCTAACCAGTGCCTTTGGTCCCATGTCATTTTGATTCACCAATCTCAAGTTATGGTCTTTGACTTAAAGTGCCTTTTTGTTGACTTTTGAAAATGACCTATAATGTAGAAATTGATAACTTTTTGTGAGAGCATTTCTTGGACTTGGAGTGTGAAGATGAGTTGTAGGAAATGTCATCCCCTTCAAAATGAGCATTGGATGGAATTTTTCTGATGAACCATGAAAAAGTTATGCCCTGGTCAATTTGCAGTTGACTTTTCAACTGTCCAAAAATAGCAACTTTTTGCATCTTGATGATTTTTGAGCCATGCTTGTGGAATCATGATCAAGACTTGATCAAATGATGATTGTGGACTCAAAATAAGATGTTGTGCAAAATTTCTGACTTTTGACTGCAAAATGACCATTTTACCCCTACAGCTGACTGTGGATCAAATGGAGCTTTTGACTGTGGAATTTGGCACTGTGAGTCTTAAAACTTGGCATGTAGGTGCTTGAGGATGTATATAGGCATATGGGACTTGATTGGACCCTTGAAAACCTCAACTTCCTTGCAAGAACCAAAACCCTAATTTTGACTGTGTTAGGAGGCAATTGGACTGTGCAACCCCTAAGAGATTTTGAACCATTTGGAGGTTGACCTTGACAAATCTTGAAGAATATGGGAGGGCAAATTTTGGGGTGCAACAGTTGCCCCTGTTCAATCTTCTTAGACCTGAGGATGTAGATTGGCTTGCGTGCCTTTCGTGATCTGAAGGTGGAAGATGATTGAACACTAAAGTGCCCAGAAATTTGCACTCACATGGTAGAGTATCAGCAGCGTGATGGCGGGAATGGGCTTATAGATGCCATTTGGAGGGATGATGGATAGGAGGATGGGCTTATAGATGCCATCTGGAGCTGTGACAGAACCATGTCGAGAATGGGCTTATAGATGCCATTTAGAGACTGTTAGGGATGGTTAAATCTGAGTAAGAGATAGAATAGCTTCCGTGTCTGGAGTATATCTAGTCTATATCGAGTTGCTGACGTCTGAATAAACAGTAGAATGACCGTCGCGTCTGGGGTATATCCATACTGTATCTGAGTGAGTGACAGAATGTTATCTGAATCTGGATCATATCTGGAATGTCTTTTGAATGAATCTGGACCAAACAATAGAATAGCCTCCGGGTCTGGAGCATCTCTAAGTTGTCTTTAGAAGTTGGAATCTGAATAAGCAGTAGAATAGCGTCCGGGTCAGGAGCATCTCTAGGCCATCTCCGGAGAGAAATCTGAATAAGCAGTAGAATATCATCCGTATCGGGAGCATCTCTAAGCTATCTCTGAAAGGGAATCTGGAATAAGTATCAGAACATAGCCATATCTAGGTCGCATCTGAACTATATCTAGAAGGAATCTCTGAATAAACAATAGAATAACGTCCACGTCGGGAGCATCTCTAAGCTATCTTTGAAAGGGAATCTAAAATAAGTATCAGAATGTAGCCATGTCTGGGTCGCATCTGAACCATCTCTAGAAGGAATCTCTGAATAAACAATAGAATAGCATCCGTGGTGGGAGCATCTCTGAGTTATTTATGAAAAGCAACTCTGAATAAGCAAAAGAATAACATCCATATCTGGAGCATCTCTAAGCTATCTCTGAAAGGGAATCTGGAATAAGTATCAGAACATAGCCATATCTGGGTCGCATCTGAACTATATCTAGAAGGAATCTCTGAATAAACAATAGAATAGCATCCGTGGTGGGAGCATCTCTGAGTTATATCTGAAAGGAAATCTGAATAAGCAATAAAATATCATCCGCGTCGGGAGCATTTCCAAGCTATCTCTGAAATCTCTTTAATGTAGATATGCCCTGGCTAGATACAGGTATCGAATCCATAATCAATCGCTCACAGATATGCCATGGCTAGATACAGGTATCGAATCTGGAATTGCGACAGTTGATAGTAATCATCTTTGGATTTACCTTTTTCCTTAAAAGGCAAAACATCAGTTGTATGCAATGTCATGATGCATGAACTGCATGATTTTATGATGTTCTCAAAAATAAATGGGATTTGTGTTGTATAATGCGTATGCATGCTATAATGTATGAGGATATGATGTTTATGAATGTATTTTCGTCTAGGAAAATAAATCCTTGACGGATGCCGGGAAGTTTGTTGGATCCTGGGCTGATGTTTGAAGAGTAGAGTTCTTCGTCTCCGCTGGGGATGAAGGTTGCAAGAATAAACCGGTAGGAGAAGATGACTCCGTTGAGGAATAAACTTGTTGGAGAGATTACTCTGCGGGGAATACTCTGTGGGAATAGATACTTCGCTGAGGTTTTGATGAGAACTCCGCTGGGGGTTCCATTGATAAGTTCCGTTGGGGATTTTGATGATGAACTCCACTGGGGACAGAAAGAACTTCGCTGGGGATGATCTTTCCGTTGCAACTTGCTGAGGATAACCCAGTTAGACTCTGGTGGGGGATAACCTTTGAATATGGCTGGGGAGAGATATTTGTACTCTGCAGGGGACAAGCTTCCAGACTCTACTGGGGATATGGCTCCAGAATCTACTGGGGAGGATGATTCAACTCTCCTGGGGAAACTTTTGGACTGCAATGGGGAAGTGGCGACACTGGATGTCTGTATTCCGCCGGGGAACAATCTTATACTAAGACTGCCGGGGATGCTTGCTTAGGAACATTTGTATACTCCGCTGGAGAATGTTGAGATCTTCTGGGGATACCCAACTTCCTTAAGGTTGACAATAGACTAACTCTGCTTGGGGAGAGTATTGTTGACTTGCCGGAGATACTGTGCCTTTTTCGGGCTGACGGGAGACCAACTCTGCTTGGGGAGAGAGCATTGCTGAACCTTGTCTTACTTTGCGGGGAGTGGAGGTATCTTGGTTACGTTCTTCAGTTGAATATACCTTATACCTGGAGGACAGAGCAGCTAGACCGCTTAGATAATTCTGATTGCCCCAGCTTCTGTGGGAGAAGGTATCTGTGGAAGTCTTGATAATTGCTGATTGGAAAATCTTCTTCTGGTAGGCAAGTGACGAGATGTCGGAACATAGTCGCACGCTTTGATCCCTAACTTTTGCCTGGACCGCCCTTTCGGGTTTTCAGTCCATCGGGATACCCTTTTTTTCCCAAACCGCCTTTTCAGGTTTTCGACTTGCCGGGTGTACAGGTTTTTCATTTCATCCCTTATTTTTGCCCGAACCCTTTTGGTTCGCCGGGAAGCCCTTATTTTTGCCTAGGCCAGTCGACCTAGCGGGTCTTTGATTTTGCGTAGTATTTTTTCGACTATGTCCACACTCTCGGGATGTAGGGAGGTGCCCCTGTCAGTAGTGTTGTGTTTCCATACTACCAGGAGATCTTTGTTTGATCGTGCCAGATTCGTTGCTGGAATCCATGTCTAATGCCCCAAGTGATTCAGGCGGAGATTTGCCCCAGGCTGTTTGGCATTTGAGAGATTCTCTGAATCTTGACTGGACTGCCCCAGATGACGGACAATGATCATGCCGTGCCCCTTGATTGGAAGTGCTTTTGTTCATTAGACATTCGTCGTGCGAACTTCTATGCTGTTCAAACAAATAGTCATATGCAAGCAATGTTATATTAAAAATGCAAAGCTTATGTCTGTCTTGAAGTTTTGAAAATGCATTTTTCAGTGAAACAAGCAAGTTTTGTAAAATGTGATGTCAACTCAAGATTTTACAGCAAGCCCTAAGGAGTCAGCATACCTTTGGTAACAGTATGCTTTCGAACTAACCCATGCTTCAGCTAGGACTTTTTGAGGGTTGTAACGTGGCCTGGTTCACGGTTTAAGAAACAAAGGATAAAGGCTCAAATTTTATTTGTACCCACCCGCTCTTCGTGATGTTCTTCAAACCTAAACTCAACTGACCGTGCGTTAGACCTTGTTTGGGTCTTTGCTCTGATATTCCGGTGATGGTTCGGATATTGATAGTTTATTTTGACCAGGCAGTCATTTTTTGTTGAGGGTTTGTAGGACCTCTTTCTTTTGATTTTGTTATCCCTGTCTTTTTGCCTGAACTGTTTCTTTTGTGATTACAGTCAGCGGGATGCCCCAGTTTTTTGTAAGTCTCCTTCATAGGTTTTGACTTATTGGGCTTTTGTTTTTGAAAGACAACGACTGCCTGTCTTGACGATTATAGGGAACCATCACCGTTCTTTTGTTTCGGAAAGACTTCTTTGATGCCATTCGCTGTGCATCTGGATCAACTGAGAGAGCTACCCTGCCCCAGGTTTTGATTAAGGGTTTTAATTTTTGAAAAGAAAAACTCCAACTTCTTTGGCTCAAAGGGGTTGACGAGGGATTATCATCATTATAACTCCAGTGTTTAGGAATTTAAACAATGCTTGTACCTCATCAGCGGGGTCTGTTCAAAAGCATATTGTAGATTGTGGTATCGTTTTCGTCATCCTCCCTCAAGAGGCTTAGAATTATTAGTCGAGAGTTGATCATCACAAAAAATATGAAAGCAATTTGAATATAGTGAATATAATTGGATTAATTCAAAACAGACATATGCGATGCATTAATGGGATAATAGAGTTTGCTATGACATTAATTGTTTGTGCAAGCAAAGAAAAATACAACTCGGAAATTCAAATATAACAAAAGCCTTCAGTGATTTGGCAAAGGAGCAGTGATTATGTTTGGAGTCTCTGGTGCTTCAAACTGGATTTCCTTGGCATCAATCATGTCTTGGACCTTGTTCTTCAGAGCCCAACAGTTGTCCGTAGTATGCCCCAGGCTATCAGAATGGTATGCGCACCTATCATTGGGATGATAGTTAGGAGCAGCAGTGTTTGGATTCCGGAGAGGAGCCCTTAAGGTAATCAGCCCTGCCTTCAACATTTGCTGTAGCGCTTGATCTAGTGACATGTTGATCTTGGTGAACTGTCGTTTGGGTGCGACCTCCTTACGTTGCTGCCCCTGTCTTTGCTGAGCAGGCCTAGGATTAGAGATCTGGGTTGCCCCCACATGTTGATCATGACGGCCTTTTTTACCATGCACAGCATTGGACTCTTTTCTTCCATGGTATGGCTTTTTATGAGCATCAGAAGGTGTGTCTTCTTGAATCTTCCCACTCTTGATGCCAGCTTCAATTCTTTCCCCAGTCAAGATCAGATCTGTAAACCCAGCAGAAGAATTCCCAATCAGATGGTTGAATAAAGGATCAGACAGGGTCCCCACGAACATATCAACGAGCTCACAGTCGGTCAGAGGTGGTTGCACCCTTCCAGCGAGGTCTCTCCACTTCTGAGCATATTCCTTGAATCCTTCACCCGTCCCTAGTGACATACCCTGGAGTTGGGTACGCGTAGGAGTGAGGTCGGAATTGTACTGATACTGCTTGTAGAATGCAGTAGCCAAGTCCTCCCAGTTACGAATACTGGCTCCATCCAGTTGATAGAACCATTCGAGTTGAGTTCTTGCCAGACTATCCTGAAAGAAGTGAATCCACAATTTCTTGTCGGCCGTGTAGGGCTGGATCTTCCTTATGTATGAACGGAGGTGCAACTTAGGACAGGAGGCTCCGTCGTACTTTGCAAAGGCATGCGCCTTGAACTTGTGTGGGATCACCACCCCGGAGGATAGACCTAGATCTTCGAAGTCTAGGCCGGGCACTTTCTGTATCTCCATAGCACTTAGTCGGTCTTCTAGCTGTTTATACATATCCTCAGCTGGAGGGTACTGTTCATCATTGTAATCGGTCTCGTTGTCGGAGACCACTGGACTAGGAACCTCTCTCTCTTGGGGACTGTCCTTCCCAACAAATGGGGTAGTCAGCTCAACTTCATTTTGTGATCCATTCCCAGGTTTGCGTCTAGGGTTGAACAACACAGTCCTCTTCTTCTTCTTCTTCATAAGCAGAGTCTTCAATTCCTGTTGACCCTGGGCTAGGCTCATAACCAACTCCTGGAACTGGGCATTCTGGGCCTGGAGGGCCTTGATGGCCTGTTCGATGGCTGATTCAGGATTCATGATGATTGCTGAAATAAACAGTGAAGAAGATAAGTGACCTGTCAAAAGGGTACCTGTGATGCAATGATATGTATGATATGCATGCAATGTTTTCAAGGACCTCGCGGGGTAAACAAGGAAATTGTTAGAATCCGGTAGCTTGATTGAAGGAACTTCATGTTGTTGAGAGTCCTTCTTCAAGGGTCAAAGGCTCACCATATTCAGTGGGTCATAGCCCCTGACAACCTTGGCTAGAGGAAAATAAATCCCCTTTTGCCCCTTGCTAGATAGTTGGTTCATTATGACCTGCATCACAAACCCTTTAGATCCTTGAAAAGGGTTAGCCCTTATGCAGGATGTATGCAATGGTATGATGGTATGATGTTATGCTATGCGTGGAGTGATGTGAGTAAACCCTGTTATAAGCCCAGATTAAGGACTGTAAACAAAACCTGCAAGAAACTCGTGTGTCAGATAACAAGTATGCAAGTAGTCAAGTTTGAAGGCACACAAGTCACACAAGACAGCCCTTAGAGTTTAGGCCAGCATGAAGTTCAGGTACTACCCTCTTGAAGTTGGTTGGCTCAAAACCTGTCCTAGAAAATAGTAACCGGGTTCTAAGGAGCTCAATATCATTGGATTGTTTTCTATGTTCATTGTTTTGATTTAGCCACTGAACTGGCGATCAAAATATTCCAAGAAAACAACCCTCAATGAGTGTAGTATCGAGTATCTACCAACTTCGGACTGCACCAAAGTCGGTCATCTCACTACCCCTAAAGAGGCCAGGATGGTCAAGTAAGGTTCCTAAGGTCAGTTGATGCTTCACGACACCACGCGGCGGCCCCGTACTCTCCTTGACTTGACTCAAGGGTTACCGGTACTCACCAAAGTGCCACATCAACGTAGCAACTTCTTCAACCGTGTCGGTATACCCCGCACAGTTCCCTCACAGTTTGTTGCTACTTCTAAAGGGTATCCCCCAGATCCGAGTTAGGATCTATGAACCTCCCAAAACAGGCCCACAATATTAAAGCAATCAAAACAGGCAATTGAAAACATAAGAGTGGTCTAATCCTAAGGTACACCTCACTTTTATAAAATCTCCCCAGCAGAGTCGCCAGTTCTGTGATCGGTGGAAATAGAACTGACTGTTTAAAGCTGGATCGCGTATGTCGCGGTAAGCAAGAGTCGCCACCGTCTTTTATGTTCTCAAACATGGAAAGGACAAAAGCACAGCAAAATTCCTTTTTGAGATGTTTCTCGGTTCGGGAGGTAGATTATAGAAAGGGAAGGTGTTAGCACCCTTTCTATCCGTGGTTATCCACGGGCTCTTAGGTACTTGCTCTTATGTTTTCAAAATGTTTTTCTTTTCTTGTGTTTGTGGGTTTGAAAAAAGTTTCGTTTTTTGAAAGATTTCTAAGTGACTCTTGTATCTGTCCTCAAGAGTGTATGAAAATTTTGTTTTGGAAACTTTTGAAAGTGTTAGTGTAAAAAGATGTTTTTTTTTTGAAGAGAGCAAGTACCCATGAGTCATCTACCTACCCTAAGGAATTAGGCTGTGTAAGAGTCCTTAAGATAGTGCCATCCCACCATTGAGAGGTAAGTAGCACCACCGTTGGAGGTGTTCGGGTCAATTCGATTATAGGGACAGTGTGGTCACCAAAGCAATAGTAGGACACCTTAGAAGTAACCCTAATGTCCTAGATCCTTTTATCCGAGGCAACCGTTTCGAGGCGACTGGATCTTTACACAGGAGGGAGGCCTCTAAGACACCCTATACATGATGACCATGTTCGAGGCAACGAGTGAGGCGTACCCTAGAAGTGGCATGTGCTTTGTGTGTTGTTTTCAGGTTAACATTCATCTTTGATCATGCAATTGTGAGCTACTAGTTGTTTTTAATTTGTCATTCATTCTTTCATGCTTATTAACAGTTAGGAGTGCGGAAAATTAAAGTGCGAGAACGTAAAGCTACGCTATTACAAGGCGCGGGTCTGTACATCGCCAAAAAACAAAGACCCGTTTTGATAAAGTGCGGAAAGTAAAGAAAGCGTTAAACCTAATTACTATTACATTCTTGGAAGCAGTTACATAACAATCAAAATATAAAAATAACGCGCGAATAGAGATTAAATTGGAACGTCCTAGGGTTTTTGACCCTTTTGAGAAAATTATGAGTTTTTTGTCCTTTTGTATTAAATTAAAATTAAACCTAAATCTAATTATTTAATTATTTTCAAGAAAAATGTTTTTTTATGTTTTTTTTTAATATTTTAAATAGAAAATAAAAATAAAGAAGCTAATAAGTCAAAAGAAAACCTAGTTCTAAGTTTATTTTAATTATTTAATAAAAAAATGTCAAATTTAACCTAATTAACTAAATTAATTAATTTATATTTTTATGTATAAAATAATGATTAATAAATAATAATAATGATGATTTAAAAAAATATGAATGAAAATACCAAACCCTAATTCTACATAATTTTTATTATTGAGAAAAGGGTTAAAATTAAACTTAAATTAAACTAAGTTAATTGTTAGCATTTATTTAACAAAAATAACTATTAAGGAATTTAATAAATGCTAAAATATATTTACAATTTTGGATTTCTGGATTTGTTATGAAAAATTAATTTGGTTGTGAATTAATAATAATAATTAAATAATTAAAAGAATTAGAAGAAAAGAAAATAAAAACAAAAATAGCAAACCAAGGGGGTATGTTGACCCATATGGAGGTGAATTTGTGAAATTCTGGCCCAAGAACACCAAGCCCCTTGTTGACTTTCATGATCAAACGCTTGCTGGTTGACTGGGGAATACAATGTTCTTCATCTCCTGGCCATTGGATCATTGTTTGAAGCCACATGGCAGGCTGGAATATGAGGCATATGGTGGAACTTTGGATGAATTCCGCACGTGAACGCTTTAGGAAAAAATATGAAGAATTATATGGGGGACCTGGGAATCGAACCCAGGTCCCAACGATTGCAAGCCACGTCTCCAACCACTCCACCATCACGTTGCGTTTGTAAACATAATGAGCAACAAACATAATATATGCAAAATAATAACCATGCTGGAAACGATGAAAAACGCGCGTAGTTTTGAATCCACCAACCACACGTCAACACGCCATCTCCTTCTTCGTTTCACCTGCAGAAATATCAAACAGATAGCGGGGGTTTTAAACCCCCACAAACTGGAAAAGAGAAAAATAGCGATTAGCGTTGCAGGTTATATAAAAAAAGCGCGAGGGTTGGGTTGAATTCGTCTGGCCTTGACGAATTCAACCATGCACGTTTCAAGGTCCAATTTTTTAGCATGTGCAAAGCCCTAAAATTCAAGCTTCGAAACCCTAATGTTCTTCAATGGTGGTTTTCGACTCAGAGTGCCATAATCAAATTGGGTTACACCAATAGCTTCAGGATGTTCCTATTAACATAAATCAATCCAAAAAAATGGTTAAAAACGCATGAACAATGATATGCAATTATGGAAAAATGTCCAAACCGTGGGACTTGTTGTGAACGATTCTGATAGCTTCAAGGTTCGTTTTTTATTGCAAACTGTTTCTGGAGACTCAGGCAAGGTGTTTGAATCAAGAAGAGGCCTTGAATTCGCCTGGAAGACTGATTTCAGTTTTGAACTTTTCTTGATTTTTTTAGAATTTGATTATGGTGTTTTAGCAGCTCTTGCACGTTCTTATGAATAGGGTTAGGTTCAGCCTTTGTATGTGAAGAGAATTAGGTCAACTTTAGGCCCAAGAATCAATTGTATTCAAGTTTCATTATGTGATTGCCAATCAAATATTTTTCAACCTTTTTCTTTGATAAAACCTTGCCAATCATGGAGATTTTGTTGTTCTTGATGTACACGAATTTCCAGCTTGCCCTGATCTCATTTGCCTCATAAAAATATTTGAAAACCATGTTTTGATATTTTCCTATAATTAAATTAATTAAATGAATTATTAATCAATTAAAAATCCAAATAATTAATAAAAATAAGAAAATAATTCAAATTAATCTTAATGGGTCGTGCATAAGCCTTGGGTAAAGATTCAAGAAAGAATTTGAGGCACATTAGCAGAAATGAAGTGTTTTGGGAAAAGTTGACTTTTGCAGTCCCAAAAATTTCCCAACTTCTCCAATGCATATCTTGCTCAATTTTGAAGCTATGAACATGTTATTGGACATTTTGGAAAGGTCTTGAAGTCCTCTAACCAGTGCCTTTGGTCCCATGTCATTTTGATTCACCAATCTCAAGTTATGGTCTTTGACTTAAAGTGCCTTTTTGTTGACTTTTGAAAATGACCTTTAATGTAGAAATTGATAACTTTTTGTGAGAGCATTTCTTGGACTTGGAGTGTGAAGATGCGTTGTAGGAAATGTCATCCCCTTCAAAATGAGCATTGGATGGAATTTTTCTGATGAACCATGAAAAAGTTATGCCCTGGTCAATTTGCAGTTGACTTTTCAGCTGTCCAAAAATAGCAACTTTTTGCATCTTGATGATTTTTGAGCCATGCTTGTGGAATCATGATCAAGACTTGATAAAATGATGATTGTGGACTCAAAATAAGATGTTGTCCAAAATTTCTGACTTTTGACTGCAAAATGACCATTTTACCCCTACCGTTGACTATGGATCAAATGGAGCTTTTGACTGTGGAATTTGGAACTGTGAGTCTTGAAACTTGGCATGTAGGTGCTTGAGGATGTATATAGGCATATGGGACTTGATTAGACCCTTGAAAACCTCAACTTCCTTGCAAGAACCAAAACCCTAATTTTGACTGTGTTAGGAGGCAATTGGACTGTGCAACCCCTAAGAGATTTTGAATCATTTGGAGGTTGACCTTGACAAATCTTGAAGAATATGGGAGGGCAAATTTTGGGGTGCAACAAATACAATGAGCACAAAAGGTTTATATATGAAAAAGCGTCCATGATTCATTGAATGACATATGAAAATGAAATAAAAACCCTTACAAATGGACCAATGTGCCTCGGGTAAGACACAAGGTTGAAAATGTACGAATTGTTTGTGAATTATTACAAGTCCAACAGAAATGTAAAAGATAAATTACTGCGATATGAAAGTTATCGGAACAAAGTCTTTGGCTTCCCAGTTGCGAAGTCCTTCGTCGACAGTAGGAAATAT
This sequence comes from Vicia faba, assembly GCA_948472305.1. Classification (NCBI taxonomy): domain Eukaryota; kingdom Viridiplantae; phylum Streptophyta; class Magnoliopsida; order Fabales; family Fabaceae; genus Vicia; species Vicia faba. Next base: position 306,097,031 of record OX451735.1, on the reverse strand, counting down.
CCAATCTTCCAAGCTACCATCTTTTCACTTTCTTCTAGTGCATTGACCCTTTGGTTGGTAATATTCATAGGTGGCCCTCCGGCACGGGCGCGGCGCACAGCCTTTTGAGCAATTGAAGTAAACCCCAAGCCAAACTTGTCTGATTTGTATAGAATGTCTGGAAGCTGCCCCCTGATGGTGGATCCACCCTCTTCCACTATTGCCTTTGCATCCTTTAGAGATGACATCCGAAGTGGAGGTTTTGTGATCATAGGATTTGAGGATACCGCTTTGGTCGCCGCTATTTCCTGAGAGACTTCTTCAAAATGTTAGAAAGGGGTTTCAATGAACTCGCTATCCAATTCCACATATCGAAAAGAATTCAGATGACTAATCATGTATTCCTCTTCCCCGTGGACAGTTATGATCTTCCTTTAGACAGGGTACTTCAGCATCTGATGCAAAGTGGAGGTGACAACACCGGTATTGTGAATCCAGGGGCATCCCAACAGACAAGAGTAAGAAGGACGGATGTCCATCACATAGAAGGTTGAATTGAAGGTCTGAGTTCCCACCTTTATCGGGATGTCTACCTCCCCATGGACCATCCTCTTAGAGCCGTCAAATGCCCTCACAATTATATTACTAGGTTTTAAAGTTAGCCCCTCGCAATCCAATCTATCCAATGCTTTCTTTGGTAAGACGTTCAGAGATGATCCCGTGTCCACCAAGACATGGGCTAGGGTCGTTCCTCTACACTCTACTAAGACATGTAACACCTCGTTGTGTTTTCTCCCTTTGGGTGTCAAGTCAGCATCAGAGAAACCCAGGCCATTATCAGCTGTCAGACTGGCCACACACTCTTGGAATTGGTCAGCCGACGTCTCTTGCGGCACGTGAGCTGTCTTCAGAAACTTTACCAAAGCTTTTGCATGTGCCTCAGAGTACAGCAGCAATGCTAACATAGAGATTTTGGAGAGGGTTTGCCCCAACTGCTCAACCACATCATAATCACTCTTCTTAATTATCCTCTAGATTTCTTCCATCTCCTTCTTGGATGTTTCAGGGATAGATTGAGCCTTCGTCCGGAAAGGATCTTCTTGAACGTTTTTCCCTTTGTTCTCAGTAGTAGGGGTAGGGATTATGTCGTTATTGTTGGTAGGCACGCTTTCAGGTATAATCACGGGTGCAGAGGTAATCTTCGGAACGGCCACGGGTCCAAAGACTGCCTTTGGAGGGGAAATCTCTGGAGAGAAAACTCTTCCACTACGGGTAATTTTGCTTGTTCCGACAATATTATTGATGTCGGAATTTTCCTCTTCGGAGCTTTCTTCTTCGGCAGTCAATTCATCCTGTTTGATACCATGGTAGTAGATTTCTCCACCATAATTCCATGGTACCGTTTTATCTGATTTGTATGGGGCTGGCACGTGCATTGTAATCTTAAGTGGAGTAGTCTTCGAAGCAGATGTAATCCTAACGGATCTTTTAGGGACCCTGGAAGGATTGACGTAGATGGTTATTATAGAAACTTCTTTAACTGGAATAGGTGAAACAAGAGCTTTCTCAAACAAAATTTCTTGGTTATCAATCAGTTGTTGGATACCTTTTTTCAACAGCGGGCAGTCAAATGATGAAGATAGGCAAATATGGCAGTCTTTGTCACAACCTGGGAATATACCAGCTTTCAACAGATTCAACTTTATGATCAAGAGCGGAGTCAACAATTCATCCACGGTGGCAACAAATAAATCCTCCTCAACAGCATTGGCATTGTGACTATGCCTAGGCATTGGGGCGGAAATAACATTTGGCTTTTCCGGCGCTTCAAACTCAACTTCCTTTGCGTCTATCAGGTCTTGAATTTTGTTCTTCAGAGCCCAACAGTTGTTGGTGTCGTGCCCTGAACTTTCAGAATGGTATGTGCACCTGGCATTCAGATGGTAATGGGGAGATGCATTATTAGGATTCTTAGGGGCCTCTTTTAACATGGCCAGATTCAACTTTAGAAGATGTGGTAGGACCTGAGTTGGAGTCATGTTTATCTTGGTGAATTATCGTACTGGCCTTTCCACCCTTGGATGATTATTTCTTGGATGGTTATTTCTTGGCTGGTCTGATGCAGGCTTTTGAATCATAACGGCCCCCACCGTTGATCGGTGTTCCGTTCTTCCTTGATTTTTATGTGAATGGACAACAGACACTTCCTTCTTCCTAGTGAAGGGCTTTTTTACAGCTGCAGAGGTAGACGCGTCTTTCTAAATTTTCCCACTTCTTATACCGGCTTCCACCCTCTCTCCAGTTAAAATCAATTCAGTAAACCCCGCAGAGGAGCTCCAAATCAGATGATTAAAGAAAGGGCCTGAAAGATTTCCCAAGAACATGTCCACTAACTCCCTCTCAGATAGAGGGGGTTGCACCCTTCCGGCTAAATCTCTCCACTTTTGGGCGTAGTCTTTGAAGCCCTCATTTGATACCATAGCCATACTCTGGAGTTGAGTACGGGTTGGCGCCAAATCAGCATTGTACTAATACTGTTTATAGAAATCTGCTGCCAGGTCTTCCCATTTATGGACATCGGCCCTTTCCAACTGGTAGAACCAATCAAGTTGTGTTCCTGATAAATTGTCCTGAAAAAAGTGGACCCACAAGTCTTTATCAACAGAATGCGGCTGAATCTTCCTGACATAAGATCGAAGGTGTATTTTGGGACAAGACACCCCATCATACTTGGAAAATAATGGCACTTTAAACATTGGCGGGAATACAATTCCCGACACTAGCCCTAACTCCTCAAAATCCAGACTTGATACTCTCTGTACTTCCATAGCAGCTAGTCGCTCTTCCAGGTGTTTGTACTTGTCATCTGTCGGAGGTTATTGTTGTTCAGAATAGTCCTCTTATTCCTCTTCTTCTGCTTCAGAATCTGATGGTACTTCCGTCTCTTTTCCTTTTCTTTCCCCTTCATCAGAGGTTGTTGGAAATTCTAAGGTCCTTCTGGCTTGTCCCTGAAACCTTCTGCCCATGATAACCACACCAGCTATCTTCTTCTTCTTTTTCTCTTTCTATTTCTCTAGCAGAGTCTTTAGCTCCTCCTGCCCCTTGGCTAAGGTCAAGAGTAACTGTTGAAATTGTGTATTTTGAGCTTGAAGGTCTTTAACCGTCTATTCAAGATCCATCTTCTGAAATAAACAGTAGAGGGATGAGTAAACTTGTTGCAAAGACCTGTTTATGCTCATGATGAATGATATGTATTCATGCAATGTTTTCAAGGATTTGAAAATTCAAATTTGTGTCAAACAAAAAGGAACACACGTTATATTAATAAAATAGAATTTGAGTACATCAATGCCCCTAGGGCAAAATAATACAAAATCCTAAGATAAAAAGACATTGCGCATCCTCTTTGGTGCAATGTAGGCGTTGAGAGTCAGCTCTTCATGAAGTAACCGAGTGAGTTCCAAAACCTTCTTCTCGCTTGCGTAGAATTGGGCTTCGAAAGTATCGCGTTCTCCCTTGAGCTGTATCCAACTCCTTTGTAGGTATTCGAGTGATGTAGGCATGTCAGGATGTAGGATGGTGTATGGAACCTCTCCTTCCTTAACAGGCTCTATAATCAATGGGAGAATGGAGGGGTAAGGCATTATAAGACTTTGAGCACGGGTTCGTATCCACTTGAGGTAAGGCTCAAGAGGGATGGAATTCTTGTGTCCCAACGTCTTGCTATCTACCTTGTTTGGCATCCTCCAAGCTCGGATGAATCTTTGGCGAAGTCCTTGATTGTCGTTGTCATAGTCGAAAACCAAGCCTTGAATCAGCATATCATGTGGGCCATCCCTTCGGGCATAACCAAACTGTCTTAGAGCCAAGCATGGGTTGTAGGTGATTCCTCCCCTAATGCCAAGTACAGGGACATTAGGGAGTTCTCCACAATGTTCGACAATGATAACATTCTCTTTGGATTAAGAACACTAATGAATATCTGAATGTTTAAGTGTCATCAACCTTTGTGACCACCTCAAACCCTGCTCATTCTTCAAGACTGATTGGGGAAGATGAGAAATAAACCATCTTTCCAGGAGAGGAGTGAAACACATAAGAACACCTCTTTTCCTCATTGTACGAGTGTGAAAAGTGTAAGATATCTCCAAGCAAAGTAGGCATCGGATTGCATGACATGAAGATTTTGACAGCACTCACATCTATGAGTTGGTCAGGATTAGGGAACAAGACCATCCCATATAGGAGAAGAGCTACAATCTCCTCAAAAGCTTGCAAGTCCAAGGAGTTCCAACAGTTTTGGGCCTTCTCAAACAAGAACTTTTCCAAAAAGCCTTTGACACCACTGCTAGTTTCCCAATGGGTTGTGACATCAGATGAGTGCAAGTGCAAGGCTTGAGCAATCTCTTTTGGATTTGGATCTATTTTCGTACCATTGAAGGGTTGTTGATTGAGAATAGGAATTCTCAAGAGTTGAGAGAATTCTTCCAAAGTGGGCACAAGCTGGTAGTCAGGAAATGTGAAGCAGTGATGCAAAGGGTCAAAGAACTGGAAGAGAACTTTCATCATGTCTTCCTCTGTGTTGGAAGTGACCAAGTTGAGTAGACGACCATGCCTCTCGGTGAATGGAGAGTTCTCAGGAATCCTTGAAGCTAGCTCCTTGAGTTGTGGAGGAATTCTTACAAGGTTGACTTGGATAGTTTTCCTGCGAAGTGAATCCATAACCTACAAAACAAGAACAAAGATGAATTTCCAAAATCCTTGAAATGGTTAGTGGATGCATATGATGCTCATGATGTCCATGATGTTATGCACAAGTATATATGTACAAGCAAATCACACAAGATCCTAGTTTAGGCTTGCATGGGGTTTCATAGGTAAATACCCTCTTGAAGTTTAGTTGGCTCAACCTGTCCTAATTAATAGTAATCGGGTTCTAAGGAGCTCAATATCACTGGATTGTTTCCTTGTTCATTGTTTCAGTTTAAGCCTCTTTACTGGAGACCGAAATATTCCAAGAAACCAACCCTCAATGAGTGTAGTATCGAGTATCTACCAACTTTGGACTGCACCAAAGTCGGTCATCTCACTACATCCTAAAAGACCAAGTTGGTCAAGTAAAGGTTCTAGAAGTTCGTTAGTGTTTCATGACATCACTCAGCGTCCCCGTATTCTCTTTGATTGACTCAAAGGCTACCGGTACCCACAAATTTGTTACACTAACATAGCTATTGCTTAGACCGTGTCGGTATACCCCGTACAGTTTCCACAATGTATTGCTATGTACCTATAATGTTTCCCAAATCCGGGTGGAGGATTCAAACCCAAACAATAGAACCAAAATGTAAAGCAAACAAGTCAATACAAGGTAAGCAAATAAAGGTGATCTAAACCCTAAGGTAACCCCACTTTTATAATTTTCCCCAGCAGAGTCGCCAGTTCTGTGATACGGTGGGAGAATTGACTTGAGGTTTTGCGTTTTGTCGCAAATGTCGCGGTTAGCAAGAGTCACCACCGACTTTTATTTTATCCAAAAGGAAAGGTAAAAAAGCACAGGAAAGACCTTTGAGATGTTTTCTTGAGTTCGGGGGGTAGATTATGAAAAGAGAAGGTGCTAGCACCCTTTTCATCCATGGTTTTCCATGGGCTCTTAGTTACTTGCTTAGATCACTTGCTTTGCTTTGCTTTGTTTGAAATGGTGTTTGGTGTGGTTTTGAAAGTATTTTTAAAATAGGCCATTCGTTTAGGAAATCTTTGTAATGATTCTCGTTCATAAGAATGTATACAAAGATGTTTGTCTTTTGAAAAATGTTTCAATGTTTTGTAAGATGTTTGGAAATGTGTGTGTGTTTGTTTTTGAAAATAGCAAGGATTGTTTGAAAAGGGAGCAAGTAACTTAGAAGATATCTACCTACTCAAATGTATTTCTTATGCATTTTTATTCCTTTGACATTGTTGACTTACTATTGATTTGGTAAGCGACCCTATCTTTTGATGTAAACGGGACGGGCGTGGGTCATCGTATGACCATGATAGCAATGTTGCCAAGTATCTTAGCATTTTGAGGGACCAAGATCATTTTGTTTTAGGCAACCTTTGAATAGCGTCATCGAGGGACTATGATCTTATACATGTTTTGTTTTGTTTTGCCAAGATACTTTGCATGCGTAACATGGCCATTTTATTTTAGGCAACCAAGTGGGAGAAACCCTAGGGGTGCTTGTGTGCAAAGTGTGTCATTTTTCATGCTTTTGTCTTGCATTTAGGTTTTTTATTTGTTTGGTTTTTGTTCTTGTCATGCAAACCCTAATTTACTAAACATGGTATATGAAAGCAATAAATTGCGTAAAATAAACTAAGCTATTACAACAATTATTATGGGATGGGGGATACAAGTTTTGAATGGGGATTTTGCACAAATATAAACCTAAATATATTATTACAACCCAATCGAATATTGTGCGAATTAAATAAATATACAAATATTTAAAATGCAATGCAATGTATTTATGTAAAAAAATGTTTTGGTATTTGTTTTTTGTATGAGAAAATAATTTGAATTAAACCCTAAAAAAATAAGGAAAAAATAAATAATATTATTTTTTTGGAAAGGGGGTGAAACCCTAATTTTTAATTAAAAGAAAATAATGCTTCCTATTACTATTTTGCACATTTTTTATATAAGAAAATAATAAATAATATTATGTTTAAATATTAAAAATTAAGTATGTATAAAAATGATTATTTATGATTATAAATAGTATAATAAAAATATCAAGTATTTTTAAATATGTTTACAAGTTATTTAAGAAAATAAAATCTATTTATCATAATAAACTAATTTTTATGCAAAAAATAATAAAAAAAATAAAATAAACTTGCAAAAAATAAAGAAATTATTTTTAGGATTTTTTATTGTTCAGAAAAAAATAATCAAAAGTAATAAATATAAAAATATGAACAAAATATGAAAAATATAACAAATCAGCCATGGGGTGCAAATAGTAGGTTGGGAGGTGCAAATATCAGAAACAAAAAGGCCCAAAGGGCCAAAAAGCCCAGGACACGCTTCATCCCTATCCTTGGTCATCCCTGCGCGCGCGTCCATAGTTCAAACCTGTAACTCTCATATGCTTGCACAAAAACAAAAACTCATAACATTAAACATGTGGCATTTGAGCTCACGATTCCAACCATATAAATTATGTGACCTAACTCTAAAAGATCAGAGAGAATTTTGGGAGCCCTAATTCGTGACCTAACTTTTTCAGCATTTTCAATCTTCAAATTCTCTCAGCATAGTTAATAAAAATGAAAAGTATACATATGTACAACTTTGTTATGATAAGGACTACATTTTTTCTTCACAAATCGTGGCTTGAGGATGCCTATTCAGAGAGATAGAGTTTAAGAAATATACCTCCTTCAGCTGGATTTGAGTAGAGCAATGCAGGGACTTTAATGGAGGCCTGAGGATTGTTTGAGCTTCCTTGAACTTCCCGGAAGCTATTCCAATGCTTACTTTGCTTTGAGGATAGCTGGAAATCTCTACACAAGTCAAGCTGCAAGCTTCAAGGTTGAAAATGGAAAAGGCTGGAACAGGGGTTACAGAACCAGGGTGATGGCTTGGATTACTTTGATATGATGTGTATGAGGTGTTTCAAGTGTTAGAACACAAAACGCACGAGCCAAAAATTAGTTGGCAGTGATTTTGCAAAAATGCTGTGTTTGGACAGAATTTTAGTGTTTCTGAGTTTTGGAGAGTTTCAAGTGTCAAGCAATCGTGTTCTGGTTTGTAATAACTTTGTAAATATGTATAGAAAGGATCCAAAGTCAGCCCCTACTAGTTGTACAAGTTTTGGACCTTTTGGCAACTTGTCTTGCATTTGAAGTAAAGTGACAAGACCAATGCTACATGATTGTACTTGCTAGCTTGAGAGCTGAAATGAAATTGTACAACTTGCTTGAGACCTGTGTTAATTGCTTGCACCAAAGGGACAGGTCCAAGGCTCAATATTGACAATGTTGCAAAAGTTTCCCTTTATTAAAATGGCATTGTAGCCTTTTGGCCAAAAATGGAAAAACACTTTGTACAAAGCTTCAAAAGCAAAGATAAAGCCTTTAACTTCTGATTTTGCATTTAATTATGGAGTGTAAAGTGATCTTAGGACCTGTAAAGCAAGATACAAACAACATGGATTGGATTTGCAACTTGATGCTATGTGAAAAATGGCTTGAACAAAAGTGAGAAAATGCCAACTTCCCTTCTTCGATTCTCCCTAACCAAAAATGATCTTGGAGAGTTCTTGGACATTTTGGAAAGCTTGCAATGTGCTCTGTAATCCATCTTTGAAATGCAATTTGAGATACCTCTTGGAACTAAGTGAAAAATGTCCATGAAGTTGGGTTCAAAACCTGCCTAAATTAGGGCAAAATTTCACTAAGTTAAAAAGTTCATGGACCTATATTCACAAATTTATAACTTGAGATCCAAGCATATTTTTGGAAACATTTGTGAAGAAAAGTTGTAGATTTCATAGAGGACTACAACTTTCATGTTGGGAACTTTTCTTGAATCAAAATGCATCATGGTGAAAAAGTGGTGAAAAGTTGGGAAAAAATAAGAAAAGTTTCACACTTAGAAAAATTCTAAGTTATTAAAATTTTCAAATTCAAAACCCTAATTTCCAAAATTGGTTTTCTTGGTGAACAAGTTTCATATTTTGACATATCTTGATGAATTATGACCCTTGGTACTTGATTTTGACCAAAAAGTCAAAGTTTGACTTTTCAGTGTACAATTGACTTTTGATCAGTTGACTGCAAAATTCATCTGTCAATCCAATGAACTTGAGATATTTTGAACCATGTAATTTGGTAAAGATGATGCCATTGAACCCTTGAAATCATGTTTGAACTCAATTGGTCATTGGCTAGGTTAAAAATCAGAAATTGCCCTTTCTCAGTCAAAACCCTAATTTTGACCATTTTGCCCTTTTAATGATTTGATCAAATTTCTTAAGGAGTTGTGATCCAAACTTGATCAAATGGTACATATGGTTCTAGAATGTTTATGTGGATCAAAAATTATGAAGTTTTACTGTAAATTATCCATGGTTGACTTTTTCCCCAATACAGCTGATTTTTAGGTCAACTGTCCAATTGATTGATCAAAAATGTGGTTCAAGGCTTGAAACTTAACATGAGCAATCTTAGGGGTCCAAAATGGTGTATGAAAGTCACATGGAGCATTGATGGTCCAAAAATCCTTTTGCAAACTCAAACCCTAATTTTAGGCTATCAGTGCAAGATGAGGTGTCTTGAGCTGACCAAACCCTAATCTTGTCTTGAGTCCAAGAAGTCTTGTGAGAAAAGTCTTGATAAATGAGAGGGAAAATTTTGGGGTACAACAGCTGCGCCTGTTCAATCTTATTGAACCTGAAGAGTTAGATTGGCGAGTTTTGTTGTTCGTGACTCGAAGGTAAAAGATGATTGGACACTAGAGTGCCCATAAATTTGCACTCGACAAAGTGTAGTTGAGGGAATGGGCTTAAAGATGCCATTTTGAGAGGTGATAGAATCTTCTTGGATATGGGCTTGTAGATGCCATCCAAGAATGTTTGTTGAATTGTAAGTTGTAAGTCAAAAGAATAAGTATCAGAATGGTATCCGTATCTGGAACGTATTTGAACTATATCTGGAGACTGAATATGTATGAGCAATGGAATATCGTCCGTGTATGGAGCGTTTCTGAGCTGTATCTGTACTTGAATCTGAATGAGTAATGAAATAGCGTCCGTGTCTGGAGCGTCTCTGAGTTGTATCTGTACTTGAATCTGAATGAGTAACAGAATGACTTCTGTGTCTGGAGTGTATCTGTACTGTATCTTTGAAGTTGAGGTCTGAATAAGTGACAGAATGGAATCCGTATTTGGAGCGTATCTGCACTGTATCTTGAACTAGAATCTGAATGGGCGACAGAATGGCTTCCGGGTCTGGAGCATATTTGAGCTGTATCTGAAGTCTGAATCTGAATGAGTATCAGGATGGAATCCGTATCTGGAGCGTATCTGTATTGTATCATAAACTTTGGAATTTGAATGAATATCAGAATGGCATCCCTGTCTGGGGCGTATCTGAACTTGAAATCTGAATAAGTGACAGAATGGAAACCATTTCTGGAGCGTATCTGGATTGTAAGAATCTGAATAAGTGACAGAATGGCAACAATGTCTGGAGCGTATCTGGACTGTATCTTGAAAGATGAATCTTGAATGAGTAACAAAATGACTTCTATGTCTGGAGTGTATATGTATTGTATCTTGATGTTGAGATCTGATTGAGTATCAGGATGGCATCCTTGTCTAGAGCGTATCTGAATTGTATCTGAAATCTTTGAACATTGTTAATAGTAGTTGTTAATCTTATCCTGAAAAAGGTAAAATGTTAGCTGAAACACAAAGTCATGTTGCATGAAATGTATGATGCAATAAATGTGCTTTATCAATGTTTATGATATATGGATGTAATGTATGCGCATGTAAGTTGATTTGTTGTATTGTTGAGGAAAATAAAACGTTATACACACAAAAAGAATTTCATTGTTCGAATAGGAAAGAACTCTAGAGTTTGTATTTTGTCTACCCTATCAAATACTTAAATATACTACCCAGTTGCACTTAACCTTAACTACTCGTTAATATCATCATGAATCGCTTATACATAGGCCATCTATAACACAGAGTGAGATATCAACTATGTCGCTCCATGTCGATGATCTCTCAGCATAACATAAAACAACACGGAGGCATTAAGATTCGATACCTAAGTGATTAATAAGCCTAAATCTATCTCTAGAATCTAAGCCTAATAGATATTCATCCTAAGTCTAGATTCAATCCGTCCATCTCTGCAACGACTCAAACCCAAACACCTAGCAAGTTAAAAAAGGATAAAAATCAATAAAGATTTGTAAAGAAAGTTTCATACAACACCATGAGCAATAAATATACATATAATCAAGGTAAAGTTACATAAAAAATCCAACAAATAATGGTTACAAAGAGAGGAATAGAAGAAGAAACCAAATTTCTTGTGGTGTCAAACACGATCCATCAAGCTCGCGACCCCAGCTCATCCATTTGCAAGCCACAAATGGTTTTGTCTAAGCTCTAAATATCAAAAATGAAGGTGATGGAATTTGAGAACAAATACCCAAAAAACCATACACCCAAAATGAAACAGAATGAAAGTATAAAGAAAATGTGTTCCACGAAAATCACTTGGCGACATAAAAGCGTCGCTCGATGACGGTTCTTATACACTTGGCTCAAGTTTTGCCACGTCCTTAGCAGGTCAAAAATATCCTCCATTTCCCGGCGACAAAAAGCTTCACCCGAAGATACCTTTATTCCTCACCCGAAGATGCAACAGCGAAGTAAGGCAACATCAAAAATGGCTCTTCTCACCCACTGTCGCCCGGCGACAGAAATTTCTCCCAGCGACACAAGACAGTTCAGCAAGTTTTGTTGCTTTGACTGCATAACTTGGAATGGATTTATCTTTCGCCTTATTCTTCATTTCTCCAACAATGTTTAAATACCTACAAAATAAATACAAAACTATCAAACGACACACTTTATAAATGAAAATGCATTATACACAAACTAAACGTATTTATACATAAAGTTGGGTTATTCAACTGATATTAACAACCAAGAGTCGATAAATGCAACAAAAATTATATACAAAAATAACTATAATTTGCACTTATCAACAACTCATACGGAGTCTTTTCTAGAATAGGTCTAATTGAAATTTTATTATGAATATAACACGTTGTGTTTACAGCTTCTGCCCAAAAGTGCTTGGCAACATTTGTTTCATTGGTCATGGTTCTGGCCATTTCTTGTAAAGTCATATTCTTCCTTTCTACAACTCTATTTTGTTATGGAGTTCTAGGACGGGAGAAATCATGAGATATGCCATTTGAGTCAAATAGTTCTTCAAAAATTTTATTTTAAAATTCTCTTCCATGATCACTTCTGACTTTAACAATTTTAGAATTAAATTCATTTGGCACTTGTGAATAAAAACTAATGAACACAGAATGAGACTCATCCTTGTGCCTTAGGAATTTTATCCATGTCCAACGACTATAATTGTCTATGATAACAAGTCCATACTTCTTACCATTGATTGATGTTGTCTTAACAAGACCAAACAAGTCAATATGTAGAAGCACCAAAGGTCTAGAGGTAGAAACAACATTTTTAGTTTTAAAAGAAATTTTAGAAAAGACGCCTTTCTGACATGCTTCACAAAGAGCGTCTGAAGTAAACTTCAGCTTACATAGGCATCTAACTTACTCAAGTTTATTTAGCTGAGATATCCTTCTTAAGCTAATGTGACCCAAGCATCTATGCCACACCCACTTCTCATTGTTAACTGACATTAAGCATTTTACATCTTGGTTTTTAAGATCGGACATTTTTATTTTGTAAATGTTGTTTTTCCTTTTTCTAGTAAAGAGAACCGTACTATCTTTCTGATTAACAACCTTACAAGACTTCTGATTAAAAATAATGCCATAATCATTATCACTTAATTTACTTATTGATAGTAGATTATACATTAGACCTTCAACATAGAGTACATTAGAAACAGAAGGAAGAGTTCCCATTACTGATAGTTCTAGAACCTTTTATTTTTCCTTTCTGATCTCCTTCAAACCCTACGTAACCAGCATCTTTAAGTTACAGGCTTTGGAACATATGCTTGATTCTCGTCATGTGTTTCGAGCATCCAGAGTCAAGGTACCATGACTGGTTTCTTATCTTTGTTGTGTACCATATCTACAATATACACTATTATCTTTTGGTACCCAGAATCTTTTGGGTCCTCTAGAATTAGTTTTCCCATATTATTTAACAACTTTAGATTTTTGTGCATTGCTAACTATTTGTGTTTGTGCAGGTGGATACAGATAGGAAAATGGAGAAAAAGGTTTTTCGTAAGGTGAATATTTATCCTCATAGATCATAGAATCCATTATGCTTTTACACATGTTATTATCTAAAATTCTTTGAAAAGATTTATCATGTTTGAATAAAATAGTATCAGAGAGCGGTGGAGCTTTTGAAAGAGTTTCTTCTAATTATAAGCATTTTTTACTTTGAAAAACATTTACCCTTTCTAAGATAAAATGATCATCTATCTGTTTAGAAAATTCTTCTTTCAACTTCTCATATTTTTTAACTTTATATTCATGAAATTTTTCAAGATTCCTGAATTTTTGTTTAAGCTTCTGATATCTACTTAAATAGCTCGATAAAACTTATTCAAGATTAACACGAGAGATGTTACAAAATACCTCTTCTGAGTTATACTCAGTTTCTGGTGCACTTCCTTCTGACATGATATTTGTGAATGCTACATTGGCATGCTCCTCGTCAGAGTCAGAATCTGATGCTTCATAATCATCCCATGTTGCCATAAGACCTTTCTCTTTACCCTTGAATTTGTCTTTCTTGAAACTTTAATTTCTGAAGCTCTCTCCCTTCAGCTTTGGACAACCTTTTCTGTAATGTCCTGGTTCATTACATTCATAGCATGTAACTTCTTTGTTACCCTAGAATATGAGTATGAGCGATCTCTTCTAGGTATTCTGAAGTTGTTTTGTCTTTTCTAGAGTTGCTTGACTCTTCTGGTAATGAGTGACAATTCTTCTTCATCATCTGATGCATTTTTATCAGAGTCTTCTTCTTCTTCAAATTTGAGAGCCTTGTATTTATGTGACTTACTCTTTTTTGTTCTTGATCTTAGAGCAATGGGTTTAACTATTTTTCTGAGGTTCATCTTCTTCTAACTCAATTTTGTGACTCTTGAGAAAACTAACTAACTCTTCAAGACTAATGTTGTTCAGATCTTTGGAGAGCTTTAGTGCAGTTACCATTGGTCTCAATTTCTTTGGAAGACTTCTGACAATCTTCTTGGCATGATCTGTTGCCGTATAGCTTTTGTCCACAACCTTGAGTGCGACTACTAAAGTTTGAAATCTTGAGAACATAATCTCAATAGTTTCATCTTCTTCCATTTTGAAAGCTTCATATTTATGGACTAAATCTAACGCTTTAGTTTCCTTTACTTGAGCATTGCTTCATGTGTCATTCTTAAGGAATCAAAAATCCCTTTAGATGATTCTTCGTTGGTGATTTTCTCGTATTCATTATATGAGATAGCACTGAGGAGAACGGTTCTAGCTTTGTGATGATTTTTTATTCAACATTTCTGATCTTCACTCATTCTGCTTTTGGGAATGGGTATACCAATCACAGATATAGGTTCCTCATAACCTTCTATAATCAGATCCCAAAGATGTGCATCATAACCCCGAAAGAAACTCTCTAGTCTTTCTTTCCAGTATTCAAATCTTTCTCCATAAAAAATAGGAGGCTTATAAAAGTAGTTATCTTTTTCCTTTGTGTTTGCACACGCAACCATATGATGTTTTTCTCAACTGGTTCACTCTACACAATTAAGTGTTTGATTTGAAAATCAATGAAGAGTTTGAGCTGCTGATACCAATTAAATGGTGAGAAAAACACAAGAAAGGGGGGTTTGAATTTGGTTTTCTAACAAGGTTTTTCTTTTAAAAGTTATTTCTCTAACTAACTAGAAGGAATAAGACTAAATAAAGAATAAAATGACTCTTTTGGTTTATACAAGTTCACCTTTAACAAGGCAACTCTTGTCCACCCACCAAGGTGATTTTTCCTTCAACGAGGACTTAATCCACTAATCTCAACAAATTACAGATGCATGGGCTACCCGCCGGTGACTAACAACAACTGTCTAAGAGTCCAAAATGACACCTTAGCCCTCTCAAGTCTTCAGACATACAATCTAGTCACTTGAGGCAACAATCAATTCTAGACAGAATTACAATCAACTTTGTTTACAATGTTTGCTTCTAAAAAGCAGATTAACACAATAATGAAGAGCAAAGTCTCTAATACAAATAACGGGCAACAACTTTTTGTATTGGGAACTCTATGATAAACACAAATAATGAGCAATAACTCTTTATATTTAATCCCTAATATCTTAATACAATAATGAGCAACAACCCTCGTGTTCTTAATATTTCTCTGGACGAAAGTTTGTGGATGAAGGTGTGATAATGTTGAGTAGTTCGCCGTGAAGGTGTGAAGAAAAAGCAATAAAATGGGGGTGAATTGGGTTTTCCTTTCTTGAATAACTTTTTCTTCTAAGCATTATTCATTGAACAATGCTTCTGAGTGTTACTTCTAAGTAATGCTTCTAATTAAGTTAAGAAAACATAAACTCTAAAGCATAAGCAAAAGTAAAGAACATGTGATATATCTTGGTTTACTTGAAAAACCCTCAAGCTAGTCCAGTCCACCCTACCAAGGAGATTTTTCCTTGAACTCAATGACTTAATCTACTATAACCAATATGATTACAATCACACAGGAAACCGCTAGTGACTAACATCCAATGACATGTTCAAGGATCCAAACTGAATATAACGTTCATTGACCTAATAGAATCAGATCCCTCATAATCTCCTATCAGGATTTTCTTCCAATGATATCCATCAGTGATCTCACAAGGCTGACCTTCACTCAGTTCCCTTTGAGATAGGACTACCATTGACCTAATAGAATCCACTACCAGGATTTCATAATAACCTTCAGCCACTATCTTCTTGAGCACAAACCTTCACTCAGCCTCTCAAGGTATCATCAAACAACTGTTTGATTTACATTTGTTTAGAATAATATGCTCCTACACAAGCTGGATGTAAATAGAATTTAAGCATACATCATAAGATCCTACTACACACTAAAGATATTACATTGTATTGTAGCTTGATGTGTGGTCTTATTTTCTTCAAGTAGCTTCTTCTTCATAAGCTTCTAGAAGCTTTGTTGATCTTAATGTAGTAAAGATAAGAATTTCTTCATCTTGATTCACCTTAGAACATTCTAGACAGTAGCCCTTGTTCTATTTTCTTCTATGACCACTTTAGAGCACAACATTTGTGTTGCGGGTTTGTAACTGGAGCTTTCATGATCATCTTCATTATCTTCTACGGCTGAGCAAGCTTTGTGCAGTATATTAAATTAAGAACATGGTGAATCAATGATTTCATTGTAATCATCATCAACATGATTGAAGAATCATTTTGATAACAGTTGTTTTTGTTATAGTGATTGATAGCTTTTTGGTTGTGTTCCAATAATGATAGCTTTCACTTTAACATTGAAGACCAACAATATTTTAAACATATGTTTATTTTCTTATATAGCCAATAAAAATAGACCCGTTGGTTGTTTGAAAAAGATTGGTTACAAATATTACTGCTACGTCATTTTCTCTTCCACAATTCAAGCTAGTGGAGAGGTAGTGTAATAAGGCGTTTTCGTATTATGTATTATTGTATCATGTTAACGTTATATTATTTCCTTCTGCACCTCAGAGGCTTCTGCGAGCACGAGTTTAGAAGCGGGAACATAACATAAGATATTCATAACTTCAAGTCTTCAGAGTCTTTAGAACTGCGTCTTTAGAGTCTTCAGCACTTGGTCGTGAGAACCTCTTATAGAGAACCTTGGATTAGAAGAGCTTCAAGTCTTCAGAGTCTTAAGAGTTGCGTCTTTAGAATCTTCGACACTTGGTGTTGAGAACCCGTTGTAGAGATCCTTGGATCAGAAGAGCTTCAAGTCTTCAGAACTTACGTCTTTAGAATCTTTAGCACTTGGTTCTTTAAGAATCCTTTTAAGAACCTTTTTATTAGAAAAACAAGTCTTCAACATCTAGACTTCAGTAGAAAATTTGTCTTCAGATCTTTTAACACTGTATTCTTAAAACAGGTTGTCTTTTTAGAAACTAAGTTTTTAGCATTTGGACTTAAGTAGCAACTTTTGTCTTCAGATCTTCTAACTTTGTTTCTTTTGAACACACTGTCTTTAGAAACTTGAGTCTTTAGAATCTGGACTTAGTAGAACTTTTGTCTTCGGATCTTTTAACTGGTTTCTTTAGAACACGTTGTCTTTAGAGGCATGAGTCTTCAGTATCTGGATGTAAGTAGAAACTTTTGTCTTCAAATATTTTGACTAGTTTCTTTAGACAAACATCAGAGCCTACTTTTCAGAGTCTTCTGGAGTGTCTTGCTACTATTCAACAGAACTTGTGTAGTGCAGAAGCAGAACTAATTCTCTTCTAATGTCTTATCCATGCCATCCATTAAAAGCATAGCCTATTTGTGAAGTACTCAACAATAACAAATATTATAGTATCAAAATTGTTCATACAAACATACTCATTTGTTATCATCAAAACTCAGAGATAATATTGCAGAACCAAATCTTGTTCGTACATGTCGTTCTTCAAATGCTACTGAGGTATCTTTATATAGACTTTGAGAAATAGACCGTTGGTAGTAAAAAATGTCGTTTTCACTTGCCAGCTACAGTAACTGTAGCATTTCATCATGGAAGAAAAATGTAGTACAATATGTAAGAATGTAGTGGAATTTGAAGCGTATTATATGTACTAGATTCTTCGTAGCTAAGTTTCTTTGAACCTTATCTTCTGATGTTTTACTTCTGGCTTGAAGTAGTAAGCTTGTAAGATATCTCTTTCTTATCTTTGTCCATTTTCTCTTTGCTGGATTGGTTCTGATATGATGAATGAGAATGATCCAATAGATGCTTCATTGTTGTAGAGTTAGAGTCTTTCAGATATTTGCACATTGTCTTCAGATATACTAGCAACCGCTAATCTGAGGAACAAATTATGTATGAGTGAAAGGTTTTCTAATCTATATGTCTTGATCTGGTCTTGATTTCTCATAATTATCTTTTCTGAGTTGCATGTTTGATGTATGGTTTCAGAAGCATAAGCTTATTTCAGTACATCTGATTTTGACGTTGAATACTTTCCTTTTTATATCTTGAATTCTGATCTTTGAGTTAAGCTAAAATCAACAACTTATGTCAGCTAGATCTTGGTTTCTGATCTTGAATTATTTCTTTTCTGATCTCTTGAATTTTGATATTTGAATTGAGCTGAAAGCAACAACTTATGTCAGCTACATCTTGGTTTTTGATCTTGAATTCTTTCCTTTCTGATTTCTTGATCTCTTTCTCTAGAAGCGTATGTGATTTCTGATCTGAGAGCGAGGTTTTTCTGAGAACACATTTGATTTCCTTTCTTATGAACATTTAAAATTCCTTATAAATGCTGATGTTTCTTTAGAAACGGTCGCAATAGTTTTTATGGTGAGTGCAATGGTGTTTCTGATTATATCTTTGGAAAGACTATCAAGAATCTTGATATGTGCACTTTCAATGAAACTATTAGAAACTAAAATTATTTTTCATCAAATATATGTGTTGTTATCATCAAAATATAGAGATTTAAACATAAATCTAAATCTTGTTCTAACCACTACTACTTTTTCTTCTTAGATTTGTCCTAGGTTTATTCACATTACTCACTTGTTTTTTTACTTGATCATTAAGCAAAATTACGTAGTCAACACAAAACACAAGTCCTTATTTATTTATTCTATTTTTTATACCTTAGGTTGATACTTGCTAGTTCTAGGTCATTAAATAGAAAATCATGACATACAAAATTTAACAAAAGTGCAATGAATTAAGTAAGGCATCTATATTATGATTGAGAGATTGAGGAAAAGAAGAAATTAAGGGTAGTTACGGCATTTCCGTAATGGGCATTATGGGACATAATCACACCCATAAGTCATCCCCATACTAAAATTCAAAAGCATTACAGTCAACTCGTAATGATGTCGAAAATATACGGGTTCATGTGTTTCATGCAAAATTTCCAACAACTAGTTACAATTTCAACATCAATACTCATTCAAAGCAATCAAACGACACAAGAAAAACATGAGATACAACAATCATATGCATGAAACATAAATTTAAGCAAGAATAACGTCATTCTATGGATCACACCCTAACCCCAAAGGCAAGGAACCTAGATTGTTACCCAAATCAAAACCTATAGAAGCCCCACATTTGCTCTTGCTTCTTATTTCGAGAGAAAGCTTTGATGAAAATATAATTTTAAAAGAATATGGAGATGGATGATGAGAAATCCTTGAGGGAGCTTGCTACTTTCACCTCCTAATTCTTCAAAGACTCAAATCTCTTGACATGCAAGGAAATTCTCAAACTTTGATCAATAGTTTCCTTCCTCTTTTCCTCTCCTTTCTTTAACTTAACGATCATGTCATTCATTAGCTTAAACTCCTAAAATTTAATTAATTTTCTATTAACTTCTTACAAATCTCCATTAGTTTAGGTTTGAAAATGAGGGACATTACACTCCCTCCTCCTTAATTAAAATTTAGCTCTCTAAATTTAGAAATGTCCAAGATTTTGCCTGAAAAAGTGAGGATAGTTTTCTCGCATTTTCGATTCCATCTCCCATGTAGCTTCGCTGGGGTGAGACTCTTTCCACGTCACCTTCACTAGTGGTATCTCCTTATTCCTTAGTGATTTCATTGCATACTCCACAATGCGGCTACGTTGCGGTTGGAAAATGGGGTCTACTGCAACTTTACAACTTTACCTGTGTCTGGAAGGATAGGTTGAAAAGGATACAATACAAACTTCCAGATCTAATATACTTGCAATACATCATGTAATCCAGATAGAGAAGGAGACAATGCCAATTGATAGGCCATTTGACCTATCGGACTTATGATCCAATAAGGGCCAATGAATCTCAGATTCAACTTCTTTGTCTTGAACAACCCTTTTAGCCCTAGCTTAGGAGTATCCTTGAATAACACACAATCTCCATCACTAAACTACAAAGGTCTTCTACATTAATTTGTATAACTCTTCTATTGATCTTGAAATCTTTTATTGAATGACCCTTATCTTTCCATTGTATCTTGGATTATCTCCGGTCCTAAAATTCTTCTGTCTCGAACTTCCTCCTAACACAAAGGCGTCATACACTTTCTTAGATACATGTTCGCAACATGTTTTACACTATCTGAATGGTTTTCTTAGTCTGTCCATCATATTGAGGATGATTAGAGGTGTTAGGACTTAACTTAGTCCCCATTTCATGGTGAAAATCTTTCCAAAACCTTGAAGCAAACTTCGGATCATGGTCGAATATGATACTAGTCAGTGCAACATACAATTATAATATATATATATATATATATATATATATATATATATATATATATATATATATATATATATATATATATATATATATATATATATATATATATATATATATATATATATATATATATATATATAATAAAGAGTCTTGCTAACTGAATAACCTAGTAAGTAGTCTTGACAGGTAGAAAATGAGACGACTTGGTTAATCTTTTCACTATTACTTAAATCAAATCATGGATGTCATGCATACTGGGTAACTCTAATATGAAGTCCATAAAGATGCTCTCCCACTTCCACTTAGGTATTTACAAAGGTTGCAACATACCACCCGGCCTTAGATGATAAATTTTAACTTGCTGACACACTACACACCTAGCCACAAACTCTGCCATGTCCTTCATCCCAGGCTACCAGAATTTATTCTTCAAATCCTGGTACATCTTAGAAGAATTGGGTTGAAATGTAAAATCAATCTTGTGAGCTCCTTTTAGAATTCCTCTCTTCAATTCTGACTCATCTAGTATGTATACTCTTTGGTTAAATAAAAGAACATAGTCCACTGATTGAGTGAAACCTGGATTAACCCTAAATTGCAAGCACTCATCTGATAATTAGGCTTGCCTTATCCTTTCTCTCTTATCTCATCTGATACTTAGTTGGCTAATTATAACTCTCGTCCGAGTCCATGTGAAATGTTGGTCAAGATCTCATAATTTGTTTAGTTGGTTATGCTCTAACATCATCAATTTGGATACGTGCATTTCCTTTATGCTTCATGCATCTGCTACTTTGTTGGCCTTTTGACACTGTCGCAAGCGCACGACTTTGTCAGAGTAGTAAAAAGTTATCGAATCCACAAGGACCAATGGTTAAGTACCGATTTCTACTATATCATTGTAAAGCTAGAGCGATCAAATGGTTTGAGAGAAACAACCTTAAGTGAAAAAACACTTAAGTGGAAACAACTTATTTCCAAAAGAACTTTTTGAAAACAGCTTAATTATAAATAAGTTAATAATTAATAAAAATAAACAGGATTTAGGGTCATAATCCCTTACTCTAATATATCTATGTGGTCAAACTTATCATACTAGAAGGATTTCGACGCAAATTATAGGAAAATAGATTTTACAGATAACACCTGCTTTCGCCAGCGTGTTATCTTGATTTCGATAAATAATTTGTCAACTTTCGCTTGTTCTTTTCATTTATCAAAATCTAGTTGTTATTGTGCAGTCTATTATAATGAGACTTTTCTCAATCTCTTTCGAGTACCTTCGTATCATCATATTTGATTGTTTAAAAATCTGCTTTCGGGCATCAATACAAGTCCCTTCGGAACATTATCGATGTCTAGGAACCTTTTTACTTTTGTAGCAAGGTGAGATAAAAAATCTTACTTTTTAAAATAATTCTATGCTACATCCTTGTATCACAATAGAAAAACCATATAGATAGTCATGAGTTAGGTCTCATGACCCTTAACCCCTAAATTACTACTCACTCACAGTGAGGAACAAAATAAACAAATTAATTCTTTAATTTATAAATATTATATAGATTGAAATTGTAAAAAAAAAAAAAAAGACAATATAATAAAACCTCAATAAAACTTGGAATTAAAAAATAAGGATCACTTGCTCCAAGGAGACTTTTACAGAGAATTTCAAAAATTCCAGCCAAAATACAATTGTATGATAAAAACTTTGATGTCGTTCTTACATTGTTATATTCCTTAAATAGAAAATAGTCCTAAATAAAAAGATATGGAACACTAAGTGCAAATCAAAACAAATCTTTAAATGCCAGAACTCCCAAAATAGAACAATTGAGCCGAGACAGGAAAGAAAATATTGAAGTTTCGTACTCCTGTTACGGGTCATAACATGCGTTACGGGTGCCCGTAACAGGCCCTCAGATTTTGTACTTGGACAGTGAAACAAAAGGCCATTAGTGTGGGCTAAATTACGAGTCATAACATGCGTTACGGGAACCCGTAATAGAGCTCTGATTTTAGTACTGGAGATTCCTGGCTTCCGCACTTTTCTCCATCTTTCATCCGATTTTATCTCCTTTCCTTCCGGTAAGCTCATAGGGGTCTGAAAATGACAAAACCATAATACCAAAGAATAAAATATGGAAAAAGAGAAAAACATAAACAAAATGCGACGGAAATGCAACTAAAAACACACTTATAAAGCAATATAAAACACACTTATCACCTTTCTAGGATAGTATTTCAACGTGTACTCATAATTCTTTATAAACTCCATCTATCTTTACTAACGCATATTCAGCTCTTTCTGGTCAAATAAATACTTTATAATTTTTCAATTACTAAACATCTCAAAATGAACTCCATAATGGTAGCGCCTCCACACCATGAGTGCAAATACAATCGAGTTAGATCCAAATCCTGTGTTGGGTAATTCCCTTCACGCTTCTAATATACCATATCTTGGTGTTAATTAATGGAACTGGATAGTCCAATAAAATACTAAAGTACATGGAATGAGATACTAATCTTAGCGAGTTTACAATCTAAACTACTAAGTCTCCCTCTACCCTTCCACTCGGGACAAGGTTTGTTTGTAACGTCTGTTGGTGTATCTCACATGTATCCTACATGAAAGAGTATTGATTAAATATCTCATGGTCATCTCACCGGGCCATCTACTTAGCCTTACATGTTGATCCAAATAATAAAATATACTTATATCATCACATTCCACCAACAGGTTATAGGGTAGTCACTCACTAAGCTAATAGAGATGTAGTGATTTTACGTAAACCCCAACTCAGGTATTTACGTATTGGAACTCACTAAGACTCTATCAAAGACAAATTAAAACTCCACAATTGTATAACTACTATAATACTCACACGATAACAACCACTCAGGGTCCTCCCATAAGCATAACATCAAGATCTGGTCCATCCTACTGCCATCATGCAGGAGCTAAACCATGCATGGTCCCCTACATCAGAAAATATGTTAGGAGTGTAATATTCTACTGCAGCTCATAGGTCATGGAATGCACATATAGTTCTCAACTGTCAAGTATGGCGTGTGAATCATTGATGGTACTACTTTATCTCATGAGGACTCCAGTCTATGTTTCATAACCATATAATTAGAATTATATGTCGAGACTTGGATCATGACAAATCCCACACATGACTAAAGGGATGACTCATGTATCATGTGTTAATAAAGATTAAATTGATGCAATATATGTAGAGTACTACACAAATTAGGGTCCAACTATGAGGCCGTGTAAATAAGTAAACCACCTAATTTCATACAACGATTATCCACCCATATTCGATAGACACGAGAACCAGATAACTGGACAGGTGTCCTTGAGTTCATCACCTAGTGAGTCATTCCAGTTCCACTCCTTATGAATATACTAAAACATAAGAGAGTAACTTGTCTAGGATTCCCTTATAGTTGATGTAATAAATCTAGGTTTTCCCCGCGACATTCTATACGGTTCAATAGAAATTGGTCTTGTCCCGAGGACCAAGTCCATGAAGCATTACACTTCTCTCCTAGGAGGATAGAAATGACTTCTTGAGGAATACACATATGGAGTTTATCTCATGAATGGGATGGAAGAGATTTCTTATCTTCCAAATGCTTCAATGGTAAAAACAATGAAAAAATATAATTTTACTCAATGGGACAATGGATCATACTTATGGTACCCTCTTAAAGTGCGAGAATCACTTCATATGAGGTTGTTGCCTTTTCCGGTATGACAATGATCTTCCTCTTTACAATCAACGACTACTGAATTTATAGAACTTCCAAACCATCCCTAACACAACATGTATCATCTTAAAAGGAAACCAAATGAAGTTAAACAAAAATGTATGGTCATTCAGAGCCATCGAACAATTTCCACATACTCAACTTATCTCTACAATGCTATTCATATTTATGGTAACTACCATCGAGGAAAGTAATATAATTTCTTCCAAAACAAGTCTCTTACACATTTAGTTGATATAAGGAGGTGTGGTGCTCCACAATCAAAGAGAACGAAAAAGTAATTAATCAAACGTGTAATATGTACAAGCTATAAGGTCTCGGATTCCATTGGCATTCCTTGAATTCATCCTGTAGACTTGGCCTGCTCTGTCGGGTCCTCTTTGTTGTCTCTTTTGGCCCTTCATCTTAAGACAATTTTTTATAATATGAACATGTTCCTGGCAATGAAAGCATCTCACTATCTTTTAGCTACATAACATTGTTGTAATAACGCTGCATAAGTATCATACCTCTGATGTTCTATGATGTGCCCAATTTCTCCCCATAGTCCAAACTTGAACTGATTAATTTTCCATTTTCACGTGGAGCATACAAGGCTTGACTTGAACTACCATATCCTTGAACTTCTCTGCAAATTCTACCACTGACATGGTTCTCTGTCAACGCTATTGAAACTCTAACTCCTTTTGGGCTCGCAAACTATTCGGGAAATACTTATCCAATAATATTTCCTTGAAATGTTTCTAATACTGATGGAAGTTGAGATGTCATATAGGTTGATGCGCTAGTATCATCTGGTTGTTGGTCCTCTCAACATGTGAGTGGCGAAGGTCACCTTTTCTTCTTCACTACAATAGTGCATAAATGACATAAGTACATGAAAAATACATAGTCCACAACAATGTGTACACAAATATAACATGACTGGAAACAAAATACTAAGATCAACTACACAACGGTTCCAAAATATAAAAAAAAAAAGTATTTAAGATCCTCAAGCCACATTGCTCTTTCCTTTTCCTAAAACATGTTCATCTGAAAATATTTAACAATAGGGGGGAGAAAATAATATCTCAGTGAAGCCCTACTAAAACCATAAGTCCTCTCGGTATCAAGGTCCCCTAGAATCTCCTATGTTCTACAATGTTCTAGCTCTCGTGTGACATAAAATGAAGCAAATAGTATTGAAGCATATTCACCGTCACACAATGTATGAATGTCGATAAACTCACTTTATCACATGAAACCTAGTTTTACGGCCTTTATGACTTCTTGCTAATCCTTTAAACTAAGGTTGGTTTTATGGTGCGACCTACAACCTTTTGGAAGATTAACCACCTGATTACTAGTTACATTCCGATATATGCAAGGAGTCTTGACATTCATCACATGTATAATACTTGATTGCTTTTGAAATCAACATCCACATATACTCACTATCTTGGAATACATCTAAGTATCCAAGATCTCACTACTACCTTTTTCTTAGGTTTCCCTGGGTTTATTCACATTACTCACTTTTTTTTTACTTAATCATTAAGCAACATCACATTGTCAACATAAGTTCTTATTTATTTATTCTATTTCATACCGTAGGTGGATACTTGCTAGTTCTAGGTCCTTAAACAAAAAATCATGACATACAAAACATAATAGAAATTCATTTGATCAATTCATCTAGATTAGGGTTGAGAGAATGAGGAAAAAATAAACTAGGGGTGATTGTGGCCTAGCCGTAATGGGAATTACATGTCATAATCACACCCAAAACTTCTCCTCATACTAATATCCAAGAGCATTACGGCCAGCCCGTAAAATGGGTATTACTAGCCATAATGTTGCCCAAAATATACGGGTTCATGTTTTTCATGATAAATTTCCAACAACCAATTACAATTTCAACAATAATACTTATTCAAATCAATCACATGACACAACAAAAACATGATATACAACAATCATATGCATGCAACATAAATTCAAGCAAGAATAACACCATTCCATATATCACACCATAACTCCACATGCAAGGAACCTAGTTTTCTACCCAAACCAAAGCCTATAGGAACCTCGCCTTCACTCTTGCTTCTTATTTCAAGAGAAAGCCTTGATGAAAATCTGAGTTTAGAATAAGATGGAGATAGATGATGAGAAATCTTTGATGCAAGGCAATACTCTAACATTAATCAAGATTTTCCTTCCTCTCTTCCTCTCCTTTCTTACTCTCCGTCTCTCTGACTCTAATACTTATCTCTCTCTCCCTCTAAATTTTACCAAGGAGAAATGAAGGAAATGGTGAGAAATCCTCACAAAATGGTTTATACACTTGCGAAGAGAAAAAACATACTTGCCCTTGCCTTTTTCTTTAACTTGCTAATCATGGTATTAATTATCTTAGGCTCCTAAACTTTAATTAATTTGCTATTAATTTTTTAAATAACTTCATTATTTTAGGTTCGAAAATGAGGTACATTACAACAAAGCTAAGGACATCTTCTCTTTGATGGGTACTTCCTGCAATTTGGACAAGGATAAAGGAAGAAAGACAATTAAAGAAAGCAAGTAATGAGGTATGGTCAGTTCTCTCATTTATCTCACTGTATCTCATTCTGATGTCATGTTTGTTGTGTGTCTTTGTGTGTGTTTTCAAGCATCCCTTAAAGAATCATTTATGCATGCGGTAACATGCATTATGAGATATCTCATATGCACACCAATAATGGGTTTATGTTACCCAAGAGGGACGAATTGTGTCTTAGTTGGGTACTTTGATTTTGTTTGGTGCAAATTAGATCAGAAAAGTACCAGTGATACATTTCACTTACTTGGTAACTCGCTCTTCTCCTGTAATAGTAAGAAACACGTATGTGTAGCATTATCCAAGACTGAGGGAGAATACGTTGATGCGGGAAGTTGTTGCTCTCAAATTATTTGGATGAAAAATCAACTAAGTGGTTATAGAGTTAATCTTGGTGTTATCCCAACTAAATTTTGCAACATTAGCATCATAAACCTCATAAATATATGATATTTCACTTTTGAACTAAATACATTAAGGTTAGGCACCATTCCATAAAAGATCATGTTGAAAAAATGGATTGCATAATTAAGCATGTGTCTTCATTTAATCAACTCACAGATATTTTTTACCAAACCTTTTCGTAAAGAAAATTTATTTTTTCGAAGAACTCAATTAGGAACATTGAATCAATCATGAATGAATTAATACATGTTAAATGCATTTTCTTATTACTATCCTCTATGTCGTATACATGATCTATGCGCTTGCTTTATGTTTATTTTTTTGCCTTTTCGATAACAGGAAAGGGGAAAAATATACTCTTATGGGGAGTAGGGTATACTCTCTATATTTGTGAGCAGGTTGTTAGCCAGGATTTTGACAAAGGCCAAATCCGGCTAAGAGGTACAAGTGTGGCCAGAAGCGACAGAGAAAACGCCAAAAGGAGAAAATGGTCAAATCGACAGAAACATGGTGACGACATGAAGACTATTATTTGCGATAGGCGGTTATGAAAAGACAGACATGGGAAAAGAGTTCCCTTTAGTAGGATTTGAAACATGGGAACGTGTGAAAGACAAATGGAGGAGTTATCTGACACATGACACTTGGAGAAAGAAAGCCTTCCAAAGGAGCGGTGACTTTTTGTATTATAAATAAGACGTTGTAAATAGTTTTAAGGGGATTCAAACTTACTCTCATATCACACGAACACTCGGAGTAACCAAGCGAAGAGTGAAATGAGTCAAGAAAGAGCAATGTATGTTTGAATCACTAGATTTTATTTTATGTCAAGCAGTTTTACTTTAAATTGTACTTAAATCTTACAAATCTATTTTCTTTTGTTAACTTTCAAGTCTGTTAAACTTTATCTATCATTTTACAAAAAACAAGTTGATTTCACACCATGTCAAAGTCACTCGCACTCGAGTCACTCATCACATTTATATCTCAAAACACATAAAAGTTAAAGCATTATTTAGATATTCATTAGTCTATCTCGCAAAGAAACCTTTAACAAGAGACTAGTGTTGTTTACCAAATTCTAGGGTAAACAAATTGGCATGCCCATTGGGACGCTGCTGAGAATCTTTTTCTAGTGTTTTGTTATTTGAACTATTGTTTCAGTGTATATGGTCATGTATGAATTTGAGAAGTGGGAAACAATTATCAAAATGTCACGTTCTAGCACAGACACGAACACTTCGGACCCTGTACATAATACTTTACAAAACATAGATGTCATACCTGTGGCAACCACAATACATGGTGCGACAATTTTGTCCCCCATTCGAATATCAGTTACTGGTCCAGCGACAATGGTCGCAATAGGACCAGGATATGAGGGAGGAACGCCTTTTAACCCCACGAGAGCATTATTTCAAGGAGGATCAATGCCTCTAGGGAAACACCAATGCGGTATGCCTCAGTAGATGATGTTTGGCCTTCATTTGAATATGCAACTTACACTGATAACATGATGGCTACCGGGCTACAATCTTTTCATTATCAAAGTATGTTTGATGTGACTACAAACACTAGTGGTCGACCAGGGGGAATAAGGTATATTCCCTAGACCACACCGTTATTGAATACGACTTCAGTGGTGGCGTTAAGACAGCAGATGGATGAAAGTAAGCTCGAGTTAGTAAATAATCTAAATCAACAAATGGGTATGATTTTTAACCCAATGGTAGATCAAATAGGTCAATTGCTTGAGCCATTTGGTGTCCAACCAATACAAACGCGCCAAAGGCTCGTGAGGATGAATATGAAGCAAGTGGAGATGGAAGAGGAGGAGCCGCCTCCACTAGTCCATGAATTTCTTTCTAGGTTTATAGTATAAGAACCTATTCTTGATAAAGAAAAAGAGTGTGTATATACATAGGAACCTATACCAGTCTTAGTGCGAAGAAACCAAGATGCAGATCGCGTTCTCAGGAATTTGAATAATTTCACTGGATGAAACAACATAGTGACTGTAGTCGAAGAAGTGTTGACTCAAAGTGGGCTCAATGTTGGTCTACACAGACCAAATTATACGTCCTATTTGCCTGATTATATTCGATAGGCGGAATTTCTTAGGGGATGTAAAGTGCCTAAATTTACTAAGTTTGTTGGCGACATGAATGAGTCGGTTGTCGAACATATAGCTAGGTTTGAGACTGAAGTTGGAGATATTGCTAATGATGAAGGGTTAAAATGATATATTTCCCCAATTCTTTGACCAAGAATGCATTCAAATGGTTCAACACTCTCTCCCCAAATTATATAAAAATGTGGGTGATCAGTGCACTTTAATGCACATTCTCTTATATTTGTACTTAGGCATTTCCATGATTTGTTTTGTTTATTTTTATATTTTATGATGTTTTTATAATTTATTTTATTTTTGCCTTTATTTTATTTTCGTATTTTATTTTCAGCATTAGTAGCTTTTAATGAAAAAATGATAACTAAAACTACGAGAATCAGATTTGCGTGTTTTGATATTCGTTAGAAATATGAGAGAAAGAGCTACAATTTTAATGTTGAAGCTAGAAGCTGATTCAGAATGTAGCAGGCTTGAATAATTCATTGAAGTTTCTTACTTTAGAATAATTTGTTTTTGGGTCATTTTTTGGGCATGGGTTATGTTTTCGACCCGGTTCGGATTGTAAGTGAAACCCTTAGGTTATTAAAACAATGGAGGCTGAACTACAGAGGGCTATCATGTTTTACTGTTTACAAAAATAATAGGAAGGTTTTTGTGCGAATTTCCATGGAGAACTAACACTATCCAAAGAGATTTGTTGTACTTAGGTTCCAAACTTTGAGATTGATATAGTATTTATAATTAAATTTTGATTCCTTTCAATTATGTTATGTGATTGTTGTTTGCTTAATTTGATTATCGCACGACATTGTTGATTTAATTTGATTGATGTGTGTTCCCAAGTTTAACCGCAATTAACTTTGCTTAATTGTTAATTTGCACTATCTATAACCGCATGCTTAATCCGGAAACAGGAACATGTTTCTCATAGTATCAATCATGCTTGTTGATTGATACTGTTATCAAATAGGATAGAAAGCTCTCTTAGAGAATTGCAATATTAGCAGTCGATGATAAGTAAGAATCGAGTCAATGGATTCATTTGTTATAATCACTTATTTCAATAATCATTGATTTACTCTATCTTAATCGAATCCTAAACAAAACCACCCTCCAACTCGATTTCTTTTAGTCAATAACAAAAACAAGAATCCCTGTGATACGATGCTCGAGCAATTATCGCTAAACTATTGTTTTACAAAATACTTGTTTTTTATCTGTGTGCGACAGTGAATCAGTGGGATCAATTAGAGCGTATTTTTCATGAATAATTTTACACGGTTCAATCTAAGATAAGTATGAAAGAGTTGTCTAGTGTTAGGAGAAAAATAATTGAGTCGATAGATGCTTACTTGAACAAGTCCAGATTACTCAAAGCTAGGTGTTTCACCAGTATCCCTGAACACGAACTAGTCAAGATGGCAGTTGGTGGGTTAGATTACTCCATTAGGAAGAAGTTAGACACCCGATACCTTAGGGATATGGCACAATTGGCTTATAGACTTCGACAAGTCAAACACTTGAGAGCTGAGAAAGCCAGGACTTCAAAATGCCATAAAAAAGAGATAACTGTGTATGTCGACACTAAAGAGTACCCTTCATAGTGGGCGAATAAATATATAGAGGGGGAAAATGTTAACATGGCCAAACTTAAGCCTGGCCCTTCATATGTCTGTAAGGATCTATAACCCTCAAACAGGAATAATCCTGAGGATCCTAAAAATGAGAAGTTTGTCGCTAAAACTTATACTTTGATGTCACGAAATGTGATCAAATATTTGATGTATTAGTATCAGACGATCAGATTATAGTACCTACTGGTCTAAAAAATTTGTCGTTGGAGCAAAAACAAAAAAGAGGTTATGTAAATATCATAATTTCTTGGGTCATAAAACTTCTCAATGTGTTCTTTGACATGAATTTGTGACTCTGGTGACGAATTAGATAGTGGAAAACTTACTTTTGAGGAACTTGTTGCCTCTTACAAGGAGTTGTGTCTCAAAAGTGAAGAAATGTGTCAACTGGGAGAAGACCAAGAGAGTTATTGCTCAACTGGAGGCTGAAAAAGTGGAGCACCTGTCCATCATCTATGGTCTGAGGCGGAAAAAGTAGAGCATTTGTCCACCATCTCTGATTTGAAGGGTGATGTTCTTTTGCTCAATTCATAATTTGATAATATGACAAATTCTGTAAGAATGCTTAACAACATTTCTGATGCGCTTGATGAGATTATTAAGTCTGGAAAGAATGTTGGAAATGTTTAAGGGGTTGTATATGTCAATTAATCTATGAAGAACAAAGGAAAAAGGGCTAAAGTTAAGTTTGTTCATCCAAAAGAAGAACTGGAAGAGAAGATGTCAAATAAAGTGTTCCAACATCAGCATGGACAACAAAAAAATCACTCAGGAAATAAGACTCAACGAAGGAGATTTTATTATTGTGGTAGGTTTGGTCATATAAAATACTTTTTCTACAGGTTGTATGGCTATCTCAAACTTGTTACACAGCATAGAAGAAAACAAGATGATGTTAAAGCCAAGTTGATAAGTGGAAATTATAGGTATTTTTGTATATACTTTTTGTTGCACTTATCGACTCTTTGTTGTTAATATTGGTCGAATATACCCAACTTTTGTATAAATATATTTAGTTTGTGTTTATTTGTGTTTTTGTATACATAGTGTATCGTTTGATGTGTTTCCATTCATTTTGTAGGTATTTGTTTCATTTTGGAGCATTGACGAATAAGGTGTCGAAGGCACGGCTCCGGATGCACGTTTTCAAAATAAAAGACCATTTTTGGAAAGTTTTGTCCAGGAGAGCCCGCTTAGCACGCAGAAGGCTGCTAAGCGCGAGTGAGCTCAACGTATTTTATAGCGCGCTGCTTGCGTTTTGACATTTTGGCATAACCAAAGTTTTGGATCCTGCTTAGCGCGGATAACGCGCTTAGCGCAATTTAAGTCGGTATGATGTGTAAAATAAAGAAGTCGCGCTTAGCACACTTGGCCCGCTTAGCGCGGTCTGCTGAGATGAGTTTTATAAAAATAGATTTAGTTTATTTTTAGGTTATGGTTTTAGGGAAGTATTTGCTCCCAATTCCATCAACCTCTAATTTTTTAGGATTAGCTTAGATAATTACTATGGAGCTTGCATACGGATGATTTGGGGTGGATTGCTCTTTGATCAGCACTGGAAAACTGGTAGATTTGTGGTTCATTTCTCTTTTTCTTTGTGTATTCTCTTTTGTTTGGGTTTGTACATGTATTTACTTTGATCTTATGTATATTTGTCGCCCTTGGTGTTATATAAAACTTGCTTTATAAATGTTTGTCAATTGTTATCCTTGATTTTTGCTCTATGCTAGGGATTTGAGTTGCTATAGACATATACTGCTTAGATTCTTATCTAGGATGATTATCTAACAGTGTATGAATTCTAGGGATAGATTTAGCGCTGTTATTCACTTAGGGTGTATGTGATTAATTCCTCTGTGTTGTTTGTGTCGCTCTGGGAGATCGTTAATGCAAGCGAGCATGGTTGACTTCTATGTTGTTGAGGTGGTTGAAAGATTACTACTGAGGTAATGCAGTCGGCCTCTCAATTTGGGTTATAAATGACATACGTTGTGAGTGACATGTTATGACATTAATGAATATTGTAGATTTAGTATAACAGGTTGATAGGGTTAAGTCTGAGAAGTAGTATATATGCATGCTTGTTAAGTTATTCCTTTTTCCTTTTTATACATTTATTTTCCATTGATACTTTTCCTTCCAACCCATTTAACCCCAAACTCACTAACGAGATAGTTGCCGAACGGTATTTCAATTCACCAATCTCTATGGACATGATACGATATAACCTATATCACCCGGTAACTTAATAACTTACTTTTTGCTTGTCGCTTTACCGCTTCTAGCACAAGTCTAAGAGGCTTTCCAAGAATGATAATCGTGGACTCATAGTTCACATCTCTCTCAGATCTTCTACAAGAGAGAATTGGTATTTTGATAATGGATGTTCTAGACACATGACTGGTGTCAAGAAAATTCTTATGAACATTGAACCACACTCCTCTAGATGTGTCACCTTTGGAGATGGGTTAAAAGGTGAAATAAAGGGTTATAAAAAGATAAATTGCACTGGTATACCAGATCTTGATAAGGTATTGTTTGTTAAAGGATTGACTACAAATTTGATTAGTATTAGTCAACTGCGTGACCAAGGTCTCAAAGTTAACTTCACCAAATCTGAATGTTTGGTAACAAATAGGAACAATGAGATTATCATGAGAGGCATTAGATTTAAAGACAACTGTTATCTATGGACCCCTCGGGAAATAGATCGTCTCTACACACGTATGATAACAAAAGAAGTTGAATTCAAGTTATGTCATCAAAAACTTGTCCATTTACACTTAAAAGGTATGAAGAAAGTTCTTTCAAAGGAAGCAATCAGAGGTATTCCCAAGCTAAAAATTAAGGAAGGAAAAATATGTGGTGAGTGTCAAATATGAAAGCTAACCAAGATTTCACATCCAAACTTGCAACAACAAATTACGTCCATGGAGTTATAAACTCTTCATATGCTGCTAATGGAACCTAAGGAGGTTGGAAATTTTGGTAGAAAGAGGTATATTGGTATGGTTGCTGATGATTTTTCAAAATCTGCCTGGATGAACTTTAACAAAAAAAAAAAAGCAAATGGAATTAAAGTTTTTAAGGATTTATCGAAATTACAGATGGGAAGGAATGCAACATATTCTCTATCCCTCCTCCATGTTGTTGTGGTTAAAACTGTCAAAGGGTGGAACAAGAGATCTCTGCAAAGGGTTGATTTGAAGAAGATATTTTCTGAGGTGATGACTAGGGAGATCAGTGGTATAAATCCAAAAACTTGTAACTGACTCAAGGAGTGCAGGAGGTTATTTGGCAGGGGTAAGAGGTGGAAGACCACCTAAAGATGATCAAGGTTATCTTATTCCTAAGACTATAGTATGCCTCTGCTACTATTCTTGATGGTAGCATGTGTGTGTGAATGATGTCCTACCAAATGTTATGACATCTTTCCTGATGTGTGAACTTGGGAAGCTCATACTGACATGTTTTTTTGGAGTCTCTTGTGTCTTGGGTTTTCCTCTTGAGGGGGAGAATTAACTGTCTAAAACAAGGGATAATGATTGATCATTATGGTGGAGAAGACATTTGATATATGAAATGCCTAGGTCATTCATGTGTGTTGGGTATTTGAAGTTTTTTTTCAAGGAGCTAAGGTATCTGGATACAGTGTGTGTATGTGTTCAAAAAGTGTGTTGAACCAGGAGTGTGAAGGTGTTTCCCTTCACTGTGAGAGTGTGAAATCCTCCATGTGACTTCATCTGGAGCTTAAGTGGAGTATTGTTTATTCTTGACAGGATATGAATGGCTCTAATCATGTGAAGATGATTGGTTAAATCATGTGTTCAATTCATCTTCCTTTACAAAGTTAGACTCAATGGATGGTTTGGTTGATGAATGGGAAATTTCTCACATGATGTCTTGACATCTTGGTATGTTTCAATAGTTCTTGTTGAAAGAAGTATGCTTTGATTCCAGTGAAAGGCATTGTAATTATGCTTCAGAACATGTGCGTCTATAGATTATTATTGGACATCTTCATTGAATCATCATTTATTGTTGGCTGAAGAAGTTTTTTTAAGGGAAAGTAGATAATGTCTGACTGGATATTATGACATTGTTCAGGACGTGTTTCATTTGAGACTAACAAGGGAGTATTTTGGATGGTGTAATCAAGTGTGTGACATGGAGGAAGTGTGACGCGTGCATGCACATTTATTGGAACTATCATTTCCATGAGAATTAGTCCAGAGTCAATAAAGGTATTCAAAACTGACTTGGACGTTGGACACTTATTTTTTGGTGCAATTATCTTCCTCATATAAAGCTTTCATTGACCATGACCATTGTTACAGTCGAGAGTCATTAACTCCTAAGTAACATCTGGAGTATTTAAATAAAACATCTCTTTCTTTCTGTCATCTTGGGTTTTTGGTTGTCCTCAAAATAGTTCTTATAGATTTTGTTTGGGTTTGGGTGAGTATGGTTTGGGTATGGTTTTGTGGTGGATATTAAAGGTTTTGTTTATATTCTTATTTTAAGTCTGGAGTCTGTTCTCGGTTGTGTTGAAAGGATGTTGAATAGGGGATTTGAGTCTGCTCCTTGTTTTGAGTTTTTTGTGTCTTGTGATCTGACTTATAAACACAGTTGTGTCATATGTTCTAAGTTACCCGAAATTGGAATCTACACCAATGAGTCATCATCTGGATAGTTCAGGTTGGCATTCAGTTGCTTCTTAAGGTTTCTATTATGTCACCTGAGAGGAAGATTTGTCCCTCTGTTGCAAGTAAAGCGTTTAGGGTTAAGGGGGAGTGTCAGCTATCTTCTTCCTCATGTACACCAAATGACTTCAGAAATTTCTTCTACTTTCATCCTGAGTTTGTTGTACCATGGTGTTGAGTTTGATGTGCTGTAATGGATGTGTTTGGACTGCTGAGAAGAGATGTTTAACATAATGTCCTGACATGTTGAAGAGTCAACCTTCTCTTGGCCGATGTGTTTAGTAGCTTCTAATAGTTGATAATCTGATAACTTATTGTGATACGGTGGGAAGAACTGACTGTTTTTGGAATGTTGGTTTGTGTTTTGCGTTTTTTTTTTGCAAAATGTCGCGGTAAGCAAGAGTCGCCGCCGACTTTTATTTTATCCAACAAGGAAAGGTAAAAAGCACAGAAAAATTCCTTTTTCGAAATATTTCTGAGTACGGGGGGTAGATTATAGAAACGGAAGGTATTAGCACCCTTTCTATCCGTAGTTATCTACGGGCTCTTAGGTACTTGGTCATCATTTTCAAAATTGTTTTCTTTGTGCTTGTGGGTTTGAAAAAGTTTTTGTTTTTTAACTTCGATTTAACTCTTGCTTCTGTCCTCAAGAGTGTAATGAAGTGTTTTGTAAACTTGTTTATAAAAGTGTAAGTGTGAAAAATTTGTTTTATTTTGGATGAGCAAGTATCTAAGAACTATCTACCTACTCAAAAAAGGAATCGTTCTATGCTAATTTCCTTTAGACAATGCTATACCACTATTAGTGAGTAGGTAGCACCGTCGTTGGAGTTTAAGGGTCAATTCGAATGAGGTACATACGATCACTAAAGCAATGTTAGGATGTCTTAGTGGTAATCCTAATGTCTTAGATCATTTATTCGAGGCAACGATGTCCGAGGCAACCATTTTGAGACAACTATGATCTTTTAGGCAAGAGGGCGACCTCTAAAACGACCTATACTCAATGACCGTGTACGAAGGCAACCAAGTGGGGTGTACCCTAGGAGTGCGCATGTGCGAGTGTGTTGATTTCAGTTATTTTTATCTTTGCACATGTTTAGGGTGATCTAACCATTTTAAGATTTAAGCATTCATTCTTGTCATGCAAGCCTTATTATCAAACATCTAGCAGTTGTATAATTTGCGGAATTGAAATGTGGAATTTAAACTATTTATTACAAGGCGTCGGGTATTTACATCGCCAAAAACAACCCTTTGAAATTAAAATAAAGAGGTAAAAATAATAAATGTCCTATTAAAAACTATTACAAGTCGGGAGCAGATACATCAATAATTAAATAAGGAAAAATAAATCGCGCGAGTGAAATTAAATCGAATGTGAAATTTAGGGTTTTGACCCTTTTAAAAGAAAAATGTTTTTGTTATTTTTATTTTAAGGAAAGAAATTAAGTCATAAATTAAATACTAAATTAGAAATTAAATAAGTTAATTAATGAAAAATAATTAATGACATGTTTTTGGATTTTTTGTTAATTTAAGAAAGAAAATAAAATAATTAAATGAATGTTAAAACCTAATGATTTCTAATTAATTTTATTTATTTACAAAATAAATTAATATTACCTAATTAATGTCCTAATTAATTAATTAGTATTTATTAATAAAAAATAAAAAATCTGAATTTTAATTGGATAAAAAGTATTTTTGTGATTTTTTGATAAAAAAAGAAAATGGATTTAATGGTTAGTAATTAATTAAATAAAATAACATAATTTAAATAAAATAAACAAAGTATAAGAGAATGAGAAATTGGGCCTGATTTGGGTGTTTGAATAGCAAATTCGCAGGCCCATTTGAAGCTGATCCAATTGACTTTTTCTGATCCTGTATACATGTGTTGACTAGCCTTTTGGTGCACCCTTGATGCTGACCACCAGATCTGGCCATCTGGCCATCTGGTGTATTGATTGGTGAGGGAGTATGATGGTCATCAAGCTGGCATGTGCACTGGATTATCTGCAAGAAAATGTTATTGAGAAAATAGGGGAACCTGGGATTCGAACCCAGGTCCTGAAGAGGATATACACGCTATGCCTGCCACTACACCACTTGTCTTCAATTGTTAATATGGTACAAATAAATTATAATATAATAAAACAAGTTTCATTGGGTAAATATAAAAAAAAAGCGCGCCAGATTTGAATGGACTAATGGGGGCGTGACACGCATTGTCCCTGTCCTCTGGACCGTGGCTAAAAGTCACAACATTTATACCTACGGACAAATGTTCGTCGCTATAGACAGGGGCTCCTCCCAAATCTCCCACAGGCCATGGAAACGCATTCTAAAACCATGGTTGAGTTCGTCTCAACCCGCTGATCACAACCATAGCCATTATCATGGCCAATTTTTCCTGAAACAAAAAACCCTAAAAACGAACAACAAACCCTAATAATGGTGATCTGTGATATAGGTTAGATAAATGGAATTGGTTATTGTGAAAAGCTTGCAAATGATGTGGTGAATCAGAATATGCAATTATTTTGTACAATGGATGCAAGAATAGAGATTTTCGATTTCAAGAACATAGTGAATCCGTGGATGACTTACAGTGCTCTAGGAAGCTTGAAAACGCGTGGTTTAGATTGGTTTCGCTTATGGAGATGGCCAGGAAGAGATTGAGATACTTGCCAAGCCTTGAGGATGCCTCTATGACTGATTTCGAAGTCCCACTTTTTCTTGATTTTTGCCAACTTTGTTCTGCCTCAAGAACTAATCTCCAAACCTGATTTATGTCCCTCTCGCCTCCTTATGTATTGTACAATACATTAGGTTTGAATTCCTTGTCCAAATCTCCCTCCATTGATGATTTTGAGATTTGATTTTATTCTCCATTAAAGATTTCCAAAATTGGCTTGATTTGGATCTTTTTGTGCATAAAAGCTTTGATTCGAGTTTGATGGGGTACTAGCTGTCCATTGAAACCTGAAATCATTAAAAGATCTTTGTTTATCAATATTTTTGATTTTATGTGATTTTATTTGATTTAAAATGAATTAATTCAAATAAAAATCAAATTAAATAATAAAAATATAATATGAACACATGGCCGAGTCTAGAGCACGTGGGAAATAATGCAAACTCAAAACAAGTGAAAAGGAATGGGCCCATTTGGCAAAATAAGAATTTTTGGGGATAGTTGACTTTTGGCAATTTTGCAAAAAAGTCCAACTTCAACAATGCATAACTTCTACAATTTTGAACTTTTGGGGGTGTTATTTGACTTTTTAGAAAGCTTTAGATGTCCTATAACCAACCCTTTTGGTCTCATCTCATTTTTATATTCCATTCTCAAGTTAGAAGCTTTGACAAAAAAGGTGTTTTTGTTGACTTTTCAAAATGACCTATAATGTCAAAATTCATAACTTCTTGTGAGTGCATATTTTGATCTTGGGATATGAAGATGGATTGTAGTAAAGTTCATCCTCTTAAAAATGAGATTTGTATGGGTCATTTATCATAAAGTATGAGAAAGTTATGCTTGGTCAAAGTTGAGTTGACTTTTCCTACAAAACCCTAATTTAGCAACTTTTGAATCTTGATGAATTTTGAGCAATCCTTGATGAATCATGATCAACCCTTGATCAAATGATCAAATATCCTTCAAAATGAGAATGTTGACAAAAAATCTTGAGGTTTGATTGTATGTAGGTCACAGTTGACTTTTGCCCTAGCACAGTCGACTTTTGGACCTTTGAGCAATTGACTGAGCAAACTTCCTCTGCAAGGATTGAAACTTGACATGGATGATCTTGATAACATATTAGGACATTTGGGAGAACTTGAGGTCATTTGTACTCAAGGATCTTGATTCAACACAAAACCCTAATTTGGGGTAGACTACCTTAGGAGATAGCTTGTCTGGTCAATCCTTGAGCAACCTTGAGCAACTTGGAGATTTTTCTTGCAATATTTTGAGAAATATGGGAGGGAAAATTTTGGGGTACAACAGCTGCCCCTGTTCAATCTTCTTAAACCTGAGGATGTAGATTGTCTTCCATGCCTTTCGTGATCCAAAGTTGGAAGATGATTGAACACTAGAGTGCCCAGAAATTTGCACTCGCATGAAGTGGTAATTGTCTTGTGATGTCGGGAATGGGCTTACAGATGCCATTTGGAGATTGATGATGGGAGGATGGGCTTAAAGATGCCATCTGAAGGAGTGTCGATCGCATAAGAGATTCCTTAGCGAGAGCTTGTATACCTGTTGTTTGAGGAAGATTCCGCTGGGGAAGTCTGATCTTTGTTGAGATTTAGGAACTTGCCCGTAATTCAGGTGAGGTGTCGAGATTTAGGAACTTGCCAGTAATTCAACTGAGGTGTCGAGATTTAGGAACTTGTCCGTAATTCAACTGGGGGGAAACATCTTCATCGAGATTTAAGAACTCGCCCGTAATTCAACTGAGAAAACTTCTCTGCTGAGATTTAGGAACCTGTCTGTAATTCAACGGAGGAACTTTGTCGAGATTTAGGACCTTGTCTGTAATTCAACTAAGAAAAACTCTGTTGAGATTTAAGAACTTGTCTGTAATTCAACTGGGGGAAACATCTTCATGGATATTTAAGAACTTGCCCGTAATTCAACTGAGAAAACTTCTCTGCTGAGATTTAGGAACATGTCCGTAATTCAACGGAGGAATTTTGTCGAGATTTAGGACTTTGTCTATAATTCAACTGAGTAAAACATCTCTGCTGAGATTTAAGAACTTGTCAGTAATTCGACTTGGGAACTTTGTCGAGATTTAGGACCTTGTCTGTAATTCAATTGAGGAAAAACATCTCTGCTGAGATTTAAGAACTTGTCAGTAATTCTACTTGAGGAAACATCTTCATCGAGATTTAAGAACTCACCAGTAATTCAACTGAGAAAACTTCTCTGCTGAGATTTAGGAACTTGTCTGTAATTCAACGGAGGAACTTTGTCGAGATTTAGGACCTTCTCTGTAATTCAACTGAGAAAAACATCTCTGCTGAGATTTAAGAACTTGTCAGTAATTTGACTGGAGGGAAACATCTTCGTCGAGATTTAAGAAAACCACCCGTAATTCAACTGAGAAAACTTCTCTACTGAGATTTAGGAACTCGTCTGTAATTCAACGGAGGAACTTTTTGTCGAGATTTAGGACCTTGTCTGTAATTCAACTGAGAAAAACATCTCTGCTGAGATTTAAGAACTTGTCAGTAATTCGACTGAGGTAAAAGCTTCATAGCTTTGAATTTTATGAGAATTTAACCGCATCCTTCCTGAAAGGTAAAGGTTAGTTGTATGTAATGCATGATATGTATCAGGAAATGATGTTCTCAAAATAAATGATATTGTGTTGTATGATGCGTATATGCATGTGTCATGATGTATGGAAGTGTAATGTTTTTAGCTAGGGAAAATAAATCCCGGATAGCTGCTGGAGAAAAGAGTTGAATTCTTTGTTTCCGCTGGGGATAATGAATGAAGATGATTGTGAGAATAAACCTGCAGGAGAGGATAACTCCGTTGGGGGACAACCTGATAAGGAGATGGCTCTGTGGGGAGGACATGCTCTGCGGAGGATTCCGCTGATAAATTCAGCTGGGGATGAATTACCATTGCTGGTGATAATGAAACCTGTTGGGGATTGAATTTCTGTTTTTGAGAGGAATGAACTCCGCTGGGGATGATCTTCAGTTGCGGCTTCACTGGGAATGACCTTTTAGGCTCTACTGGGGACAATCTTCCAAAGTCTACTGGGGATGATTCTCCACACTCCACTGGGGAAGCTTTTTCAGACTGCGCTAGAGAAAATTTTCAAACTCCACTGGGGATATTTTATACTCCACCGGGGATAATAAGACTTTTTAGTGTTGATGGTAGATAAACTCTGCTTGGGGAGAACATTACTGATTCATTCACAGTTGCAAGTCTCAGTTGGGGAGAGTTAACATTACTTTCCTTTTCTTATTCTGCGGGGAGTGAATGTACTTTAGCCATATTCTTCAGCTGAATCTACCTTTGTACCTGGTGGACAGAGCAACTGTAAAGCTTGGACAATTCTTAGTGCCCCTGTTTCTGATATTACGAGTAATCGTCCTTTGTTTCGCATGTAAATATTCATGAGCAGCAATTAATGTTAATGCATATATCAAAAATGAACATTGGACGTTCTTTGCAAAACAAAACAGATAAAGGAAAAACAGTTTGAAATTTCTCTGAAAATGAATTGTATTGATTTTTAAGTTTGGTCTGTAAATAGGCGTTTTTGTACAAGAGGCTAACGTCCTAGTAAGAGACATGCTGGATAGTGACATGCCGTGCCCCTTGTTGATAGGAGATTTGTAATGGAAGTGTCATCCTTTTTGAAGTGATTTTTGTTCACTGAGAGAGTTTTCGTTCCTCCGAACATTCGCTGTATGAATTTCTTCGCAGTCAAACAAATAGTCAAAATGCAAACAGTGATATTCAAGCAATGCAAAGTTTATGTTTTTCTCGAAGTTTTGAAAAATGCATTTTTTAGCAGAAAACTTTTTATGAGACAAATTCAACATAAGATTTAGGGCAAAGCCTTACAGGAGTCAAGATACCTTTTGAACAATATGCTTTCGAACTAACCCGTGCTTCAATTAGGACTTTTGCAGGGTTGTAACGTGGCTTGGTTCACGGTTTAAGAAACAAAGGATAAAGGCTCAAAGTATATTTGTACCCACCTGCTCTTCGTGATGTTCTTCAATCCTAAACTCAGTTAATTGTGCGTCGAACTCTATTCGAATTTGGAACGACTTTTTGGGTGATGGTTCA
The DNA here is from genome assembly GCA_948472305.1 of Vicia faba. Taxonomy (NCBI): domain Eukaryota; kingdom Viridiplantae; phylum Streptophyta; class Magnoliopsida; order Fabales; family Fabaceae; genus Vicia; species Vicia faba. The sequence continues at coordinate 306,054,778 of OX451735.1, read as the reverse complement.
CTAGTTGAATTTTGAAGACAGTCATCATCTCCTTTTTCTTTTGCAACATTTTTCATGTTGTTGAGGATTTGTAATGACCTCTTTCTTTTGATTTGTTATCCCTAACTTTTGCCTGACTGTTTCTGTTTTCGAGATTACAGTCAGCGGGACGCCCCAGCTTTCTTAAGCCTCCTTTACATGTTTTGACTTAGTGGGCTTTTATTTTTTTGAGAGATTGACTTCCTATGTGATAGGGTACCATCACTGTCTTTTGATTCCAAAGGAATGATTTTCTCTTTTTGATGTCGTTCGTTGTATTACGAACTGAGAGTTTGCGACTTCAATGCACACCTTTTTGAATTAACTGAGAGACTACCCTGCCCCAGGTTTATATCAAAGGTTTTGATTGTTTAGAACAGAAAACTCCTATTTCTTTGGCTCGAAGGGGTTGACTAGGGATTATCTTCCTTATAACTCCAGTGTTTGGGAATTGAAAGAAATGCCCGTACATCGTCAGCAAGGTCTGTTCAAAAGCATAATGCATGAGATTATGGTATTGTTTCGTCATCCTCCCTCTAAAGGCTTGCAGCTTTTTATCAAGGGTTAAATGTCAAAAAGAAAGCATAAGAGTAGTGAAAACGAATGTATGAATTCAAGACAAACATATGCAATGCATTAATGAAATAGAGTTTGACATTAAAAGACAATTGTTTGAATAACAAAAGATTACAACTTTGAAAATTCAAAATGAAACAAACACAATCTCAATGAGCTGGCATAGGGGCAGTGATCATGCTAGAATTTCTGGCGGGTCAAACTCGATCTCCTCGGCATCAATCATGTCTTGGACCTTGTTCTTCAGAGCCCAACAGCTGTTTGTGTCATGCCCCGGGCTGTCACAATGATAAGCACATCTTGCATCCGGGTTGTAATTGGGAGAAGAAGTCTTAGGGTCCGGATGAGGAACCTTTAATGTAATCAACCCTTTCTTCAACATGTGTTGTAGCGCTTGAGCTAATGACATGTTGATCTCAGTGTATTGTCTTTTAGGCGCGTCTGGCCTTCGTTGATTTCCCTTTGGCTGTTGTCGGCGTGACGTAGAACCAGAGATCAGGATTGCCCCTGCATGTTGGTCACGACGTCTCTTCTGACTATTCACAACATTGGACTCTTTCTTTCCGTTGTAGGGAATTATCTGAGTATCCGAGGATGTAGTTCCTTGGATCTTTCCACTTTTGATGCCAGCTTCGACCCTTTCACCGGTCAGTATCAGCTCGGTGAACCCGGCTAAGGAGCTTCCGATTAAGTGATTGAAGAAAGGCCCTGTCAAAGTTCCCATGAATATGTCAATCAGCTCCCTATCAGTTAAAGGAGGTTGCGCCCTACCAGCCAAATCTCTCCACCTTTGGGCATATCCTTTGAAGCTCTCGTCAGAACCCATGGTCATGTTCTGCAATTGCACATGAGTTGGTGCGAGATCAGCATTGTACTGATATTGTTTGTAAAAAGCAGTAGCTAAGTCCCCCCATGTGTGGATGCGAGAACTCTTCGATTGATAGAACCACTCAAGTTGAGCCCCTAGCAGACTTTCTTGGAATAAATGGATCCAAAGCTTTAGATCAGTTGCGTATGGTTGAATCTTGCAGACATAAGACTTTAGATGCATCTTAGGGTAAAAAACTCCATCGTAAGAGAAAAGGTAGGTACTTTGAACTTTGGAGGAATGACCAATCCAGGAACTAAACCCAAGTCTCCTAAGTCCAAGCCAGGTACTTGTTGAACCTCCATAGCATTGAGGTGATCCTCCAACTGTTTGTACTTGTTATCAGCGGGAGGATATTGTTCCTCGGAGTAGTCAGCTTCATCAATCCCCATATTATGGTCTTCTTCAAGACTGATCCCCTTGTCTTTGAGAAGGAGAGCTTTCAGATCCTCTTGCCCTTTACCCATAGCCAGAAGCATTTGCTGGAATTGAGCGTTTTGGGCTTGGAGATCTTTCACCGTTTGTTCCATATCCATATTACTGAAATAAACAGTAGGAAGAATAAGGAAACTTGAAAAGGAAAAACCTGCTATGCAATGATATGTATGATATATATGCAATGTTTTCAAGGATCTCTTGGGGTAAACACAAGAGAACGTTAGAGGTTAAACTTTGATCTTTGATTGGAGAACTTTGCACCGGCGGATGTCTTTCCACGAGAATCAAGCTCACCATGTCAAGTGGGTCATAGCCCCCGATTCAAGTTGTTGCAATTGATCTTTGATTGGAGAACTTTGCAACGGTGGATGTCTTTCCACGAGAATCAAGCTCACCATGTCAAGTGGGTCATAGCCCCTGATTCAAGTTGTTTCACTTGATCTTTGATTGGAGAACTTTGCACCGGTGGATGTCCTTCCACGAGAATCAAGCTCACTATGTCAAGTGGGTCATAGCCCCTTGATTCGAGTTGTTGCACTTGATCTTTGATGGCATTTGCTTAGAGGAGAAAACCTCTTGCCCTTTTGTAGACGTCTGGTTCAACGTAACCCTGCATCAAAAGAACCCTCGAGATCCTTGAAATGGTTATTGAAAATGCTATGGTATGATGTCATGATGTTATGTACATGCATGCAAAAGCAAGTAAGTGTATATACAGGCAATCATATTCACACAAAGAAAAACAAGTCCTTAGTTTTATGCTTGCATGGGGTTTGTAGGTAAGTACCCTCTTGAAGTTAGTTGGCTCATCCTGTCCTAAAATAGAAACCGGGTTCTAAGGAGCTCAATATCACTGGATTGTTTCCTGTGTTCATTGTTTCGGTTTAGCCACTTAACTGACGACCAAAATATTCCAAGAAAACAACCCTCAATGAGTGTAGTATCGAGTATCTACCAACTTCGGACTGCACCAAAGTCGGTCATCTCACTACCCCTAAAAAGGCTAAGATGGTCAAGTAAGGTTCTAAGAGTTCGTTAGTGCTTCACGACATCACTCAGCGGCCCCGTACTCTCCTTGATTGAACTCAAGGGTTACCGATACTCACAAATATGTCACACTAACATAACTTACTGCTTCAACCATGTCGGTATACCCCGCACAATTCCCTCACGATTTTATTGCTATTTACCTAAAAAGGTGCCCCCAAATCCGGGTGTAGGATTTACAACAAACCCAAACAAGGACCCAAAAAGTAAAGCAATCAAGGCAATCAAAGCAAGTATGTAAAGGTGATCTAAACCCTAAGGTAACCCCACTTTTGAATTATTCCCCAGCGGAGTCGCCAGTTCTGTGATACGGTGGGAGAACTGACTTGAGGTTTTGCGTTTGTATTCGCACTTGTTCGGTTTAGCAAGAGTCGCCACCGACTTTTTATTTTATCCTAAAGGAAAGGTTAAAAAGCACGGGAAAAACCTTTTGAGATGTTTCGTGGGTTCGGGGGGTAGATTATGAAAAGGGAAGGTATTAGCACCCTTTTCATCCATGGTTATCCATGGGCTCTTAGTTACTTGGTTTTAGATCACTTGCCTTTGATTTTCAATTGCTTGAAATGGTGGTGTGTGTGTGTGTGTGTTTGAAAATGTTTTGAAAAAGAGGCCTTGTCTAGGCAACCGTTGTAACAATTCTTTACTCGAATGTTTTACAAAGGTGTGTATCTTTTCGAAAAGATGTTTCAAATGTTTTTGGAAGTTGTTTTGAAAGTGTTTGTGAGTGGGTTTTGAAAAGTAGGCAAGTGTGTTTTGCAAGTTGATCAAGTAACTAAGATTTTTCTACCCCTAAATTTACTCAAAGGTTTTTCTCATGTTTTAACCCTTTTAACAATTTTGTTCCACTATTGTATTTGGTGGACAATCTTGCGTTAGGATGTTAACGGGACAGGCGCGGGTCATCGTATGGACCATGAATGCAATGGTGCCAAGTGTCTTTGGCAATTTTGCTTGAAGGGACTATGATCATTTCATAGGCAACTTTCGAAAGCGTCATCGAGGGACTATGATCATTTTGTTTATTTTGTTTTGCCAAAGATACTTAACGTGCAAGCATGGCCCATTTTGGAAGGAAACAAGCGGGATTACCCTAGGGGTGCAAGTGTGATTAGTGTATTGATTGTCATGCATTTGTCTTTGTATTAGGTCATCTAGCGTTTTGATTTTATTTACGTACAAACCCTAGGTCTAACCATGGTATATTTGAAAGCGATAAATTGCGGGAATTTAAAGTCTACGCTATTACAAATAAGTATCTGGGAGTGGGGGTACAAATATTTACAAATGGGAATGAGACTTTAATAGGAGAGTAGTGTCCAAATATATTTACAACCCAATCGAATCGATCTCAAAGTAATATGTAGCAATGTATAGGAATAAAGCAATGTAAATGTGTCAATGTATTTGTGTAAGTGTAGGTGATTTATTTACAAGTGATAAAAATGTGAACTTAATGAAAAGATTAAGTATTGTTTATTTATTTTGTATTTTTGTATTTTTGTTAAATATGTACAAAACAAAAGATTTTAATAAAAGAAAAGAAAATATTTTAAGAAATTCTATTTTTATGTATTAATGTGAATATTTTATACAAGAGTTTTAATTAAAAGAGAAAAATATTTTAAGTTTGAGAAAATTATTATTTACATTTTAATTTCTATACAAAAGTTTTTAATTAAAAAAAAGGGTTCTAAAGAAAGAAATAGCTTAAACCTAATGGGAAAATCTAATATTTTTATATTTTTCAAATGTAATAAAATAAAAGAAAATTTTGTATAAAAGATTTAATGTATTATTTTTTATCTACATATAAAATTAAATTATGTTAGTAAAAAAAATGTTAGTTTATGTACAAAAATAAAAAAGGGAATGGGCTTCTATTTGTTAGTTCTTGGCCCAAAAGGATTGTGAAAGAGAGACAAAAGGGGGGTGCACCAGCGTTTAATGGGCTTAAGCATGTGGATGGGGCGAACCGGCCCAGTGGTTTCACAACGTTTTTTGTTTTAGGGTTGAAATGGTTTTGTTCATTTGGGATTTAGGGCTTGTAACGTTACAGAGGCGCCGCTTCTTCGTCTTCGTCTCCTTCATTTTCTCAAACCAAGCACGCCTCCTGACGCTCCCCAACCTTAAGCTACCAGGCGCCGCCTCCTCCTCCTCATATCCAAGGTCACGCAAGCGGTGGTCATATAAGGTAATGGTTCTGTTTTAGGTCTTAACGCTTTTTTAGGTTTTTATTCGAGCATGTTTTTATTCTTTTATGTACTGATTCCTTATATCCTACCTGTTTCTGTGTGAGGTGTGGAAAAGAAAGAGGGAAAAAAATACTACCTTTGGGATTTGTCGCTTGGAGAGGAAGAGAGGCGGATTTGGAGGCGTCCTGGACAGCTGAGGCAGGGAGCACGAGGATGAGGCTAGCTTGCTCTTGCTGGAAAACCTGGTACTCTGTATTTATGGGTTTGATGATGAGCTCCCCTGAAAACCCTTTGCCTATTTGCTTCTTCTGCTTATTTGCTTCCTTTCCTCTGATGATTATACTTCGCTTATGTATGCTTTGAGATGCCTGATTTTGAGTATTGTGGTACAAACCGTATGATGAGGTTACTCTGAGGGTCTTGGTTGGTTCAGTTGTTGATTTTGAGATGGTTCGGATTGCTTTGAATGCTTTTGATTTGCTTTGATATTAATGATGATTTGAATCTGAATATGTGGTTGCTTTTGTTGGGTTTTGAAAGGCTTCTGTTTGTAAGTTGTTTGTTTTTTGAAGCTCAGGCCTTGAAATAAGTTTTGTTGTTTCTGGTTTGAGGTTGATGTTTAGTTACAGTTTAAGGTAGGCTTGGCTTTTAGGCTTGCTTGGGGCGGGCTTAAGGCTTGGAAATATGGCTATTTTCTTCAGGTTTGAAACAGGTCTGGTGTTAGGCTTTTATGCAGTAACAGGTTTGTGATTTTGTTTGGAGTTTACAGGTTTGGAAGCTTGAAAATAGGCTTGAAGCTTTAGGCCTTTGGTTGTTTGGAGTTTACAGGTTTGGAAGCTTGAAAATAGGCTTGAAGCTTTAGGCCTTTGGTTGTTTCTAGTTTACAGGTTTGGAAGCTTGAAAATAGGCTTGAAGCTTTAGGCCTTTGGTTGAAATGGTTTAGGCTGAGTTTGCTTTGAGCCTTTTGTTGATACAGGTTATAGGCTTGAAGCTTTGAGGCTTGGCCTGTTGAAAGGTTTTGAAGTGTTTGAAGCTTATGGAGGCAGACTGTTGCTTTTTTTACAGTTTTTGGTATTTTGCTTTGTGATCTTCTCTGCCTCCTTTTGAAACTGTGCTGATATGTTTGTTTATATCTTTTTGTCTTCAAGCCTAAGCCTGCTGTAAGCCTTTTTTCTTTCTCTCTTCTCTCTCTCTCTCTTGACAGATTTAAGCATTTTTTATTGCTTATGATGTACTATTCTGAAAAAGCAACAAGCCTAGGAAAATGATGATTTTGAACCTTGCTTGCACTAGTTTCCTTACTCTGCATATTTCCTGCTTTTCTGCACATTGTTGACAACATTTTGTACTTGTTGATATCTTGATATCCTTCTATATCTTTGGACAGTTTTTGACAGCTTTTGGCTTAGTTTGAAATTGTGATTCAGTTTGCCTTTTTGATTTGGTTAGGCAGTTCAGTTTGGACTTTATACTTGTACATGCTGTTTGGCATTTTATGCAGTGCTGTTTGATATTTGAATATGTGCAATATTGTAAATTTGTGCATTTCATACTTTATTTGCAAGCACCTTCTACCCCTCTTTGTGAACCAAGAGCAATCTTGTGATTTGCATAGAGGGGAACAACTGATTCCGGCCAGTTTCTTTTAATGATGATTTTTGAATTAACTGTCTGCTCTTTAATTTCATTTTATCTGCTTTTGATTTTTTCTTCTTTTCTTGTTTTTGCAGATAAATGTCAATTGAGCCAAAGGAGCATCAGAATAGAAGATGAAGACTTAGGAATTTTTAGGATGAAAATTTATTTTATTTTAATAATTTGTAACATTATTATTGTAAATACTTGTAAATAATTATTGTATTTAAATAACAATTGTACAAATAATTAAAAATAAATAAAAGTCTTTTTATTGATATTCCTTTTTAATTCTTCTTCAAATGTTTATTTAATTATTTATAATTCTTCAATTATAATAAAATGGAAATAAATCCCAATTATTCTAACTTAGAATAAATAAACAATTAATAAACACTGTGGTCTTAGCATCAATCAATAATAAACCCGGCGTTTCAAATATCCAAAGCAATGCACAGTTAATCAACAAAACGTCCACATGCCTTTTTGATTTACTGATTCAATCAAACACTGCAAACTCCCAATCAGAAACCTCAACCCATATTCCAGAGTAAATTGAAAAGCACTGTAGAATTAGTTCTTTCTGCGCGCACAAACCCTAGTTCTTGATTAAATGTCAAAGAAGCGCCTGTCTGATCAAACCTGAGCCAAACTCAAACAAAACCCTAGCAATCTGCTTGAACTGCTTCAAAAGTTAATGGAAACCCTAATTGGGATAGACTGATAAGAAAAAGTCTGTTTGACTGTTTCTTACGCCAATCTGAAAAAGTCAGGGAAAACCCGAAGCTGTGATTTCTTGTGGAAAAATAGGAGGGAAAATTTTGGGGTATAACAGTTGCCCCTGTTCAATCTTCTTGAACCTGAAGAGTTAGATTGGCAGGCTTGCCTTTCGTGACTCGAGGGTAAAAGGAGATTGGACACTAGAGTGCCCAAAAAATTTGCACTCGGTGATGTGATGGTAGAGGGAATGGGCTTAAAGATGCCATTTGGTGATGGGCTTAAAGATGCCATCTGGAATGTGACAGAATCTTGTCGGGGGATGGGCTTAAAGATGCCATCTGGAAATTGTTGGTAGGAGGATGGGCTTAAAGATGCCATCTGAAGGTGTTTGTTGAACTGTACGTCCTTGGCGAGTGGACGAGTATCAGAAAGGTATCCATGTTTTGGAACATCTCTGAACTGGGGTTCTGAACAAGCGATAGATTGACATCCCTGTTTGGAGAATCCGTAAACTGTTTTCAGGAGTCTTGAAGTTGAATAAGCAATAGAGCAGCATCCGTTGTTGGAAAGCGTCTGTGATCTGTTTTCAAAAGTTGAGAAGAATCTGAACAAGCGATAGGTTAACATCCGTTACTGGAGAATCCGTGAACTGTTTTCAGAAGTCTTGAGTCTGAACAAGCGATAGATTAACATCCGTTACTGGAGAACCCGTGAACTGTTTTCAGAAGTCTTGAAGTGGGAAGGAATCGGTGTAGGGTTTCCTGATGATGAGTCTGTGTAAAACTGCATCTGGATGAATCTGGAATAAGTATCAGAATGTCGCCATGTCTGGGTCACATCTGAACTATTTCTAGAAAGAATCTCGGAAGATGATGATTTATCTGTTGACTGATCTTTCCTGAAAAGGTAAAGAGTTAGTTGTATGCAATGTCATGATGCGTGATGTAATGTATGTTACATCAATGTTTATGATATGAATGTGATGAATGCGCATGTAAGCTGATGAGCTGTCTTGCTGAGGATAGATGAATCCTGGATGGCTGGAGACAAAAGAATCTTGACTGCTGCCGGGGAAAATAATTCCTTGGCTGCTGCCGGGGAAAATAATTCCTTGGCTGCTGCTGGGGAGGGCAAGAATCTTTTGATTGATGCAGATGAGAAGTCCTGGGACCACTGTTGGGGAATCAGGAACTTAGGTTGTATGCCAATCTACTGGGGATTCCTGTCCTGAGGAGATCTTCACTGGAGAATATTCGAATATTCTGTGAGGTGCTGAGAACGAGAGTCTTCATTCTGCTTGGGGATTGATAGTTGGAAGTTCTAGCTCCGCTGGGGATTGACAGTTTTGGCTCCACTGGGGATTGACAGTTTTGGCTCCACTGGGGATTTTGAAACTTGACTCTGAGGGGAGTTAGCTTCTGGAAGGCTCTCTGTCTAGGGAAGTCGAGAATCTTTTGATCGTTGCAGGTATTGATCAGGTTGGTCAAGGAGATACTGTCATGGCTTGTTTCAGGTGTTGATCTCTGACCTGAGAAAGAAAGATGGTTCCCTGGCTTGTTTCAGGTATTGATCTTCAATCTCCTCATGTAGATAATTTCCTGGCTCGTTACAGGTGTTAATCTACAATCAGCTGTCCACATATATTTTCCTGGCTTGCTACAGGTGTTAATCCAGAACTTAAGAAAGGTTGGTCAAGGAGATACTGTCCTAGCTTGTTTCAGGTGTTGATCTCTGACCTGAGAAAGAAAGATGGTTTTCCTGGCTTGTTACAGGTATTGATCTTCAATCTCTTCATGTAGATAATTTCCTGGCTCGTTACAGGTGTTAATCCACAATCAGTCGTCCACAGATATTTTCCTGGCTTGCTACAGGTATTAATCCGGAACTTAAGAAAGGTTGGTCAAGGAGATACTGTCCTGGCTTGTGTCAGGTATTGATCTCTGACCTGAGAAAGAAAGATAGTTTTCCTGGCTTGTTACAGGTATTGATCTTCAATCTCTTCATGTAGATAATTTCCTGGCTTGTTACAGGTGTTAATCCACAATCAATCGTCCACAGATATTTTCCTGGCTTGCTACAGGTATTAATCCAGAACTTAAGAAAGGTTGGTCAAGGAGATATTGTCCTGGCTTGTTTCAGGTATTGATCTTTGACCTGAGAAAGAAAGATAGTTTTCCTGGCTTGTTACAGGTGTTGATCTGGAACTTAAGAAATACTCCACTTTGAGAATGAGAATCTTCATTCTGTCGGGAGTCAGAAATTGGGAGTATACCAATCTTCTGAGGTGATGAGAATATTCGTGCTGTTAACGGTCAGAAATGTAATTGCAAGCTTCTCAAGTCATATTTAAAGCATGTGTTTTGATGAAGACAACATGGACATCAACATTCAAAGGATGTGCAAAAAGCTTATCAACATCAAATAAAAGTCTTGAAGATTAGTGAAGAATTATTGAAGATTCATCAAATGTCAAATATGGTATAAATAATTCTTAAAATCTTGAATATAGATGTTCACAATATGCATTCATCAACATATACATATTCCATAACTTTAACATCAAGAAAACTTTGTTTGAAATATCTTTCAAAAAGTATTTTTGAAAATAACCCTTTAGGAACCGGTTCCTCCCTAACAGGGAACCGGGTTCCAAAATTTCTCAAAAATCATGTCCCTGGTTTTTGTACCAGGAACCGGGTTGTACCAATAGGGGAACCGGTTCCTGCGTGATAATTTTGAATTCTAACTTATAACGTTCACTAAGAACCGGGTTCTGTCAGTGTCGGAACCGGTTCCTAGCGAACCAGTGCAACTTTTATTTTGTTTTTTAAACATTTTTCAAGTGGTATCTTTTCATGAATGCATTGCAACTTTTCATATGAATTGGCATGAATGAAGAGGTTCTTATGACTTTATAAAATGCAGATTTTTCAGTTTTTAAACAAGAACACACATAACATTTTCAAACAACGAAAACCTTCTTCATATTAACAATTTTCTCATTCATTCAAATTTGCACATAAACTTTCATGTGTTCATAATTTTGTGAAACTTGCCATATACACTTTCATTATCATTACAAGTTTCATTCATACATTGTGAACATTTATATACATTGTTGAGAATTGTTTTATCTTGAAGAAGAAGATCAATTGGAGATTGATAAAGCTCTCCATATACTTCAAATTAATCAATGTATTACTTAAAGGTTTTTCCCTTACTATCCAGGATTGTTGGAAGTAAGTGTTGTGATTTGAAGAGGATTGTTCTTCATTCACATTAGTGTTTGTTTGGTCTTAAAGGTGTTAAGAACCTTTGATCACCCTATAGGTTAGATAGTAAGCATAGGCCGTACAATCATTCTAACTATAGTGAAATCTCTTTCGTGTTGGAAAGGGGACTGGAGTACTCTCGGATTGTGAGAGGAACCATGATATATCACCGTGTTCTTTACTTTTCCGCATTTATCGCTTTCATCACCATAATCAGGAAAAGATAAAGATATAGACAAAACCTTCAAACACTTAACCAAAATTACTACCAAGCATTCTCATAAAACCGAATAAATTTTATAAGACCTAATTCACCCCCCCCCCCCCCCCCTCTTAGGCACTCTGAGACTTACAATTGGTATCAGAGAAAGTTATAGGTAACTTGTTCCTAAAGATCCAGAATGGCTTCCGCAAATCATCAACCAGTTTTCAGAGATGGTGGTAGTAACAACAAACCTCCTCTATTCTGTGGTGAATATTTTGACTTCTGGAAAATACGCATGAAGGCGCATTTAGAAGCACAAGGAGAGGAAGTATGGGATGCGGTTGAAAATGGTCCATTTATCCCAATATCAGTAATCAATGGCATTGGTTTTGCAAAGCCCAAAACTACATGGGACGACGATGATAAAAAGAAAGTTCTCTATGACAAAAAGGCAATAAACCTTCTTCAAGGTGCACTCAGTATGGACGAATTTTTCCGTGTCTCGAACTGCAAGACATCAAAAGAAATGTGAGATACCCTGGTTCAAACTCATGAAGGAACGGCTGAAGTAAAAAGATCAAGGCTAAATACCTTGAGTCAAGAATATGAACTATTTCGAATGCAGCCCGGAGAATCCATTCTTGACTTACAAAAGAGATTTGTGCATTTGAAAAATCACTTAAATGCTCTTGGTAAAACCTTGACAAATGATGAACTCAACTTGAAAATCCTTAGATCATTGACTAGGGAATGGCAACCAAAGGTAACGGCAATCTCGGAAAAGAAGAGTCTCTCCGCAATGACTTCCGCTACATTATTTGGCAAACTTCAAGAATATGAAACGGAACTCGGTAGACTTGAAAAACATGAAAATTTAGAGAAGAAATCCAAAGGCATTGCCTTGAAAGTTGATTCAAAGGAAAGTCAAGATAAAGATGCATCGGAGGAAGATGAAAACTTCTTGCTTCTTGTAAAAAGGTTAGGAAAATATTTTGGTCATAAAAATAATCTTCATAATGCTAACTTTGTCAAGAGGAAGAAATTAATCATAAAGATAAAGAAGCCTCCACATCAACACAAGATGTCACATGTTATGAATGTGGAAAGCAAGGTCACATAAAGCCGGATTGTCTAAAACTCTCCAAGAAAAATGGATTCAAAGGCAAAAAGGAGTTCAAGAACAAAAAGGCTTATTGTGATCGGTGGATCTGGAACTGACTGTTTAACGCTGGTTCGCGAAATGTCGCGGAAGCAAGAGTCGCCACCGTCTTTTATTTTCTCCAAATGGAAAGGACAAAAGCACAGAAAAATTCCTTATAGAGATTGCTCTCGGTTCGGGAGGTAGGTTATAGAAAGGGAAGGTGTTAGCACCCTTTCTATCCATGGTTATCCATGGGCTCTTAGATACTTGCTCACTGTGTTTTCAAAATGGTTTGTTTGCTTTTCAACTGTGGGTTTTAAAAAGTTTCTTTGAAAATTCCAGTTCGAGTCTTGTATCAGTCTTCAAGAGTGTTTGAAAAGTTGCTTTCGAAAGCTTTTTTTGAAAATGTGTTGGTGTGAAAAGTATTTTTGATTTGTTTTTGAAATTAGAGCAAGTATCTAGAGTCGTCTACCTACCCTAAGGAATTCGTCTGTGTAGATGTCCTTTAAAGTAGTGCCATCCCACCATTGAGAGGTAGGTAGCACCACCGTTGGAGGTGTTCGGGTCAATTCGAGGTTCGGGACATGGTGATCACCAGAGCAATGGGAAGACACCTTAGAAGCTACCCTCATGCCAGGTTCCCGGATCATGAGGACTTACTAAGACATCCTCTACTCGACGATCACCTTTCGAGGCAAGGCAACAGTGAGGCGTACCCTAGGGGTGGTGTGTGATTTGTATGTCTGATTCAGTTATTTTTGTCTTTTGTCATGTTAAAGGTGATCTAGCGTTTGTTTTTATTTTTGTCCATTCATTCTTGCATGCCATTATTTAACAGTTAAAATATTGCGAGAAAGTAAAAAATTCTAAGCTATTACAAAAGGCGCGGGTCCACATCGCCAAAATTTCTTGAACCCGATTTGACAGAAAAATAAAGAATTAAAAGAAGAGTAAAGTGCGACAAATAAAGATTACATGGCCTTGGGAGAGGTACATAAATATTAAAAGAAATAAAATAAATATGCGAATTAAATGAGAATTAAAACGAGGGCGTTGGACCCTTTTTACAAAATTAAATTTAATGATGAAATTAATTAATTAAAAAGAAAAGAAATTGTTTTTTTTTGGTGTTTTTGGTATTTTATGATTTTAATGGGAAAAAAGAATTAAATGCAATTAAACCTAATTCTACAATTTTTTATTTGTTAAGAAAGTATCAAACTTTAACCTAAAGTTAAACCTAATTAATTGACATGCAATTTCAATTTATAAAAATAAATAATATTAAATATTTGATTATTAAAAAAAACAAGAATAAAAAAAAATTATCATAAACCCTAGTTCTACAAATTTTAAATTAATTAAGAAAACATTACTATTAAACCTAATTTAATAACTAAATTTAATTAATGCAATTTATTTATAAAAATACTAAAATAAAATATTTATTATATTTTTTCTCTTTTCTGATTTTTTTATGTGTTTTTTATATATTATGAAAATATGAAATTAATTAATAAAACAATAATTAAAAGAAAGTATAAATAATTAAAAAAAAATAAAGAAAGTAAAAAAAATTGGCAAACCTAGGGGGGTATCTGTCCCCAAAGTGGAGGTGAAAGCCCAATAATTCTGGCCCATTATTCATGGCCTGGCTAACTTTTTCATGCAACGTGTGGGACCTTTGACTAGGGTCCACCATGCTCTCCAAATCTGTGCCCTTGGATTGATGAAATTGAACGCGTGGACGGCTGGATGGAGGGACGTATGATGATCCATAACGTTGAAACTGTATGTGAATATCAAATGAAAAATAACTTGGAAAGAGTGAAGACCTGGGGCTCGAACCCAGGTCATGAACGTTACCAGCATATGCGTATACCACTGAACCACCCAACGTGTGTTTAACATATAATAATGAATAAATAACAAAAACAAAAATTGGTTAGTGGCCTAAAAATATGAAAAAGCGCGCGCTGAATTCAAAGGAGCCAATCATTGCTGGCCACCGGGTCTTCTTCTTCCTCGTTCCTGAAATATAAAAACAATGGCAACGGTTTTTACACCGTTCTAAAAGGCATCATTAGGGAAAATAGCGAATAACCATTGGAGCCTCATAAATTAGGCGCGATAGTCTCATTCTTTTCGTCCAAGCTCACTGAGTTGAATGGCCTAGGTTTCAAGCTCCAATTTTTCCATATTTTAAAACCCCTAATTCACAGTTCTGCAAACCCTAAAATACGACCATGGCATCTTTGCATACAGCGCATAAAAATCCAATCAAAGCATATGGTTAGCTTGCAAACATTATTCTAAACACAAAAACCACAATGAAACATGTTAACAATGCATGAATGATAGAAAACGATTCTGAAATTTTCCTTACCAACTTCAATGGTGATTTCACGTTTTCTTGAGTATGGGGCTTAGGGAATGATTGGAACACGTTCTATGATCCTTAAGGAAGCTAATGGAATAGCTATTTGGCCTTGAATCGTCCTAGAATTAGGTTTTCAGAATTGAGCTTTTTTGATAAAATTCCAAGTTTTTGCAAGGGTTTCTGGCGCAGCTTTTTGGTTAATGGAATTAGGTTTTGCTTCTTTGTATATGTATGAATGAATTAGGTCAAAAATCTGATCAAAAGAATCCAAGAATTGATTATGCAATATTTGATTTTCAAGCATTAGTTTTTCCAATCTTTTTCATGCAATTTGATATCAAATCATATCCAATCCTTCCCTAATTGATCATGCACGAATTTGAGTGTCCAATGAGAGTATTTTCTGCACAAAAAGATTTTATTTCATTAGTTTAGCATTTTTCCATATTTTATTTGGTTTAAATGAATTAATTGTAATAAAAAATTCAAATAAATAAATAGAAATAATAAAAAACTTCCCTTTGGGCCAAATGGTCGTGTGCATGTTTTTGATGATGAATTGTGGAAGAAAAATAGGCCCATTAGCAATTTTAGGTCATTTGAATCAATGTTGACTTTTCAAAATATCCAAAAATTTCCCAACTTCCACAAGGCATAACTTGCTCAATTTTTAAGCTTTGCTCATGTTCTTTGACATTTTGGAAAGGTATTTGAGTCCTCTAACCAATGCCTTTGGTCCCATGTCATTTTGATTTACCAATCTCAAGTTATGGCCTTTGACTTAAAGTCTCCTTTTGTTGACTTTTGAAAATGACCTATAATGTTGAAATTGATAACTTTTTGTGAGGGCATTTATTGGACTTGAAGTATGAAGATGAGTTGTAGTAAATGTCTTTCTCTTCAAAATGAGCTTTGGATGGAATTTTTATGATAATCCATGTGAAAGTTATGCCCTGGTCAATTTACAGTTGACTTTTTCAACTGTCCAAATAAGGAAACTTTTGCATCTTGATGATTTTTGAGCCAAGCTTTGAGAATCCTGATCAAGCATTGATCAAATGATGTTTGTGGCTTCAAAATGAGATGTTGACCAAAAATTTGAACTTTTGACTGCCAAATGACCATTTTGCCCCTACAGTTGACTGTTGAGCAATTAGGGTTTCTGACTGTGCAATTTTGTGCTGAAAGTCTTGAAACTTGGTATGAGGATGCTTGACCATATTTATAGGCATGTGGGACTTGATTGGACCCTTGGAAACTTCATTTTCTTGATCAGAACCAAAACCCTAATTTTGATTGTTCAGAAGGCTCTTACACTGTGCAACCCTTGGGGAATCTTGAAGCTTTGACTTGGCAATTTCTTGAAGAATATGGGAGGGCAAATTTTGGGGTACAACAGTTGCCCCTGTTCAATCTTCTTAGACCTGAGGATGCAGATTGGCTGACGTGCCTTTCGTAATCCGAGGGTGGAAGATGATTGAACACTAGAGTGCCCAGAAATTTGCGCTCACATAGTAGCAATGTGAAGATGGGAATGGGCTTATAGATGCCATTTGGAGATTGATGGATAGGATGATGGGCTTATAGATGCCATCTGGATGTTGATCGCGTAAGAGATTCTTTAGCGAGAACCTGCATGCCTGCAAAAGAAAAATGAGTACCTGACATGTTGCAGGAGCTGGTTTTCAGATGCTTGATATAGATGTGTCCTGACTGGTTACAAGAGCTGAGTCTGGATCTTCAAGCGGTGATGAATGAACCAGGGATGGTTACTACCTCAACAGGAACGATAAGAGAACCTTGGATAACTTTAACCTCAACAGCAATTTGAGAAAATCTTGGTGGGAATTACCATCTCCGCAGGATCGGGGAGAGAACCATAGGCAATTATAATCTCAAAAGCGGACGTTTGAGAAAAACCTGGAATGGAATTATCGTCTCCGCAGCATTGGGGAGAGAACCATAGGAAATTATAATCTCAAAAGCGGACGTTTGAGAAAAACCTGGAATGGGATTATCGTCTCCGCAGCATTGGGGAGAGAACCATAGGAAATTATAATCTCAAAAGCGGACGTTTGAGAAAAACCTGGAATGGAATTATCGTCTCCGCAGCATTGGGGAGAGAACCATAGGAAATTATAATCTCAAAAGCGGACGTTTGAGAAAAACCTGGAATGGAATTATCGTCTCCGCAGCATCGGGGAGAGAACCATAGGAAATTATAATCTCAAAAGCGGACGTTTGAGAAAAACCTGGAATGGAATTATCGTCTCCGCAGGATCGGGGAGAGAACCATAGGAAATTATAATCTCAAAAGCGGACGTTTGAGAAAAACCTGGAATGGAATTACCGTCTCCGCAGGATTGGGGAGAGAACCATAGGAAATTATAATCTCAAAAGAGGACGTTTGAGAAAAACCTGGAATGGAATTATCGTCTCCGCAGCATCGGGGAGAGAACCATAGGAAATTATAATCTCAAAAGCGGACGTTTGAGAAAAACCTGGAATGGAATTATCGTCTCCGCAGGATCGGGGAGAGAACCATAGGAAATTATAATCTCAAAAGCGGACGTTTGAGAAAAACCTGGAATGGAATTATCGTCTCCACAGCATCGGGGAGAGAACCATAGGCAATTATAATCTCAATAGTAATCATTGAGAAAAACCTTGGAAAACTTCTACTGAGTCTTCATCAGAAAAATCTGTTTGGGGTCGATTTAGCTGGACTAGAGAAGGCCTTGGACTGGATAAGAAATCTTTGGAGTTGATTAACTGAACCGGTCTAGGTCTTGAAAGATGATTGAGAATTTAGTTGAATCTTTCCTGAAAGGTAAAGGTCAGTCATATGCATGATATGGACCAAGCAATGATGTTCTCAACATAAATGAGATTTGTAAGATATGATGCGTCTATGCATGCTATAATGATGTATGTGATGTTTAGGAATGTATGCTTTCGTCTAGGAAAGTAAATCCTTGACGGGTGCCGGGAGGTCACTCCTGGGCTGATGTTGGAGAATAGATTTCGCTTCCGCTGGGGATGATAGCTGCAAGAATACCGGTAGGAGAAGATGACTCCGTTGGGGAATAAACTTGGTGAATGGAATAACTCTGCGGGGAGGAAAGTACTCTAACGATCTTGCTGGGAAGCAATACTCTGTGGGGAGGGAGGTACTTTGCTGAGTTGTTGATAATAATTCGCTGGGGATACCATTGTTGCGTTGGAAGTGTTGATAGACTTCGCTGGGGATAAGAAGACTGCGTTAACAACGACCTTTCCGTGGCTTCTGGCTGAGGATAACCCAGTTATATCCTGGTAAGGAAATAACTCTTTGAATAAAGTCGGGCGACGCGTTCGTGCTCTGCGAGGGATAAGCTTCTAGAATCTACTGGGGATAAGCTTATTGCTTGGGGAGATGGATTCCAACTTTCCTGGGGGGAATCTTGATTGGACTCTCCTGGGGAAGTTTTGAATTGCGGGGAAAGTGATTCCTTTGAATATTGGTATGCCGCCGGGGAACAATCTTTAGATCAAGACTGTCGGGGATGCTTGTTAAGATCCATGTATATATGTTGCTGGGGAATGTTTGAGATCTACGGGAGTATACCCAACTTCCTTAAGACTGACTGTAACTTTGCTTGAGAAGAGTATGTTGACTGGCTGACGTACTCTCTGGGGAATTAAGATGTACTGGTTGTGTTTTTTAGCTGAACCTTCCTTGGTACCTTGGAGGACAGAACAATTAGATTGCTTAGACAACTCTTTTATTGCCCCTGTTTCTAATGTTACCTGTAATTAATCCTTTGTTTCGTATGCAAATATTCATGAGTTAGCAAATTATTGTCAATGCATATATCACAAATTGAACCTTGGACGTTCTTCGCAAAACAAAACAGAAAAAAGAAAAACAATTGGCACTTTTAACTGAAAAGTATATTTGTATTGATTTTTGAATGGCCTGAAAATAGGCGTTTTGTGTACAAGAGGCTGACGTCCTAGTAAGAGGACGCCACCGAACAAAAGAGTTTATACAAGTTTTGTACAAGAGAAAATAAAACAGTTGTGTGAAATGAATGATCCCACTGGGTTTCAACTCTGCTATTGCCGTTATAACTCCGAGCGTCTCATCACTTGACGACCTTGGTTGAAGGTGAAGCTGACTGATTGATGCCGTCTGAAGTTGACGTAGATACCGGATTCTGGATGCAAAGTGATCCAATGAGACATAGTATTACGCTTTTATCCCTAACTTTTGCTTGGACCGCCCTTTCGGGTTTTCAGTCCACCGGGATACCCGTTTTTGCCCAAGCCGCCTTTTCAGGTTTTCGACTTGCCGGGTGTACAAATTTTTTTCATTTCATCCCTTCATTTTGCCCGAACCCTTTTGGTTCGACGGGAAGCCCTAATTTTTGCCTAGGCATGTCAGCCTAGCGGGTCTTTTTTCATGCGTAGTATCTTTTTACTATGTCTGCATTAGCGGGGTGAGGAAGGTCGTCACCATCCATGTTGGTTAGAATCATGGCTCCTCCTGAGAACACATGCTTAACCACAAATGGCCCTTCGTACGTAGGGGTCCACTTGCCCTTTGGATCACTCTGAGGAAGGATGATTCGCTTGATTACCAGATCCCCAACTTGATATTCCTGTGGTCTGACCTTTTTGTTAAATGCCCTGATCATCCGTTTCTGATACGTCTGACCATGACAGATAGCAGCAAGTATCTTTTCATCAATGAGGTTTAGCTGATCAAGTCGTGTCTGGATCCAATCATCTTCGTTCAGATTTTCATCCTTCATTATCCGGAGAGAGGGTATTTGTACTTCGATCGGTAAGACTGCCTCCATACCATAAACCAAAGAGAAAGGAGTTGCCCCAGTTGACGTCCTAGCTGAGGTATGGTACCCATGTAGAGCGAACGGTAACATCTCGTGCCAATCCTTATAAGTTACTGTCATCTTCTGCACGATTTTCTTAATGTTCTTATTTGCTGCTTCGACAGCCCCATTCATCTTCGGTCTGTAAGGAGAAGAATTGTGGTGCTGTATCTTGAACTGCTCGCAGAGCTCAGTGATCATCTTGTTATTCAGATTGGTACCGTTGTCTGTAATAATTCTTTCTGGGACGCCGTACCGACAGATCAGGTTATGCCGAATGAACCGTGCCACAACCGTCTTGGTTACCGTAGCGTAGGAAGCTGCTTCAACCCACTTTGTAAAATAATCGATCGCCACTAGGATGAAGCGATGCCCATTAGATGCCGTAGGTTTAATCTCACTGATCATGTATATGCCCCACATTGCAAACGGCCAAGGCGCAGTCAGAACATTCAGGGGAACTGGAGGAATATGCACCTTGTCTGCATAAATCTGGCACTTATGGCATGTCCTGGAATGTTGGTAGCAGTCAGCTTCCATTGTGGACCAGTAATACCCTGCCCGAAGGATTTTCTTAGCCATAGTGTGTCCACTGGAATGTGTACCAAAGGTCCCTTCATGTAGCTCTTCCATGATCCTTTCTGCTTCAGTCTTATCCACACAACGCAGTAAGGTTGAACCATGGTTTCGCTTGTATAAGATGCCGTTGCTAAGGAAGAACTTTGCCGCGAACCTTCTCAGGAACTTCTTATCATTGATAGAGGCACCTTCAGGGTATTCCTGAGCTTCCAGATATCTCTTCACCTCATGGTACCAAGGCTTCTCAGTCATCAATTCAGTCTCGAGATCACAACAGTATGCCGGTTCGTCCAGTTTCCAAATGATGATCCGGGGAGCCTCATTATCCCATTTAACTTTGAACATAGAAGACATTGTAGCTAATGCGTCCGCCAGCTGATTCTCTTCTCTCGGAAAGTGTTCAAAGGTTATCTTCGTGAAGTGGGGGATCAAGGTCAACACACATTCTCTGTAAGGAATCAGGTTTGGATGTTTCGTATCCCACTCTCCTTTGATCTGATTGATCACAAGAGCGGAATCTCCGAAGACACTCAGAAACTTAATCCTTAGATCGATCGCAGCTTGAAGACCCATGATGCACGCCTCATACTCTGCCATGTTGTTGGTACAGTTGAAACATAGTCGAGCAGTGAGTGGAGTATGAGTGCCTTGGGGTGATATGATTACAGCGCCGATACCGTTTCCCAAAGCGTTGGAGGCTCCATCAAAGTGCATGGACCATCGGGATCCTTCCTCAGGTCCTTCATCCGGTCCAGGTACTTCACAATCAATCACTATCATAATGCTTTCATCTGGAAACTCAAAGTTCATTGACTGATAGTCATCTACGGCCTGATGTGCCAAGTGGTCTGCCAATACACTTCCCTTGATGGCTTTCTGGGTTGTGTACTGAATGTCGTATTCCGTCAAGATCATTTGCCATCTTGCTATCCTCCCAGACAGAGCGGGCTTTTCGAATATGTATTTTATAGGATCCATATTTGAGATCAACAAGGTAGTGTGAGTCAGCATATACTGTCTCAGCCGGCGAGCAACCCATACCAAAGCGCAGCAAGTTTTCTCAAGCAGTGAGTATCGGGTCTCACAGTCGGTAAACTTTTTGCTAAGGTAATAAATGGCATGCTCTTTTCGGCCAGACTCGTCATGCTGCCCCAACACACACCCCATTGAGTTGTCAAGTACTGTCAGGTATAGTATCAGAGGTCTCCCTTCAACCGGTGGCATAAGAATGGGTGGTTCTTGGAGATACTCTTTGATTCTGTCAAAAGCAGCCTGACATTCATTGTTCCAACGTACTACCTGATCTTTCTTCAGCAGCTTGAAGATTGGCTCACAGGTAGCAGTCAGGTGTGAGATGAATCGGGCAATGTAATTCAGGCGTCCTAAAAAGCCTCTGACTTCCTTCTCTGTCTTAGGAACCGGCATCTCTTGAATAGCTTTAACCTTGGCAGGGTCCACTTGAATGCCCTTGTCACTTACCACGAAGCCTAGCAACTTTCCCGATCTTACCCCGAAGGTGCACTTGTTCGGGTTCAATCTCAGCTTGTACAGTTTCAACTGGTCAAACAATTTCTGCAGATGATCTAGGTGCTCTTCCTCAGTTTGGGACCTTGTGATCATGTCATCAACATACACTTCTATCTCATGATGGATCATGTCATGAAATAAAGCAACCATGGCACGTTGGTAGGTTGCCCCAGCGTTCTTTAGTCCAAAAGGCATGACCTTGTAGCAGAAGGTGCCCCACTGAGTAATAAATGTAGTCTTTTCCATGTCTTCAGGTGCCATCTTGATTTGATTGTAACCTGAAAAGCCATCCATGAAAGAGAACACCTTATGCTGAGCTGTATTATCAACAAGGACATCAATGTGAGGTAGAGGGAAGTCATCTTTGGGGCTGGCCCTGTTCAGATCCCTGTAATCGACACACATTCTGACCTTTCCATCTTTCTTTGGTACCGGCACCACATTAGCAACCCACTGAGGGTAAGAAGTCACTGCAAGAAACCCGGCATCAAACTGCTTCATAACCTCGGCTTTGATCTTCTCAGACATCTCTGGACGCATGCGGCGGACCTTTTGCTTAACCGGATGGCAATCTTCCTTAGTTGGCAAGTGATGGACCACAATGTCGGTATCCAACCCGGGCATGTCTTCGTAGGACCAGGCAAAGATCTCCATATAATCATGTAGCATTTGAGTCAACCGTTGCTTCACGTTGAGCTCTAGGTTGGCACCAATCTTTACCTCTTTCCTGTCTGCCTCAGTACCCAAGTTTATTGTTTCCACTGGCTCTTCATGGGGTTGGATTGCCCTCTCTTCCTGAAGTAACAGTCTTGCAAGCTCGCCAGGCACTTCGCAATCATCTTCACCTTCGTCTTCGGCTAAGTTGATCGGATTTTCGAAGTCATAACTGGCAGTAGCAGAGTCGTTACCAGTGAGATCCAGAGTGGATTGAAACCTGTATGAGTGAGTGTGTGTGTAAATACAGCTGTTTTGAAATATATGTAAAGGAAAGAAAGACAGGAAAGGAGCATAAGATTTGTAATGCGAGAAAACGTCCAAGATTTTCATTTATGATATATGAAATGACAATTTATATACCCTCACAAATGAAACCACGGTGCCTCGGGTAAGACACCGGGCCATAGAGTTTATTTATTGTTTATTATAAATAACGTAACAAAGAACTTTATTACTGCGTCACAAAGGTAACAGGAGTATGGTCTTTGGCAATCCAATTGGTCAATCCGCCTTCTGTTGTCGGGTAGATCCAGCTATTGAATTCTGCTTCATCCACTTCATTGTCTTCCCCAACAACATTCACTCCTGGATTTGTAATGAACACAGGAGGTCTTCCGGTCTTCGCCTTCCGCATAGCTTTCTTCCCCTCTGCAGTAAAACCCAGCCCAAATTTGTCAGTTTTCTGTGTAAAGTCTGGAAGTCTGCCCCAGTTAGCACATTCACCTTTTTGAACCACAGCCCGGGCATCCTTCAGGGAAGCCATCTTCAAAGGAACATTCTCCTCGACCGTTGTTTCTGCTGCTGCTGAAATTGGAAGCACCTCCTCGAAATGCTGAAAGGGGGTTTCAATAAACTCCCCATCCATCTCAATGTATCGGAAGGAATTCAGGTGGCTTACCATATACTCCTCCTCTCCTTGCACAGTGACAATCTTCCCTTTGACAGGGTACTTCAGCTTCTGGTGCAAGATAGAGGTCACTGCCCCAGCCTTATGTATCCAAGGTCGACCCAGTAGACAAGAGTAAGATGGACGGATATCCATCACATAAAAAGTAGAGTCAAACACCTGAGAGCCCACACGAATCAGAATGTCAACCTCTCCATGAACCATCCTTTTTGAACCGTCAAAGGCTCTGACGATGATATTGCTAGGTTTTAATTCCAGGCCTTCGCAGTCCAAGCGGTCTAAAGCCTTCTTTGGTAGAACATTCAAGGAAGAACCAGTATCTACCAAGACATGCGCCAGAGTAGTGCCCCTGCATTCGATAGAGACATGCAGAGCATCATTGTGGTCTCTTCCCTTCGCAGTCAGGTCAGCATCTGAGAAACCCAAGCCATTATCCGCTGTCAGATTTGCTACGTAGTCGGTGAATTGGACAGCAGATGTCTCTTGTGGCACATGGGCCGTCTTGAGGAATGAGATTAAGGCCTTAGCATGGGCCTCTGAACACAGCAATAAAGAGAGCATGGAGATTTTGGAGGGCGTATGCCCCAGCTGTTCCACAACATTGAAGTCACTCTTCTTTATTATCTTTAGAATCTCCTCCATTTCTTGTTGGGAGGCTTCAGCAGTTACAGGTATAGGTGCCTCCATCTGGGCAGGCTCAACTTCAATTCCTTTGCCCCGAGCATTGGATGACTCGGCAGCAGGAGAAACAACTTGATCGGCAATAGGAACAGGTACACTTGTAGGAATTATAAGAAGTGGTCTTCGAGCAGCAGGCGGTGCAATGTCAGGCGAGAAGAGCCTGCCACTGCGGGTGACTTTGGCTGGGCCAGTGATATCACAGATACTGGCGCCAGTGTTGAACTCTTGTTTAATCCCGTTTACATACACATCGGCCCCATAATGCCAGGGGACAGCTTTATCAGATACATAGGGAAGAGGCCCCGGAACAGTGATAACCACAGGTGCAACAGTCATGATTGGGACAGGCTTCTTCGGGAGAGCCTTGATTGGATTATTGAAGATGGTAACCACAGAAACTTCTTCTACCGGAACCAACTGAACAACAGACTTTTTAAACAGAATCTCCTTGCTATCCATTAGGCTTTGGATGCCTAACTTCAGCAAGGGACAACCAGATAGGGAAACAGCACAGAACAGACAACCCTCACTGCAACCCGGAAATAAACCGGCCAGCAGTAGGTTCTTCTTGATAGTCATTAAGGGAGTGGCCAGATCATCCACAGAAACAGCGTAAACATCTTCATCAACAGCATTTACCCCATGCTGGGGCATAGGAGCAGTAACCACATTCGGCCTCTCAGGCGCTTCGAACTGTATCTCTTTTGCATCGATAAGGTCTTGCACCTTACTCCTTAATGCCCAACAGTCATCAGAATGGTACGCACAGCGGGCATTCGGGTTGTACTTAGGAGATGTAGTATTTGGAAACTTCGGAGCCTCTCTGACGGTCACCAAGTTGGTTGAGAGCAGCTGTGGTAAGATCTGCGACAAGGTCATACTCAACCGGGTGAACTCTCTCCGGGGTCTTTCAGCCCTTTGAGGATTGGTTGGCCGAGGAGCGGCAGCAGGCTTAGCAATCATTACCGCACTGACAAATTGGCGGCGCTCAGTTCTCTCTGGTCTCTTGGAACCGTATACAGCACTAGCCTCCTTCTTGAAGGGTTTCTTCTCAGAACTAGACGATGCACCCTTCGGGATCTTTCCAGACTTCAACCCAGCCTCAATTCTCTCTCCAGTCAGAATCAGATCAGTGAACCCTGCAGACGAATTCCCGATAAGATGGTTGAAAAATGGCCCAGATAGGGTCCCCAAGAACATGTCTACCAACTCCCGATCAGTCAACGGAGGCTGCACCCTGCCAGCCAGGTCTCTCCACTTCTGAGCGTACTCCTTAAAACCTTCACTTGAATCTAACGACATACCCTGGAGTTGGGTACGTGTAGGGGCAAGGTCGGCATTATATTGATACTGCTTGTAGAAAGCAGTAGCCAACTCCTCCCAGTTACGAACCTTGGTCCCATCCAGCTGATAGAACCATTCGAGATGAGTCCCTGAAAGACTCTCCTGGAAGAAGTGGATCCATAAATTCTTATCCGCTGAGTACGGTTGAATTTTCCGAACATAGGACCTGAGATGTAGCTTGGGACAAGACGCCCCGTCATATTTAGTGAAAGATGGTGCTTTGAACTTCCGAGGAATGATCACACCAGTAGACAAACCCAGATCTCCAAAATCCAGCCCAGGTACCTGTTGTATTTCCATAGCATTCAACCTGTCTTCCAGCTGCTTGTAACGGTCTTCTGCCGGAGGATGCTGCTCTTCATCAAAATCAGTCTCGTTGTCGGAGACTACCGGACTAGGACCTTTTTCTGTTTGAGGAGTACTCTTGCCAATGGAAGAACCAGCCTCTTCATTCTGCAAAGTGTTGCCAAACCTTCGGCCCGAGCTAAACAGAACAGTTCTTCTTTTCTTCTTCTTTTCCTTCTTCAGGAGCAGAGCCTTCAGCTCCTCTTGGCCTTGAGCCAAACCCTTGATTAATTCCTGAAATTGCGCATTCTGCGCCTGAAGAGCTTTGATGGATGTCTCAGTTGATGACGAGTCGGGATTCATGATGCTGAAATAAACAGCGAAGAACGGTAAGCAACCTGAAAAGGAGAAAACCTGCTATGCACATGATGAATGGAATGCGTATGATTTATGTTTTCAAAGACAATCGGGATTCAACTTTGTAAACAAAAAGGAACACACTTCATTAGATTCAACTTTGAAACTGAAATTATTCAACAGGTTGCCCTTAGGCGTTACATGAAAGGAAATACTGAAAAGGAAAATAAAATTGTAAAAAGAACATCCATAGCTCCTTATTGATCCCATGGTCTCCTCTTCTCAGTACGGATGTAGGCATTCAGAGCTCTCTCATTCTCCAACTGCTTTGTCAGCTTCTGGATCTTTAATTCCTGCTCGTTGAACTTTTCCCGGTAAGAATCCCGCTCTTCTCGCAGTTGCGACCAAGATCTCTTCAATGTCTCATAATCAGTAGGTATCTGAGGAGGAAGGACAGTTGGAGGAACACCATCCTTGTCAGGACACTCAAGAATGATAGGTCTGACGGCTTCATACGGCATACCTAATTTCTGAGCACGGATGCGAACCCATTTGTAGTAGGCTTCCATAGGTAAAGAAGTCTTTGGCCCTAACTCATGTGGGTCAGCTTTATGAACTTTGTCCCAAGCCTTGATGAACCTACGACGCAGCTCGTCACTATCCACCTGAAACTCAAAACTGATGTGAGGCACCAACATCTCATGGGGGCCTGCTCTTCTTGCTCTTCCAAACTGACGGAGTGCTAGACATGGATTGTAAGAGATCCCTCCTTGGGTACCAATCAGAAGAACATTAGGGTATTCCCCGCATCGATCAATGACAGCTATCTCATCCACACCTCTGCAAGTCCAAATGATGTCTTTGTCAGTGAGAGACATTAACCTATGAGCCCAACCTCTTCCTTCTTGGTTCTTCAGTACGAACTTGGGTAGGTGCGAAGTAAACCACCTCACCAACAAAGGGATACAACACCATAGGGTTCCTCGTCTTCGGGTAGTACGAGCATGAAGTTGTTGCAAGATGTCACCCAAGAGAGTGGGCACGGGATTCTGAGACATAAAGATCCTTATGGCAGTGACATTGATGAAGTTGTCAGGATTAGGAAACAAAACTAAACCATAGATTAGGAGAGCCAAGATGTCTTCATATGCCCTAAAGTCCAGGTCATTCCAGAAACTGTTAGCTTTACCAATCAGAAATTTGGCCAAGAAACCCTTAACTCTGCTTCTAGTTACCCAGTTATCCGTTACCTCTTGATGGGTCAAAGGAAGAGCTGCAGCAACATCCTCAAGCCTGAGGGTCTTTTCCCAACCAGTAAAGGGAGTCTGATCCAAGATAGGGATACCAAGCAAATCAGAGAACTCTTCCAGGGTAGGGACCAGCTGGAAGTCTTGAAAGGTGAAGCACTGGTACCAGGGGTCATAGAACTGGGTCAGAACACTCATCAACTGTTGATCCCGCTTTGCAGTGACTAAACTGAGAAGAGAACCATGCCTCTGAATGAAGGAAGTGGTATTTGGGATCCTGCTAACCAACTCATCAAGCAACTCATGTGAGCGAACAAAGTTGAACCGGATAGTATTCCTTCGCACATGCATCATAATGTCCTACAAAACAGAGCAAAGGTGAAACCTTCTTGTCTTTGAAATGGTCAGTCCTTGTGCAGGATGCATGCAATGCTCATGATGTTATGATGTTATGATAAAGCACACCACAAATAGATACAAAGGCAAACATGGTAAGGCATACAAGTCACACAAAGGCAAGCCCCTAAAGTTTAGGCCAGCATGAGGTCTAGGTACTACCCTCTTTCAGTTTGTTGGTTCATACCTGTCCTATCAAAGTAACCGGGTTCTTAGAGGATCCCAATATCATTGACTACCCTCAATTGGTCATAACTCCAGCATCGCAATCTTTTCTTGCGGCCAGAACCATCACGAGAGTTTAGCCTCAATGGGCGTAGCATACTGCTACAATTCTAAAGGCCAAGTTGTGTCAATTAAGGTTCTAAGGTTGTTGGTGCTTAATGACTCCTTAGAAGACCCATACTCTCCTCGTTGCAACACAAGGGATATCGGTACAGACCAAGGTGCCACACCAACGTAGCCACTGCTTCACCTGTGTCGGTCTACGCCGGACAGGTCCCTCACAGCTTATGCTACCTAAACAGGGTATCCCCAGATCCGGGTTAGGATCTATGTAACTCCCATGCAACCCACAAATTTAAAGCAGACAAATCAATACAATTGAAAACACAGTTATGAACTAGCCCTAAGGTACACCTCACTTTAAGTTTATTCCCCAGCAGAGTCGCCAGTTCTGTGATCGGTGGATCTGGAACTGACTGTTTAACGCTGGTTCGCGAAATGTCGCGGAAGCAAGAGTCGCCACCGTCTTTTATTTTCTCCAAATGGAAAGGACAAAAGCACAGAAAAATTCCTTATAGAGATTGCTCTCGTTTCGGGAGGTAGGTTATAGAAATGGAAGGTGTTAGCACCCTTGCTCACTGTGTTTTCAAAATGGTTTGTTTGCTTTTCAACTGTGGGTTTTAAAAAGTTTCTTTGAAAATTCCAGTTCGACTCTTGTATCAGTCTTCAAGAGTGTTTGAAAAGTTGCTTTCGAAAGCTTTTTTTGAAAATGTGTTGGTGTGAAAAGTATTTTTGATTTGTTTTTGAAATTAGAGCAAGTATCTAGAGTCGTCTACCTACCCTAAGGAATTCTTCTGTGTAGATGTCCTTTAAAGTAGTGCCATCCCACCATTGAGAGATAGGTAGCACCACCGTTGGAGGTGTTCGGGTCAATTCGAGATTTGGGACATGGTGATCACCAGAGCAATAGGAAGACACCTTAGAAGCTACCCTCATGCCAGGTTCCCGGATCATGACGACTTACTAAGACATCCTCTACTCGACGATCACCTTTCGAGGCAAGGCAACAGTGAGGCGTACCCTAGGGGTGGTGTGTGATTTGTGTGTCTGATTCAGTTATTTTTGTCTTTTGTCATGTTAAAGGTGATCTAGCGTTTGTTTTTATTTTTGTCCATTCATTCTTGCATGCCATTATTTAACAGTTAAAATATTGCGAGAAAGTAAAAGATTCTAAGCTATTATAAAAGGCGCGGGTCCACATCGCCGAAATTTCTTGAACCCGATTTGACAGAAAAATAAAGAATTAAAAGAAGAGTAAAGTGCGACAAATAAAGATTACATGGCCTTGGGAGAGGTACATAAATATTAAAAGAAATAAAATAAATATGCGAATTAAATGAGAATTAAAACGAGGGCGTTGGACCCTTTTTACAAAATTAAATTTAATGATGAAATTAATTAATTAAAAAGAAAAGAAATTGTTTTTTTTGGTGTTTTTGGTATTTTATGATTTTAATGGGAAAAAAGAATTAAATGCAATTAAACCTAATTCTACAATTTTTTATTTGTTAAGAAAGTATCAAACTTTAACCTAAAGTTAAACCTAATTAATTGACATGCAATTTCAATTTATAAAAATAAATAATATTAAATATTTGATTATTAAAAAAAACAAGAATAAAAAAAAAATTATCATAAACCCTAGTTCTACAAATTTTAAATTAATTAAGAAAACATTACTATTAAACCTAATTTAATAACTAAATTTAATTAATGCAATTTATTTATAAAAATACTAAAATAAAATATTTATTATATTTTTTCTCTTTTCTGATTTTTTTATGTGTTTTTTATATATTATGAAAATATGAAATTAATTAATAAAACAATAATTAAAAGAAAGTATAAATAATTAAAAAAAATAAAGAAAGTAAAAAAAATTGGCAAACCTAGGGGGGTATCTGTCCCCAAAGTGGAGGTGAAAGCCCAATAATTCTGGCCCATTATTCATGGCCTGGCTGACTTTTTCATGCAACGTGTGGGACCTTTGACTAGGGTCCACCATGCTCTCCAAATCTGTGCCCTTGGATTGATGAAATTGAACGCGTGGACAGCTGGATGGAGGGACGTATGATGATCCACAACGTTGAAACTGTATGTGAATATCAAATGAAAAATAACCTGGAAAGAGTGAAGACCTGGGGCTCGAACCCAGGTCATGAACGTTACCAGCATATGTGTATACCACTGAACCACCCAACTCGTGTTTAACATATAATAATGAATAAATAACAAAAACAAAAATTGGTTAGTGGCCTAAAAATATGAAAAAGCGCGCGCTGAATTCAAAGGAGCCAATCATTGCTGGCCACCGGGTCTTCTTCTTCCTCGTTCCTGAAATATAAAAACAATGGCAACGGTTTTTACACCGTTCTAAAAGGCATCATTAGGGAAAATAGCGAATAGCCATTGGAGCCTCATAAATTAGGCGCGATAGTCTCGTTCTTTTCGTCCAAGCTCACTGAGTTGAATGGCCTAGGTTTCAAGCTCCAATTTTTCCATATTTTAAAACCCCTAATTCACAGTTCTGCAAACCCTAAAATACGACCATGGCATCTTTGCATACAACGCATAAAAATCCAATCAAAGCATATGGTTAGCTTGAAAACATTATTCTAAACACAAAAACCACAATGAAACATGTTAACAATGCATGAATGATAGAAAACGATTCTGAAATTTTCCTTACCAACTTCAATGGTGATTTCACGTTTTCTTGAGTATGGGGCTTAGGGAATGATTGGAACACGTTCTATGATCCTTAAGGAAGCTAATGGAATAGCTATTTGGCCTTGAATCGTCCTAGAATTAGGTTTTCAGAATTGAGCTTTTTTGATAAAATTCCAAGTTTTTGCAAGGGTTTCTGGCGCAGCTTTTTGGTTAATGGAATTAGGTTTTGCTTCTTTGTATATGTATGAATGAATTAGGTCAAAAATCTGATCAAAAGAATCCAAGAATTGATTATGCAATATTTGATTTTCAAGCATTAGTTTTTCCAATCTTTTTCATGCAATTTGATATCAAATCATATCCAATCCTTCCCTAATTGATCATGCACGAATTTGAGTGTCCAATGAGAGTATTTTCTGCACAAAAAGATTTTATTTCATTAGTTTAGCATTTTTCCATATTTTATTTGGTTTAAATGAATTAATTGTAATAAAAAATTCAAATAAATAAATAGAAATAATAAAAAACTTCCCTTTGGGCCAAATGGTCGTGTGCATGTTTTGGATGATGAATTGTGGAAGAAAAATAGGCCCATTAGCAATTTTAGGTCATTTGAATCAATGTTGACTTTTCAAAATATCCAAAAATTTCCCAACTTCCACAAGGCATAAATTGCTCAATTTTAAGCTTTGCTCATGTTCTTGGACATTTTGGAAAGGTCTTTGAGTCCTCTAACCAATGCCTTTGGTCCCATGTCATTTTGATTTACCAATCTCAAGTTATGGCCTTTGACTTAAAGTCTCCTTTTGTTGACTTTTGAAAATGACCTATAATGTTGAAATTGATAACTTTTTGTGAGGGCATTTCTTGGACTTGAAGTATGAAGATGAGTTGTAGGAAATGTCTTTATCTTCAAAATGAGCTTTGGATGGAATTTTTCTGATAATCCATGTGAAAGTTATGCCCTGGTCAATTTACAGTTGACTTTTTCAACTGTCCAAATAAGGAAACTTTTGCATCTTGATGATTTTTGAGCCAAGCTTTGAGAATCATGATCAAGCATTGATTAAATGATGTTTGTGGCTTCAAAATGAGATGTTGAACAAAAATTTGAACTTTTGACTGCCAAATGACCATTTTGCCCCTACAGTTGACTGTTGAGCAATTAGGGTTTCTGACTGTGCAATTTTGTGCTGAAAGTCTTGAAACTTGGTATGAGGATGCTTGACCATATTTATAGGCATGTGGGACTTGATTGGACCCTTGGAAACTTCATTTTCTTGATCAGAACCAAAACCCTAATTTTGACTGTTCAGGAGGCTCTTACACTGTGCAACCCTTGGGGAATCTTGAAGCTTTGACTTGGCAATTTCTTGAAGAATATGGGAGGGAAAATTTTTGGGTACAACACTTATGTTGCATGGGAAGATAATGAGATAAGTTCTTCATCCGATTCGGAAAGTGACGAATGTGCAAATCTAGCATTAATGGCTTCACATCACTCCGACGATGAAGAAGAGGTTAGTAATGAATTTAATCTTTTTGATGATGATGTTCAAGATGCTATTGATGAACTCTTGAAAGAATGCAAAAGTTTATACAAAAAGGTGTCAAATCAAGAAAAAGAACTTCTAAGTTGTTTAGAAAAAATTGACACCATGACTAAAGATTTTGAACTTCAAAAACAGAATTTTATTAAAGAAAAAGAAAACTTTGCATGCTCGAAGTGTGAATCAAATGTCTTTCAAATTGTTCAATTGAAAAGAGTCATTGAACGATATGAAAAAGGACAAATAGGATTGGAAGGATTACTAAGCCAACAATGTTATCCTAATGATAAAAGGGGTCTTGGTTATGTGAATTCTAAGAAACCAAGTAACAATCCCACTGTTTTTGTAAAGGCTAGGAATAGTTCCAAACCCAAGAAAGTAGAAAAGAAGCAAGTTGTTCATAATCATCAAAAGAAAAAGGCTAATGTATCAAAAAAGAAAACATTTCCTTAGAAGAAATCTTATCCTTCTAGATATAGAAGTAACTTTGAACCTACTTGTTTTTATTGTGGTATTAAAGGCCATACACCTAATGCTTGCTATGTTAGAAACTTTAGTATAGCAAGTGGGCATTATGTGTGGGTTAAAAAGGGAACTAACTATGAAGGACCCAAGGCAACTTGGGTACCTAACAAAGAATAATTTGTTTGTGTAGGTATGCTTGAAATCCACATCAAATGTTTGGTATCTTGATAGTGGATGTTCAAAGCATATGACAGGAGATGTACACCAATTTTCATATCTAGTACATAAAGCCAAAGGGTATGTCACCTATGGAGACAACACCAAAGGAAAGATTCTTGGCGTTGGAATAGTTGGAACACCTCCATCCATTCAAATTGATGATGTTCTCTATGTTGAAGGATTAAAGCACAATATTCTTAGCATAAGTCAACCTTGCGATAGAGGGTTCAAGATCAAATTCAACAAAGATGAATTTCTCATTATGGATGAGGCAACCAATGAGGTAAAACTCAAAGGTATAAGAACTAACAATATTTTTATGATTACTTTAGATGATTTGTCTCTGAAGGTACAATGTCTTATGGTAAACAACAATGACGCTTGGTTATGGCACAAGAGGATCACTCACATTCACATGGAGCACTTGAACAAATTGGTTAAGCATGACTTAGTTATTGGTCTACCAAAGATGAAGTTCATCAAAGACAAATTATGTAATGCATGCCAAAAGGGCAAACAGACCAAAACAACTTTCAAATCTAAGAATGTGGTGTCTACTACAAGGCCACTACAATTGTTACACATGGATCTATTTGGTCCATCAAGAACAAAAAGCTTCGGAGGTAATGTATACGCTTTAGTCATTATTGATGATTTTTCTAGATATTCTTGGACTTTGTTTCTTGTGCAGAAAAGTGATACTTTTAAATCCTTTAAGAAGTATGCTAAGAAAATCTAAAATGAAAAATCACTAAAGATTGTATCCATAAGAAGTGATCATGGTGGAGAATTCCAAAATGCACAATTTGAAGAATTTTGGTATCTCTCATAATTTTTCAGCACCTAGAACTCCACAACAAAATGGAGTAGTTGAAAGAAAGAATAGGTTTCTAGTGGAACTTGCAAGAACAATGCTTAGTGATGCAAATCTTCCTAAATATTTTTGGGCGGATGCGGTTAGTACGGCATGTTATGTTGGAAATCGAGTTATCATTAGACCTATAATAAAGAAGACTCCATATGAACTCTTCA
Source organism: Vicia faba (assembly GCA_948472305.1). NCBI lineage: Eukaryota > Viridiplantae > Streptophyta > Magnoliopsida > Fabales > Fabaceae > Vicia > Vicia faba. The sequence continues at coordinate 306,021,151 of OX451735.1, read as the reverse complement.
AAGGAAGAAAGCCAAATATTGCTCACTTTCACATTTTTGGATGCAATTGCTTTGTTCTTAATAATGACAAAGATAATCTTGGTAAGTTTGACGAGAAATCCGACGAAGGTATATTTCTTGGTTATTCGCTTTCTAGTAAAGCATATAGAATTTATAATAAAAGAACTTTAACTATTGAAGAATCTATGCATGTATCTTTTGATGAAACTAACCCCTCCAAGGAAGAAGTAGTTGTTTGTGATGATGATGATCCTATAGATTTACCCCCGGAAGATCTTTCAAATGATCAAGTTGTGAAATCACCGGAAAATCAAGAAAACATTGTACAACAAGATTCAAACACCAATGATCTACAAAAAGAATGGAGAACTCATAGAGACCATCCTATTGACAAAATTATTGGTGACATTAGCCAAGGAGTATCAACAAGGTTGAATCTAAAAGATGCTTGCTTAAACATGGCGTTTGTTTCTCAAATTGAACCTACCAAATTTGATGAAGCCTTAGGAGATGATCAATGGATTATTGCTATGCAAGAAGAATTAAATTAATTCGAGAGAAATCAAGTTTGGGAACTTGTTCCTAGACCAAGTGGTAAACACATCATAGGTACCCGATGGGTGTTTAAGAACAAACTTGATGAGAATGGTCTAATTGTTCGAAACAAAGCAAGGTTGGTTTCCCAAGGTTACAATCAAGAGGAAGGAATCGAATTTGAAGAAACATTTTCTCCGGTTGCAAGGTTAGAAGCTATACGTCTTTTACTTGCTTATGCTTGTTTTCAGCTTTTTCAAATGGGCGTCAAAAGCGCATTCTTGAATGGATACATCAATGAAGAAGTCTATGTCAAACAACCCCCGGGATTTGAAGACTTCAAACATCCTTCACATGTCTTTAAGTTGAGAAAGGATCTTTATGGCTTAAAGCAAGCACCAAGAGCATGGTATTATAGACTTAGAAATTTTTTGTGTGAAAAAGGTTTCGAAAAGGATAAGGTTGATAAAACCTTGTTCATTAAGAAAATCCAAAGTAACACTTTATTGGTTCAAGTCTATGTTGATGATATCATTTTTGTATCGACTAACAAAGAAATGTGTGAGGAATTCTCATTGATGATGCAAGGAGAATTCGAGATGTCTATGATGGGAAAGATGAACTACTTTCTTGGACTACAAATCAAGCAACTAGAAGATGGAATCTTCATCAACCAATCTAAGTATTGCAAAGAATTATTGAAAAAGTTTGATATGGACAATTGTAAAGCAATGAATACTCCAATGGGCTCCGGTACATATGTTGATCAAGATGAATCCGGTACTCCAATTGATATTACAAAGTATAGAGGTATGATTGGTTCTTTATTGTATTTGACGGCAAGCCGTCCTGACATCATGTTTAGTGTTTGTCTTTGCGCTCGCTTTCAAGCAAATCCAAAGGAATCACACCTCATGGCTGTTAAAAGGATCATGAAGTATCTTAAAGGAACAATCAATGTCGGCCTATGGTATCCAAAAGGTAGTACTTGCACTTTAATTGGTTATTCTGACGCGGATTATGCAGGTTGTAAAACTGATCGTAAAAGCACAAGTGGTACTTGTCACATTATTGGAAATGCATTAGTATCATGGGCTTGTAAAAAGCAAGCATGTGTTGCTCTTAGCACGGCCGAAGCAGAATACATAGCAGCGGGTAGTTGTTGTGCATAAATTCTTTGGCTCTAGCAACAACTTCGTGATTACGGACTTGATCTCGGATGCATTCCTCTTCGATGCGACAATACAAGTGCTATCAATATTACAAAGAATCCAGTCATGCATTCAAGAACCAAACATATAGATATTCGACATCATTTTCTCTGTGATCATGTACTTAAAGGAGATGTCGAAGTCACTTTTGTGGATACTCATAACCAACTCGCAGATATCTTCACTAAACCGCTTGCTCGAGAACCTTTCTTCAAAATCCGAAGAGAACTTGGTATTTTGGATGAAGGTGATATCTAATGTTTCTCTTAAGATGCACGTCTTAATTCTTTTATATGTATTTATTTCACTCTTTTTCCCCATCCTTTTTTATGTTAACAAAGGGGGAGAAGAATATGCATATGTGTTGTTTTGTTTCAACGAAATTGCAGGCCCAAATATCTATTATACTCACTCCAAAATTCAAGGAATCATGGACTTAGGGGGAGCATACAATTTAGGGGGAGCCTTGCATTTGCTCAACATGTTTGCTATACAAAACAACATAAACATTTCGAGAAATTGTTTTCAATACTTGGTTGTCATCATCAAAAAGGGGGAGAATGTAATTGCAAGCTTCTCAAGTCATATTTAAAGCATGTGTTTTGATGAAGACAACATGGACATCAACATTCAAAGGATGTGCAAAAATCTTATCAACATCAAATAAAAGTCTTGAAGATTATTGAAGAATTATTGAAGAATCATCAAATGTCAAATATGGTATAAATAATTCTTAAAATCTTGAATATAGATGTTCACAATATGCATTCATCAACATATACATATTCCATAACTTTAACATCAAGAAAACTTTGTTTGAAATATCTTTCAAAAAGTATTTTTGAAAATAACCCTTTAGGAACCGGTTCCTCCCTAACAGGGAACCGGGTTCCAGAATTTCTCAAAAATCATGTCCCTGGTTTTTGTACCAGGAACCGGGTTGTACCAATAGGGGAACCGGTTCCTGCGTGATAATTTTGAATTCCAACTTATAACGTTCACTAAGAACCGGGTTCTGTCAGTGTCGGAACCGGTTCCTAGCGAACCAGTGCAACTTTTATTTTGTTTTTTAAACATTTTTCAAGTGGTATCTTTTCATGAATGCATTGCAACTTTTCATATGAATTGGCATGAATGAAGAGGTTCTTATGACTTTATAAAATGCAGATTTTTCAGTTTTTAAACAAGAACACACATAACATTTTCAAACAACAAAAACCTTCTTCATATTAACAATTTTGTCATTCATTCAAATTTGCACATAAACTTTCATGTGTTCATAATTTTGTGAAACTTGCCATATACACTTTCATTATCATTACAAGTTTCATTCATACATTGTGAACATTTATATACATTGTTGAGAATTGTTTTATCTTGAAGAAGAAGATCAATTGAAGATTGATAAAGCTCTCCATATACTTCAAATTAATCATTGTATTACTTAAAGGTTTTTCCCTTACTATCCAGGATTGTTGGAAGTAAGTGTTGTGATTTGAATAGGATTGTTCTTCATTCACATTAGTGTTTGTTTGGTCTTAAAGGTGTTAAGAACCTTTGATCACCCTATAGGTTAGATAGTAAGCATAGGCTGTACAATCATTCTAACTATAGTGAAATCTCTTTCGTGTTGGAAAGGGGACTGGAGTACTCTCGGATTGTGAGGGGAACCAGGATATATCACCGTGTTCTTTACTTTTCCGCATTTATCGCTTTCATCACCATAATCAGGAAAAGATAAAGATATAAACAAAACCTTCAAACACTTAACCAAAATTACTACCAAGCATTCTCATAAAACCGAATAAATTTTATAAGACCTAATTCACCCCCCCCCCCCTCTTAGCCACTCTGAGACTTACAAGAAACTGGGAGTATACCAATCTTCTGAGGTTTTAAGGCTGAGAATCTTCATTCTTGAGGGTCAGATTTTTAGGAGCTTCAATTGTCCGTTATTCTGTGGGTGGTTGTAACTTCCAGCAGGTGATGAAGGAATTTCGATGACCTTGGTTTTGACATTCGAATGACCCAAGTGATGATGATGGAGACTTGCCCCAGGTTACTCTGTAGATTGAGAGATTTCTTGAAATCTTGACTGGACTCCCCCAGGTTAACTGAACTTTGAAAGATCTGTTGAAACCTTGACTGGACTTCCCCAGGCGTGCTGGATAGTGACATGCCATGCCCCTTGTTGATAGGAGATTTGTAACGGAAGTGTCATCCTTTTTGAAGTGATTTTTGTTCACTGAGAGAGTTTCCGTTCCTCCGAACATTCTCTGTATGAATTTCTTCGCTGTCAAACAAATAGTCAAAATGCAAACAGTGATATTCAAGCAATGCAAAGTTTATGTTTGTCTCGAAGTTTTGAAAAATGCGTTTTTTAGCAGAAAACTTTTTATGAGACAAATTCAACACAATATTTAGGGCAAAGCCTTACAGGAGTCAGAATACCTTTTGAACAGTATGCTTTCGAACTAACCCGTGCTTCAATTAGGACTTTTGCAGGGTTGTAACGTGGCTTGGTTCACGGTTTAAGAAACAAAGGATAAAGGCTCAAAGTATATTTGTACCCACCCGCTCTTCGTGATGTTCTTCAATCCTAAGCTCAGTTAATTGTGCGTCGAACTCTATTCGAATTTGGAACGACTTTTTGGGTGATGGTTCACTAGTTGAATTTTGAAGACAGTCATCATCTCCTTTTTATTTTGCAACATTTTTCATGTTGTTGAGGATTTGTAATGACCTCTTTCTTTTGATTTGTTATCCCTAACTTTTGCCTGACTGTTTTTGTTTTCGAGATTACAGTCAGCGGGATGCCCCAGCTTTCTTAAGCCTCCTTTACAAGTTTTGACTTAGTGGGCTTTTATTTTTTTGAGAGATTGACTGCCTATGTGATAGGGTACCATCACTGTCTTTTGATTCCAAAGGAATGCTTTTCTCTTTTTGATATCGTTCGTTGTATTATGAACTGAGAGTTTGCGACTTCAATGCGCACCTTTTTGAATTAACTGAGAGACTACCCTGCCCCAGGTTTATATCAAAGGTTTTGATTGTTTAGAACAGAAAACTCCTACTTCTTTGGCTCGAAGGGGTTGACTAGGGATTATCTTCCTTATAACTCCAGTGTTTGGGAATTGAAAGAAATGCCTGTACATCGTCAGCAAGGTCTGTTCAAAAGCATACTGCATGAGATTATGGTATTGTTTCGTCATCCTCCCTCTAAAGGCTTGCAGCTTTTTATCAAGGGTTAAATGTCAAAAAGAAAGCATAAGATTAGTGAAAACGAATGTATGAATTCAAGACAAACATATGCAATGCATTAATGAAACAGAGTTTGACATTAAAAGACAATTGTTTGAATAACAAAAGATTACAACTTTGAAAATTCAAAATGAAACAAACACAATCTCAATGAGCTGGCATAGGGGCAGTGATCATGCTAGAATTTCTGGTGAGTCAAACTCGATCTCCTCAGCATCAATCATGTCTTGGACCTTGTTCTTCAGAGCCCAACAGCTGTTTGTGTCATGCCCCGGGCTGTCACAATGATAAGCACATCTTGCATCCGGGTTGTAATTGGGAGAAGAAGTCTTAGGGTCCGGATGAGGAACCTTTAATGTAATCAACCCTTTCTTCAACATGTGTTGTAGCGCCTGAGCTAATGACATGTTGATCTCAGTGTATTGTCTTTTAGGCGCGTCTGGCCTTCGTTGATTTCCCTTTGGCTGTTGTCGGCGTGACGTAGAACCAGAGATCAGGATTGCCCCTGCATGTTGGTCACGGCGTCTCTTCTGACTGTTCACTGCATTGGACTCTTTCTTTCCGTTGTAGGGAATTATCTGAGTATCCGAGGATGTAGTTCCTTGGATCTTTCCACTTTTGATGCCAGCTTCGACCCTTTCACCGGTCAGTATCAGCTCGGTGAACCCGGCTGAGGAGCTTCCGATTAAGTGATTGAAGAAAGGCCCTGTCAAAGTTCCCATGAAGATGTCAATCAGCTCCCTATCAGTTAAAGGAGGTTGCACCCTACCAGCCAAATCTCTCCACCTTTGGGCATATCCTTTGAAGCTCTCATCAGAACCCATGGTCATGTTCTGCAATTGCACACGAGTTGGTGCGAGATCAGCATTGTACTGATATTGTTTGTAAAAAGCAGTAGCTAAGTCCCCCCATGTGTGGATGCGAGAACTCTTCGATTGATAGAACCACTCAAGTTGAGCCCCTACCAGACTTTCTTGGAAGAAATAGATCCAAAGCTTTAGATCAGTTGCGTATGGTTGAATCTTGCGGACATAAGACTTTAGATGCATCTTAGGGCAAGAAACTCCATCGTAAGAGCAAAGGTAGGGACTTTGAACTTTGGCGGAATGACCAATCCAGGAACTAAACCCAAGTCTCCTAAGTCCAAGCCAGGTACTTGTTGAACCTCCATAGCATTGAGGCGATCCTCCAACTGTTTGTACTTGTTATCAGCGGGAGGATATTGTTCCTCGGAGTAGTCAGCTTCATCAATCCCCATATTATGGTCTTCTTCAAGACTGATCCCCTTGTCTTTGAGAAGGAGAGCTTTCAGATCCTCTTGCCCTTTACCCATAGCCAGAAGCATTTGCTGGAATTGAGCGTTTTGGGCTTGGAGATCTTTCACCATTTGTTCCATATCCATCTTACTGAAATAAACAGTAGGAAGAATAAGGAAACCTGAAAAGGAGAAACCTGCTATGCAATGATATGCATGATATATATGCAATGTTTTCAAGGATCTCTTGGGGTAAACACAAGAGAACGTTAGAGGTTGAACTTTGATCTTTGATTGGAGAACTTTGCACCGGTGGATGTCTTTCCACGAGAATCAAGCTCACCATGTCAAGTGGGTCATAGCCCCCGATTCAAGTTGTTGCAATTGATCTTTGATTGGAGAACTTTGCAACGGTGGATGTCTTTCCACGAGAATCAAGCTCACCATGTCAAGTGGGTCATAGCCCCTGATTCAAGTTGTTGCACTTGATCTTTGATTGGAGAACTTTGCACCGATGGATGTCCTTCCACGAGAATCAAGCTCACCATGTCAAGTGGGTCATAGCCCCTTGATTCGAGTTGTTGCACTTGATCTTTGATGGCATTTGCTTAGAGGAGAAAACCTCTTGCCCTTTGGTAGACGTCTGGTTCAACGTAACCCTGCATCAAAAGAACCCTCGAGATCCTTGAAATGGTTATTGAAAATGCTATGGTATGATGTCATGATGTTATGTACATGCATGCAAAAGCAAGTAAGTGTATATACAGGTAATCATATTCACACAAAGCAAAACAAGTCCTTAGGTTTAGGCTTGCATGGGGTTTGTAGGTAAGTACCCTCTTGAAGTTAGTTGGCTCATCCTGTCCTAAAATAGAAACCGGGTTCTAAGGAGCTCAATATCACTGGATTGTTTCCTGTGTTCATTGTTTCGGTTTAGCCACTTAACTGACGACCAAAATATTCCAAGAAAACAAACCTCAATGAGTGTAGTATCGAGTATCTACCAACTTCGGACTGCACCAAAGTTGGTCATCTCACTACCCCTAAAAAGGCTAAGATGGTCAAGTAAGGTTCTAAGAGTTCGTTAGTGCTTCACGACATCACTCAGCAGCCCCGTACTCTCCTTGATTGAACTCAAGGGTTACCGGTACTCACAAATATGTCACACTAACATAGCTTACTGCTTCAACCATGTCGGTATACCCCGCACAGTTCCCTCACAGTTTTATTGCTATTTACCTAAAAAGGTGCCCCCAAATCCGGGTGTAGGATTTACAACAAACCCAAAAAAGGACCCAAAAAGTAAAGCAATCAAGGCAATCAAAGCAAGTATGTAAAGGTGATCTAAACCCTAAGGTAACCCCACTTTTGAATTATTCCCCAGCAGAGTCGCCAGTTCTGTGATACGGTGGGAGAATTGACTTGAGGTTTTGCGTTTGTATTTGCACTTGTTCGGTTTAGCAAGAGTCGCCACCGACTTTTTATTTTATCCTAAAGGAAAGGTTAAAAAGCATGGGAAAACCTTTTGAGATGTTTCGTGGGTTCGGGGGGTAGATTATGAAAAGGGAAGGTATTAACACCCTTTTCATCCATGGTTATCCATGGGCTCTTAGTTACTTGGTTTTAGATCACTTACCTTTGATTTTCAATTGCTTGAAATGGTGGTGTGTGTGTGTGTGTTTGAAAATGTTTTGAAAAAGAGGCCTTGTCTAGGCAACAGTTGTAACAATTCTTTACTCGAATGTTTTACAAAGGTGTGTATCTTTTCGAAAAGATGTTTCAAATGTTTTTGGAAGTTGTTTTGAAAGTGTTTGTGAGTGGGTTTTGAAAAGTAGGCAAGTGTGTTTTGCAAGTTGATCAAGTAACTAAGAGTTGTCTACCCCTAAATTTACTCAAATGTTTTTCTCATGTTTTAACCCTTTTAACAATTTTGTTCCACCATTGTATTTGGTGGACAATCTTGCGTTAGGATGTTAACGGGACAGGCGCGGGTCATCGTATGGACCATGAATGCAATGGTGTCAAGTGTCTTTGGCAATTTTGCTTGAAGGGACTATGATCATTTCGTAGGCAACTTTCGAAAGCGTCACAGAGGGACTATGATCATTTTGTTTGTTTTGTTTTGCCAAAGATACTTAACGTGCAAGCATGGCCCATTTTGGAAGGCAACAAGCGGGATTACCCTAGGGGTGCAAGTGTGATTAGTGTATTGATTGTCATGCATTTGTCTTTGTATTAGGTCATCTAGCGTTTTGATTTTATTTACGTACAAACCCTAGGTCTAACCATGGTATATTTGAAAGCGATAAATTGCGGGAATTTAAAGTCTACGCTATTACAAATAAGTATCTGGGAGTGGGGGTACAAATATTTACAAATGGGGATGAGACTTTAATAGGAGAGTAGTGTCCAAATATATTTACAACCCAATCGAATCGATCACAAAGTAATATGTAGCAATGTATAGGAATAAAGCAATGTAAATGTGTCAATGTATTTGTGTAAGTGTAGGTGATTTATTTACAAGTGATAAAAATGTGAACTTAATGAAAAGATTAAGTATTGTTTATTTATTTTGTATTTTTGTATTTTTGTTAAATATGTACAAAACAAAAGATTTTAATAAAAGAAAAGAAAATATTTTAAGAAATTCTATTTTTATGTATTAATGTGAATATTTTATACAAGAGTTTTAATTAAAAGAGAAAAATGTTTTAAGTTTGAGAAAATTATTATTTACATTTTAATTTCTATACAAAAGTTTTTAATTAAAAAAAAGGGTTCTAAAGAAAGAAATAGCTTAAACCTAATGGGAAAATCTAATATTTTTATATTTTTCAAATGTAATAAAATAAAAGAAAATTTTGTATAAAAGATTTAATGTATTATTTTTTATCTACATATAAAATTAAATTATGTTAGTAAAAAAAATGTTAGTTTATGTACAAAAATAAAAAAGGGAATGGGCTTCTATTTGTTAGTTCTTGGCCCAAAAGGATTGTGAAAGAGAGACAAAAGGGGCGTGCACCAGCGTTTAATGGGCTTAAGCATGTGGATGGGGCGAACCGGCCCAGTGGTTTCACAACGTTTTTTGTTTTAGGGTTGAAATGGTTTTGTTCATTTGGGATTTAGGGCTTGTAACATTACAGAGGCGCCGCTTCTTCGTCTTCGTCTCCTTCATTTTCTCAAACCAAGCACGCCTCCTGACGCTCCCCAACCTTAAGCTACCAGGCGCCGCCTCCTCCTCCTCATATCCAAGGTCACGCAAGCGGTGGTCATATAAGGTAATGGTTCTGTTTTAGGTCTTAACGCTTTTTTAGGTTTTTATTCGAGCATGTTTTTATTCTTTTATGTACTGATTCCTTATATCCTACCTGTTTCTGTGTGAGGTGTGGAAAAGAAAAAGGGAAAAATACTACCTTTGGGATTTGTCGCTTGGAGAGGAAGAGAGGCGGATTTGGAGGCGTCCTGGACAGCTGAGGCAGGGAGCACGAGGATGAGGCTAGCTTGCTCTTGCTGGAAAACCTGGTACTCTGTATTTATGGGTTTGATGATGAGCTCCCCTGAAAACCCTTTGCCTATTTGCTTCTTCTGCTTATTTGCTTCCTTTCCTCTGATGATTATACTTCGCTTATGTATGCTTTGAGATGCCTGATTTTGAGTATTGTGGTACAAACCCTATGATGAGGTTACTCTGAGGGTCTTGGTTGGTTCAGTTGTTGATTCTGAGATGATTCGGATTGCTTTGAATGCTTTTGATTTGCTTTGATATTAATGATGATTTGAATCTGAATATGTGGTTGCTTTTGTTGGGTTTTGAAAGGCTTCTGTTTGTAAGTTGTTTGTTTTTTGAAGCTCAGGCCTTGAAACAAGTTTTGTTGTTTCTGGTTTGAGGTTGATGTTTAGTTACAGTTTAAGGTAGGCTTGGCTTTTAGGCTTGCTTGGGGCGGGCTTAAGGCTTGGAAATATGGCTGTTTGCTTCAGGTTTGAAACAGGTCTGGTGTTAGGCTTTTATGCAGTAACAGGTTTGTGATTTTGTTTGGAGTTTACAGGTTTGGAAGCTTGAAAATAGGCTTGAAGCTTTAGGCCTTTGGTTGTTTGGAGTTTACAGGTTTGGAAGCTTGAAAATAGGCTTGAAGCTTTAGGCCTTTAGTTATTTCTAGTTTACAGGTTTGGAAGCTTGAAAATAGGCTTGAAGCTTTAGGCCTTTGGTTGAAATGGTTTAGGCTGAGTTTGCTTTGAGCCTTTTGTTGATACAGGTTATAGGCTTGAAGCTTTGAGGCTTGGCCTGTTGAAAGGTTTTGAAGTGTTTGAAGCTTATGGAGGCAGACTGTTGCTTCTGTTACAGTTTTTGGTATTTTGCTTTGTGATCTTCTCTGCCTCCTTTTGAAACTGTTGATATGTTTGTTTATATCTTTTTGTCTTCAAGCCTAAGCCTGCTGTAAGCCTTTTTTCTTTCTCTCTTCTCTCTCTCTCTTGACAGATTTAAGCATTTTTTATTGCTTATGATTTACTATTCTGAAAAAGCAACTGGCCTAGGAAAATGATGATTTTGAACCTTGCTTGCACTAGTTTCCTTACTCTGCATATTTCCTGCTTTTCTGCACATTGTTGACAGCATTTTGTACTTGTTGATATCTTGATATCCTTCTATATCTTTGGACAGTTTTTGACAGCTTTTGGCTTAGTTTGAAATTGTGATTCAGTTTGCCTTTTTGATTTGGTTAGGCAGTTCAGTTTGGACTTTATACTTGTACATGCTGTTAGGCATTTTATGCAGTCCTGTTTGATATTTGAATTTGTGCAATATTGTAAATTTGTGCATTTCATACTTTATTTGCAAGCACCTTCTACCCCTCTTTGTGAACCAAGAGCAATCTTGTGATTTGCATAGAGGGGAACAACTGATTCCAGCCAGTTTCTTTTAATGATGATTTTTGAATTAACTGTCTGCTCTTTAATTTCATTTCATCTGCTTTTGATTTTTTCTTCTTTTCTTGTTTTTGCAGATAAAAGTCAATTGAGCCAAAGGAGCATCAGAATAGAAGATGAAGACTTAGGAATTTTTAGGATGCAAATTTATTTTATTTTAATCATTTGTAACATTATTATTGTAAATACTTGTAAATAATTACTGTATTTAAATAACAATTGTACAAATAATTAAAAATAAATAAAGGTCTTTTTATTGATATTCCTTTTTAATTCTTCTTCAAATGTTTATTTAATTATTTATAATTCTTCAATTATAATAAAATGGAAATAAATCCAAATTATTCTAACTTAGAATAAATAAACAATTAATAAACACTGTGGTCTTAGCATCAATCAATAATAAACCCGGCGTTTCAAATATCCAAAGCAATGCACAGTTAATCAAACAAAACGTCCACATGCCTTTTTGATTTACTGATTCGATCAAACACTGCAAACTCCCAATCAGAAACCTCAACCCATATTCCAGAGTAAATTGAAAAGCACTATAGAATTAGTTCTTTCTGCGCGCACAAACCCTAGTTCTTGATTAAATGTCAGAGAAGCGCCTGTCTGATCAAACCTGAGCCAAACTCAAACAAAACCCTAGCAATCTGCTTGAACTGCTTCAAAAGTTAACGGAAACCCTAATTGGGATAGACTGATAAGAAAAAGTCTGTTTGACTGATTCTTACGCCAATCTGAAAAAGTCAGGGAAAACCCGAAGCTGTGATTTCTTGTGGAAAAATAGGAGGGCAAATTTTGGGGTATAACAACCGCCCTTTCGGGTTTTCAGTCCACCGGGATACCTTTTTTTGCCCAAGCCGCCTTTTCAGGTTTTCGACTTGCCAGGTGTACAGATTTTTCATTTTCATCCCTTATTTTTGCCCGAACCCTTTTGGTTCGCCGGGAAGCCCTTATTTTTGCCTAGGCCAGTCGACCCAGCGGGTCTTTGATTATGCGTAGTATTTTTTCACTATGTCTGCATTGACGGGGTGAGGAAGGTCGTCACCATCCATGGTGGTTAGAATCATAGCCCCTCCTGAGAAAATGTTCTTAACCACAAATGGCCCTTCGTAGGTAGGGGTCCATTTGCCTCTGGGATCACCTTAAGGTAAGATGATGCGCTTGATCACCAGATCCCCCACTTGATACTCTTGTCGTCCAACTTTCTTGTTAAATGCCTTGATCATCCGTTTTTGATACGTCTGACCATGACAAATAGCAGTAAGTCTCTTCTCGTCAATTAAATTCAGCTGATCAAGCCGGGTCTGGATCCAGTCATGTTCGTTCAAACCTGCATCCTTCATAATCCGAAGAGAGGGTATCAGAAATTCAATGGGCAAGACGGCCTCCATGCCATATACCAAGTGTTGTACCCCAAAATTTTCCCTCCCATATTTCTCAAGACATGTCAAGAATAATCTCCAAGTGACTCAAGTTAGCTCAAGAGTTGGACAGTCAAATCACCTCCTAAGGTAGTCAATTCAAAATTAGGGTTTTGTGTTGCATCAAGGTCCTTACATCCAAATGGCCTAAAATTCTCCCCAATGTCCTAATATGTTCTTAAGTTTATCCATGTCAAATTTCAAGCCTTGCAGAGAAAGTTTGGTCAGTCAATTGCTCAAGAGGTCCAAAAATCGACTGTGCTAGGGCAAAAGTCAACTGTGACCTACAAACAGTCAAACCTCAAGATTTTTTGCCAACATTCTAATTTTTAAGGATAATAAATCATTTGATCAATGGTTGATCATGATTCATCAAGGATTGCTCAAGATTCATCAAGATTCAAAAGTTGCTAAATTAGGGTTTTGTAGGAAAAGTCAACTCAACTTTGACCAAGCATAACTTTCTCATAATTTATGAGAAATGCTCCATCCAAATCTCATTTTTTAGAAGATGCAATTTCTTACAATCCACCTTCACACCCCAAGATCAAGAAATTCACTCACAAAAAGTTACAAATTTGGACATTATAGGTCATTTTTGAAAGTCAACAAAAACACATTTTTCCCAAAGCTTATAACTTAAGCATGGGATATCAAAATGAGACGAGACAAAAAGGGTTGGTTAGAGGACATATAAAGGTTTCTAAAAGTCCAAGAACACTTCCAAAAGTTCAAAATTGAAGAAGTTATGCATTGTTGAAGTTGGGCATTTTTCCAAAATTGCCAAAAGTCAACTATCCCCAAAACTTCAAATTTTGTCAAAAGGGCCCACTTTTTTCCACTTGATTTGATCTTGTCACACTACACACGTGTCATATCTTCAGTCTTGTGTCCATTCATTAATTTTTCTATTTTATTTGATTTTTATTGAATTAATTCATTTTAAATCAATTTAAATCCAAATAAAATCTAAATATTGATAACTTGGTATCTTTTTTATTGATACAGGTCTTTATTATCATCATGGAGAAGATCAAACTCGAATCAAGCCATATCATGCACAAAATATTGGATTTGGAATGAAATTGGAAGGTTTAATAATGGAGAATCATCAAATATGGCATTTTTTTCAAATCTTGATCATGGTCTTAAAACACAACATTATGAGGGAGATTCTTTCCATGCTTTCTTGTCTCCTCATTCTCCTCTATAAATAGAGAGCCACACAAGCTTGAAAGACACAAAAATCCTCTCTAAAAAGCTCTCAAAAAGCTCTTCAAAAAGTTCTCTAAAAGCTCTTCAAAAAGCTCTCCAGAAATCAAAGAATTGGTGCAAGTCATATCTCGAGGTTCTGGCCTCTCTCAATTGACATCAAGCCTCAAACCATCCTCTTGAAGTCCTCATGAGTCTTACAAGGACCAAGAGCAATCCATCACACGCCTAGCACGCCCACCGGTTTGGCAAAATTTTAAATTTCGAATCTCTAATTTTAATCACATTTTATGGTATGCTAACGTTTGTTTGAGTTTATATAGAACAGTTATGGATGGTTGAATCATAGGTTCCACGCAAGAATAAAAAAACACCATAGTTAGAGCATGAAGCTTTCGAAAATCCGGGCTCAGGAATGCTCTTTACACCTCCTTACAGGCCCAAATCTCTAACTTTCTCTATTTCTTTCTTTTTTTATTTAATTGCTTGTTTTTATTATTTTTATTATTTAATCACTAACCAACTAATCTTTTTCTTAATAAAATAAAAAACCAAAAAATATATTTTAATTAAATTCAGCACTTTATTTTTGTAAATAAATATTAATTCAATTAATTTAGTTTAATTAGCAAATAACTTTAATATTTTTGCAATAATTAAAATTAATTTAGACGATTAGGTTTTTATTAACTTTGATCAAAATTATTTTTATTTCCTTAAATATCCAAAAAATCCAAAAATATTATTTTCATTAATTAATTAATTTGTTTATTAATTTAATAATTTAGCTTAATTTAATTTCTTTTAATCCAAAAAGTAACAAAAAAAATGTTTTCTTTCAAAAAGGGTCAAAACCCTAAAAAATTCGCCCGATTTAATTTCTTGCACGCGTACCATTTTATTCAATATTGTAATTGCTCCCCGGAATGTAATAGCTTTTAATTAGGACTTTATTTTATTTTCCGCATTTTAAATTTCAAGGGTTGTTTTTGGCGATGTAAATACTCGACGCCTTGTAATAGTTTAGATTTAATTTCCGCAATTTAAATTCCGCAACTATACACTGTTAGATGTTTGATAATAGAGAATGCATGACAAGATCAAATCTTTAACCTAAAATCAACATAGATAACCATTGACATGTACAAAGATAAAATTAACCGAAATAACACACTCGCACGTGCGCACTCTTAGGGTACACCTCACTTGGTTGCCTTCGAACGTGGTCATCGAGTATAGAATGTTTTAGAGGTCGCCCTCTTGTCCAAAGATCATAGTTGCCTCGAAACGGTTGCCTCAGAAAATGATCTAAGACATTAGGGTTACCGTTAAGGCGTCCTAACATTGCTTTAGTGACCACACGTCCCTTAATCGAATTGACCCTTAAACTCCAACGACGATGCTACCTACTTCTCAATAGTGGGATAGCATTGTCTAAAGGACATTTGTACATATTAATTCCTTTTTCGAGTAGGTAGATGGTTCTTAAGTTCTTGCTCATTCTAAAACAAAACAAAACTTTTCGCACTTACACCTTTCAAACAAAAAACTCTTTTCAAAACCCACAAACACAAAGAAAAGCAAATTTTGAAAACACTTTGAGCAAGTACCTAAGAGCCCGTGGATAACCACGGATAGAAAAGGTGCTAACACATTCCCTTTCTATAATCTACCTCCCGGACCCGAGAAACATCTCGAAAAAGGAATTTTTCTGTGCTTTTTTCCTTTCCTTATTGGATAAAATAAAAGACGGTGGCGACTCTTGCTTACCGCGACATTTTGCAAAAACAAACGCAAAACGCAAACCAGCATTCCAAAAAACAGTCAATTCTCTTTCCCACCGATCACAGAACTGACGACTCTGCTGGGGAAGTTATAAGTGAGGTGTACCTTAGGATTAGATCATTGTGTTTTCAATTGTATGCTTTGTATGATTTACATTTGTGGGTTTGTATCGGAGTTCTATAGATCCTAACCCGGATCTGGGGATACCCTTTAAGTAAGTAGCAATAAACTGTGAGGGAACTGTCCGGCATAGACCGACACGGTTGAAGCAGTAGCTACGTTGGTGTGGCACTTTAGTTTGTACTGATATCCCTTATGTTGGAACGAGGAGAATATGGGTCTTCTATGGGGTCATTGAGCACCAACTGACCTTAGAACCTTAAATTGACCAACTTGGCCATAGAACAGTAGCAGTATGCTACACTCATTGAGACTAAACTCTCGTGATGATTCCAGCCGCAAGAAAAGGTTGCTAAACTGGAATTATGACCGATTGAGGGTAGTCAGTAATATTGAGATCCTCTAGAACCCGATTACTATTTTTAGGACAGGTTTAAACCAACTGAACTGAAAGAGGGTAGTACCTAAGCTCCTTGCCAGCCTGAAATCTAAAGGCTCTCTGTTGTGTGACTTGTGTGCCTTTACCATGTTTGCTTTTTATGGATACTTGTGGTGTGCTTACTATCATGACATCATGACGTCATAACATTGCATACATCTTGCATAAGGACTAACCTATTTCAAAGACAGGAGGGATTTATCTTTGTTCTGTTTTGTAGGTCATCATGATGCCCATGCGTAAGAATACCATCCGAATCAACTTTGTCCAAGTCCCTACCTTGCTTAAAGAGTTGGTTTCCAAGATTCCTGACACTACTTCCTTCATCAGGAGGCATGGTTCTCTTCTCAGTTTGGTCACCCCCAAATTAGACGAGCAGATGATGAGTGTCCTAGTCCAGTTCTATGATCCGCTATACCATTGTTTTACTTTTCAAGACTATCAGCTGGTTCCTACCCTAGAAGAGTTCTCTGAGCTGCTCGGTATCTCTGTTCTGGAGCAGACCCCGTTTACTGGTTGGGAGAAGACTCTTAAGCCTGAAGAGATTGTTGCAACCCTTCATTTGACCAAAGAGGAGGTAATGGATAATTGGGAGACTAGGAGTGGAGCAAAGGGATTTCTGACTAAGTTCTTGGTTGGCAAGGCCAACTACTTCTGGGATAGCCTAGACTTTAAGGCGTTCGAGGATATTCTGGCTCTTCTGATTTATGGCTTGGTACTGTTTCCGAATCCTGACACTTTTTTTGATGTGAATGCTATAAAGATCTTCATCTCTCAGAACCCTGTACCCACTCTCTTGGGTGACATTCTCCATCAGCTCTATGCTCGTACTTCCTGAAAGCGGGGAAACTTGATATGCTGTGCTCCTTTATTGTCGAGGTGGTTTATTTCGCACCTCCCCAAGTCAGTACTGAAGAACAAAGAAGGAATGGGCTGGGCTTATAGAGTGATGTCTCTTTCTCATAATGACATTATCTGGACTCTCAAAGGTATGGATGAGGTGACTATCATTGATCATTGTGGAGAGTATCCTAATGTTCCATTGATAAGAACCCATGGAGGAATTTCTTACAACCCATGCTTAGCTCTCCGTCAGTTTGGAAGATCCAGAAGAGAAGGACCTCATGAGATGCTAATGCCTCATATCATCTTTGATTTTCAAGAGGATAGGGACGACCAACGTCGAAGATTCATAAGGGCTTGGGATAGAGTTCACCAATCTGATCCGCATGAGTTGGGTCCAAAGACTTCACTCCCGATGGAGCCATATCTCAGATGGGTCCGTATCCACGCCCAAAAGCTAGGTATGCCATATGAAGTCGTCCGACCTGTCACTCTTGAAGTTTCTAATGAAGAAGGATTTATTCCAACCATCCTTCATCCTTATATGCCCACTGACATTGGGGCACTGAAGAGATCTTGGATGCAATTGAGGGAGGAACGAGATTCTTACCGAGAGAAGTTCAATGAACAAGAGCAGAAGATCCAGAAGCTGACTAGGCAATTAGAGAACGAGCGGATTCTCAACGACTATGTCCGCACTGATAAGAAGAGACCATGGGAGCATTGATGGACCTTTGATGATTTCCTTTCCAGTTTTTGTTTACTTTTCAGTATTTCCATTCTTGTAACGCCTTAAGGGCAATTTGTTGAACAATTTAAATTTTGAAGTTTAAATCTAATAAAGTGTGTTTCCTTTCTGGTTTACAAATTTGAATCTCCCGATTGTATTTGAAATCATAAATCATACGCATTTCATCTCATGCACTTCATAAACAGGTACCCTTTACAGGTCTCTTATCTTCTTCGCTGTTTATTTCAGCACTCACTCATCATATCTGCTGAACCTTCAACTGAGCAAGCTATCAAGGCCCTCCATGCCTAGAATGCCCAATTTCAAGAGTTGTTCATGAATCTAGCCAAGGGTCAGCAGGACCTGAAGACCTTGATTCTGAAAGAGAAGAAGAAGAAGAAGAAGAGGACAGTCATGTTCAACACTGGTCCTAGGTTTGGAAACAGGCTACGGGATGAAGTTGATCTGACCACCTCATCTGGAGGGAAAGATAGTCCACAAGAAAGGAGGGCTCCTAGCCCTGTGGTCTCCGAGAACGAGACGGACTATGATGAAGAATAGTATCCTCCTGCCGAGGATAAATACAAGCAACTGGAAGATCGGTTGAGTGCTATGGAGATTCAAAAGGTTCCTGGTTTGGACTTCGGAGATCTAGGTCTATCATCTGGGGTGGTGATTCCCCATAAGTTCAAGGCACCAGCCTTTTCTAAGTATGACGGAGTTTCTTGTCCGAAGCTGCATCTCTGGTCATATGTGAGGAAGATCCAGCCTTACACTGCTGATAAGAACCTATGGATCCATTTATTTCAAGACAGTCTCTCAGGGACTCAGCTTGAGTGGTTCTATCAGTTGGACGGAGCCAGTATTCGCGGTTGGGAAGATTTGGCTACTGCATTCTACAGGCAGTATCAATATAACTCCGACCTTGCTCCTACGCGTACCCAACTCCAGGGTCTGTCAATGGGAACGGGTGAAGGATTCAAAGATTATGCTCAGAAGTGGAGGGACCTCACCAGAAGAGTACAACCACCTTTAGCTGATCGGGAACTTGTTGACATGTTTTTGGGGACCTTGTCTGGTCCATTTTTCAACCACTTGATTGGAAGCTCTCCATCTGGGTTTACAGATCTTATTTTGACTGGTGAGAGGATTGGGGCTGGTATTAAGGCTGGGAAGATACAGAAGGGTGCCTCATCAAGCACCGATAAGAAGTCGTTTAAGAAAGAGTCTAGTGTTGTCTACAGTTCGAGAAGACAAAATAGACCTGAACACTGCCAAGCTGTCAATGCGGTTGTTATTTCAAAACCTGCTGGTGCTCCTCAGCACAACAATCAACAGAAGGATGAGAGACCTCGAAGGAAATTCACCCGTCTCAGCATGACCTTATCTCAGATTCTGCCACAGTTGTTGAAGACTAATCTGGTGGTTCTAAAGGAAGCCCCGAAGAGTCCAAATACCACTTCACCGAGGTATAACCCTAATGCCCGCTGTGCTTTTCACTCTGACAGCCCGGGGCATAATACAGAGGATTGTTGGGTTTTGAAGAACAGGTTACAAGACTTAATTGATGCGAAGAAGATTGAGTTTGAGGCGCCCGAGAGGCCTAATGTTGTAACTGCTCCCATGCCCAAGCATGGAGTAAATGCTCTAGAAGAAGACTTGTTTGTAGTTTCTGTGGATGAAATTGTTACCCCTCTGTTGACTGTGAAGAAGAACCTTTTGCTAGCCGGTTTATTTCCAGGCTGCAACGAAGGTTGCCATATGTGTTCTGTTTCACCTACCGGTTGCCCATTCTTGAAGTCAGGTATCCAAAACCTGATGGATAGTAAAGAGATCCTGTTTGAGAAGACTGTTGTTCCCTCAGTTCATTCTGAAGAAGTTGCCATCATTACCATCTTCGACAATTCTTCTAAGGCTCCCTCGAGGAAGCCTGTTAGAATTACATTTGTTCCGAGAATCGCATATGTGATCATCACTATTCCGGGGCCCATCCCCTACACCTCTGATAAAGCTGTCCCTTGGCACTATGGGGATGATGTTTATTTTCATGGAGTTAAGAAATAATTGGATGCTAATATCGGCATCAGCAATATTACTAGACCTGCTAAAGTCACCCACAGCGGAAGACTTTTCTCACCTGATATTGCTCCACCAACTGTCCGAAGACCTGTTGTCATTACACCTGTAAGTGCACCTGCCACTATTCCTGATCAAGTTCCTACTTTTACCCCTTTCGCCAAGTCGTCTGACACTCGGGGCAAAGGGATCACCACTGATGTGCCTGCCCAGACGGAGGCACCGAAGACAATTACTGTTGAAGCTTCCAAACAAGGGATGGAAGAGATTCTGAAGATTATTAAAAAGAGTGACTACAACGTAGTTGAGCAGCTGGGGCAAACCCCATCCAAGATTTCTATGTTGTCATTGTTGTTGTGCTCAGAGGCTCATGCCAAGGCTCTGATTACCTTCTTGAAGACTGCCCACGTGCCGCAAGAGACATCAGCTGATCAATTTATAGATTATGTGGCCAATTTGACAGGTGATAATGGGTTGGGTTTCTCGCACGCCGACTTGACTGCTAAAGGGAAGAGTCACAACGATGCCCTGCTTGTCTCCATTGAATGCAGGGGCACTACTCTTGCACATGTATTGGTGGATACTGGTTCTTCGTTGAACGTCTTGCCTAAAAAAGCTCTAGACCGGTTGGATTGTGAAGGGTTGGAGCTGAAACCAAGTAACATTATTGTCAGGGCCTTTGATTGGTCTAAGAGGATGGTGCATGGAGAGGTTGATATCCAGATCAAGGTTGGTTCTCAGGTCTTCAATTCCACATTCTATGTGATGTACATTCGGCCATCTTATTCTTGTTTGTTGGGTCGTCCATGGATCCACAAAGTTGGGGCCGTAACCTCAACGCTCCACCAGAAGCTGAAGTACCTGGTCAAAGGGAAGATTGTGACAGTACAGGGAGAGGAAGAGTATATGGTCAGCCACCTCAACTCGTTCCGATACGTAGAGATGGATGGGGAGTTCATTAAGACCCCATTTCAGCACTTTGAAGAGGTTCCCCAGACACTGGCATCAGCTGAGACTGTGGTTGAAGAGTCTCCTATGAAAATGGCTTCCTTAAAGGATGCCCGGGCTGTTGTTGAGAAAGGTGGGTGTGCAAATTGGGGCCGACTTCCTGATTTTACACAGAAGACTAACAAGTTTGGTTTGGGTTTCACTGCAGAAGCTCAAAGAGCTATTCGAAGTGCAAGGATCGGAAGACCTCCCGTGTTCATCAACAACTCGAGAGTGAATGCCATTGAAGATGATGTGGAAGAGTCTGAGTTCGACAGCTGGGTCTATCCTACGACCGACGGTGGACCGAGCAACTGGACAGAAAAGGATTTCATCCCTATTACTTTTGTTACCCAGTAATGAAACTTTTGTTTGGAATTTGTAATAGACAATGTTTTAAACTTTATGGCCCGGTGTCTTACCCGGGGCACTGTGGCTTCATTTGTGAGGGATTTATGTGTGTCATTTCCATATATCATTAATAAAAGCATTGGACGTTTCTTGCATTGCAAATTTTGCACTCCTTGTCTTTCTTTATTATATATTGCAAAACAGCTATTTTACACACACTCACATATACAGGTCCACATCCACTCTGGATCTCACTGGTAACGACTCTGCTACTTCCAGTTATAACTTCGAAAATCCGATCAACTTAGCCGAAGACGAAGGTGAAGATGATTGCGAAGTGCCTGGTGAACTTGCAAGACTGTTACTCCAAGAAGAGAGGGCCATTCAGCCGCACGAAGAGCCGGTGGAATTAGTGAATTTGGGTACTGAGACAGATAAGAAGGAAGTCAAGATCAGTGCAAATCTGGAGCTTAGTGTGAAAACGGTTAATTCAGATGTTGCACGACTATGTTGAGATCTTTGCCTGGTCTTACGAAGATATGCCTGGTTTGGTTACCGATATTGTGGTTCATCGCCTGCCTACCAAGGAAGAATGTCCTCCAGTGAAACAGAAGGTTCACCGTATGCACCCAGAGATGTCTGAGAAAATCAAGGCTGAAGTTATGAAACAGTTTGATGCCAGTTTTCTAGCAGTTTCAGTGGGTGGCCAATGTGGTTCCAGTTTCGAAGAAAGATGGTAAGGTCCGAATGTGTGTTGATTACAGGGATTTGAACAGGGCAAGCCCCAAGGATGATTTCCCTTTACCTCACATCGACATTCTGGTTGACAATACTGCTCAGCACAAGGTATTCTCCTTTATGGATGGCTTCTCCGGTTATAACCAGATTAAAATGGCTCCCGAAGACATGGAGAAGACAACCTTTGTTACTCAATGGGGTACCTTTTGCTACAAGGTCATGCCTTTTGGACTAAAAAATGCTGGGGAATTATATCAGCGTGCCATGGTTGCTTTGTTTCATGACACGATCCATCATGAGATTGAATTATACGTCGACGATATGATTGTAAGGTCCCAGACTGAGGAAGAACACCTTGACCATCTGCAGAAGCTGTTTGACAGGCTGAAGTTGTACAAGCTGAGGTTGAACCCGAACAAGTGCACCTTCGGGGTAAGGTATGGTAAGCTGTTGGGTTTCTTCGTAAGCGACAAAGGTATTCAAGTGGATCCGGCAAAAGTGAAAGCCATACAGGAGATGCCAGCTCCCAGAACAGAGAAGGAAGTCAGAGGCTTTCTGGGACGTCTGAACTACATTGCCCGATTCATCTCGCACCTAACTGCTACTTGTGAACCAATCTTCGAGCTGCTGAAGAAAGATCAGGTAGTACGTTGGAATGATGAATGCTAGGTCACTTTCGAAAGGATCAAAGAGTATCTCCAAGAGCCACCCATCCTGATGCCACCAGTTGAAGGGAGACCTTTGATCTTATACTTGACAGTACTCGATAACTCAATAGGGTGTGTGATGGGGCAGCATGACGAGTCTGGCCGAAAAGAGCATGCTATTTATTACCTTAGAAAAAAGTTTACCGACTGCGAGACACGATACTCGTTGCTTGAGAAAACTTGCTACGCTTTGGCATGGGCTGCTCGCCGGCTGAGACAGTATATGCTGACTCACACTACTCTATTGATATCAAAGATGGATCCAATCAAGTATATCTTCGAAAAGCCTGCCTTGTCCGGAAGGATAGAAAGATGGCAGATGATCTTGACTGAGTATGACATCCAGTACACGACTCAAAAAGCAATCAAGGGAAGTGTATTGGAAGACCATTTGGCACATCAGGCAGTGGATGATTACCATTCTATGAACTTTGAATTCCCGGATGAGAATATCATGTTGATAACTGACTGTGAGACACCTACACCAGAGGAAGGACCAGAGGAAGGATCCCGATGGTCTATGTACTTTGATGGAGCTTCGAATGCTTTGGGTAATGGCATTGGCGCTATGATAATATCTCCTAAAGGCTCTCATACTCCATTCACCACCCAACTATGTTTCAATTGCACCAATAATATGTCGGAGTATGAAGCGTGCATTATGGGTCTTCGAGCAGCAATTGACCTAAGGATTAAGTTTTTAAGTGTCTTCGGAGATTCCTTTCTCGTGATCAGTCAGATCAAAGGAGAGTGGGATACGAAACACCCAAATCTTATTTCTTACAAGGAGTATGTATTAACGCTGCTTCCCCATTTCGAGGAGATAACCTTTGAACACTTCCCTAGAGAGGAGAATCAGTTGGCAGACGCGCTAGCTACGATGTCTTCTATGTTCAAAGTCAATTGGGACAATGAAGCTCCCCGAATCATCATTGAAAGATTGGACGAACCTGCACATTGTTGTGATCTTGAGACTAAAGAAGTAACAGAAAAGCCCTGGTATCATGAGGTGAAGAGGTATCTTGAAGCTCAGGAGTACCCTGAAGGTGCATCTGTTAATGACAAGAAATTTCTGAGGAGGTTCGCGGCAAAGTTCTTCATCAGCAATGACATCCTTTACAAGCGTAACCATGATTCGACCTTACTGCGTTGTGTGGATAAGAATGAAGCAGAAAGGATCATGGCGGATTTACATGAAGGTACCTTCAGAACCTATTCCAGTGGACATACCATGACAAATAAAATCCTACGGGCATGATATTACTGGTCCACAATGGAAGCCTACTGTTATCAGCATTCTCGGACATGTCACAAGTGCCAGGTCTATGCTGATAAGGTGCACATACCTCCAGTTCCTCTGAATGTCTTGACAGCACCTTGGCCTTTTGCAATGTGGGGCATTGATATGATCGGTTAGATCATACCTACGGCATCCAACGGGCATCATTTCATCCTGGTAGCAATTGATTATTACGAAGTGGGTTGAAGCAGCTTCTTTTTCTACTGTGACCAAGAACATTGTGGCACGGCTCATTCGGCACAACCTAATCTGTCGATACGGTGTACCAGAGAGGATCATTACGGACAATGGTACCAATCTCAACAACAAAATGATCACTGAGCTCTGCGAGAAATTCAAGATACAACATCACAACTCTTCTCCCTACCGGCCGAAGATGAATGGGGCTGTCGAAGCGGCTAATAAGAACATTAAGAAGATTATGCAGAAGATGACGGTGACATACAAAGATTGGCACAAGATGTTACCATTTGCTCTTCATGGGTACCGTACCTCGGCACGGACGTCAACAGGGGCAACACCCTATTCCTTGGTTTATGGCATGGAGGCAGTCTTGCCTATTGAAGTTCAGATACCCTCTCTTAGGATCATGAAAGATCCAGGTTTGAGCGAAGATGACTGGATTCAGACCCGACTTGATCAGTTGAATCTAATCGACGAAAAAATACTTACCGCTATTTGTCATGGTCAGACGTACCAAAAATGGATGATCAAGGCATTTAACAAGAAAGTCAGACGACAAGAGTATCAAGTTGGGGACCTGGTAATCAAACGCATTATCTTACCTCAAGGTGATCCCAGGGGCAAATGGACCCCTACTTACGAAGGGTCATTTGTGGTTAAGAACATTTTCTCGGGAGGAGCTATGATTCTAACCACCATGGATGGTGACGACCTTCCTCACCCCGTCAATGCATACATAGTGAAAAAATACTACGCGTAATCAAATACCCGCTAGGTTGACTGGCCTAGGCAAAAATAAGGGCTTCCCGGCGAACCAAAAGGGTTCGGGCAAAAAATAAGGGATGAAAATGAAAAATCTGTACACCCGGCAAGTCGAAAACCTGAAAAGGCGGCTTGGGCAAAAATGGGTATCCCGGTGGACTCAAAACCCGAAAGGGCGGTCCAAGAAAAAATTAGGGATCAAAGCGAACGACTATGTCTCGTCGTCTCATCACTGGCCTACCAGAAGAAGACTTGTCATTTTGACCGAAAGATACCAAACACCTCATAGACGGGGATAATACTCGATCCACAGGGCCTCCGCAGGCACCTTCTCCCGCAGAAACAGGGGCAATAAGAATTGTCCAAGCTGTACAGTTGCTCTGCCCACCAGGTATAAAGGTAGATTCAGCCGAAGAATATGGCTAAGATACCTTCACTCCCCGCAGAATAAGACAGTAATAGTAGCTCTCCCAGCTGGGACTTGCAACTATGAACAAATCAGCAATACTCTCCCCAAGCAGAGTTCATCCACCATTAGTGCTAAAAAGGCTGGGTATCCCCAGAAGATCTTAATATTCCCCAGCGGAGTATAAAAATATTCCCCGGCAAGTATCAGAGTATCCCCGACAGTCTTAATATTCCTCAATAGAGTATAAGAATGTTCCCCGGCAGAATGCAAGATACCCCAGTGGAGTCAATTTCCCCATCACGGTCTGAAAAAGCTTCCCCAACGGAGTCGAAAAATCATCCCCAGTAGACTCTGGAAGTTTATCCCCAGCGGAGCATATACAATAAATCTCCCCAGCCAAGTTCAAAGGATCATTTCCAGCAAACTCAGAGGGTTATCCCCACAAAAGTCTAATAGGGTTATCCCCAGCAAGTCACAACTGAAAGATCATCCCCAGCGGATTTCTTTCCTTTCACAAGCAGTAATTTAATCCTCAACAGATTTAACATCACTAGCAACGGTAATCCATCCCCAGCGGAGTTTATCGTTGAAGTCCCCAGCGAAGCTTATCAGCAGAATCCCCAGCGAAGTTTATCGTTAAAATCCTCAGCAGAGTATCCCTTCCCCACAGAGTAATTCCCCTCGGAGAAATCTTATCATCAGTTTATTCCCCAACAGAGTTATCCTCTCCTGCAAGTTTATCATCTTCGTTCGTCATCCCCAGCGGAAACGAAGAATCCAACTCTACTATCCAGCAGCTCCGGGATTTATTTTCCCCAGCTAAAACATCACATTTCCATACATCATGATACATGCATATACGCATCATACCATACAATCTCATTTATATTGAGAACATCATTGCTTGATCCATCTCATGCATTGCATATGACTGACCTTTACCTTTCAGGAAAGATGCAGTTAAGTTCTCAGCTTAGTCGAAGACCTGACCGGCTCTTAAATCTCAACTGAATTATCCTCAGCTGAATTTCAGATAAGGTTCTCAATCTCGACAATTTTCCTCCGTCAAAGTGTGGATGTGTTCTGTAGTTTCAACGGTATACTACGTTGAAGACCAGACAGTTCCTAGATCTTGATGAAGATGTTTCCCTATGTCAAAGCATGGACGAGTGCTATAACCTCAACGGTATACTACGTTGAACACTAGTCAGTTCCTAGATCTTGATGTTTTCCTCCGTCAAAGTGTGGACGAGTTCTACAATCTCAACGGTATACTACGTTGAAGACCAGACAGTTCCTAGATCTTGATGAAGATGTTTCCCTACGTCACAGTGTGGACGAGTGTTATAACCTCAACGATATACTACGTTGAGCACTAGTCAGTTCCTAGATCTTGATGTTTTCCTCCGTCAAAGTGTGGACGAGTTCTACAATCTCAACGGTATACTACGTTGAAGACTAGACAGTTCCTAGATCTTGATGAAGATGTTTCCCTATGTCATAGTGTGGACGAGTGCTATAACCTCAACGGTATACTACGTTGAGCACTAGTCAGTTCCTAGATCTTGATGTTTTCCTCCGTCAAAGTGTGGACGAGTTCTACAGTCTCAACGGTATACTACGTTGAAGACCAGACAGTTCCTAGATCTTGATGAAGATGTTTCCCTACGTCATAGTGTGGATGAGTGCTATAACCTCAACAGTATACTACGTTGAGCACTAGTCAGTTCCTAGATCTTGATGTTTTCCTCCGTCAAAGTGTGGACGAGTTCTACAATCTCAACGGTATACTACGTTGAAGACCAGACAATTCTTAGATCTTGATGAAGATGTTTCCCTATATCATAGTGTGGACGAGTACTATAACCTCAACGGTATACTACGTTGAATACTAGTCAGTTCCTAGATCTTGATGTTTTCCTCCGTCAAAGTGTGGACGAGTTCAACAATCTCAACGATATACTACGTTGAAGACCAGACAGTTCCTAGATCTTGATGAAGATGTTTCCCTACGCCATGGTGTGGACGAGTGCTATAACCTCAACGGTATACTACGTTGAGCACTAGTCAATTCCTAGATCTTGATGTTTTCCTCCGTCAAAGTGTGGACGAGTTTTACAATCTCAACGGTATACTACGTTGAAGACCAGACGATTCCTAGATCTTGATGAAGATGTTTCCCTACGTCATAGTGTGGACGAGTACTATAACCTCAACAGTATACTATGTTGAATACTAGTCAGTTCCTAGATCTTGATGTTTTCCTCCGTCATAGTATGGACGAGTTCTCTAATTTCAACGGTATACTACGTTGAAGACCAGACATTTCCTAGATCTTGATGAAGATGTTTCCCTACGTCATAGTATGGACGAGTACTATAACCTCAACGGTATACTACGTTGAGCACTAGTCAGTTCCTAGATCTTGATGCTTTCCTCCGTCATAGTGTGGACGAGTTCTCTAATTTCAACGGTATACTACGTTGAAGACCAGACAGTTCCAAGATCTTGATGAAGATGTTTCCTTACGTCATAGTGTGGACGAGTTCTCTAATTTCAATGGTATACTCCGTTGAAGACCAGACAGTTCCTAAATCTTGATGTTTTCCTCTGTCATAGTGTGGAAGAGTTATGTAATTTCAACGGTATACTACGTTGAAGACCAGACAGTTCCTAGATCTTGATGAAGATGTTTCCCTACGTCATAGTATGGACGGGTATTATAACCTCAACGGTATACTATGTTGAGCACTAGTCAGTTCCTAGACCTTGATGCTTTCCTCCGTCATAGTGTGGACGAGTTTTGTAATTTCAACGGTATACTATGTTGAAGACCAGACAGTTCCTAGATCTTGATGAAGATGTTTCCCTACGTCATAGTGTGGACGATTACTATAACCTCAACGGTATACTACGTTGAACACTAGTCAGTTCCTAGATCTTGATGCTTTCCTCCGTCATAGTGTGGACGAGTTCTCTAATTTCAACGGTATACTACTTTGAAGACCAGACAGTTCCTAGATCTTGATGAATATGTTTCCCCCCAATTGAATTATGGACAAGTTCTTAAGACTCAGCCGAGGCATTCTCTCAGTTGAAGTACAGGCAAGTTCCTAAATCTCAACAAAAGTTAGGCTTCCCCAGCGGAATCTTCTACAACAACAGGTATGCAAGTTCTCGCTAAAGAATCTCTTATGCGATCGACACTCCTGCAGATGGCATCTATAAGCCCATCCTCCTGCCAACAATCTCCAAATGGCATCGGTAAGCCCATTCCCGACATCACAATGTTGATACTACGTCATGCAAGTGCAAATTTCTGGGCACTCTAGTGTTCAGTTATCTTCCACCTTCGGATCATGAAAGGCCCGAAAGACAATCTATATCCTTAGGTTTAAGAAAATTGAACAGGGGCAACTGTTGTACCCCAAAATTTGCCCTCCCATATTTCTCAAGACATGTCAAGAATAATTTCCAAGTGACTCAAGTTAGCTCAAGAGTTGGACAGTCAAATCACCTCCTAAGACAGTCAATTCAAAATTAGGGTTTTGTGTTGCATAAGGTCCTTACATCCAAATGGCCTCAAATGCTCCCCAATATCCTAATATGTTCTCAAGTTCATCCATGTCAAATTTCAAGCCTTGCAGAGAAAGTTTGGTCAGTCAATTGCTCAAGAGGTCCAAAAATCGACTATGCTAGGGCAAAAGTCAACTGTGACCTACAAACAGTCAAGCCTCAATATTTTTTGCCAACATTCTCATTTTGAAGGA
This sequence comes from Vicia faba, assembly GCA_948472305.1. Lineage (NCBI taxonomy): Eukaryota > Viridiplantae > Streptophyta > Magnoliopsida > Fabales > Fabaceae > Vicia > Vicia faba. The sequence continues at coordinate 305,992,116 of OX451735.1, read as the reverse complement.
TAATACATAATTTTATCAAGGGTTGATCATGATTCATCAAGGATTGCTCAAGATTCATCAAGATTCAAAAGTTGCTAAATTAGGGTTTTGTAGGAAAAGTCAACTCAACTTTGACCAAGCATAACTTTCTCATACTTTATGATAAATGACCCATCCAAAGCTCATTTTGAAGAAGCTGAAATTTCCTACAATCCATCTTCACACCCCAAGATCAATAAATCCACTCACAAAAAGTTACAAATTTGGACATTATAGGTCATTTTTGAAAGTCAACAAAAACACCTTTTTTCCCAAAGCTTATAACTTGAGCATGGGATATCAAAATGAGACGATACAAAAGGGTTGGTTATAGGACATCTCAAGGTTTCTAAAAACTCCAAGAACACTTCCAAAAGTTCAAAATTGAAGAAATTATGCATTGTTGAAGTTGGGCATTTTTCCAAAATTGCCAAAAGTCAACTATCCCCAAAACTTCAAATTTTGTCAAAAGGGCCCACTTTTTTCCACTTGATTTGATCTTGTAACACTACACACGTGTCATATCTTCAGTCTTGTGTCCATTCATTAATTTTTCTATTTTATTTAATTTTTATTGAATTAATTCATTTTAAATCAATTTAAATCCAAATAAAATCTAAATATTGATAACTTGGTATCTTTTTGATTGATACATGTCTTTATTATCATCATGGACAAGATCAAACTCGAATCAAGCCATATCATGCACAAAATATTGGATTTGGAATGAAATTGGAAGGTTTAATAATGGAGAATCATCAAATATGACATTTTTTCAATCTTGATCATGGTCTTAAAACACAACATTATGAGGGAGATTCTTTCCATGCTTTCTTGTCTCCTCATTCTCCTCTATAAATAGAGAGTCACACAAGCTTGAAAGACACGAAAATCCTCTCTAAAAAGCTCTCAAAAAGCTCTTCAAAAAATTCTCTAAAAGTTCTTCAAAAAGCTCTCCAGAAATCAAAGAATTGGTGCAAGTCATATCTCGAGGTTCCGGCCTCTCGCAATTGACATCAAGCCTCAAACCATCCTCTTGAAGTCCTCATGAGTCTTACAAGGACCAAGAGCAATCCATCACACGCCTAGCACGCCCACCGGTTTGGTAAAATTTTAAATTTTGAATCTCTAATTTTAATCACATTTTATGGTATGCTAACGTTTGTTTGAGTTTATATAGAACAGTTATGGATGGTTGAATCATAGGTTCCATACAAGAATAAAAAAACACCATAGTTAGAGCATAAAGCTTTCGAAGATCCGGGCTCAGGAATCCTCTTTACACCTCCTTACAGGCCCAAATCTCTAACTTTCTCTATTTCTTTCTTTTTTATTTAATTGCTTGTTTTTATTATTTTTATTATTTAATCACTAACCAATTAATCTTTTTCTTAATAAAATAAAAAACCAAAAAATATATTTTAATTAAATTCAGCACTTTATTTTTGTAAATAAATATTAATTCAATTAATTTAGTTTAATTAGGAAATAACTTTAATATTTTTGCAATAATTAAAATTAATTTAGACGATTAGGTTTTTATTAACTTTGATCAAAATTATTTTTATTTCCTTAAATATCCAAAAAAATCCAAAAATATTATTTTCATTAATTAATTAATTTGTTTATTAATTTAATAATTTAGCTTAATTTAATTTCTTTTAATCCAAAAAGTAACAAAAAAAATGTTTTCTTTCAAAAAGGGTCAAAACCCTAAAAAATTCGCCCGATTTAATTTCTTGCACGCGTACCATTTTATTCAATATTGTAATTGCTCCCCGGAATGTAATAGGTTTTAATTAGGACTTTATTTTATCGCTTTATTTTATTTTCCGCATTTTAAATTTCAAGGGTTGTTTTTGGCGATGTAAATACTCGACGCCTTGTAATAGTTTAGATTTAATTTCTGCAATTTAAATTCTACAACTATACACTGTTAGATGTTTGATAATAGAGAATGTATGACAAGATCAAATCTTTAACCTAAAATCAACATAGATAACCATTGACATGTACAAAGATAAAATTAACCGAAATAACACACTCGCACATGCGCACTCTTAGGGTACACCTCACTTGGTTGCCTTCGAACGTGGTCATCGAGTATAGAATGTTTTAGAGGTCGCCCTCTTGTCCAAAGATCATAGTTGCCTCGAAACGGTTGCCTCGGAAAATGATCTAAGACATTAGGGTTACCGTTAAGGCGTCCTAACATTGCTTTAGTGACCACACGTCCCTGAATCGAATTGACCCTTAAACTCCAACGACGGTGCTACCTACTCCTCAATAGTGGGATAGCATTGTCTAAAGGACGATTGTACAGATTAATTCCTTTTTCGAGTAGGTAGATGGTTCTTAAGTACTTGCTCATTCTAAAACAAAACAAAACTTTTCGCACTTACACCTTTCAAACAAAAAACTCTTTTCAAAACCCACAAACACAAAGAAAAGCAAATTTTGAAAACACTTTGAGCAAGTACCTAAGAGCCCGTGGATAACCACGGATAGAAAGGGTGCTAACACCTTCCCTTTCTATAATTTACCTCCCGGACCCGAAAAACATCTCGAAAAAGGAATTTTTATGTGCTTTTTTCCTTTCCTTGTTGGATAAAATAAAAGACAGTGGCGACTCTTGCTTACCGCGACATTTTGCGAAAATAAACGCAAAACTCAAACCAGCATTCCAAAAAATAGTCAGTTCTTTTCCACCGTATCACACCAAGGAATAGGGTGTTGCCCCTGTTGACGTCCGCGCTGAGGTACGGTACCCATGAAGAGCAAATGGTAACATCTCGTGCCAGTCTTTATATGTCACCGTCATCTTCTACACAATCTTCTTGATGTTCTTATTAGCCGGTTCAACAACCCCATTCATCTTCGGCCGATAGGGAGAAGAGTTATGATGCTGTATCTTGAACTGCTTGCAGAGCTCAGTGATCATCTTATTGTTGAGATTTGTACCATTGTTCGTAATGATCCTCTCTGGTACACCATATTGACAGATCAGATTGTGCCGACTGAACTGCGCCACGACGTTCTTGGTTACAGTAGCAAAGGAAGTCGCTTCAACCCACTTCGTAAAGTAATCAATAGCTACTAGGATGAAACGATTCCCGTTGTATGCCGTAGGTCTGATCTCGCCGATCATATCAATGCTCCACATTGCAAAAGGCCACAGAGCTATCAACACATTCATAGGTGTTGGAGGTATGTGCACCTTATTAGCATAGACTTGGCATTTGTGACAGGTCCGAGAATGCTGATAATAGTCGGATTCCATTATGGACCAATAATATCATGCCCAAAGGATTTTCTTTTCCATGGTGTGTCCACTGGAGTGAGTTCCGAAAGTACCTTCATGTAACTCTACCATAATCCTTTCTGCCTCGTTCTTATCCACACATCACAGTAAGGTTGAATCATGGTTACGTTTGTAAAGGATGTCATTACTGATGAAGAACTTCACCGCGAACCTCCTCAGAAACTTCTTATCATTAACAGATGCAACCTCGGGGTATTCCTGAGCCTCAAGATACCTTTTCACCTCATGAAACCAGGGTATATCCGTTGCCTCTTCAGTCTCAATGTCACAGCAATGTGAAGGTTCGTCCAACCTTTCAATGGTAATCCGGGGAGCTTCGTTGTCCCAATTGACTTTGAACATAGAATACATTGTAGCTAGCGCGTCCGCCAACTGATTCTCCTCTCTAGGGAAGTGTTCAAAGGTTATCTCCTCGAAGTGGGGAAGCAACATCAATACATACTCCTTGTAAGGAATAAGATTTGGGTGTTTCGTATCCCACTCGCCTTTGATCTGACTGATCACGAGAGAGGAATCTCCAAATACACTTAGAAACTTAATCCTTAGGTCAATTTCTGCTCGAAGACCCATGATGCATGCTTCATACTCTGCCATGTTGTTGGTGCAGTTAAAACATAATCGCGCGGTGAACGGAGTATGAGAGCCTTTAGGAGATATGATCACGGCACCAATGCCATTACCCAAAGCGTTTGAAGCTCCATCAAAGTACATAGACCATCGGGATCCTTCCTCAGGTCCTTCATCCGGTCCAAGTTCTTCACAGTAGGTTACTATCATGATATTCTCATCCGGGAATTCGAAGTTCATAGACTGGTAATCATCCACTGCCTGATGTGCCAAATGATCTGCCAATACACTTCCCTTGATTGCTTTTTGGGTCATATACTGGATGTCATACTCAATCAAGATCATCTGCCATCTTGCTATTCTTCTGGACAAGGCAGGCTTCTCGAAGATATACTTAATTAGATCCATCTTTGATATCAATAGAGTAGTGTGAGTCAGCATATACTGTCTCAGCCGGCGAGCAGCCCATGCCAAAGCGCAACAAGTTTTCTCAAGCAACGAGTATCGGGTCTCGCAGTCGGTAAACTTTTTGCTAAGGTAATAAATAGCATGCTCTTTTCGGCCAAACTCGTCATGCTGCCCCAGCACGCACCCCATAGAGTTGTCAAGTACTGTCAAGTATAAGATCAAATGTCTCCCTTCAACTAGAGGCATCATAATAGGTGGCTCTTGGAGATATTCTTTGATCCTTTAGAAAGCGACCTGACATTCATCATTCCATCTTACCACTTGATCTTTCTTCAGTAACTTGAAGATTGGCTCACAAGTAGCAGTCAGGTGTGAGATGAATCGGGCAATGTAGTTCAGACGTCCCAGAAAGCCTCTGACTTCTTTTTCTGTTTGGGGAGCTGGCATCTCCTGTATAGCCTTCACCTTTGCATGATCCACCTGAATACCTTTATCACTAACGACGAAACCCAGCAGTTTACTGGATCTTACCTCGAAGGTGCACTTGTTCGGGTTTAACCTCAGCTTGTACAACTTCAATCTGTCAAATAGCTTCTAAAGGTGGTCAAGATGTTCTTCTTTAGTCTGGGATATTGAAATCATGTCGTCGATGTATACCTCAATCTCATGATGGATCATGTCATGGAACAGAGCGACCATGGCGCGCTGATACGTTGCCCCAATATTCTTCAATCCAAAAGGCATGACTTTGTAGCAAAAGGTACCCCATTGAGTAACAAAGGTTGTCTTCTCCATGTCTTCAGGAGCCATCTTAATCTGATTATAATCGGAGAAACCATCCATAAAGGAGAAAACCTTATGCTATGCGGTGTTGTCAACCAGAACGTCGATATGAGGTAGAGGGAAATCATCCTTGGGACTCGCCCTGTTCAGATCCCTATAGTCAACACACATTCGAACTTTACCATCCTTCTTCGGCACAGGAACCACGTTAGCAATCCACTGCGGGTAAGAAGTAACTGCTAGAAAACCAGCGTCAAACGGTTTCATTACCTCAGCCTTGATTTTCTCAGACATCTCCGGGCGCATTCGACGGACCTTCTGTTTCACTGGAGGACAGTCTTCCTTGGTAGGCAGGCGGTGAGCCACAATATCGGTATCCAACCCAGACATATCTTCATAAGATCATGCAAAGATCTCCACATAGTCACGCAACATCTAAATCAACCGTTTCTTCACACTAGGTTCCAGATTTGCATCGATCTTGACCTCTTTCTTGTCTATCTCTGTACCCAGATTTACTGTTTCCACAGGCTCCTCATGCGGCTGTATGGACCTCTCTTCCTGAAGTAACAGTCTAGCAAGTTCACCAGGAACTTCGCAATCATCTTCACCTTCGTCTTCGGCTAAGTTGATCGGACTTTCGAAGTCATAACTGGCAGTAGCAGAGTCGTTACCAATGAGATCCATAGTGGATGTAGACCTGTATATGTGAGTGTGTGTAAAATAGCTATTTTGCAAGATAGAAAAAAGAAAAACAAGGAGCGTGAAATTTGAAATGCAATAAACGTCTAATGCTTTTATTAATGATATATGTAGATGATACATAAAGCCCTCACAAACAAAGCCACGGTGCCTCGGGTAAGACACCGGGCCGTAAAGTTTAAAATTGTCTGTTACAAATTCAAAACAAAAGTCTCACTACTGGGTAATAAAAGAAATTGGGACGAAGTCCTTTTCCATCCAATTGCTTAGTGCACCGTTGGAAGTTGGGTAAATCCAGCTGTCAAACTCAAACTCTTCATCATCGTCTTCAATAGCATTCACTCTTGCGTCATGTTTTGGCATAGGTGCCGTTATGACATTAGGCTTTTCCAGCGCTTCAAACTGAATTTCCTTAGCATCAATCAGATCCTGTACTTTGTTTTTCAAGACCCAGTAGTCATTCGTATCACGCCCCGGGCTATCGGAGTGAAAAGCACAGCGGACATTCGGATTGTACATGGGTGATGTTGTATTTGGATTCTTCGGGGCTTCCTTCGGAATCACCAAGTTGGTCTTCAATAACTGCGGTAGAATCTGAGACAGGGTCATATGGAGTTGAGTGAATTTTCTTCGCGGTCTCTCGGCCCTTGGCTGATTGTTGCGCTGAGGAGAAACAACAGGTCTTGATATAACAACCGCATTGACTGCTTGGCGGCGCTCAGGTCTATTATGGCTCTTTGAGCTGTAAACAATGCTGGATTCCTTCTTAAAAGGCTTCTTCTCGGTGCCTAATGAAGCACCCTTATGTATTTTACCGCTCTTGATACCGGCCTCAACTCTTTCCCCGGTCATAATCAGCTCAGTAAACCCAGACGATGAACTTCCAATTAGATGGTTGAAATACGGACCAGATAGGGTCCCTAGAAACATATCTACTAACTCTCTGTCAGCCAGCGGGGGTTGTACTCTTCCAGCAAGGTCCCTCCATTTCTGAGCATAGTCTTTGAAACCTTCACTCACACCCATAGACATACCCTGAAGTTGGGTACGCGTGGGAGCAAGGTCGGCATTGTATTGGTACTGCTTGTAAAAAGAAGCAGCAAGGTCTTCCCAATTACGGATACTAGCTCCTTCCAGTTGGTAAAACCATTCAAGTTGAGTCCCTGAAAGACTGTCTTGAAAGAAATGGATCTAGAGGTTATTGTCAGCGGTGTATGGATGGATCTTTCTAACATACGAGCGAAGGTGTAGCTTTGGGCAAGAAACCCCGTCGTATTTAGCAAAGACTGGTGCTTTAAACTTGTGGGAATCACCACCCCAGATGACAAACCAAAATCTCCGAAGTCCAGACCAGGGACTTTCTGGACCTCCATTGCGCTCAACCGGTCTTCGAGTTGCTTATACCTATCCTCAGCCGGAGGATACTGGTCTTCGTCAAAGTCAGTCTCGTTGTCAGAAACCACAGGGCTAGGAGCTCTCCTTTCTTCTTCTTCTTCTTCTTCTTCTTCTTCTTCTTATCCTTCAAGATAAGAGTCTTCATATCTTGCTGACCCTTGGCCAAACTCATGAACATTTGCTGGAACTGAGCGTTTTGAGCTTGCAGAGCCTTGATGGCTTGATCAGTTGATGTTTCAGAAGACATGATGTGCTGAAATAAACAGCGAAGAAGATGAGAAACCTGTAAGGGTACCTGTAATGAGGTGTATGGGAATGAAATGCGTATGATATGATATCAAAGACTTTGGAGATTCAAATTTGTAAACCAAAATGAAACACACTTTTATTAGATAAAACTTGAATTCAAAAGTTCAACAAATGCCTTTAAGGCGTTACAAAAAGAAATACTGAAAAGTAAATCAAAACTAGAAATAACAAAAGGCATCAGCGCTCCCATGGTCGTTTTCTATTGGTGCTGACATAGTCATTGAGGATCTTCTCATTCTCCAATTGCCTTGTCAACTTCAGGATCTTCCACTCTTGCTCGTGATACTTTTCTCTGTAAGTATCCCGCTCTTCCCTTAGTTGGATCCAAGACCTCTTTAATGCCCCAATGTCAGTAGGCATGTATGGATGGAGGATGGTAGGAGGGACCCCTTCTTCATCAGCATGTTTAACTATCACATGCAAGACAGCTTCGTAGGGAATCCCTAGCTTCTGAGCACGTGTACGAACCCACCGGAGATATGGTTCCATAGGAAGAGAAGTCTTCACACCTAGCTCGTGGGGATCAGATCTGTGTACCCTGTTCCAAGCTCGTATGAACCTGCGGCGATGCTCGTCACTATCCCCTTGGAAGTCAAAAACAATGCTTGGCATTAGCATCTCATGAGGTCCTTCCCTCCTAGCTCGCCCAAACCGTCGTAAGGCCAGACAAGGATTATAGGTGATCCCTCCATTGATTCCTAGCAGTGGAACATTGGGGTATTCCCCACAGCGATCAATAATAGCTACGTCTTCCATGTCTTTGGTAGTCCAAACAATGTCCGTGTGAGCAAGGAACATAATCCTGTAGGCCCAACCCATGCCTTCCTTGTTCTTCAAAATTGATTTGGGGAGGTGAGAAATAAACCACCTCGCCAGCAATGGTGCACAGCACATAAGGGTTCCCCGTTTCCGATCAGTACGGGCATAGAGAGTGTGCAGAATATCACCCAAGAGACTGGGCACTGGATTACGGGATATGAAAATCTTCACCGCATTCACGTCGACAAAAGAATCCGAGTTTGGAAACAGAACCAAACCATAAATAAGAAGATCTAGGATGTCCTCGAACGCCCGAAAGTCTAAACTGTCCCAGAGCTGATTAGCCCGATCAACCAAGAACTTAGTCAAGAAGCCTTTTGTCTTACTCCGAGTTTCCCAATTAGACATTACCTCAGCCTTTGTCAGATGGAGGGATGAAGCAATCTCTTTCGGCTTAAGGGGTTTCTCCCAGCCTGTAAATGGGGTCTGCTCTAGAATGGAAATGCCGAGTAGATCAGAGAACTCTTCCAAGGTAGGGACCAACTGGTAGTCCGGAAAAGTAAAGCAGTGGTACAATGGATCAAAGAACTGGACTAATACACTCACCATCTATTCATCCATCTTGGAGGGGACCAAACCAAGGAGGTTCCCATGCCTTCTGATAAAGGAGGAAGTGTCAGGAACCTTGGAAACCAATTCCTTAAGCTGGGTGGGAATTTGGACAAAGCTGATCCGAATAGTGTTTCTACGCATAGATGCCATGACCTTTAAAACAGAACAAAGATGAATCCCATTGGTCTTTGAAATAGTTAGTCCAATGCAATATGCATGCAATGTCATGATGCATGATGTCATGATAGAAACACACCACAGGTATTCACAGATAGTAAACATGGTAAGGGCAAACAAGTCACACAGATAGCCCTTAGATTTCAGGCTGACAAGGAGTTGAGGTACTACCCTCTTTCAGTTCAGTTGGTTCAACCTTTCCTAGAAATAGTAATCGGGTTCTAGAGGATCTCAATATCACTGACCACCCTCGATCGGTTATAATTCCAGTTTAGTAACCTTTTCTTGCAGCAGTAATCATCGCGAGAGTTTGGTCTCAATGAGTGTAGCATACTACTACTGTTCTATGGCCAAGTTGGTCAATTATAGGTTCTAAGGTCAGTTGGTGCTTAATGACCCCTTAGTAGACCCATATTCTCCTCATTGCGCCACAAGGGATATCGGTACAAACTAAAGTGCCACACCAACGTAGCTACTGCTTCAACCGTATCAGTCTATGCCATACAGTTCCCTCACAGTCTATTGCTACTTACCTAAAAGGTGTCCCCTAGATCCGGGTTAGGATCTATAGTAACTCCGATTCAAACCCACAAAGATAAAGCATACAAATCAAGCAATTGAAAACAATATGAACTAATCCTAAGATACACCCCACTTATAATGTCCCCAGCAGAGTCGCCAGTTCTGTGATACGGTGGGAAGAACTGACTGTTTTTGGAATGCTGGTTTACATTTTGCGTTTGTTTTCGCAAAATGTCGCGGTAAGCAAGAGTCGCCACCGACTTTTATTTTATCCAATAAGGAAAGGAAAAAAGCACAGAAAATTTCCTTTTTCGAGATATTTCTGAGTACGGGGGGTAGATTATAGAAAGGGAAGGTATTAGCACCCTTTCTATCCGTAGTTATCTACGGGCTCTTAGGTACTTGCTCATCATTTTCAAAAAAAATTTCTTTGTGGTTGTGGGTTTGAAAAAGTTTTTGTTTTTTAACTTCGATTTAACTCTTGCTTCTGTCCTCAAGAGTGTAATGAAGTGTTTTGAAAACTTGTTTGTAAAAGTGTAAGTGTGAAAAATTTGTTTTGTTTTGGATGAGCAAGTATCTAAGAACTATCTACCTACTCAAAAAAGGAATCGTTCTATGCTAATTTCCTTTAGACAATTCTATCCCACTATTAGTGAGTAGGTAGCACCGTCGTTGGAGTTTAAGGGTCAATTCGAATGAGGGACATACGATCACTAAAGCAATGTTAGGATGTCTTAGTGGTAATCCTAATGTCTTAGATCATTTATTCGAGGCAACGATGTCCGAGGTAACCATTTTGAGGCAACTATGATCTTTTAGACAAGAGGGAGACCTCTAAAACGACCTATACTCAATGACCGTGTACGAAGGAAACCAAGTGGGGTGTACCCTAGGAGTGTGCATGTGCGAGTGTGTTGATTTCAGTTATTTTTATCTTTGCACATGTTTAGGGTGATCTAACCATTTTAAGATTTAAGCATTCATTCTTGTCATGCAAGCCCTATTATCAAACATCTAGCAGTTGTATAATTTGCGGAATTAAAATGCGGAATTTAAACTAATTATTACAAGGTGTCGGGTATTTACATCGCCAAAAGCAACCCTTTGAAATTAAAATAAAGCGGTAAAAATAATAAATGTCCTATTAAAAACTATTACAAGCCGGGCGCAGATACATCAAAAATTAAACAAGGAAAAATAAATCGCGCGAGTGAAATTAAATCGAATGCGAAATTTAGGGTTTTAACCCTTTTAAAAGAAAAATGTTTTTGTTGTTTTTATTTTAAGGAAAGAAATTAAGTCCTAAATTAAATACTAAATTAGAAATTAAATAATTTAATTAATGAAAAATAATTAATGACATGTTTTTGGATTTTTTGTTAATTTAAGAAAGAAAATAAAATAATGAAATGAATGTTAAAACCTAATGATTTCTAATTAATTTTATTTATTTACAAAATAAATTAATATTACCTAATTAATGTCCTAATTAATTAATTAGTATTTATTAATAAAAAATAAAAATTCTAAATTTTAATTGGATAAAAAGTATTTTTGTGATTTTTTGATAAAAAAAGAAAATTGATTTAATGGTTAGTAATTAATTAAATAAAATAACATAATTTAAATAAAATAAACAAAGTATAAGAGAATGAGAAATTGGGCCTGATTTGGGTGTTTGAATAGCAAATTCACTGGCCCATTTGAAGCTGATCCAATTGACTTTTTCTGATCCTATGTACATGCGTTGACTAGCCTTTTGGTGCACCCTTGATGCTGACCACAAGATCTGGCCATCTGGCCATCTGGTGTATTGATTGGTGAGGGAGTATGATGGTCATCAAGCTGGCATGTGCACTAGATTATCTGCAAGAAAACGTTATTGAGAAAATAGGGGGACCTGGGATTCGAACCCAGGTCCTGAAGAGGATATACACGATATGCATGCCACTACACCACTTGTCTTCAATTGTTAATATGGTACAAATAAATTATAATATAATAAAACAAGTTTCATTGGGTAAATATAAAAAAAAAACGCGCCAGGTTTGAATGGACTAATGGGGCGTGACACGATTTGTCCCTGTCCTCTGGACCGTGGCTAAAAGTCACAACATCTATACCTACAGACAAATGTTCGTCGCTATAGACAGGGGCTCCTCCCAAATCTCCCACAGGCCATGGAAACGCATTCTAAAACCATGGTTGAGTTCGTCTCAACCTGCTGATCACAACCATAGTCATTATCATGGACAATTTTTCCTAAAACAAAAAACCCTAAAAATGAACAACAAACCCTAGCAATGGTGACCTGTGATATAGGTTAGATAAATGGAATTGGTTATTGTGAAAATCTTGCAAATGATGTGGTGAATCAAAATATGCAATTATTTTGTACAATGGATGCAAGAATAGAGATTTTCGATTTCAAGAGTATAGTGAATTCGTGGATGAATTAAAGTGCTCTAGGAAGCTTAAAAATGCGTGGTTTGGATTGGTTTCGCTTATGGAGATGGCCAGGAAGAGATTGAGATACTTGCCAAGCCTTGAGGATGCCTCTATGACTGATTTCGAAGTCCCACTTTTTCTTGATTTTTGCCAACTTTTTTCTGCCTCAAGAACTAATCTCCAACCCTGATTTTTGTCCCTCTCGCCTCCTTATGTATTATACAATACATTAGATCTGAATTCCTTGTCCAAATCTCCCTCCATTGATGATTTTGAGATTTGATTTTATTCTCCATTAAAGCTTTCCAAAATTGGCTTGATTTGGATCTTTTTGTGCATACAAGCTTTGATTCGAGTTTGATGGGGTACTAGCTGTCCATTGAAACCTGAAATCATTAAAAGATCTTTGGTTATCAATATTTTTGATTTTATGTGATTTTATTTGATTTAAAATGAATTAATTCAAATAAAAATCAAATTAAATAATAAAAATATAATATGAACACATGGACAAGGCTAGAGCACGTGGGAAATAATGCAAACCCAAAACAAGGGAAAAAGAATGGGCCCATTTGGCAAAATTTGAATTTTTGGGGATAGTTGACTTTTGGCAATTTTGTAAAAAAGTCCAACTTCAACAATGCATAACTTCTTTAATTTTGAACTTTTGAGGGTGTTATTTGACTTTTTAGAAATATTGAGATGTCCTCTAACCAACCCTTTTGGTCTCATCTCATTTTGATATTCCATGATCAAGTTAGAAGCTTTGACAAAAAAGGTATTTTTGTTGACTTTTCAAAATGACCTATAATGTAAAAATTCATAACTTCTTGTGAGTGCATATTTTGATCTTGGGATATGAAGATGGATTGTATGAAAGTGCATCCTATTAAAAATGAGCTTTGGATGGGTCATTTCTCATAAAGTATGAGAAAGTGATGCTTGGTCAAAGTTGAGTTGACTTTTCCTACAAAACCCTAATTTAGCAACTTTTGAATCTTGATGAATTTTGATCAATCCTTGATGAATCATGATCAAACCTTGATAAAATGCTGAAATATCCTTCAAAACGAGAATGTTGACAAAAAATATTGAAGTTTGACTGTATGTAGGTCACAGTTGACTTTTGCCCTAGCACAGTCGACTTTTGGACCTTTGAGCAATTGACTGAGCAAACTTCCTCTACAAGGCTTGAAACTTGACATGGATGATCTTGAGAACATATTAGGACATTGGGGAGCACTTTAGGTCATTTGGACTCAAGGATCTTGATGCAACACAAAACCCTAATTTGGGGTAGACTGCCTTAGGAGATAGCTTGTCTGGTCAATCCTTGAGCAACCTTGAGCAACTTGGAGATTTTTCTTGCAATGTTTTGAGAAATATGGGAGGGCAAATTTTGGGGTACAACACTTATTGTTGCTCATATATCTGATGTATTAACTTTTTTAATGTAGCTCTAATATTTGTGTGTTTGAGTTATTCTCAAACCTGTGATTGTAGTGTGCTATGTGGAAGTGTTATTTAGTTGTTTAACCAAAAATTTCTAAAAGGGGGGTTTATTATTTCTATTATATTGTAATTAGAATTAATTTTGGTAAAACTAACTTGGTAGAAATATGCTTAACAAGATATTTCAACTAGTTGTTTCAACATGTCGAATGTTGTGTCCTAACCAGAAGAGCGGGACATGTGGTCTGTTACAGTTATTTTACAATTTGGATACAACTTTTTTAAATTACTGAACATTCTGGGAATATTAAGTAATCATATATGGCGTCCAAGACTGAAGAATCAGATCTCTCTTCTGCATTCAGAAGATAAATTTGTTTCATTAAATGTTAAGACGTTTTAGAAAACAAATCATTGAAGCCCTATTTTCATGGAGAAGTTTCTTCTGATTTTATTCAACATATCAGTTGCATTTTTGAAGCCCAAATGTAGTCCTTTCAAGGTTATAAAAAGAAGGTTTAAACCAAATATAAGTGTGGAAAAAATAGTGCATTGTGTAGTGTTGGAAAAATGTGATTTTAAGGGTTCTTATGTGTTGGTTGAACATTGTGTTTTAGTGAATGTATTAGGATTGTTTTGTTTATTATGAGCCTCTCCCATATTATTTTGACAGAAGAGTAGGACTGTCGCTATTGAGTTGTAATTTATGTCAATCATTCATAAGCTTTTAAGCATCGAATGGTTGTGTGTCTTTGAAGTGTGTCTTCTAAGTAACTCTTTGGAATTATGTTCTTGTCACTGTCTGTGTCTGGAAGGGATTTGAGAAGGGTCTCTTACCTAGGTGAGTCGTGGGTAGATGTTAAGCATGGATAGTGATTAAGTGAGAAGATTATAAACTAGGTGAAAGTTTGTTGTGGGTCTACAAATTGATACTATCTAGTTGACTTCGTCCCTGGCTTGGTATCCCTCAAGTAGGTGTTGTTGTACATCGAACTGGGTTAATAATTTCGTATGTTCTTTACTTTTCTGCACTGTTTTATTGTGTTATATCATGTTCGTTATGTTGAAGTCAAATTATAGTCTCTTGGCATCACTTAGGACATCTGTGATCTAAATACCAGAATTTTAGAATTAAAATTGAATTTATTTGACTTCTTATAGTTGTTTTATTATTACTTGAGTCAGACTGTCATCCAATTGAGTTTATAAGAGTTTTTTTTATGTAAGAGTTGTCGGTAGAGCATTTTTTAGCACTTTAGAGTTATTTTAGAGTTGTAATAATTGTTGTAGATTTGTTTAGAGTTCCTTGAAAACTATGTCGAGATATAATTATATATTATTATAACTTTTTACGAGTTAAGAGTATAGAATAAATTACTAAAAATACTTTGTTGAGATGTTTTGAACTCATAAAAATGTTATTTTCGATTCTTTTAAGTTTTCGGGATTTTTGGCTACCGTTGGGTAGTGTTAAGGACTTTTTGGCGTAAATCAAATGAATAAAAATAATTTTAATTGATTTTTTTTATGTGAGATGGGTATGTGTGATACGGTGGGAGAACTGACTTGGGTTTTGCGTTTGTTTTCGCAAATGTTTCGGTTGAGCAAGAGTCGCCACCGACTTTTTATTTTATCCTAAGGAAAGGTTAAAAAGCACAGTAAAAACCTTTGAGATGTTTTCTTGGGTTCGGGGAGTAGATTATAGAAAGGGAAGGTATTAGCACCCTTTCTATCCATGGTTATCCATGGGCTCTTAGTTACTTGCTTAGATCACTTGCCTTGCATTTTCAATTGTTTGAAATGGTGCTTTGTGTGTGGGTTTGAAAATGTTTTGAAAAGAGGCCAATGTGGTGGCAACCTTTGTAATGATCCATGTTGGGATGTATACAAAGGTGTATATCTTTTGAAAAGTTTTCAATGTTTTTGAAAGTTGTTTTGAAAGTGTGTTGTGATGTGTGGTTTTGAAAAATAGGCAAGTGTTTTTGTTTTGCAGGTTGGCAAGTAACCAAGAGTTGTCTACCCCTAAATTTACTCAAAGATCTTTGTTATGTTTTAACCCTTTTAACAACTTTGTTCCACCATTGTATTTGGTGGACAATCTTGTGTTAGGATGTGAACGCGACAGGCGCGGGTCATTGTTTAGACCATGATTGCAATGGTGCCAAGTGTCTTTGGAAACTTTTTCCTTTGAGGGACTTGATTATTTTTAGGCAACTTTCGAAAGCCTCATCGAGGGACTATGATCATTTGATTTGTTTTTGTTTTTGCCAAAGACACCTAACATGCAACATGGCCCATTATTGAAGGCAACAAGTGGAGTACCCTAGGGGTGCAAGTGTGATTGGTGTTGTCCATTTTCATGCTTTGTTATCTTTGAATTAGGTTAAGCTATTTGTTTGGTTGATTTTTGCATACAAAACCCTAAATCTATCATGGTATAATTAGAAAGCTTTAAAGTGCGAAATTTAAAGTCCTAAACTATTACAACACAAATTATGGGATGGGGGGTACAAATGTTCAAATGGGGGATATTTAGCAAGAAAAATTAAATCTAAACTATTACATCCAAATTGAATTATACGAATTATTTAATTGCACAATAATTAAATAAAATACAATAAATATGCAAGATGCAAAAAATGATTTTTATATGTATGTAAAAGGTGTTTTTTATGTGACAAATAAACAAAAATAAAAAGGAATAATTTTGGATATTTTTACATTTTAGGGCAAACCCTAATTTTGCTAAATAAAAGGTATTAATTATTTATTATATACAACATTTATTAATTATGTACAAAAAATAAATAAAAGGAAGTATATTGCAAAAAAAGTATTTTTGAGGTTAAATATTAATAAAAATGAAAATGTATTTTTTTGTATTTTTTTCTTAAATATTCTAATAAATATAGATAAGTATTTATATTATTTACTAAATATATTAAATATGTACAAAAATAAAATATTTATTATTTACAAAAAAAAAGTATATTTTTTATAAAATGTTTTCAAAAGGTAAAATAAAATAAGATCAGAAAATAAAAATGTTTTGTATTATTTTTAGTATTTTAAATAAAAGGATATATATGTTATTTATATGTATAAACTCAAATAAAACAAATAAAATTCAAATAAAATGCAAAAATGGTTGAAAAAATGTTTTTAATATTTTTTATATTTTGGCAAAAAATAATAAGTCAGAAATAAAAAGAAAAACTGAAAAAATGATAAAAATAAACACAATGGGCCAAGGGGGTGCATGTGAAATAAAGTGGTTCAAAAAGGAAAACAAAACTCAGGCGCAGCCCAAGTCTATCTTCTTCAACCTCCAGCCAGTTTGTTTCAAAAAAACGCGCGTTTCTCATGCTGATTCAAACATCCTGATTCTTGGACTTTCAAGCAAAACTTATAACACAAAAAATGTCAAGCATCAAATCATGAATCCATACATACGAAGAACTTGATCTAACTCTCAGAAATGAGAGAGAATTTCTTCTCCCCCAATTCCTGACCTAACTTTTTCCTAATGTTCAGGTTCTAAATACTCTTAGCACACACAATATAAATGAAAAGTAACTATATGGATGGCTTCAGGGCTATGATTAGAACATGTTTTCTTCACAAACTTAAACCTAACTATGCCTGGATAGAGAGATAGAAGTTCAAAAACTTACCTGTTCAGCTTGATTCGTGTATGACAATGGAGGTACTTTCAGTGCAATGTGAGGACTTGTACAGCTTGCTTGAAGTTCAGGGATGCTTCTCCAATGCTTGGTCTGCTTTGAATCTTGCTATATCAAGCTACAGAAGTCAACCTGCAAGAGAGAAAAGTGAAAATGGCAAATGATGTTAGGGATGTTACAGTTCGTGTCCAATGCTTGGGATAGTTTGTATAGGTGGTAGGGAGTGTGTATGAAGTGGTTTAGATGAAAATGCATGATGGAAATGAGCTGGCCAAGTCAAAGTGCAGAATGCCCTGTTTTTGTGCAGCAAGATGGTGTTTCTGTGTTTAAGGAGGTATTGGAGGTGATTGGCTCGTGTTTTAGCTCAGTTATGATGTATGTAATGTGTTCAATAAGTTTGCTTAGGCTTGTATTGACAGGAACTCAATGTTGTGTTTCAAAATGCAAGTTTCTTCTCTTAAGCAAAAATTGGCAAGTTGGTTTACAAGCTTATGCAAGCCCCCTAAACATGCTGCCTCAATCCCTCTTGATCAGTGTGATTAGTTCCTGAACTTGTGCCTAGAAGATATGCTTTTGTACTTCTTTGATTCATGTTTTGACATAAAGTCATACTTTACAAGAATGGATAAGTCACTTTTTCGAAATATGGCTTAATTCTTCATGTAATGACCAAATGCACAAAATAATGCTAGCACACAATGGATTGGTATTTAATTATTGAGTGTAAATGAGATTAGAGGCCTGTAACTAGCTTGCACATGCTGATTTCAAAAATGCACAAGTTATGAACATGTACATGGCTTATGAACAAAGTGACTTTTGCCCATATTGACAAATTCGATTCTCCCTAACCACAAGGGTGTTTGAGATGTTCTTGGACAATTTGGAAAGCTTGGAATGTGTAATACAATCCATATTTGTAATTCAATTTGAAATTCCAAGTGGAAGCATGTGAAAAGTGGCCATGAAGTTAGGCAAAAATCCTGCCTAAAATAGGTCAAAAAAATTCTAAGTTAAGAATGTTTTGCATCCTTGTTCCAAAAATCATAACTTGAGCTACAAGCTTCTTTTGAGGAAACTTTGTGAATCAAAGTTGTAGATTTTGCAATGGACTACAACTTTCATGTTTTGAGTTTTCCTTGAATCCAAATGTATCTTGATGGAAAAATGGGACAAAGTTAGGAAAAAATTAGGAATTTTCATAACTTAGAAAAATTCTAAGTTATGAAAATTCTTCATTTCAAACCCTAATTTGTAATTCTTGATTTCTTGATGAACAAGTTTCATAATTTGACATGTCTTGATGAAAAATGAATCTTGACACTTGATTTTGACCAAAAAGTCAAAGTTTGACTTTTCAGTATACAGTCAAATTTGGCTCAGTTGACTGGAAAATTCATCTGTCAATCTTGTGCATTTGGGATCTTTTGAACTTGTTGAACATGTCAAGAAAATTCCATTGAGTCCTTGAGTCCATATGTGAGCTTGATTTACCATTGGCTAGGTCAAACAGTCAAAAATTGCCTTTGTGCTGTCAAAACCCTAAAAATGACCATTTTGCCCTTTTGGTGATCTGATCAAATTTCTTGTGGAATTGTGGTCCAAACTTGATCAAATGGTTCATATGAGTTCATAATGTTGATGTAGGTAAAAAATCATGAGGTTTGACTGTCAATTGACCACAGTTGACTTTTTCCCCAATACAGCTGATTTCTAGGTCAACTGTCCAATTGACTGGGCAAAGATTGGAATCAAGGCTTGAAGCTTGGTATGGATAAACTTGTGAGTCCAACATGAAGCATGAAAGTCATTTTTGGCATTTTAGGTCAAAACATCTTTGTGAAAACTCAAACCCTAATTTGGGTCAACAGGGCAAGGAGGAGTCTTGAGCAGAGTAAACCCTAACTTGATCTTGAGCTCCAAGGGTCTTGTGGTGAGAAAATATTGAGGAAATGGGAGGGCAAATTTTGGGGTAAAATAGTATGTATATACGAGTTGATGATGTTGTTCCTTATTACTATGTTTTCTCTTGAATACTTGCTGAGTTTATTAGTATGTTGTTGTGTATCATTGAGTTAAAGGTGAGTTACATATATCTGAATTAATAATTTTATTGAGTTAAAGTATTATATATGCTTGAGTTGTGTTGTTATGCTGAGTATTGTGTTGGGTTGTTTTAGTAATCCAGAAAAGAGGATTACGTGAGTTTGTCTATGCATGTATGTTAGGATCAGAAGATGGGACTTAACACATTATATTTTGTTCACATGTTCATACATTCATGTTGAGTTGTGTCAAGAGAAATTTTTTCTAGTTCTGAAGAGGGGTGTTGTACCCCAAAATTTTCCCTCCCATTTTTCTCAAGGTATTCTTTCAAGGCTTCTTAGAAACTCAAGACACTCAAGGGTTGACTAGACAAGATGCACCTCCTAAGCCAAAGGCCCACAACTAGGGTTTGGAGTTTCTCAAGGAAATTTGGTTTTCAAAGGTCTCAAGTGGTTCCCATGGTTCTCCATAGGTCCTCAATAAGGTTCGTGTCAAGTTTCAAGCCCTACATCACAACTTGTTCATTCAATGACTCAGATGATTGAAAATCAATTGTATTGATCAAAAAGTCAACTATGGTCAACATACAGTCAAAGTTCAAGATTTTTGGTCAACATTAACATTTTGAGGTGATTTTCATCATTTGATCAAGGGTTGATCATGATTCCCTAAGGAAAGCCCTCAAATCATCAAAAGTCAAGAATTTTCAAATTAGGGTTTCCTTATGAGAAGTTAACTGAACTTTGACCAGGCATAACTTTCACATACTTCATCAACTTTTCCATAAACAAAGCGCATTTTAAAGAAAATTAAATTATGTACAACTTTGTTTTTATGCTCAAGTCCAAAAAATGCTTCATTTGAAAGATATGAACTAAAACATTATAGGTCATTTTCAAAAGTCAACAAAAGACACTTTTTGTCAAGGCAACTTACATCAAGATAAAGTATTCAAAAGAAAAAAATGATAAACATATATATTGTAGAGGACATCTTGATCTTTCCAAAAAGTCCAATATCATCTCCAAAAGTTGAAAATTGAGCAAGTTATAAGGTACACAAGTTTGGAAATTTTAAACAGATGCATGAAAACTCAATTGAGTAAATTTGTGATTCTAGGTTATTGGGCCTAACTTTTTAGAGTTCAAACATACTCATAATATGTCCAAGTACCTCTAAACCTATACATGCATTATTTTGATTTTTATTTTTATTTATTTGAATTTTTTATTCATTTAAATAAGAATTAAATCAAATAAAATGAAAATCTAATGGACAAAGCATGTAAGGCTTATGGAATGGACTCTATGAGGCCCAATAATTCATGCAAGATACACACAATTTTTCCAGGTTCATGCAGAAAAGTAAAGGGCAAGGATGCTATAAATATGGATATTTTTCAAATTTGATTTTGGTGTTAAAACCATGGTTTAATGGTGTGATTCCTTGCCATACTTATCTACTCTTCTCCTCCCTCTATATAATGCACAACAACTCAGGCCAAACACATGCGCATAACTTCCTCAAAGGAATACCACAAAATTTCTCAAAATTCTCAAAATCTGAACCATTTGAAACTCTCACTTCCTGCCTCTTTCAAGCCAAACAGAAGATCAATTCATTCCCCTGAGGTTCCCAGGAGTTGAATCAGGCTCGTAGTCAAGCTCTTTCACGTCTAGAACACCATATTTGATCATACTGGTTATGGGTAAAAACCCTAAACCTTATCTCTTAAATCATCCATTATTGATCGATTTCAGGTATTCATGTGCGTTTGTGATGAGGTTTAGGACAGGTCTTACGTGATGCATACAAGCTTTAAGGCGTAAAACGCAGGTTGCCATTATTAGGGTTTCAAAATTGAGCATCGATCTGATTGATGCAATAAGCTTCACGCTAAACCAGTCGTACCATTGAAATCATAGGCCCCTAATTATATAATCTGGCTTTTTCTTTTTTGTAGTTCCATCATCTTTGCAAGGTTTGAGATATGGTGTAGCCGGAAGGGATGATCGAAGATTGACTTTGGAATCCCTGAGATTCGTTGAACCCAGCAAAAAAATGCGTGGCAGGCAGCAGTATTCTCATTTGTTTATTCAAATATCCAGGGTCCCACTGGGACGCGTGCATGTGATGATCTTGGATCAGCGTGCAATTTCGTATTACATTATTTTGTTTTAATAAATATAACGAATGAGTAAAACGGACCAGTGGTAAAGCGTGCATGTGTGAAGCTAATGATCCTGGGTTCGATCCCCAGGTTTTGCATATTTCTTTGCCATATTTTCCTTGTAGATCGAATGCTACACATGTATAACGCATGCACGATGTGGTTCACATGCTGGCCATCAGATTTCATCAGGGAAGATCTAATGCACCAAATACACACCCCACGATGTACTTCCTGAAAACAATACACACCAGATCTGGCGTAAACGTTGGGCTCTTGCCTAGTTGGGCCTATTGATTTTTCAATTTCTCACCCCCAGTACATTTGTTTGCAGGCCCATTTCCTATTTTCATTTTTTGCTTTATTTATTTAAACTTTCTTTAATTTTTTTTATAATAAAATCAGAAAATCATAAAAAAGACATTAGATTTAAGTTTTTTTATTAATTAAATTAATCTTGTTAATTTTAATTAACTATTTTAATCATATTTTTATTAATTAAATTAATTAGAATTAGGGTTCCATTAATTTAATTATTATTTTTCTAAATTAAAAAATAACAAAAAACATTTTTCTACTTAGAATTTTAGGGTTTTCTAAACGTCTTCCCCTTTTTCATTCTCTATGCATTTGTTTGTTTTTGCATTATCATTTTCCATATTATTGTAATTGTACAAAGAATGTAATAGTTTAATTTAGGACCTTTATATTTTCCCCCCATTTTGGTTTGTATTTCCCCCATCCCGAAGCAATTTAATAGTTTAGACTTTACTTTCCTCATTTTTATTTTTCTACACTTGTATATATTTAACTGCTATATGTATTCTTAATAGGATTGCATGATAAGACCTAAAAGCAAACGCTAGAGCACCTAATATCCAAGATAAACGTAACTGAAACACAACACACTTCGCACACACACACCTCTAAGGTACCTCCACTTGTTGCCTTCGGAAAAACAGTCATGTCCCTCGAACGTGGGACGCTTTAGCAAAGACCCTAGGTTAAAAAGATCATAGTCCCGCGATGACCCTTTGATGTTTCCTTTCGGTAAATGATCTAGTCCCTTATGATAAATTGCTAAAGTGTCTTACAAGTTTCCTTCGTGACTGTACGATGACCCACGCTTGTCCCTCAAACATCTAATGATAGGTCTAACTGCTAACTAATGGTAGGATAGCACTATCTAAAGGAAAAGAGGAAAAGAACAAATACTTTTCGAGTAGGTAGACAGCTTGTAGTTACTTTCTCACAAAATAAATTTCTCACACATGCACTCTCTTTTCAAAATATTTTCAAAGACAAAAACACTTTGTATGCATTCTCAATGATACGAGAATCATTACAAAGTTTGCCGCACTAAGGCATCTCTTCAAAATATTTTCAAAAACACACTTACACAAAAAAAGCATTTTCAAAGTGAGCTAGTAACTAAGAGCCCATAGATAACTATGGATGGAAAGGATGCTAATACCTTCCCTTTACATAACCTACCCCCCGAACTCAAAATCTTTAAAAAGGTCTTTTCTGTTCTTTTCACCCTTTCCTTTGTTGGATAAAAGAAAAGTTGGTGGCGACTCTTGCTAACCGCAACACATTGTGATAAAACGCAAAACCCGTAAAGTCAGTTCTCCCACTGTATTACAGAACTGGCGACTCTGTTGGGGAAGACTAAAAGTGGGGTTACCTTAGAGATAGTTCATATTTTAAAATGCTTTCCCTATTTGACTTGCTTGATTTATTCTTGAAGGGGTGTTTGGGTATTCTGGTATAGATCATATACCAGGATCTGGGGCACATTAGGTAAGTAGCAATTGATCGTGGGGACTATGCGGCGTAATACTGACATGGTTTAAGTGATTGCTACATTAGTTTGACACATCGGTTGGTACCGGTATCCCTTGAGTCCAGTCGAGGAGAATATGGGGCCGCTGTGTGGTGTCATAAAGCACCAACTGACCGTAGAACCTTAGTTGAACAACTTGGCCATTAGAAAGTAGTGAGATAGCTGGATTTGGTGTAAGACTAAAGTTGGTTGATACTCGATATTACACTCATTAAGATCAAACTTTCGGGATATTTCAGTTGCTAATAAAGAAGCTTGTGCTGAAACAATGCCCGAGAGAAAGATCAGTGATATTGAGATTCCTTAGAACCCGGTTACTTTCTTTAGGAAAGTTTGAACCAACTAAACTTCAAGAGGGTACTTACCTATAAAAATCCATGCAAGTTTAACCTAAGGCCTTGTGTTCTTTGTTTGTGTGTGATTAAATTATTCGAACATAACATCATGCATTTATACCATTCCATTTCCTAACCATTTCAAGGACCGGGAAATTTATCTTTGTTCTGTTTTACAAACTATGGCTTCCGCTTGTAGAAATACCATCTAAATCAACTTTGTAAGGGTGCTTCCTTAACTCAAAGAGTTAGCTTCAAGGGTTCCTGAAAATTATTCGTTCACCAAAATATATGGTCGACTTCTCAATCTAGTTACCTCAAGCTTTAAAGAAGACATGATGAGGGTGCTCTTTCAGTTCTTTGACCTTGTACATCATTGTTTCACTTTTCCCGATTATCAATTGGTGCCTACAATGGAAGAATTCTCTCATCTACTAGGAGTATCTGTTCTTGATAAAATACCCTTCACCGATTTAGAGGAAACTTCAAGACCCAAAGTTATTGCTAAGGCCTTACATCTGAAGAGTTTTAACATTGTAGCTAAGTGGAAGACAAGAAATGGGGTCAAAGGCTTTTTGGCTAAATTCCTGATGGAAAAGGCTCGACTATTTTGGGATGCTTTGGATTTACAAGATTTTGAGGAGATCTTGGCTCTTCTAATCTATGGGTTGGTGCTTTTTCTTAACCCTTACTAACTCATAGATGTGAATGCTGTCAAAATTTTCCTTACTCGTAACCCTGTACCTACATTGCTTGGAGACATTTTGCACTCCCTTCATACTCGCACTATGAGGAAGTGAGGAACTCTTATATGTTGCTTTACTTTAATGTCTAGGTGGTTTATTTCGCACATTCCTCGATCAGTATTGAAGAATGATCAGGTTTTGAGGTGGTCACAAAGGTTAATGTCGCTTTCTCATACAAATATCCATTGGTGCTCTCGATATCAAGAGAACATCACTATCATTTAACGTTGTGGGGGGTTCCCTAATGTTCCACTCTTATACATTAGGGGAGGTATTACTTATAACCCTTCTCTGGCTCTACGACAATTTGGCTATGCTCGAAGAGATGGTCCCCACGACGCACTCATTCAAGGTATTGTATTCAACTACGAGAACAATGTCCAAGGTTATCATCGAAGGTTCGTTCATGCTTGGGGCATGGTAAGCAAGGTGGATAGAAATACTTTAGGGCATAAGAATCCCATCCCTCTTGAGCCTTATCTAAAATGGGTACGGGCTTGTTTTCAAAGTCTCATGATGCCATATCCAGTCATCCTATCAATAGTTTCGGAGCCTATTGTTGAGGGGGATGTTCCTTATACCATTCTCCACCCTGATATGCCTACTGACCTTGAAGAGTTGCAAAAGTATTGGATTCAACTGAAGGAAGAATGGGACATCTTTGAGACCCAATTCTATGCAAGTGAGAAGAAAGTGTTGGAACTCACAAGGAAACTTTAGGAGGAGCCGGGTCTTAATGCTTACATCAGTACAAAGAGGAAGCGTCCTTGGGAGATTTGATTCTTAGATTTTAGGAGTTCATTTTATCTTTGAAACTTCTGTAAGCCTAAAAGGCAGTTGTAATTTGAACTTTGCTAATAAAATTTTTGTCTCTTGTTTCCTCATGGTTAGCAAATTTAAATTTCCTAAAGTCCTTGAAATCATTGCATTTACATATCATGCACCATTTCATAATAGGTTTTTTGTACAAGTTTCTCATTTTCTCGCTGTTTATTTTAGCAGAAAAATGGCCCTCGAACAAACTATAAAAGATCTCCAGGCTCAGCATGCTCAATTCCAGGAAACTCTCATGAATCTGGCACAAGAGAAAAAAGAGTTGTTGGCGCTCGTCGCCAAGAAAAAGAAGACCAAAAATCCAAATGTTGTCCTCAACCTGGAGAGGAGATTCAAGGGTCATATTTAACCAGTCCATGTAAAAGATGACTCCTCTGAAGAAGATGACAATAATGATTAGGATGGAAAGGACAAGCAGGATTGTGAGAATACTCCTGAAGACGAAGACTTTTCTGATGAACAATATCCTCCTGCAAATGACAGATATAAGCAGTTAGAGGATAGGCTCAAGGAAATGGAAGTCCAGAAGGTGCCTGGACTGGATTTTGGTGATTTAGGTCTGGTTCTGGGGGTGGTCATCCCACCTAAGTTAAAGGTCCTTGTTTTTTCTAAGTATGATGGGTTCTCTTGTCCTAAGCTCCACTTGAAGTCGTACGTTCGGAAGATACAGCCTCACATTGCTGACCGAAAGTTATGGGTCCATTTATTCCAAGAAAATTTGGCTGACACACAACTGGAACGGTTCTATCAGCTAGAGGGAACCAATATTCATATTTGGGAGGACTTGGTTGTTGCTTTCTACAAGCAGTACCAATATAACATTGGCCTGACACCAACTCGGGTGCAACTGTAGAATATGTCCATGGGATCTAATGAGGGGTTCAAGGAATATGCTCAGAAATGGAGGGACTTAGCTGGAAGGGTGCAACCTCCTCTGAATGATCGGGAAATGGTGGATATGTTTATGGGCACTCTGACAGGCCCGTTCTTTAATCTGCTGATCGAGAGTTCCTCATCTGGTTTTATAGAGATGATTCTGACTAGGGAAAGAATAGAAAATGGTATCAAGAGCGGGAAGATCCTGATGGCTGCATCTTCAAATACTGTGAAGAAGTTATTGGGAGGGAAAAAATAGGTCAATGTTGTCTATGGCCAGAAAATCCGAGTAAAAGTAGTCGCCACCAATCTGAGGGAGCAATAATAATTTCCAATTCGGCTCCTGCTCAACAATAACAACATCAGGGTAACCACCGAAGGCCAGATGCTCCGAGAAGGAAATTCACCAAGATTAATATGCCTTTGTCTTAGGAACTACAACACTTGCTAAAAGCCGAACTCATTTCGTTACGGGATCCTCCTCCCAATCGCAACACCGCCTTTCCTAAGTACAAACCAAATGCAAGATGTGCTTATCATTCAAACACTCCCGACCATGACACCAACAATTGTTGGGCCCTGAAGAACAAAATTCAGGACATGATTGAAAACAAGAAGATTGAGTTCGATCCTCTAGAGACCCCAAATATGATTACAGCACCTATGCCAAAGCATGATAAAGGCATAAGTGTTGTTGAAGATATTTTGTATGTTACTTCTATGAATGATGTGGTTACTCTGCTCTCTACAATAAAGAAGAATCTGTTACAAGCTAGTTTATTTCCAAGTTGTGTTAAAGGTTTTTATTGCTGTGCAGTTGAACCCAATGGTTGCGGGTCACTAAAAAGAGGTGTTCAACGCTTGATGAATGAACATATCATTCTGATTGAAAAAGTTCTGCCTACCAACAATTTTTGCAAATATTTGTCTGTTATCTCCGATACTCCTTTTAGGATCCCTTCCAAAGGTCCCATAAGGATTACCACAAATCCAAAAGCTTCTCCACAGGTTATTACAATGCCCGAGCCTATCCTGTATTCCTCGGAGAAGGAAATTTCATGGCATTATGGGTCTGACGTCTATTATCATGGCGTCAAGCAAGAATTGTCCGATGAAGAAAAAGAAGAGGATGATCCCAGTATTGTCGATATTGCAGGGACCAGTAAGATTACAAGAAGTGGAAGGATTTTCTCTCCAGAAATCTCTCCACCTGCTCAAATTACAATTTCCAAGACGACTGTTGGGGCTCGGGGTAAATAGCCGGTGATAGAGCCTGTCCAGACGGAGGCTCCAAAAGAAGATCATGTCAAAGATACTCCTGGAGAAGATTTAGAAGAGGTTCTGAAGATCATTTTCCAAAGGTATTATAAAATTGTTGAACAGTTGGGGCAGACCCCATCCAAAATATCTATGTTGTCACTACTGTTGTGTTCCAAGCCCCATGCGAAGGCTTTAGTGAAATTCCTAAAGATTTCCCATGTGCCGCCAGAAATTTCGGCAGATCAATTTGGAAGCTACGTGGCTAGTCTGACAACTGACAATGGTTTGGGTTTCTCCGATGCTGACTTGACTCCGGAGGGGAGAAATCACAATAGGGCCTTGTATGTCTCCATTGAGTGCAAGGGCACTACATTGGCCCATGTATTGATTAACACAGGATCATCTCTAAATGTTCTGCCAAAAGGCGATCTCGACCAGTTAGATTATGAAGGGTTGGTACTGAATCCCAGCAATATCATAGTTCAAGCCTTCGACGGATCGAAACGAATGGTGCATGGAGAGTTGGACCTCCCGATCAAGGTGGGTTCACATATTTTTGAGTCCACTTTCTATGTCATGGACATCCGGCCGACTTACTCTTGTTTATTGGGACGCCCTTGGATCCATGGGACAGGTGCTGTCACTTCCACCCTACACCAGAAGCTAAAATATCCGATGAAAGGGAAAGTTATTACTATTTGTGGAGAGGAGGAATATATGGTCAGCCACCTCAACTCCTTCTGAGATGTCGAGATGGATGGAGAATTCATTGAAACGCTCTGTTAAACCTTTGAAGTAATCTCTCCTACTACTGTTGAAGATGTTTCATCCATTCCGAAGATCACCAAAACTCCACACAAGATGGCCTCCTTGAAAGATGTTAATGCCACTATTGAAGAAGGTGGTAATACTATTTGGTCTGGGCTTTACTGCAGAAGGTCAGATGGTTGTTCGTCGAGGTCGCGTTGGGAGACCTCCTTTTCACATCAGCAACAATGGGGTCAATGTTACAGATGATGCAGACAGTGATTGTGACTTCAGTAGCTGGATATCCCCGACCGTGGGTGATGGACTAGAAAACTAGAAGGCATAAGACATTTTTCCCATCTCCTTTAGCCATGAGTAATAAGCTATATTCCTTTCTTTTTGTTTTCAAAAGTTTTTGGCTAAGTAATACACAATGACTTTAAACCTTGTGTCTTACCCAGGGCACAATGGTTCATTTGTTAAAGGGTTGATTAATGATTCATAAACATTTGTTCATTCAATAAAAACATTGGACGTTTTACATACAAATTTTGTGATCTCTGTTTTTCTTTTATCTTATTGCATTTCCAAATAGCTATGTTTTCTTACACACACCCACACACTACATTGCATATCCTCATCCACTTTGGATCTCGTCGATAACGATTCTGCTATTTCCCCATATGACTTCGACAATCCGATCTACCAAGCCGAGGACGAAGGTGAGGAAGATTATGAAATACCTGGAGAACTTGCCAGACTCTTGATACAGGAAGAGAAGATTGTCCAACCACATGAAGAGCCAGTCGAAGTGGTGAACTTGGGTACCGAGACAGACAGGAAAGAGGTCAAGATAGGTGCTAACCTAGAAAGCAGTGTCAAAAGCATGTTAATCCAGATGCTACATGAATATGTTGAAATCTTTGCCTGGTCATATGAAGACATGCCAGGGCTCAAAATTGATATTGTGGTTCACCGTCTACCAATGAAAGAGGGTTATGATCCGATAAAACAGAAGGTTTGTCGCATGCGTCCTAAAATGTCAGAAAAGATCAAGGATGAGGTTATGAAACAGTTCAACGCAAGGTTCTTAGTAGTGACGTCATATCCTCAATGGGTGACGAATGTTGTTCTGGTACCGAAGAAAGACGGCAAGGTACATATGTATGTAGACTACAGGGATCTGAATAGGGTGAGCCCCAAGGATGACTTCCCACTATCATATATTGTTGTTTTGGTCGACAATATTGCTCAACATAAGGTATTCTCTTTCATGGATGGCTTCTCAAGTTACAATCAAATCAAGATGGCGCCTGAAAACATGGAGAAAACTACCTTCGTCACACAGTGGGGCACTTTATGTTATAAGGTTATGCCTTTTGGGTTGAAGAACGTCGGGGCAACCTATCAGTGTGCCATGGTAGCCTTATTTCATGATATGATTCACCACGAGATAGAGGTCTACATTGACGACATGATAGCCAGGTCGCAAACTGAAGAAGAGCATCTCGATCACATGCATAAATTGTTCGAAAGACTAAGGAAATACAAGCTAAGGCTAAACCCGAACAAGTGCACCTTTGGGGTGAGATCCAGTAAAATCATGGGTTTCATCGTCAGTGGTAAGGGTATTGAGGTTGATCCAGCAAAGGTTAAATCCATACAAGAAATGCCAACTCCTTGCACCGAGAAGGAGGTAAGAGGTTTCTTGGGACGTTTGAATTACATTGCCTGTTTCGTTTTTCATCTAACTGGTACTTGTGAGCCAATCTTCAAGCTATTGAAGAAAGATCAAGTGGTAAAATTGAACGACGACTGTCAAATAGCCTTTGATAAAATTAAGGAGTACCTACAAGAACCTCCTATTATGATGCCACCAGTCGAAGGAAGACCTCTAATCATGTACTTAACGATGCTAGAGAATTCAATGGGGTGTGTATTGGGGAAGCATGACGAGTCTTGTCGAAAAGAGCATGCAATATACTATCTTAGAAAAAAATTTACCAATTGTGAAACAAGATATTCACTGCTCGATAAAACTTGATGCGCTTTGGCATTGGCTGCTCACCGATTAAGACAGTATATGTTAACCCATACTACTTTGTTGATCTCTAAAACGGATCCCATCAAGTACATATTCGAGAAGCCAGCTCTCTCCCGAAGAATACCTCGACGGCAGATGGTCTTAACATAATATGATATCTAGTACACCACTCAAAAGGAAATTAAAGGAAGTCTACTGGCCAGCCATTTGGCACATCAGGCTGTAGATGACTACCAGTCTATGAACTTTGAATTCCCGGACAAGAACATTATGCTAGTAACAGATTATGAAGAACCTGGACCGTATG
Organism: Vicia faba; assembly: GCA_948472305.1. Classification (NCBI taxonomy): domain Eukaryota; kingdom Viridiplantae; phylum Streptophyta; class Magnoliopsida; order Fabales; family Fabaceae; genus Vicia; species Vicia faba. Next base: position 305,961,748 of record OX451735.1, on the reverse strand, counting down.
AAGGGCCTGAACCAGGATCCTGATGGACCATGGTTTTTGATGGAGCTTCTAATTCACTTGGAAATGGAATCGGTGTTGTGATAATCTCTCTCGCAGGTTACCATACGCCCTTCACTGCCAGGCTATGCTTTGAATGCACCAACAATATGGCAGAATACGAAGCGTGCATCATGGGTCTTAGGGTTGTTATTGATCTAAGAATAAAATTCTTAAGTGTGTATGGGGACTCAACTTTGGTAATCAGGAAGGTTAAAGGATATTGGGATACGAAGCACCTGAATCTCATTCCTTATAAAGAGCATGTGTTAACCCTGATCCCGTATTTCGGGGAGATTACCTTTGAGCACCTACCACGAGAAGAGAATTAGCTGGCAGATGCTCTAGCTACCATGCCATCCATGTTCAAGGTCATATGGAACAATTAGGCTCCTAGAATTACCATTAAAAGATTCGACGAACCTGCGCATTCCTATGAAATTGACACTGGTGGAGTAAAGGAGAAACCCTGGTTTCATGAGGTGAAAAGGTACCTTGAGGCTCAAGAATACCCTGAGGGGGAATCCATAAATGACAAGAAATTATTGCGAAGGTTCTCAGCTAAATTCTTCTTAAGTAATGGAATTTTATACAAATGCAATCATGATTCAACTCTGCTTCGTTGTGTGGACAAGAAAGAAGCAGAAGAGATTGTGCAAGATATGCACGGAGGTGTCTTTGGTACTCACTCCAGTGGGCACACTATGGCTAAAAAGATCTTAAGGGTTGGTTATTATTGGTTGACTATGGAAACTGACTGTCACTATCACTCGAGAACCTATTATAAGTGTCAAATCTATGTCGATAAAGTTCACGTACCTCTAGTACCATTGAATGTCGTGATTGCACCTTGGTCGTTTACAACGTGGGGCATTGATATGATCAGAGAAATCAAGCCCACAGCCTCTAACGGAAACCGCTTCATCCTCGTCGCCATTGACTAATTTACGAAATGGGTTGAAGCAGACTTATTTGCCTATATTACTAAGAATGTGGTCACCCGGTTCATTATGCACAACCTTATCTTCCGATATGGCATCCCCAAGAGGATTATCACAGACAACAGTACCAATCTCAACAACATAATGATCATTGAGCTCTACACGCAGTTCTAGATCAAGCATCATAACTCTTCTCCGTATCGACCTAAGATGAATGGCGCAGTGGAGGCCGCCAATAAGAATATAAAGAAGATAATACAGAAGATGGTTGTGACATATAAAGATTGGCACGAGATGTTACCGTTTACTCTTCACGGCTACGACACTTCGGCTAGAACGTCAATTGGGGCAATCCCTTTCTCCCTGGTTTATGGTATAGAAATTGTCCTACCTATCGAAGTTCAGATTCCTTATCTGAGAATCATGAAAGATGCAGGTTTGGGTGAAGACGAGTGGGTTCAGACCATATTGAATCAGTTAAATCTAATAGACAAGAAGAGGCTGGCAGCTGCCTGTCATGGTCAGATGTATCAGAAACGCGTGATCAAAGCATTCAATAAGAAGATCAAGCATCGGTTATATCAGACTGGTGACTTGGTAATAAAGCACATTATCCTCCCATAAGGTGATCCCAGGGGAAAATAGACCCCTACATATGAAGGGTCATTTGTAATCAAGAATATATTTTCTGGTGGAGCTATGATACTGACCACCATGGACGGTGAAGATTTCCCGCACCCTGTGAATGCGGACATAGTCAAAAGATACTCTAGGTTGACTGGCCTAGGAAAAATAAGGGCATCCCGGCGAACCAAAAGGGTTCGGGAAATAATTAGGGATATATATGAAAAGACTGTACACCCGGCAAGTCGAAAACCTGAAAAGGTGGCTTGGGAAAAAAGGGTATTCCAGTGGACTGAAAACCCAAAAGGGCGGTCCAGACAAAAATTAAGGATTAAAGCGTATGACTATTTCCTCATTGGATCACTTACAGTAAGCTTTATTATCAAAATCAAAGTCCAAACGGTACAGATCGGTTCTTTCACCTTCTTTCGACAGGAAGGGATGAGATGCTTGAAGACATTGAGGCAATAATAGAGTTGGAACTTGACGAGATTATTCCCACATAGCTATATGTTTTCACTTTGTAAATCTTTTCTTCGAAGATTTCCTCTTACTAGGATTTTTGTCTCTTTGTATAAAAAATCGCCTGTTTATAGTCAAACTATCAATGAAATACAATTTCAAAGCCAAATTTTGTTTAATTTTTCTGTTTTGTTTGCAAAATATCCAATGACTAAATTGAATGACCATATGCATATGAATACAATTGATTGTTAACAAATGCATAAAAACAAGAAGAAGCGTTTACTCAAAAAACTTTAGCAGCTAGGATAATGTTCGAGCCATCCACGAATCCCCACAGATCCACTTCCCTAAGATTATCCCTACAGAGTAATCTTCACAAGTTCATACATTCCCCGTGATTTCTCCGACAGGTTGTTTTGGAAGATAAAGAAGTGATCTTCTCCCCGACAATATCACCGACCTATGGAGTTCCGACCAGTACAGTTCATGGAAGTTCTTTTCCCCATCTGAGTTTATTCCTCTGAGATTATAAAAACCCCTACATACTACTTATCTCCATCAAAGCTCATTCTCCTCAGCAAATAATTCCCCTCAGCAGGATATTCCTTCATCAATAGGGTTTACTTCCCCAACGAAGTTCAGAGTTCCGTGAACAGGGTTTATTTCTCCAACAATTTATCATCTTCTAGATACGGTTCAAATGCAATCTAGATATAGATTCATTCTGACACTCATTCTATATTCTCTTCTAGATACAGTTCAGATACAATCTAGATATAGATTCATTCTGACACTCATTCCAGGCTCTCTTCTAGGTACATTGCATATACAATCAAGATACAGATTTATTTTGACGCTCATTCAAGATCCATTTCTAGATACAGTGCAGATACAATAAAGATACAGATTTATTTTGATACTCATTCAGTATATCTTTCATATACGGTTCAGATACAATCTAAATATGGATATCATTCTGATACCCATTTAATACATCTTCAGATACAATCAAGGCATAGATTTATTTTAACACTCCTCGGCTTGAGTTGCTTTTACCATAAATCACCGACTAAAATCCTATACCCAGTAAAGTTGCCACTATCCCCAGAGATTTGCTACTGAATCTAAAGTTGGGACAAATATCAGTCAACTTTATCCTCCCTAAACAATCCGGAAGGTTATCCATCTCTTTTATCACCATTCAAGGTATAAACTCCCCAGTAGAGAAATGAACATACAACATTCTTAAACTCTTCTCCCCAAGCAGGAATTAACACTCTCCAATAGAGTTTCCTCAAGCAAAAAGCAGAAATCAATGCTCTCCAGTAGATTTTCCTCAAGCAAAAAGCATAAATCAATGTTTCCCAACGAAGTTTTCATCAAACAGTAAACAGGAGTCCCCAACAGAAACAATCCCCAGAAATTCGAAGATACACTTACTTTCCATCCCCAACGATAGTCAGGGATTTATATTCCCCAAACAAAGATGTTGCTCGAATTTACAAATGCACTTCAACAACATTCCATATTCATACACCGTTTACAAAATATCATAACACATGCTTACGAAACGCATATAGCACAATCTCATTTATTTTGAGAACATCATTAGGCAATGTATTTCATACATCATGACATTGCATACAACTGTATCTTTACCTTTCCGGGAAAGATCAACCGACAGACGAACATCATCAACTACTTATATGACCTAACAATCTTCTCAAGGGCTACATCTGACGAAGGGCTATTTCAGCATTTTCCTCAGAAGGTCATTCTCAAAATACATCTGCTGGTTTAGTTTAAATCGACCAATGATTTATCCTGATTCGTTTCCATTAAACACTTTCTCAGGTTTAGTTAAATAGACCCTAAAATTTTTTTGATTCTTATCTAGTTAAAGACAATTCAAGACCTCTGCTGGTTCATTTTAAATTGACCAATTATTTATCCTGATTCATTTCAGGTAGATAGTTTCTATGGTTCATTTTAAATCGACCCAAATATTTATTATGATTCTTAACCAGTTAAAAACAATTCAAGACCTTTGTTGGTTCAATTTAAATTGACCATTGCTTGATCCTGATTCGTTTCCAGTAGAAGCCTTTCTCTGGTTCAGTTAAATCGACCCTAATATTTTTCTGATTCTTATCTAGTTAAAGACAATTCAAGACCTCTGTTGGTTTAGTTTAAATCGACCAATGATTTATCCTGATTCGTTTCCGGTAGACGCCTTTCTCTGGTTTAGTTAAATCGAACCAAAGATTTATTCTGATTCTTATCCAGTTAAAGACAATTCAATACCTTTGTTAGTTCAGTTTACCAATGATTTATCCTTATTCGTTACCGGTAGACAGTTTCTATGGTTCAGTTAAATCGACCCTAAGATTTTTCTGATTCTTATCCAGTTAAAGACAATTCAAGACATCTGCTGGTTCAGTTTAAATCGACCAATGATTTATCCTGATTCGTTTGCGGTAGACACTTTCTCTAGTTCATTTTAAATCGAACCAAATATTTATTCTAATTCTTATCTAGTTAAAAACAATTCAAGACCTCTGCTGGTTCAGTTTAAATCGACCAATGATTTATCCTGATTCAGTTTCTGTAGACACTTTCTCTGGTTCAGTTAAATCGACCCTAATATTTTTCTGATTCTTATCCAGTTAAAGACAATTCAAGACCTCTACTGGTTCAGTTTAAATCGACCAATGATTTATCCTGATTCGTTTCTGGTAGACACTTTCTCTGATTCTGTTTAAATCGACCCAAAGATTTATTATGATTCTTATCTAGTTAAAGACAATTCAAGATGTCTGCTGGTTCAGTTTAAATCAACCATTGATTTATCCTGATTCGTTTCCGGTAGATGCCTTTCTCTGGTTCAGTTAAATTGACCCTAAGATTTTTCTGATTCTTATCCAGTTAAATACAATTTAAGACCTCTGCTGGTTCAGTTTAAATCTACCAATGATTTATCCTGATTCGTTTCCGGTAGATGCCTTTCTCTGGTTCAGTTAAATCAACCCTAAGATTTTTCTGATTCTTATCCAGTTAAAGACAATTCAAGACCTCTGCTGGTTAAGTTAAAATCTACCAATGATTTATCCTGATTCGTTTTCGGTATACGCCTTTCTCTGGTTCAGTTAAATTGACCCAAAGATTTATTCTGATTCTTATCCAATTAAAGACAATTCAAGACCTCTGTTGGTTCAGTTTAAATCGACCATTGATTTATCCTGATTCTTTTCTGGTAGACACCTTTCTCTGTTCCAATTTAAATCTCATAAAGATTTATTCTGATTCTTATCCAGTCATAGATAACATACATTTGTTGGTTCAGTTTAAATCGACCAATGATTTATTTTGATACTTCTTCCAGTAGACACTTTTCTGGTTTAGTTTAAATCGACCATAGATTTATTCTGGTACTTCTTCCGTTTTGAAGTCAACCATTACTTTGGATGGCATCTATAAGCCCATCTCCGATGACTCTCCGTCACCTCTCCAAATGGCATCTATAAGCCCATTCCCGATACAATCAACCAACAACGTTACTTCTAGCACAGGCGAGTGCAAATTTCTGGGTACTTAAGTGTTCAATCATCTTTGGTATCGATCAGAGCCAATCAACCCTTTTCCCCGATTATCGTCACTTAAATCCGGTCTAAGTCCTAGGTGGGGAAAGCATCTGTTCTAACCACTTTTTCGAGGGTTTCCAAATTCAAGGTGCATATCTCTCTGATCCGGCTGTCGTCGGCCCGACGGACTTTGGGAGAAGAACCCCTTATCCCCCCGGATGTAGTCTTCATTAGTCTTGCCTTTTGTCGAGGACGAACCGAGTTATACCTTCAAGTCACGAGTGGCGGACAAGCCAATCTAACTCTTCATGTCTAATAAGATTGAACAGGGGAAGCTGTTGTACCAAAAAATTTCCCTCCCATTTTTCTCAAGACATTCTTTCAAGGCTTCTCAGAAACTCAACACACTCAAGGGGTGACTAGTCAAGATGCACCTCCTAAGCCAAAGGCCCACAACTAGGGTATGGAATTTCTCAAGGAAATTTAGTTTGAAAAGGTCTCAAGTGGTTCCCATTGTTCTTCATAGGTCCTCAACAAGGTTCATGTCAAGTTTCAAGCCCTACATCACAAGTTTTCTCAGTCAATAACTCAGATGATTGAAAATAAACTATATTGATAAAAAAGTCAACTATGGTCAACATATAGTCAAACTTCAAGATTTTTGGTCAACATCAACATTTTGATGTTATTTTCATCATTTGATCAAGGGTTGATCATGATTCCCCAAGGAAACCCCTCAAATTATCAAAAGTCAAGAATTGTCAAATTAGGGTTTCCTTAGGAGAAGTCAACTGAACTTTGACCAAGCATAACTTTCACATACTTCATCAACTTTTCCCCAACCAAAGCTCATTTTGAAGAAAACTCAATTCCCTATAATTTTGTTTTTTATGCTCAAGTAAAAAAAATGCTTCATTTGAAAGATATGAGCTAAAACATTATAGGTCATTTTCAAAAGTCAACAAAAGACACTTTTTGTCAAGGCAACTTACATCAAGATAAAATCTTCAAAAAAAATGAACATAGATATTGCAGAGAGCATCTTGATCTTTCCAAAAAGTCCATGATCATCTTCAAAAGTTGAAAATTGAGCAAGTTATGAAGTACACAAGTTGGTAAATTTTGAAGAGATGCATAAAAACTCAATTGAGTAAATTTGTGATTCTAGGTTATTGGGCCTAACTTTTTAGAGTTCAAACATACTCATGATATGTCCAAGAACCTATAAACCTTTCCATGCATTATTTTGATTTTTATTTTGATTTATTTGAATTTTTTATTCATTTAAATATGAATTAAATCAAATAAAATGAAAATATAATGGACAAAGCATGTAAGGCTTATGGACTAGACTCTATGAGGCCCAATAATTCATGCAAGATACACACAATTTGTCCATGTTCATGCAGAAAACAAAAAGAGCAAGGATGCTACAAATATGGATATTTTTCAAAATTGATTTTGGTGTTAAAACCATGGTTTAATGGTGTGATTCCTTTCCATACTTATCTACTCTTCTCCTCCCTCTATATGATGCACAACAACTACGACCAAACAAACCCGCATTGATGCCTCAAAGGAATGCCACAAAATTTATCAAAATTCTCAAAATTCGAACCATTGAAACTCTCACTTCCTTCCTCTTTCAAGCTAAACAGAAGATCTGTTCATTCCTCTGAGATTCCCATGAGTTGAATCAGACTTGAAGTCAAGCTTTTTCACGTCCAAAACACCATATCTGATCGTACCGGTTATGGGTAAAAATTCTAAACCTTATCTCTTAAATCATGCATTGTTGATCGATTTCAGGTATTCATACCCGTTTGTGATAAGGTTTAGGACAAGTCTGACATGATCCATACAAGCTTTAAGGCTTAAAATGCAGGTTGCCATTGTTACGGTTTCAAAACTGTTGAGCATCAATCTGATCGATGAAATAAGGTTCAGGCCGAACCAATCGTACCATTGAAATCATAGGCCCCTAATTATGTAATCTGGCTTTTTCTTTTTTGTAGTTCCATCATTTTTCGCAGGTTTAAGATATGGTGTAGCCGGAAGGGATAACTAGAGATTGACTCTAGCATCCCTGAGATTCGTTGACCCCGACGAAGGAATGTGTGGAAGGAAGCAGTATTCTGATTGGTTTATTCAAATATCCAGGATCCCACTAGGACGCGCGCATGTGATGATCTGGAATCAGCGTGCAATTTCGTATTACATTATTTTGTTTTAATAAATATAACGAATGAGTAAAATGGTCCAGTGGTAAAGGGTGCATGTGTGAAGCTAATGAGCCTGGCTTCGATCCCCGGGTTTTGCATATTTCTTTTCCATACTTTCCTTGTAGATCGAACTCTACCAAGTACAACGCATGCACGATGTGGTTCACATGATGGCCATCAAATTTCATCAGGACAGATCTAACGCACCAAATACACACCCCACGATGTACTTCCTGAAAACAATACACACCAGATCTGGTGCAAACGTTGGCCTCTGGCCAATTTGGGCCTATTGATTTTTCAATTTCTCACCCCCAGTTCATTTATTTGCAGGCCCATTTCCTTTTTTTTGCTTTATTTATTTAAACTTTCTTTAATTTTTTATAAGAAAATCATAAAAAAGACATTAGATTTAAGTTTTTTTATTAATTAAATTAATCTTGTTAAGTTTAATTAATTATTTTAATCATATTTTTATTAATTAAATTAATTATAATTAGGGTTCCATTAATTTAATTATTATTTTTATAAATTAAAAAACAACAAAAAACATTTTTCTACTTAGAATTTTAGGGTTTTCTAGACGCCTTCCCCTTTTTCATTCTCTGTGCATTTATTTGTTTTCGCATTATCATTTTCCATATTATTGTAATTATACAAAGAATGTAATAGTTTAATTTAGGACCTTTATATTTTCCCCCCGTTTTGGTTTGTATTTCCCCCATCCTGAAGCGATGTAATAGTTTAGACTTTACTTTCCTCATTTTTATTTTTCTACACTTGTATATATTTAACTGCTATATGTATGCTTAATAGGAGTGCATGATAAGACCTAAAAGCAAACGCTAGAGCACCTAATATCCAAGATAAACGTAACTGAAACACAACACACTTTGCACACACACCTCTAAGGTACCTCCACTTGTTGCCTTCGGAAAAACAGTCATGTCCCTCGAACGTGGGATGCTTTAGCAAAGACCCTCGATTAAAAAGATCATAGTCCCTCGATGACCCTCTGATGTTGCCTTTCGGTAAATGATCTAGTCCCTTATGATAAATTGCTAAAGTGTCCTACGAGTTGCTTAGTGGCTTGTCCCAAGCTCAAAGAGGGGGCTCATAGGTTCATAAGGGGGGACCCGGTTTCAAAGAGAACCAAATGTTGAGTTGGTACCACATGCATATACATAGAGTCGCATAGTTGAGTTACATTGCATAACGAGCTATATGTATAATTGTTGAGTTATATTTATTGAGTTATGATTGATTGGTAGGTTGGGTGTGAGAATGTAATTGAGATTGTGTAGAATATGCTATGTGTTGATACCTTACCTTGTAGTATATACCTTTGATTATTGATTGTGATTTCTCACCCCTTCTGATTGAATGTTGTCTTTACATGGGCATCATGCAGATACTCGAGTATAGACGCTGATATGAGTGAAAGCTAGCTCCTAGATATATTTCTTTTTGTTTTGTTGTTTTAGTTTTTGTTATTCTCTGATATATAACACATAGGAGATATTTCTTTGTTTTATGTTGAGATTTTATGAGATACAATGTATGCTCTCGTATGTTTATGTTTTTGTGTGATAAGCATTTGGAGAAGACTTATGAGTCGATGCTTTTAATTATAATATGAAGTTTTATAATGAGATTTAAATTGGTATTTTTTTTAATTGAGTATTACCCATATGATGATATCCTAAGTGAAGGTGAGCATGGGATGACAGGTATTACATGTTTAATTAAATTAAGTGTTACATGATGAGCAGGTGTGTGTTTCGAGATCTGTAACATCCTATGTGGAACTGTTATGAAAAATATCTTATTTAATTATAATTATGCATTGGGGAAATATGGTGTTACATTTATCACATCTAGCAAACAACAAAAGGTCATAATCAAAGCACAAGTTGGTGAGGCCTAGCTTTTTCACATTTAGCATGGAAATTGAAGTTGTGGTTCATTTGCATCCTTTGGAAACATTTGTTAAGGTATTCCATCATGATGACAAATAAAATAGGAGAAATATGGTCCCCTTGTCGCAGGCTCCATTTAGCTTTCATAATGTTTGTTGTACCCCAAAATTTTCCCTCCCATATTCTTCAAGGTTTGTCAAGAATCATCTTCAAATGGTTCAAGATTTCTCAAGGGTTGCACAGTCCAAATGCCTCCTAAGCCAGTCAAAATTAGGATTTTGATTCTTTCAAGGAATTTGAGGTTTTCAATGGCTCAATCAAGTCCCATAGGCCTCTATACATTGTCAAGCATCTACATGTCAAGTTTCAAGACTCACATTGCCAAATTCCACAGTCAAAAGCCCAATTTGATCCATAATCAACTGCAGGGGTAAAATGGTCATTTTACAGTCAAAAGTCAAAATTTTTGGTCAACATATTATTTTGAGTCCACAATCATCATTTGATCAAGTCTTGATCATGATTCCTCAAGCATGGCTCAAAAATCATCAAGATGCAAAAAGTTACTATTTTTGGACAGTAGAAAAGTCAACTGTATCTTGACCAGGGCATAACTTTTTCATGGTTCATCAGAAAAATCCCATCCAATGCTCATTTTGAAGGGGATGACATTTCCTACAACTCGTATTCATATTCCAAGTCTAAGAAATGCTCTCACAAAAAGTTATCAATTTCTACATTATAGGTCAATTTCAAAAGTCAACAAAAATACACTTTAAGTCAAAGACCATAACTTGAGATTGGTAAATCCAAATGACATGGGACCAAAGGAATTGGTTAGAGGACTTCAGGACCTTTCCAAAATGTCCAAGAACATGTTCATATGATCAAAATTGAACAAGATATGCATTGGAGAAGTTGGGAAATTTTTGTGAATTTGCAAAAGTCAACTTTGCTCAAAACACCTTGTTTTTGCTAATGGGCCTCAAATTTCTTCTTGAAACTTTACTCAAAGCTTATGCACGACCCATTGAGATTATTTGAATTTATTTTCTTATTTTTTATTAATTAATTGTATTTTTAATTGATTTTAATTCATTTAATTAATTTAAAATTTAAGAAATTCAAAGATATGTTTTTTTCAATCTTTTGTGAAGCAAACAAGCTCAAGACAAGCTGGAAAATTCGTGTGCACATCAAGGGGACAAGAATCTCCAAGTTTGGCAAGTTTTTCCAATCAAAAAGATTGAAAATTATTTGATTTTCAATCAAATATTGAAACCATAATTCCATGGATCTTTGCTCAAGGATTTAACCTAAACTCAGTCTCCTATATATATACAACTCAACCCTAATGCATTGGATGTGATTTTGCTGCAAGAAAGCCATAAGCAACATTGAAAAAAATCAAAGAAATTTGAAAACTGTTTTCCATAATTTAACGTGATTCAAAGCTTTTTCTTGTTTTTAATATATTACAGGAACTCTCAGAAACATATTGCAATCCAAACCAAGTGCTAAAGCCACGGGAATCGTCAAGAACAGTCACACGGTTTAACTTTCTTTCTCATAATCGAAACTCATAATTCATGCATCATTAACGTGATTTTTTGTGTGTTTTGCATTGCTAGAACTCCTCTGAAGCTAATGGTACATGTTAATTGGATTATAGAGTCCTAAATCAAAAGATACCATTGACAAATTCTAGGGTTTCCAAGATTTGAATTTGGGGCTTTGCTGTACAGGAAAAATCAGACCTTGAGAGACCCATGGTTGGAGTCGTTGAGACAAGACGAATCTAAAACCACCCTCGTGAAATATTTATGTGCATCAGGGACCTATTCGCTATTTTTCCTCATCCTATTTTGTGGGGGTTAAAAACCCCCGCTATCTCTTTGCTTTTTTACAGGTGCAGCGAAGACGATGATGAGGTGGTGATATGTGATTAGCCAATTCAAAAAAGGGCGCGTGTTGTTGTCTTTTACAGCACATTAATTGTTGTTTGTATATTATATTTATTTATCATTATACTAACAAATGCAAGCGAATGGTGTAGTGGCTAGTGAGGTGGCTGATAATCATTGGGACCTGGGTTCGATTCCCAGGTCCACCCAATATTTGTTCATATTTTTCATAACTTGATTATATGCAGGCTTCCCAGGGAATTCTACCATGCGCTGCAAATATCCAAGCGACATGTGTCCTTAAGCATTAATCTGAAGGTCATGAGTGGATGACCATGATGCTCCTGGTTAACCCTGTGCGTAGACAAGCAAGAAGGTCAAACGGACTGGCCAACAAATAGGCCAGAAATTGCTATCAATACCTCCATCTGGGCCCAACACCCCCAGGGTTTTGTTTCTAATTTTTTTCTCTTTTATATTTTTCATTTAATCTTTTTAGTAATTATTATTATTATTATTTAATTACCTCACAAATTATATTTTCACAATAAATTCAGAAAATTAAAATGTAAATATTTTTATTTATATTATTATTTATTAATTTCACCTTAGTTTATTTTTTTTGTAAATAAATACTAACAAAATTGATTTAGTCTTTTAAATTAGGTTAACTTTGACTTTTTTTTCATAATAAATAAAATAAATTAGAATTAGGTTTTACTAACTTTCAACTTTTAATTTCTTTTATTTTTATTTTCATTAAAGACCTAAAAAACTAAAAAATACTTTTTCTTGTAATTATTTAATTAATTAGTAAATTAGGTTTAATATTTAATTAAATGCAAAAAAAGGACAAATTTCTTTCTTTTCTCAAAAAGGGTCACAACCCTAAGGACGTCCCCGATTCAATTTCTTTTCGCGCATATTTATTTTGATTATATTTATGTAACTGCTCTGAGAATGTAATAGTTAATTAGGACTTTTATCGCTTTCTTTATTTTTTCCGCATTTATTTTCAAGGGTTATGTTTTTGGCGATGTAAATACCCGACGCCTTGTAATAGTTTAGATTTAATTTCCATAATTTAAATTCCGCAACTATTAACTGTTAGATGTTTGATAAATATGGAATGCATGACAAGATCCAATGTATGAACTTAAAATCAACATAGATAACCCATGACATGTACAAAGATAAAATTAACTGAAAAACAATACACTCGCACATGCCACTCTTAGGGTACGCCTCACTTGGTTGCCTCGACGTGGTCATTGAGTATATGGTGTTTTAGAGGTCGCTCTCCTGTCTAAAGATCAAAGTTGCCTCGAAACGGTTGCCTCGATAAAAAACGATCTAAGACATTAGGGTTACCGCTAAGGCGTCCTACTATTGCTTTGGTGACCACATGTCCCTATAATCGAATTGACCCGAATAACTCCAATGACGGTGCTACCTACTTCTCAATAGTGGGATAGTACTGTCTAAAGGACATTTACACAGCTTAATTTCTTTTGAGTAGGTAGATTTCTCCTGGGTACTTGCTCTTTCAAAAACAAAAAACAACTTTTCGCACCTACACTTTCAAAAAGTTTTCAAACAAACACTTCATACACTCTTGAGGACAGATACAAGAGTTACCTAGAAGTTTTCAAAAAGAAACTTTTTCAAAACCCACAAACACAAGAAAAGCAAACATTTTTTGAAAACATAGTGAGCAAGTACCTAAGAGCCCGTGGATAACCACGGATAGAAAGGGTGCTAACACCTTCCCTTTCTATAATCTACCTCCCGAACCCGAGAAACATCTCGAAAAGGAATTTTGTTGTGCTTTTGTCCTTTCCTTGTTGGATAAAATAAAAGACGGTGGCGACTCTTGCTTACTGCGACATTTCACGAACCAGCATTTCAAAACAGTCAGTTCTATTTCCACCGATCACAATGTTTTTGTAATTCCCATTAATATTGAATTTGTATGACACTAAACTCACAACTAGCATGATCCAATTTGTGAATTGACTAGGAAATCCCACCTCATTTAACACACATTCCATTGCATTCCAATCAATGGTATCATACACTTTTTGAATGTATAGTTGCATCATGCACCTAGGAGTTCTATCTTGTCTATTGTACCCCTTTATTAATTCATATGCCAGCATGATATGGTTGTGGATAACCTGACCTGGCACGAGAGCAGCTTGGTTTTGACCAACAATGCTTTTCATCACCTTCCCCTTTCGCTTGGTTAAAACTTTAGAAATGATCTCGTAAATGGTTCTACAACAAGATATAGGTCTATAATCTTTTATCTTCTTTGCCTCTTTACTTTTAGGAATTAAAGTTACCAAAGTGCAATTCTTAACCTTGTATAGCCTACCATTCTCAAAGAATTCATGAACAACTCCAAGACATCTTATTTCACAATGCTCCATGCTTTTTTGAAAAAGTAGGCACCATATCCATCAATTCTAAGAGATTTCATATCACCAATGCCTTTTAATGCACTCTCTATCTCTTGCTCAATGATAGGTGCAATCAAATTTTCTCTTTAAACATTACTTAATTAGGGTCCCTTTCTCATCATAGTGATGTCAATGTCAAATGGTTTAGTGTCTGCAGTGCCCATAAGATTTGTGTAGAAACTGATAACCTCTTCTTCAATATCATCATGAGTAGTGAGTAGAGTGTCATCCTCTTTTTGCAACACATTTATACTTTTGAAATTGGTCATGGATTTAATTGAGGCATGGAAATACCTATTATTCCCATCTCTCAATTTCAGCCAATCAAACTTAGCTCTTTTCTTCAAAACTTTTTCCTCAATTTCTTGGCACCTGATTAGATCATCATTACAATTTCTAACTATGTCCACCTTGCTAGCATTCATTTTATTTGTCTCATGTTCCAGTTGAGCTTGAAGAAGATCATTCTTGGCCTTGTCAATTTTCAGATTAACATTAGAGAGGGGCTTTCTCATTTCCTTCAAAATAGGCTGCAACCTTTGCATTTTATTCCTTAGATCATACATTGGTCTACCATTTATGGTTTCTCTCCAACATCAATTCATAGTAGTCAAGAATTTATCCTTATCAGCATTACTATTAATGAACTTAAAGTTGGTTATTCTCCTCTTCTTATTGTCATATTTCCCTTCCAAATAAAGAAGTGCATGGTCTGAAACACTTGGTTGCATGACAGTGAGGGTATAATCCATGAACTTCTGGAACCAGTCAAGATTTCCAATCACTCTATCAATTCTAGAGTATATAGCACAGTCACTTTGTTTGTTTGACCAAGTGTAGTGATCTTCACTATTTTCCATCTCATACAAACCAATTACATCCATCACTGTGCTCAGGTCACGATACTCATTTTCCATCACAATTCTACCCCCAATTTTATCTTGGCTTTTCAACACATTGTTTAAATCACCCATTAAGAACCAAGGACCCTATTATTTCCTATGGATACCTTCTATGTCTTTCCATAACTTCCTCTTTTGCTCCAGCTGGTTTTGTGTGTAGATAGTTATCGTCCAGTACAACTAGTTTCTTTTTAAGTCATAAACTCCACAATGTATCATTTGATCAACTTTGCTAACACTCTAGATGCTCACATTGTTTTATTTCCAATAGATCTAAATTCGGTCATTGGCATGTTTATTGTAATTGTCTAAGTAATTACCTTGAAGCTTCAACTTATTTCTAATATCTTCTACTTGATTTCCCTTCACCCTAGTCTCAATTAGGATGGCAATGTCAGGATTTAGGTCTAAGAGACGGGAGCATATCTCTCTTACCTTTATTGCTTTGTTGAGCCCCCTCAAGTTCTAAGCTATGATGATGAGACATCTTCATGAAACACTATGACATTTCCCCCAGATGATATGTTATAATGATATAAGTTTTTTTTCATTTCTCTTACTCATTTGTTCACCTTTGTCCATTCCTCTTTATCTATAGGGTAGACAGCTATTGGACGAGTCACATTCAAATTATTATTATTATTTTATTTTTGTTGCTTTCACATTCTGATTTTTAGAGAATAGAACCTTAATAGGAGTTCGTTTACCATTTGAGCTCAAATACTTATTTATTATTATTATTATTGAACAACTAATTATAATATTTTTTGCGGGAACTAATTGTAATACTAAATGTCATATATTGTGAGAATCGTTCAATAATTTGCAATAATACAATCAATTTTGTGACAAAAAAATAACTTTATAAAAGAAAAAAGTATATGCATAACTTGACCTCATAAACAAACACACATGAAAGACCGAATATATCTTATCATGAGATTTTGGATCATATAGAAATCACAAACTAGGAAGAAAAAAAACTCAAATTAAATTTTTTTTAATTAGAAAATAAGTCAACTTTCAATATGATAAACTATGCAATATAAGACGACCAACTAACCTAATACCATCATGAAACATGGGAGGAAGTTTCCAAACATTAAAGTACCAAAACTAACCCCAACAACAAATAAACTACCGAAATTCACAAGGGTATTTTGGTCTATGGAGAAATAATAAAAGATCCTACTCGTTTTTATGTCCATGCCAGGGTTTTAGTCTTGAAACTTATAAATAGAAAAAATCAACACAACACATTTAATAATCAATTAAATTAATTGCTTATATAATAACCCCCTCAACTTATCAAGTTCTACACGTTCTTCTTATTTACCTTCACAAACACCGATTCAAGAATCGAAAAAAGAGATTATGGAAGAAGAAGGTTGCGAGTGTATATCCTTAGGTTTCTTGCTTGGATTACCATTCGCTCTCTTGGCTTTGGTTTCTCGTACGAGAGGTTATATGGACTTTTAGGTACGTAATTTCTCCTCACTTTTCTCATAATTTCATATATATTGTTAGATCTAGATTAGTCCAATTAATTTCACACTATGTGTTTTTTCAATTTTTTTATGATATTTTTGGTTTATTTTGTGCAGTTCTATATTGAGTTATTTGTGTCCATGTTGCATTTGTTGTACTGGATTGGCGAATTTGGTTGTGAGACTTGTGAAGTTCCGATTAGGGTTCTTAGGTGGTTTACTCATCAAATTCCTTGATAGATCAAGATTCCTAGTGTGCGATATTGACTCATAATTAATTGGTTTAATTACAATATTAACTATTTTGTTACAACTTTTAGCCTAAATTTTTTCTTTGAATATTTCTCCTTGTGATGATTAATTGGTTTAATTACGATATGTTCAATCTTTTTTTATATTAACTATTTCTTATTATGCGTCATCCTACGTTATTGTTACTATTCAAACCCTTCGCTACTGACTATAGACTATTATATATTGGCACTTCATGACTCCATGTCTATGAACTTTTAACATGTCACCCCTTACTTTATACATGTCACCTCGTTAGACATGGCGCTGTTACGAAAATGTCCCTAAAATATATTGGAATTTTTGAAATTTTCAGTTCCGTACCGAAAATTTCTCGCAAATACCAGAAATTTCGTTAAATTTCCAAGCTTTTACCGTGCTAGTTGGTTGTTAACGGAAATTTATGATATCGAATATTCCAAATTTCCGGTGTTTTCATCGTTAAAACAACAAACCGGAAATTTGAAATTTTCGGTGTATGAAAAATACCGGAAATTTCAAATTTTTCTGTATTTTTTTGTATTCTAAATACAAACAGGAAATTTGAAATTTCTGGTGCATAAAAAATATTGGAAATTTCAAATTTCCGGTAATATGGGACTTAAATTTTTTTTTGTTTTTATTAAAATATTACTTGAATAAAATATATTGTGAAATAGAGAACCGACTAAATATATAAATAGAATAATTGTCATACATATTTACATTAAAAAAAACTACAATTACGGCCTAGCCAATTCTTCTCAATGCCTGAAGTGACCCGCATATGCTGATTGTCATGCTTTTGTATCATTAGAATAATTCTCGCTCCATTTCTTAGTGACGGGAGGTAGTGGGCAATCGAGTTTCAACTTCACCTAAATCCAATTATTTTCGTTGACAAAACCCACAACAATGATTGTATGTCGACTCGTGTATGGGGGTGAAGCTATGAGAAGTCGGAAATGTTATGTTAAGTCTCATGGAAAGGGAAACAAATACGATACTGTATCTAGAAGTAATAAGGTAACCCATATCAGGAATCAACATCCTTTTATCCCTACCCTGCTCGCCTAAGTGATTGACTTGTAACGAATTCCTAACCTATGAGACAATGTCATAGAACAACTTGGAAAACAAGTCAGCATGTTGATAGACTTGAGTATCCAACTGCTTCTGAATCAAAAAACATGTTTCTTGCCCCCATCCTAATAAAGATGAAATGCAACGGTAACCATAATTTCCATCATTCTTAATATCAATTATGTCATTGATGTATGGATGAAAGAAAGAAGGAAACTGTGACAAGTACTCAACTCTTGAAGATTAGGTAGAAGGTTTCTTACCAATCGGCATGGTCGATGATTGATTCCCAATTGGTTTTATGCATGATCTCTTTGTAGTCTAACTCCCCTACGAAGGTGCATCATATTCCCACTGGCTAGGATCACGATGAACATCGCTCTCCTCACCCTTTCTACTCTTCTTAACTCCCCTCTTTGGCTTGTATTTCATCGACGATGGACACATTGAAGTTGTGGATGGATAGGTTATATCACAAACTTTTTTCTTCAATACCCTCTGACCCACAATATCCAAAGTACTGAAATATATCTTCAACTCTTCACACTCTCCTTCTAATTCGAACTTACCCCCATTAGGACTCACATCATGTTCCGAAATGTGCAATTTTGTCCAAAATACATGAATTTATTCCAAAGGTATAGGGATGCTGTGATACGGTGGCAAAACTAACTGTTTTTTGTTACTAATGGTTTTGCGTTTTTTGTTTGCAAATGTACGATAAGCAAGAGTCGCCACCGACTTTTATTTTATCCAACAAAGGAAAGGGCGAAAAGAACATAAAAAGACCTTTTTTGAGATTTTGAATAAGGGGGTAGATTATGGAAAGGGAAGGTGTTAGCACCCTTTCCATCCGTAGTCATCTACGGGCTCTTAGATGCTATCTCATGTTTTGAAAATTACTTGTGCTTTGTGTTTTGAAAATTGTTTTGAAAATGCCTTAGTGCAGCGATTCGCTTTGTGATAACTCTTGTATCAGTCCTCAAGAGTGTTGACAAGGCGAATGTTTTTGAAAGTGTTTTGAAAATTTTTTATGTAGGTGCAAAAGGTTGTTTTGAGCAAGCATCTAAGAACTTATTTACTTATACTGAAAAAGGTCGTTCTTTTCCTCCTAACCTTTAGTCAGTGCTATCCTACTATTAGTGAGTAGGTAGCCCTATCGTTGGATGTATGAAGGACAAGCGCGGGTCATCGTTATGGTCATAGAAGGCAACATATAGGGATACCTTTAGCAATTTTGAAGGGGTTGTCATCATATATTCGTAGGCAACATCGAGGGACAAGATTATTTATCGTAGGAAACTCGAGGGACATTGAGGGACTATGATCTTTAAGATGACTTTAACCGAGGGTCTTTGCTAAGGGTATCCCTACGTTCGAGGGACATGACCATTATTTTTTCCGAAGGTAACAAGTGAGGTTACCGTAGAGGTGCGAGTGTGCAAATGATTCAGTTCATTTATTTATCTTGAAATTAGGGTTTTCTATCATTAATTTTTATCTTTCCATACAATCCTATTAATCTAAGCATTGCATAAAATATAGTAGCAGAAGGTAAAGGCGGAAATGTAAACCTAGGCTATTACAGAGCTTTGGGGCAGTTACATAATAGTGAAGAGTGCGAAAAAGAAATCCTAAAACTATTACATTCCGGAAGCAATTACATGATAATGATGAAAAAAAAACGGAAAAAATAAAGCTACGTTATTACAGTTGAACGCGCCCTATACACTTTGTCTAGGAAAATAAAAATAAGAGGAAAATAGCAAAGAAAATATTTTGGTGATTTTTTTATGAAAAATAATTTATGATAATTAATTAAATAAACCTAAAAACCTAATTAATTTTAATTAATAAAAAAATGTTAATTTTGAAAAAAGTTAATTAAAATACCTAAATCCTAATTAGTTCGAATTAAAAAAAAAGGTTAATTTTGAAAAAAATAAGGTTAATTAAAAAAACCTAAAAACCTAATTAATTTTAATAACAAAAGGTTAATTTTGAAAAAAATGTTAATTAAAAAAATCTTAAACCTAATTAATTTTAATTAAAAAAAGGTTTTAAATTTTTTTTCATGTGTAATGATTAACAAGAAAGAATTAAGTTTTCCAAAAAAATAGATAGGGGAAGAAACATCAATGAAAAATAGGGTTAGAAAATACAAATAATGCAAATGTCAGGGGTGGGTGTTGAACCAAAAATTAATTTAAAACCTAAAATTAATTATTTGAGTTAATTATGAAAAATCAAAGGTTTGTGAAAAATGTTGAGTTTTATGAAAAAGGTTTTGAACAGAAAGAATGAAAATAGGTAAAAGGATAAATATAATGAAAGAAAACCAAAACCAATAGAGGTGAGTGTTGAACTCACGCCCTTAACCTCCTCAGGATGTCTGCCTTGCCATGCATTGGTGGTTATTATGATTCGGCCTCAGTATTTTGTAATAAACCTGCATGGGACCATAATGGTCAAACCTGTAGTGTTGAATCTTATAGACACATTAAACAAATTAGTATACCATGAAATACAAAGAAAATAAATATATGACATTTTGTAATATTAAAACCGATATGGCATGTATGAATGCTTCTACACTCTTTTGATCATGAAGATCAAACCAGCCTTACTCTTACTAGAGAAGTAGTGAGATGGGGTTTGTAACAAGGATTGCTTGTTTGTAGTGAGATCGGGGTTTGTAACCAGGATTTCATGATTTTTAGGATTCTTGAAAGAATTTGATATTTTGACAGGATTGTGGTAAATATTTTTTTTGTCGTGTTTGTGTGAAAAGAATGAGATTATATAATGGAAATTAGATTAAAGATATGGGCTTCGAATGTGCAATTAGGCCTCCAATAACCACAAGCAATAATGCAGATTTTTATTCACTTGAGTCTTACACGTTCCAGGCTAAATAGCAGGGACTTAAGTGCAATTCTTGAAGTTGAAATGTGAAAACAAAATATATCCGACATCAAGAACTAACTCCTTCCCAAAAATGGGCTCAATCGGATAAATGGTGAATTAGTTATGAATTTTTGAAGTTTCTCCTCAGACAAACTTATTTTGGGCTCCAGTGTCAATTCTAACACGTTCTTCAATAAAAAACTGGTATTGATTATAACATAAAACAGTCTCGACTTTGGAAGCAAAGTTGTAGATATCTAAGTCAGTGACCTTGTGTAAAAATATGGACCAGATCCGATAAAAATTGACCGAGTTATGAATTTTCGAAGTCTCGACCGAGATGAAATAATATTCAGCATTCAGAATTTTTGGCGCGTCACGCGCATTCTGGGAAAAAAACGAAGGCCTTTTGGATACAATTCGAACTCGATATCTCCTGTGAAAACATAAACAACTTAATTTTTGAAATTTTGGCGCTGGAACCAGCTCAGTACGATGAAAATCGACCAAGTTATGATTTTCTGAACATGACACAAATAAACTTCTGTCACAAATTTTTTGTACGGAAATACTTGATAAATCCGCATTTTTGAAGACCTTCTGATCGAAATTGGCTTCCAGCCATGAGAGATGAAAACGTAGATGACATCAAGATGGAATTTTGGCCACCGGAACGGGTTCAAAACCAGTCATGATCTTCAAGTTATGAATATTTTAGTATGTAAAAACTGCACTTTCAGCACACTTTTTCACCACTTTAAAGAATTGGCTCTCGAGTCGAACCTGAATTTGAGAATATGTTATCAGGGATATCTTAGCGAAAGAACACCTGAATATGATGCTTCGGGTTGGACTTGTGAATCTTTGAACCCCTAATTGTTGCGAAACAACGAACATATCTTCAGCACGGAAAATACTCTGAGAACATCCATTGGCGAAATAAACGTCACCTATAACCTGACGAAGCTTTCTAAATATACCTTGATTACATACCCATAAAATCAATTATATGAATGCATGTAATAATTAAATTTAAGCCAAAAAGGTCGAAATAAAGAGGGTAAATTTTGGGGTACCACAACTGCCCCTGTTTAATCTTCTTAAACTTGAAGATTTAGATTGGTTAGTTTGCCTTTTGTGATCTGAAGGTAGAAGATGATTGAACACTATAGTGCCCAAAAATTTCCACTCGTCTGAAATGATACTTGACTGCATAGATAATATAAGAAATGGGCTTATAGATGTCATTTTGAGAAGATGGCAGAAGTTCGTCGGAGATGGGCTTAAAGATGCCATTCGGAGAGTCATCGGAAATGGGCTTAAAGATGCCATTTAGAACCATGTTGATTTAATGAGATATCCCTTTGTGGGGAATTCCTGCTCTTGCTGTTAGAGAGGACTCCGCTGAGGAATGTTGGTCTCTGTCTTGGAACATAGAGTTTTAGGAGCTTCAATTGTCTGTTACTCTACTAGGGGGTCGTCACTTGATTGAAGAGACAGAAGTGAACTGCCATCTGGTCAAGATCCATGATTTATAGTGGCTTGTTGAGGATAATAAGGCTAATTGTTATCTGGTCGTACTCCAGGATTCACAATGACTTATCGGGGGAGATGAGATTAAACTTTTATCTGGTCAGGTCCAGGTTTTACAGTGTTGTAAATTGTTGTTCAGAGATAAAAGAGAAGGAACTTGTATAGGGCTTTCTTGGGATAAGTCCATGCAAAACTGCGTCGAGTGTTTCATGAAAAGGAGTCTAGATAGTAGGGTTATGAGAAGGAACCTGGGTAGTAGGGTTACTTCAAAATGAAAGCCTGGATAGTATGGCTATGAGAAGGAACCTGGGTAGTACGCTTACTTCGAAATAAAAGCTTGGATCATAGGGCTATGAGAAGGAACCTGGATAGTAGAGTTACTTAGAAATGAAAGCCTGGATAGTAGAGCTATAATAAGGAACCTAGATAGTAGGGTTACTTCGAAATAAAATCCTGGATAATAGGGCTATGAGAAGGAACCTGGGTAGTAGGGTTACTTCGAAATAAAATCCTAGGTAGTAAGGCTATGGGAAGGAACCTCGGTAGTAGGGTCACTTCGAAATAAATCCTATGTAGTAGGGCTACCTCATTTGATAACGTAGATTAGTTGACCCGTTTGGTTTCGGGAACTGTTTTCCATTAGTTGTCTGTAGATATGACATTTATAGCTTTATGGATTTAATCTTGAACTGTTGGAATTGTTTATGATAACCATCTTTCCTGAAAAGGTACAAGATTAATCATATGTGATGCATGAAATGCATTGTGTGATGATGTTCTCAAAATAAATGAGATTATGATGTATGCAATATGTATGCGCACGTCATGATGTATGAACATGAAATGCTATTGTGACATATCAGAGTCTGGGAAAATAAATCCCTAACTGCTGCTAGAGATTACTGGAAATTGAATTCCTGATTGTTGTAGAAAAAGTGGTTCTTCTACTTCCGCTGGGGATGGTGAACGGAGATGACTATGCCGTGGATTTACTCCTTGTTTATGAATATTCTGCCGGGAAGAGACTCCGCTTGAGAATAACTCTGCGGGGGAATAGCTCTGCTTGCGAGAGGAGGTTCTTTACTGGAATATTTTTCCGATTCGGGGAAATAAACTCCGCTGGGGGATGAATTTTTGTAGATGGAGGAATAAACTCTGTTGGGGATTGAGCTTCTGTATTCAGAAAAATAAACTCTGCCCGGGAGAAAACTTTATGAACCGCTTGCGATTATAAAATTCAGCTGGGGAATATAGATATCGGCTCTCTGAAGGGATTTTGCTGGGGAAAGTAACTCCTGTTTGGGGAAGGAAAGCTTTGTGCATTGAATTGTTGCTAGAAGATAGTCTGGAATAAGTATTAGGATGACATCTGTTTTGGATCGTACCTGAACCGTTTCTAGATGAGAATATGAAATAAGTGTCAGGATAACATCCGTCTTTGGATCGTACTTGAACCGTTTCTAGTTGATAATCTTCTTTATTCATAATGTTTCCGTTGGGGAAGGGAAACTCTATAATCTTCTTGGGGAATCCCGAGAAGTTTGGTGACTTCATTGGGGAATTTTCGTTGGAGCAGTAATTTGGAGATTTTGCTAGGCCGAGGGTACGAGAACACCTGACATCAATAGGTTGTAAGCTGAAAATATGGCGGTGACCTTGTAGTAGAATGCCCCTATCTCGATACCTGTTGTAGAAAATATCAACCGAGGATTTTATAGATGGTTTGACTATTATCCCGACTCTTGCAGTCCTTGGTGAATGCATATCAGAGTAATAAGCCTTCTACTGATTAGACAAGTGACGAGATGACGCGACATAGTCGTACGCTTTAATCCCTAACTTTTTCCTGGACTGTCTTTTCAGATTTTCAGTCCATCGGGATACCCTTTTTTGCTCAAGCCGCCTTTTCAGGTTTTCGACTTGCTAGGTGTACATATTTTTTTCGTTTTTATTACTAATTTTTGCCCGAACCCTTTGGGCTCGCCGAGATGCCCTTATATTTGCCTAGGCCAGTCAACCTAGCGGGTCTTTTCATGCATAGTCTTTTCTGACTATGTCCACGTTCACCGGGTGCAGAGAATGGTAACTGTCCTTAGTAGTAAGTGTTGTCACACTGCCAGAAGCTGTTTGTTTAATCGTACATGATTCGTTGCTGGAATTCATGTCCAATGTCCCAAGTGATTCAGATGGAGATCTGCCCCTGGCCATTTGGAATTTTTGAGAGATTCCTTGAATCTTGACTTGACTGCCCTAGTCGATGGACAATGATCATGCCGTGCCCCTTGATTATGAATGGCCTATCACTGGAATGTCTTTCCATCTGAGGTGATTCTGTCCACTGAGAAGATTTTTGTTCATCGATTATCCGTCGTGTGAATTTCTCTTCTGTTGAGCAAATAGACATATGCAAACAATGGTATTTTAAGAATGAAAAGCTTATATCTGTCTTGAAGTTTGAAAAATCATTTTTTAGTAAAACAAAAAAATTTTGTAAGAGTGTGATGTCAACTCAGGATTTATAGCAAACCTTACAAGAGTCAGGATACTTTTTGAACATTATGCTTTCGAACTAACCCATGCTTCAACTAGGAATTTTAAGATTTATAACATGGCCTGGTTCACGGTTCAAGAAACAAAGGATAAAGGCTCAAATTTTATTTGTACCCACCCGTTCTTCGTGATGTTCTTCGATCCTATGCTCAACTAATTATGCGTTCAGATCCCAATTGAGTCTGGTATCTTGTCCTTGACGTTCCGGTGATGGTTCGGATACCGACAGTTTATTTTGAATAGGCAGACATTTTTGTAATCTTTTTTGTCGAGGATTTGTAGTAACCTCTTTTTTTGGTTTTCGTTATCCCTTTCTTTTTCCTGAACTGTTTCTTTTGTAATTACAGTCAGGGGGATGCCCCCGTTTTTTTCTTAAGTCTCCTTCATAGGTTTTGACTTAACAGGCTTTTATTTCGAGAGATAATGACTGTCTGTTTTAAATTATTATGCGGAACCATCAGCATCTTCTGATTTGGAAGGACGTCTTCGATGTCATTCATTGTATACGAAGTAGAAGATTGTGACTGAATGCACACCTGAATTAACTGAGAAACTACCCTTCCCCAGGTTATAATTAAAGTGTTTTAATTTGTGTGAAAAGAAAAACTCCTACTTCTTTGGCTCAAAGGGGTTGACTAGGGATTATCTTCCTTATAACTCCACTGTTTGGGATTTGAAACAACACTTATACATCGTCAGTAAGGTCTGTTCAAAAGCACACTGTATGGATTGTGGTATCGTTTTCGTCATCCTCCCTCTAAAGGCTCATAGCTTTTCATCGAGAGTTGAATATCACAAAAAGGGAAGAAGTTTAAATATAGTGGATACGAATGAATTGATTCAAAACAGACATATGCAATGCATTGACAAAGTAACAAAGTTTGACATGAATAAATGTTCAAACAATCAAAAGAAAATTACAAATTGAAAATTTTAATGAACGAAAATCCTTCTTGTCAGAACTTGTCACTTCAAATGGTGGGCCTTGGAGGAATGACAGAAAAATTCCAGTTGACCATCTTGTGCGAATTCCAATGCTCCCTCATTAATCAGGTCTTGAATTTTGTATTTTAATGTCCGACAACTATCGGTATCATGCCCCGGACTATTGGAGTGATATTCACACCTTGCATTTGGATTATACATTGGAGAGGCAGTATTGGGATTCAGATGAGGTCCTATCAACGTAATCAGATTCATCCTCAACAGGTGTTGCAAAGCTTTATATAACGACATGTTGAGTTTGGTAAACTGTCTTTTGGATATATCCGGCTTACTCTGATTAACCCGTTGTTTTTGGTGAGGTTGTTGTTAGACCCGTGATATGGTAGCAATTTGGAAAAGTCCACTCTTCACCAAACCAGCCTATTGTCTTCTCGGAATTTGATCAATGACTTGGTCCCCAAGCTCGATTGTTTGCTTCATACGGCTGCAGCCGTCTTGATGAAGTTTCTTGATAATGGCTCTCAGCTCTTCTTTTCCCCGGGCTAGGCCTTGGATAAGAGCCCTCTGCCCCAGCATCTGGGTTCTCATTTTTTCGACTTCATCTTGCAGTTGTTCCCACCGTTCGTCCTTATTGTCTTCAGGACTTTTCTTGGCGAGGTTCACGGCGAGGAGTGCTTTCAACTCTTCCTGACCCTTGGATAGGTTTAGGAACATTTACATGAACTGAGCTTATTGAGTTTGGAGATCTCAGTTGTCTTGTTTGAGATCCATTGCTGAAATAAACAGCGAAGAAGATGAGAAACCTGTACTGGAGATTACATGTTATGCAATGACATGTATGATATGCAACGGTTTTCAAGGATCTCACGGGGTAAATAAGAAAAATGTTAGGCGTTGAACTTTACAACTTTGTTTGAAGCACTTCGTATCGTTAAAGGTCCTTTTACAAGAGTCAAGCTCACCATATCAAGTGGGTCATAGCCCCTGACTCAAGTTATCATGTTTTGATCTTTTGACGACATTGGCTAGAGGAAAATAAATCCCCTTTCCCCTTGCTAGACGTATAGTTCATCATAACCTGCATCACAGGCCCTCGAGATCCTTGAAATGGTTAGTATGATATGTCATGTTATGATGCTATGATGTGTATGCTATGCATCAAGCAAAAATGCAGGGTAAGAAACCAATTTATTGGATTTATACAAACAAGGTCCTGCAAGGAATACGAACAAAGCCCTGCAATAAGTTCAAATTGTTAGGAAAAGAAAGCAAACAAGTCACATAAGTAGCCTTAGGTTTAGGCTTGCATGGATTCCATAGGTAAGTACCCTCTTGAAGTTTAGTTGGTTTCAAACATGTCTTAGAAAACTAACCGGGTTCTAAGGATTCTCAATATCACTGATCATCCTTTATCTGGCATTGTTTCAGCTTAGGCAATCTTTTCTTGTAGCCGAAATATCCCGAAATTCTGATCTCAATGAGTGTAGCATCGAGTATCAACCAATCCTCAGCTTTATACCGAGTCCGGCTATCTCGCTACTTTCTAATGGCCAAGTTTGTTCAACTAAGGTTCTAAGGTCCGTTAGTGCTTCAAGACACCATGCGGCGGCCCCGTATTCTCCTCGTTTCAACATGAAGGATACCGGTACCAACCAAAGTGTCACACCAATACAACCATCGCTTAAACCATATCGGTCTACATTGTACAGTCTCCATGATCTATTGTTGTTTACCTAAAAAGTGTCCCCAGATCTGGGTGTAGGATCTTTAACAATACCCAAGCAAAAACCTTTAAAGATAAAGCAGGAAAAACAAACAAGAGATCAATTTAAAAATGACCTAGATCCTAAGGTAAACCCCACTTTATTAATTCTCCCCAGCAGAGTCGCCAGTT
Organism: Vicia faba; assembly: GCA_948472305.1. NCBI lineage: Eukaryota > Viridiplantae > Streptophyta > Magnoliopsida > Fabales > Fabaceae > Vicia > Vicia faba. The sequence continues at coordinate 305,934,023 of OX451735.1, read as the reverse complement.
CTGTCATACGGTGGCAAAACTGACTGTTTTTTGTTACTACTGGTTTTGTGTTTTTTGTTTGCAAATGTATGGTAAGCAAGAGTCTCCATCGAATTTTCTTTTATCCAACAAAGGAAAGGGTGAAAAGAACATAAAAAGACGTTTTTCAAGATTTTGAGTAAGGGGGTAGATTATGGAAAGGGAAGGTGTTAGCACCCTTTCCATGTGTAGTTACCTACGAGCTCTTAGATGCTAAAAAGTGTCCCCAGATCTGGGTGTAGGATCTTTAACAATACCAAGCAAAAACCTTTAAAGATAAAGCAGGCAAAACAAACAAGAGATCAATTTAAAAATGACCTAGATCCTAAGGTAAACCCCACTTTATTAATTCTCCCCAGCAGAGTCGCCAGTTCTGTGATACGGTGGCAAAACTGACTGTTTTTTGTTACTACTGATTTTGTGTTTTTTGTTTGCAAATGTATGGTAAGCAAGAGTCTCCACCGACTTTTCTTTTATCCAACAAAGGAAAGGGTGAAAAGAACATAAAAAGACGTTTTTCAAGATTTTGAGTAAGGGGGTAGATTATGGAAAGGGAAGGTGTTAGCACCCTTTCCATGTGTAGTTACCTACGAGCTCTTAGATGCTAGCTCATGTTTTGAAAATTTCTTGTGCTTTGTGTGTTTTGAAAATTATTTTGAAAATGCCTTAGTGCAGCGATTCGCTTTGTGATAACTTTTGTATCAGTCCTCAAGAGTGTTGACAAGGCGAATGTTTTTGAAAGTGTTTTGAAATATTTTTGTGTAGGTGCAAAAAGTTGTTTTGAACAAGCATCTAAGAACTTATCTACTTATACTCTAAAAGGTCGTTCTTTTCCTCCTAACCTTTAGATAGTGCTACCCTACTATTAGTGAGTAGGTAGCCATATCGTTGGATGTATGAGGGACAAGCGCGGGTCATCGTTATGGTCATAAAAGGCAACATATAGGGATACCTTTAGCAATTTTGAAGGGACTGTCATCATATATTCGTAGGCAACATCGAGGGACAACATCATTTCTCGTACGAAACTCGAGGGACATTGAGGGACTATGATCTTTAGGATGACTTTAACCGAGGGTCTTTGCTAAGGATATCCCTACGTTTGAGGGACATGACCATTGTTTTTTCCAAAGGCAACAAGTGAGGTTACCCTAGAGGTGCGAGTGTGCAAATGATTCAGTTTGGTTATTTATCTTGAAATTAGGGTTTTCTATCGTTCATTTTTATCTTTCCATACAATCCTATTAATCTAAGCATTGCATAAAATATAGTAGCAGAAGGTAAAGGCGGAAATGTAAACCTAGGCTATTACAGAGCTTTGGGGCAGTTACATAATAGTGAAGAGTGCGGAAAAGAAATCCTAAAACTATTACATTCCGGAAGCAATTACATGATAATGATGAAAAAATACGGAAAAACTAAAGCTACGCTATTATAGTTGAACGCGCCATATACACTTTGTCAAGGAAAATAAAAATAAGAGGAAAATAGCAAAGAAAATGTTTTGGTGATTTTTTTATGAAAAATAATTTACGATAATTAATTAAATAAACTTAAAAACCTAATTAATTTTAATTAATAAAAAGTGTTAATTTTGAAAAAGTTAATTAAAATACCTAAATCCTAATTAGTTCGAATTAAAAAAAAAAGGTTAATTTTGAAGAAAAAAAAGTTTAATTAAAAATACTTAAAAACCTAATTAATTTTAATTAAAAAAAGGTTAATTTTGAAAAAAAAAGGTCAATTAAAAAAACCTAAAACCTAGTTAATTTTAATTAAAAAAAATGTTTTAAAAAAAAGTTTATGTGTAATGATTAACAAGAAAGAATTAAGTTTTCCAAAAAATAGATAGGGGAAGAAACATCAATTAAAAATAGGGTTAGAAAATACAAATAATGCAAATGTCAGGGGTGGGTGTTGAACCAAAAATTAATTTAAAACCTAAAATTAAATTAAAAAACCTAAAATTAATTATTCGAGTTTATTATGAAAAATCAAAGGTTTGTGAAAAATGTTAAGTTTTATGAAAAAGGTTTTAAACAGAAAGAATGAAAATAGGTAAAAGGATAAATAGAATGAAAGAAAACCAAAACCAATAGGGGTGAGTGTTGAACTCACGCCCTTAACCTCCTTAGGATGTCTTCCTTGTCATGCATTGGTGGTTGTTATGATTCGGCTTCAGTATTTTGTAATAAACCTGCATGGGACCATAATGGTCAAACCTGTAGTGTTGAATCTCATCGACACATTAAACAAATTAGTATACCATGAAATACAAAGAAAATAAATATATGACATTTTGTAATATTAAAACCGATATGGCATGTATGAATGCGTCTACACCCTTTTAATCATGAAGATCAAACCAGCCTTATCCATACTAGAGAAGTAGTGAGATGGGGTTTGTAACAAGGATTGCTTGTTTGTAGTGAGATGGGAGTTTGTAACAAGGATTTCAAGAGTTTTAGGATTCTTGAAAGAATTTGATATTTTGACAGGGTTGTGGCAAATGTTTTTTTCTGTCGTGTTTGTGTGAAAAGATTGATATTATATAATGGAAATTAGAGCAAAGATATGGGCTTTGAATGTGCAATTGGGCCTCCAATAACCACGAGCAATAATGAAGATTTTTATTCACTTGAGTCTGACATGTTCCAGGTTAAATAGCATGGACTTAAGTTCAATATTTGAAGTTGAAATGTGAAAACAAAATATATCTGACATCGAGAACTAACTCATGTTCGAAAATGGGCTCAATCGGATAAACGGTGAATTAGTTATGAATTTTTGAAGTTTCGCCCAGACAAACTTATTTTGGGCTCCAGTGTCAACTCTGACCCAGTGTAGATCTCTGAGTCAGTGACCTTGTGTAAAAATATGGACCCAATCCGATAAAAATTGACCGAGTTATGAATTTTCAAAGTCTCGACCCAGATGAAATAATATTCAGCATTCAGGATTTTCAGCGCGTCACACACACTCTGGGCAAAAAATAAAGGCCTTTTGGATATCATTCTGTTGTACCCTAAAATTTTCTCTCTCACTTATCAAGAATTTGCTCACAAGATCTCCTTGGACTCAAGGCTGCACTAGGGTTTGATCAGCTCAAGACACCTCCTTAAACACGGATGACCAAAATTAAGGTTTGAGATTGCACAAGGATTTTTGAACTTCCAATACCCCATATGAATTTCATGGATCATTATGGACCCTCAAGATCACTCATGTCAAGTTTCAAGCATTGGATCACACTTTTGCTCAGTCAATTGAGTAGTTGACCTAAAAATCAGCTATATTGGGGGAAAAGTCAACCATGGCCAATTTACAGTCAAACTTCATAATTTTTTATCCACTCCAACATTTTAGACTCATATGTACCATTTGATCAAGTTTGGACCACAACTCCTCAAGAAATTTGATCAAATCTCCAAAAGGGCAAAATGGTCAAAATTATGGTTTTGACTGGGAACGGGTAATTTCTGATTTTTGGCCTAGAAAATTATCAATTGGTTTAAGTAACGATCTCAAGAGTCCAATTTCATCATTTTGATCTAATGACATGGCTCAAAACATTGCAAGTCCAAAAGATTGACAAATGAATTTTCAGTCAACTGATCAAAAGTCAACTGTATACTGAAAAGTCAAACTTTGACTTTTTGGTCAAATTCAAATGCCAAAGATCATAATTCATCAAAACATGTAAAAATATGAAACTTATTCATCAAGAAATAAAAAATTCAAGATTTCATTTTGAAAAGTTAAAATTTCTAAACTTAGAAATTTTTCTAAGTGTTGCAAATTTCTTATTTTTTCATAACTTTGAGCAAACTTTTCACCATGATACAAAGTGATTCAAGAGAAACTTTCAACATGAAAGTTGTAGTTCTCCATGAAATATAAAACATTGCTTCACACAAACTCTTCCAAAAGTGCTTGTATCTCAAGATATAATTTTAAGAACATGTGGTCATGAAACAAAACGCTTTGTGAAATTTTGCCCTAATTTGGTCAGGATTTTGACCCAACTTCATGGAACTTTTTCATATAGTTCCAATTGGAATCTTAAAAATAAATTCAAATATGGGTTGTTGAGCATATTACAAACTTTCCAAAATGTCCAAGAACTCCTTGAGATCATTCTTGAGTAGGGAGAATCGAAGAGATGAAGTTAGGGTTTTATCACTTGATTTACAAGGCATTTTGTGATGAACCAATTTCAAAATTCAAACTATGTTGCATAAACACTAATTTGCAGGCCTCAAACTTATTAGGCACTCCATAATTAATGGTTTACACAGCTGTTAGAGGTCTCACTTCAAGCATTCAATGCATGGACATGCTTTATATCCATTTTTGAAAGAAAGGTTACATTGCCATTTTGATAAAGTGACTTTTTGCACAAACTTGTTCTTGAGCCTTGCACTTGTCCTCTTCTGATCAAACAAGTCCTATAACCCATAATAAATGGTTTAGACATTTACAATCAACCATCCCATGCTTGTACCTCCTCTTGGAACTTGTTTCCCTCTTTTCTTCAAAATCAAGTAACCTAGCCAAAAGCTAAAAACTTATACTTTTGGTTGTCCAAAGCTCTCAAACACTTTTGTTTATACATACACAAACCTTGGACCACAAACACACGAATGCTCATGCCTTGAAAAGACCTAGAACTCAGAATCACATTCCATACCTCCATTTTCACACAAACTGACCAAAAACTTGAAACTCATAATCTACTCGTGCGTTTCTCGGCCTTTTGGTTTCTAAAGCTTCTAAACATCATATAGAACTGATCCCACACCCTGTTACAGAACTGTAACACCAGTAACACCATCCTCTATTTTCAAAAACAGAGCTCTGCACATTGACTTCTCCAGACCATTTCAGCCATCCATTGCTAAAGCTAATCATTGCATTAGCTTCCTGGGACCTCAAGGAAGCTAACCTGATCATCACCATCACTTGAAACAAGCTCAAACTCAAAACACGATTTCCAGTTTTTAGGTAAGTTTTCTTAAATTTGAACTCTTCATACAGGCATCATCAATGATTTATTTGTGAAAAAAACATGTAAATATCATTACCCTAAAGCTAACCATGTTAATAGTTTCCATTAATTTTGCTTGAGCTTAGAGAATTTTGAGTTTGAAGTTTCTGAGATTTTTAGGGTTCAGATTAGGGCCATTATAATTCATGGTTATCTTTGATCTATAGTTTTAATGCTTTACATTTTTGAAACCGCGAGGAAATTTGCTACAAGTTTCATGTTTACAGTTTTCATTTTTTATGACAAATGAGCAAGTTACAGTTTGTCTGGCTGGAGGTTGAAGATGAAGTAATCAGGGCGCCTTTTGGATCATATATTTATTGATTTGCCTATGTTAACGGGTGTATAGCCACCCTAGTGGTAGAAGCGCGCGCCTGTAACCTTTGGGACCTGGGTTCGAGCCCTAGTGGTACCCTTTTGGATTTTTTACATTTTCTTGTTTTCTGATTTTCTTTTTTTTTTGCACACACTAGGCCTCCTTAGGCATGTTTACTTATGTTTTTTTTCTTTCTAACCCCCCTGCAGGCTATTTGCACCCTGGCCCAGATTTTATTTTCTTTTCTTATTTTTATTTTATTTATTTTATTGATTATTTTTCTAAATACTAAAAAAATCATAAAAATACAAAAAATGATAGATTTATATTTTTGCTTAGTTTATTTTATTTTTCTCACAAAAATATATTTTATTTAACTATAATTTATTTATTTTTACTAACTAGTCTTGTAAATTTAATTTAAAACTAGGTTATTATTTATTTTCTTTTACACCAATTAAAATGTATTATTTTAATATAAAAATACCAAAAATATTTTATAACACCATATATTATTTTCAAGACAAAAATACCAAAAAAAATACTTTTCTTGAAACTTAATTTCTTTTTAATCAATTATTGGAATTAGGGTTTTATTTAAAATCCTTTCTTAATAAATTTAAGTTTAATTAATTATTTTATTTTAATTAAGTAGGGTAAAACAAATTCACTTTTCTTTAAAAAATCCAAACAAATATCCATTTATTTCACATTTTGCATTTTTGTACATTTATTCATTTTGTACATTGTATTCATTTAATTCCTTGTACATTGATACCAATTCAATATGGTTTTAATAGACTAATTAGGTTTATATTCTTGCAATCCCCATTTACAATTTGTACATCCCCCTCCCACAAATGTTGTAATATCGTAGTAACTTTAAATTTCGTAATTTATCGCTTTTATATACAAATGCTAGTAATTAGGGTTTGTATGGAAAGACTAAAACCAATACTTAGAAAATCCTAATTCAAGACAAAATCAAGCATGAAAACAATACATTTGCACACAAGCACCCCTAGGGTTTATTCCACTTGGTTGCCTTATACAAAATGGCTATATTACGCATGTGAGGTATCTTAGTAAAAACAAGCAAATACAAGATCATAGTCCCTCGATGGCGCTATCTAAGTTTCCTTTCAAATGATCTTAAGTCCCTCAAAAAAATGCTAAGATACCTTGTAACATTGCTAATTATTCTTATACGATGACCCACGCCTGTCCCGTTTATATCCAAAGATAGGGTTACTTACCAAATCAATGGTAAGACAACAATGTCAAAGGAAAAGAAAATGAACAAGAAAGACTTTTGAGTAGGTAGAATTCTCCTAATTACTTGCTCAATTTCAAACAAACATCCTTTCTATTTTTAAAACAAACACCTACACTTTCAAAACATTTTATAAAACTTGAAAACATTTTCAAAAGATCAACATTTTTGTATACATTCTTACGAACGAGAATCATTACAAAGATTGCCTAAACAATAGCCTCTTTACAAAATACTTTCAAAAAAAACACATAAAGCACAATTTCAAACAAAAGCAAGTGATCTAGCAAGTAACTAAGAGCCCATGGAAAACCATGGATGAAAAGGATGCTAACACCTTACCTTTTCATAATCTACCCCCCGAACTCAAGAAATAATCTCAAAGATCTTTCCTGTGCTTTTTCACCTTTCCTTTTGGATAAAAGAAAAGTCGGTGGCGACTCTTGCTAACTGCAACATTTGCGATCAAACATAAAACCCTCAAGTCAGTTCTCCCACCGTACCACAAAATTGGCGACTCAGCTGGGGAAAATTCTAAAAGTGGGGTTACCTTAGGGTTAGATCGAATTTACTTGCTTATATTGTTTGACTTGTATGCTTTACATTTTGGTTCTTTGTTTGGGTTTGAATGCTTTACCCGGATTTGGGATACCTTATAGGTAAGTAGCAATACGTTGTGGAAACTGTATGCGGTATACCGACATGGTCTAAGAAATTGCTATGTTAGTGCGACATATTTGTGGGTACCAGTAGCCCTTGAGTTAATCAAGGAGAATACGGGGCCGCTGAGTGATGTCATGAAGAACTAATGAACTTTTAGAACCTTTACTTGACCAACTTAGCCTTTAGGACGTAGTGAGATGACCGGCTTTAGTGCAGTCCGAAGTTGGTACATACTAGATACTACACTCATTGAGGTTTGATTTGTTGGGATATTTCGGTCGCCATTAAAGAGGCTTGTGTTGAAACAATGACCATAGAAACAAACCAGTGATATTGAGCTCCTTAGAACCCGGTTACTATTATTAGGACAGGTTTGAGCCAACTAAACTTCAAGAGGGTACTTACCTATGAGACTCCATGCAAGCCTAAACCTAAGGACTTGTTTTTATATACATACTTGTACATAACATCATGAACATCATAACATCATACACATTCACTAACCATTTCATGGATTTTGGGATTTATCTTTGTTCTGTTTTGTAGGATATGGATTCTCTTCGCAGGAAAACTATTCAAGTAAATCTTGTAAGGATCCCTCCATAACTTAAGGAACTGGCTTCAAGGATTCCAGAAAATTATCCATTCACCGAGAGACATGATCTCCTACTCAACTTGGTCACCTCCAACACAGATGAGGATATGATGAAGGTGCTCTTTTAGTTCTTTGATCCATTACACCATTGCTTCACATTTCCCGATTATCAACTTGTGCCAACTTTGGAAGAATTCTCCCGACTCTTGAGGATTCCCATTCTTAATCAACTACCTTTCAACGGTACGGAAAGAGACCCAAAGCCAGAAGAGATTTCTCAAGCTCTACACTTACAGTCATTTGATGTTACAACTCATTGGGAAATAAGGAGTGGTGTCAAGGGTTTCCTAGCAAAGTTCTTGTTTGAGAAAGCCCAAACATGTTGGAATTCTTTGGATTTGCAAGCCTTTGAGGAAATTGTGGCTCTCCTCATCTATGGGATGGTTTTGTTTCCAAATCCTGACTAACTCATAGATGTGAACACCGTCAAAATCTTCATATCCAGCAACCTGGTGCCTATATTGCTAGGGGAAATCCTACATTCTTTTCACACTCGCACTATGAGGAAAAGATGTGTCCATATGTGATGCAAAGGGTGATGACGCTCAAAAATTTAGACATCCATTGGCGTTCCCGATCCATAGAGAATGTTACTATTTCTGACCATTGTGGAGAGTTCCCTAATGTCCCTTTACTTGGCATTAGGGGAGGTATCACCTACAACCCCTGCTTAGTCTTAAGCCAGTTTGGTTACGCTCGAAGGGATGGTCCACACGAGATGTTGATTCAAGGTTTGGTAATTGACTACGACAACGATAATCAAGGTCTTCGCCAGAGATTTATCCGAGCTAGGTCGATGTTGAACAAGGTAGATAGCAAGACACTAGGGCACAAGAATTCCATCCCTCTTGAGCCTTACCTCAAATGGGTATGAACTCGTGCTCAAAGTCTAATGATGCCTTATCCTTCCATTCTCTGGGTAATCATTGAGCCTGCTAAGGAAGGAGATATTCCATACACTATCCTACATCCTGACATGCCCACCTCTCTTGAAGATTTACAAAGATATTGGATACAACTCAAGGGGGAGCGAGATACTTTCGAAGCCCAATTCTAAGCTAGCGAGAAGAAGGTTTTGGAACTCACTAAGAAACTTCATGAGGAGTAGACTCTGAATGCCTACATTGCACCAAAGAGGATGCGTACAACCTTTTTATCTTAGAGTTTTTTGTATTATTTTTCCCAAAGAGGCATTGATGTAGTCAAGCTTTAATTTATTAATATAACATGTGTTTCCTTTTTGTCTAAAAAAAATTGAATCTTTAAAATCCTTGAAATCATTGCATAAGCATTTACCATTCATCATAACATAAACAGGTTTCTTGCAACAAGTCTCCTCATCTTTCTACTGTTTATTTCAGTAAGATGGATCTCGAGCAAACGGTGAAGGACCTCTAAGCACAAAATGCCCAGTTTCAACATATGTTCTTAACTCTAGCCAAAGGACAAGAAGAGTTGAAGTCATTGCTGGTTAAAGAGAAGAAAAAGAAGACAAAGAAAATAACCGGAGTTATGAACATGGGAAGAAGATTTCAAGGGAAAACAAGAAGGGCCTTAGACTTTGCAACGACATCCGACGAGAAAGACAGTTAAGATGGGAAAGGCAAGGAAACAGTTGTTCAGTCTGATTCAGAAGAGGAAGAGGAAGAAGAAAACTATTCTGAAGAACAGTATCCTCCAGCCGATGATAAGTATAAGCATCTAGAAGAACGGTTAAGTGCAATGGAAATCCAAAAAGTGCCTGGATTGGACTTTGAGGAGTTGGGTCTAGTATCAGGGATTGTCATTCCTCTAAAATTAAAAGCACCTGTGTTCGTCAAATAAGACAGAGTCTCATGCCCCAAAATGCATCTCTGGTCCTATGTGAGGAAAATCCAGTCCCATACCACTGTCAAGGATTTATGGGTACACTTCTTCCAAGACAGTCTATCTGGAACTCTACTTGATTTGTTTTATCAGTTAGAAAGAGAAAATGTTCACAACTGGGAAGATCTCGCTGCTTCCTTTTACAAACAATACCAATACAACGCTGATCCTCCACCTACCCGTACTCAACTCTAGAGTATGGCCATGGTTTCAAGTGAAGGCTTCAAGGACTATGCGCAAAAATGGAGGGACCTAGCAGGAAGGGTCCAGCCTCCCCTATCTGAAAGAGAATTGGTAGACATGTTTTTGGGCACCTTGTCTGGTCCTTTATTTAATCACTTAATTGGGAGTTCATCAGCAGGATTTACTGAATTGATATTGACCGGATAAAGAGTAGAGGCCGGGATAAAGAATGGGAAGATTCAAAAAGATGCATCCTCTGCTGCTATAAGGAAATCATTCATTGGAAAGAAGGAAGTGGTTGCTGTTTATCCTTAGAGAAATCAAGATAGGGTTGAACGCCGTCCAATGGCGGGGGCTGTCATGATTCCTAAACTAGAGCCTGCTCAGCAAAGAAGCAACAAGCCAAGAATGGAAAGACCAGTTAGACAATTCACCAGAATTAACCCGACCCTATCTCAAGTATTACCACATTTGTTAAGGTCCAACCTAATGACATTTAAAGAAGCTCCAAATAACCCTAACACAACCTCTCCTCACTATCATCCTAATTCCCACAGTGCATACCACTCTGAGAGTCCCGACCATGACACTAACAATTGTTGGGCTCTAAAGAACAAAGTACAAGACCTCCTTGAAGCCAAAGAGATTGAGTTTGACGCTCCAAAAAAGCCTAATGTCATTACTGCCCCTATGCCCAAACACGACCATAATGCCAACGCCATTGAAGAAGATATGTTTGTTACTTTAGTTGATGAACTTATGACCCCCCCTCCTGACTATAAAAAAGAACATGTTGAACGCTGGTGTTTTCCCAGGCTGTGATGAAAGTTGTCACTTCTGTTTATCCTCACCAACCAACTGTCCCTTGTTGAAAGCAGGCGTTTAGTGCCTAATAGATAACAAGGAAATTTTGTTCGAGAAGGCTTCAATTCCAACTGTTTCTTATAATGATATTTCCATCGTGACCATTTCCGGAAATTCTTCCAGGGTCTCCACCAAAAGACCCGTTAGAATTACATTAGTTCCAAAAGTAGCTCCATTGATAATTACAATGCCTGGACAAATACCGTATTCGTCAGACAAAACCGTACCATGGAATTATGGAGGGGATGTCTACTACCATGATATCAAGCAAGATTGGCCAGCTGCTGAAGATTTAAATTCTGAGAAAGTTGACTCTGATGTCAGTAATATTGCAGGGACTAGTAAGATAACCCAAAGCGGAAGGATATTCTCTCTATAAATTTCTCCCCCAAAAGCAATTTCTGGACCAATAATCATTTCTATTGTTGTTGCTCCCCTAATGGTTGTTCCCAGTCCTACAATCATCTCTGCTAGTACTCCTGCTGACAAAACTGTTACAATCCCTGTTATCACCCCTACTGACATTCCTGCTGCTGAGTCAATCGAAACTCGAGGTAAAGGTATTATGATTGAGCCTGTCCGGACGAAGGCACAATCATTGGCTATCCCTGAAACATCCCGGAAAGAGATGGAGGAAATTCTAAAGATCATAAAAATAAGCGACTATAATGTAGTTGAGCAACTGGGGCAAACTCCATCTAAAATTTCCATGCTGGCTTTATTACTATGTTTCGAGGCATATGCAAAGACCTTGGTAAAATTCCTGAAAACTGCCCATGTACCTCAAGAAACATCTGCCGATCAGTTCCAAGACTGCATAGCCAGCTTGACTGTAGATAATGGTTTAGGTTTTTCAGATGCTGATTTAACGCCAAGAGGGAGGAAGCATAATGAGGAATTTCATGTCTCAGTTGAATGCAGGGGCACAACTTTGGCTCATGTTTTGGTGGACATTGGCTCGTCTATGAATGTGTTATCTAAAAAGGCTCTTGATATGCTTGACTATGAGGCATTGACATTGAAACCAAGCAACATAGTAGTGAGAGCCTTTGACGACTCAAAAAGGATGGTGCATGGGGAAGTGGATATCCCCATAAAGGTTGGAACCCAAACATTTGATTCGACCTTTTATGTAATGAATATTCTCCCTTCGTACTCCTGCTTATTAGGCCGACCGTGGATCCACAATGCTGGCGCTGTTACCTCTATGTTTCACCAAATGCTGAAATATCCGATTCAAGGGAAGATCATCATTGTTCATGGAGAAGAAGAGTATATGGCTAACCATCTAAATTCCTTCAGATATGTGGAGTTAGATGGTGAATTTATTGAAACTTCATTCCAACACTTTGAAGAAGTCCCACATACTATGGCAGTAACAAAGGTTGTATCTCAAGTTCCCAAGATCACAAGGCCTCCACTCAAGATGTCATCTTTAAAGGATGCCAAGGTAGTGATAGAAGAAGGTGGGTGAACTACTTGGGGACAACTCCCAGATATCCCATACAAATCTGATAAATTTAGTTTAGGTTTCACTTCAGGTTCCCAGAAGGTTGTACACCGAGCTCGTGTTGGATGACCACGCTTGAAGGCCAGCAACCACCAAGTCAATGCAGTGGAGGATGATGAAGACAGCTATGACCTAGAGGATTAGATTTTCCCAACTGTCAGTGGAGGGTTTAGCAACTGGGAGGCTAGAGATTTCGTCCCGATCACTTTTATCCCACAGTAATTTGTCTTTACATTTTGTGGGATCTGTAATATTAAAACAATTCAGACTCTTAATACCTTGTGTCTTACCCGAGGCACAATGGTCCATTTGTAAGGGTTATTATCTCATTTCCATATGACATCAATGAATCATGGACGTTTTTTCATAAAAACTTTGTGCTCATTGTTTTTCTTTTTTACATTTTCATTTCTTTCAAAGATAGCTATACTTTTACACACACTCACACTCACAATGCAGGTCTACATCCATTCGGGATCCCATGGGTAACGGTTCTGCTATGGCCTTTTGTGACTCTGAAAATCTAATCTACCAAGCCGAAGACGAAGGTGAAGAAGATTACGAAGTACCAGGGGAACTCTCCAGGTTACTATAACAAGAAGAGAGGACCATTCATCCCCACGAAGAACCGGTGGATACAATCAACCTAGGAACCGAAGAAGACAAAAGGGAAGTCAAGGTGGGTTCCAATCTGGAACCCTGTGTCAAAGGGCGTCTGATTCAGTTGCTACACGAGTATGTTGAGATCTTTTCCTGGTCGTATAAAGACATGCCGGGACTTGATGCAGATATTGTGGTACATTGTCTACCAACAAAAGAAGATTGTCCATCGGTGAACAAATTTTTTTTCGTATGCGACCAGATATGTCAGAGAAGATTAAAGAAGAAGTCATGAAACAATTCAACGTTGGATTCTTGGCCGTCACTCCCTATCCACAATGGGTCTCCAATGTTGTTCTCGTGCCCAAAAAAGACGGCAAAGTACGAATGTGTGTGGACTACAGAGATTTGAATAGGGAAAGCCCTAAGGATGATTTCCCACTTCCCCACATTGATGTTCTAGTTGACAATACGGTGCAACATAAAGTGTTTTCCTTCATGGACGGTTTCTCAGGCTACAACCAAATCAAAATGGCGCTTGAGGACATGGAGAAAACAACCTTTGTCACACAATGGGGTACATTCTTCTACAAGGTTATGCCATTTGGACTGAAGAATGCTGGGGCAACCTATCAGCGTGCCATGGTAGCTCTATTTCACGACATGATCCATCACGAAATAGAGGTCTATGTGGAAGACATGATAACTAGATCTCAAACAGAAGAAGAGCATCTTGACCATCTACAGAAACTCTTTGAGAGATTAAAGAAGTACAAGTTGAGGTTGAACTCAAATAAATGCACGTTCGGGGTAAGGTCTGGTAAACTCCTAGTCTTTGTCGTCAATAATAAGGGTATTAAAGTAGATCCTGCTAAGGTGAAAGAGATACAAGAGATGACTGCTCCTCGTCTTGAAAAGGAAGCCAGAGGGTTCTTGGGACGGTTGAACTACATTTCCAGATTCATTTCTCACCTGACAGCTACTTGTGAACCAATCTTCAAATTACTAAAGAAAGATCAAGTAGTCAAATGGAATGATGAATGCCAAACTTCTTTCGACAAGATCAAATAGTACCTGCAAGAGCCTCCTGTTTTGATGCCACCAGTTGAGGGAAGACCATTGATTATGTATCTGACTATTTTGGAAAATTCAATGGGGTGTATGCTGGGGCAGCATGACGAGTCTGGCCGAAAAGAGCACGCTATTTACTACCTGAGCAAAAAGTTTACCGACTGTGAAACAAGATATTCACTGCTCGAGAAAACTTGCTGCACTCTGGCATGGCCTGCTCGCCGGCTAAGACAGTATATGCTGACCCATACTACCTTATTGATATCTAAAATGGATCTAATAAAATACATCTTCGAGAAACCTGCTCTCTCTGGGAGAATAGTGAGATGGAAGATGGTCCTGACAGAATATGACATACGATATACTACCCAGAAAGCAATAAAGGGCAGTGTACTGGCTGATCACCTTGCTCACAAAGCTGTGGAAGACTACCAGTCCATGAAGTTCGAATTCCCAGATGAAGACATCATGATGGTAAACAACTGTGAAGAATTCACACCATATGACATACCTGAACAAGGATCCCGATGGACCCTGGTTTTTGATGGGGCATCTGACGCACTCGACAATGGTATTGGTGTTGTACTCATATCTCCTGAAGGGTGTCATACTCCCTTTACTTCAAGACTCTGCTTCAATTGTACAAACAATATGGTAGAATACGAAGCGTGCATCTTTGGTCTCAAGGCTGCCATAGATTTGGGGATCAAGTCCTTAAGTGTATTCGGAGATTCAGCTTTGGTCATCAGCCAAATCAAAGGGGAATGGGACACCAAACACCCTAACCTTATCCCTTACAAAGAACATGTGTTGACATTTCTCCCACATTTTGAGAAGATTACCTTCGAGCATTTCCCGCGAGAAGAAAATCAGCTAGCAGACGCACTAGCCACAATGTCATCCATGTTTAAACTTAAATGGGACAACGAGGCTCCCCAGATCACCATTGAACGAAGGAATGAACCAGCTCATTGTCACGAGATTAATACTGAAGAAGTAGTGGACCAGACTTGGTTTCACGAAGTCAAGAGGTATCTCGAGGTTCAAGAATATCCTGAAGGAGCTTCGGTCAATGATAAGAAGTTCTTAAGGAGATTCTATGCTAAATTCTTCCGTAGTAATGGTATTCTTTACAAACGCAATCATGACTGTGTTACTTCGGTGCATAGACAAGGTTGAAGCAGAAAAGATCATGGCTGATCTACATGAAGACACTTTTGGCACCCATTCTAATGGGCATACAATGGAAAAGAAAATCCTACGGGAAGGCTATTACTGATCTACCATGGAAGCATATTTCTATCAACACTCTCGAACTTTCCACAAGTGTCAGATCTATGCTGACAAGGTGCACGTACCTCCGGTTCCTATGAATGTCTTGACGGCTCCTTGGCCCTTTGCTATATGGGGCATCGGTATGATTGGGGAAATCAAGCCAACAACCTCTAATGGACATTGTTTCATCTTAGTGGCCATTGACTATTTTACAAAGTGGGTTGAGGCAGCCTCATTTGCTTCCGTCACCAAGAATGTGGTAGCCCGATTCATCAAGCATAATCTCATCGACTGGTATGGTATCTTGGAGAGGATCATCACAAACAATGGTACGAATCTAAACAATACTATGATCACCGCCCTGTGCGAACAATTCAAGATCCAGCATCACAATTCTTCCCCTTACCGGCCAAAGATGAATGGTGTTGTCGAAGAAGCAAATAAGAACATTAAAAAGATCATACAGAAAATGACAGTCACATACAAAGACTGGTATGAGATGCTACCATTCGCTCTCAACGGGTATCATACCACAGCTCGCACATCAACCTGGGCAACACCCTACTCTCTGGTATACAGCATGGAGGTTGTCTTTCCTATTGAAGTCCAGATCCCCTCTCTAAGAATTATGATGGATGTAGGGCTGAATGAAGAAGATTGGATCCAGACTCTACTTGATCAACTAAACTTGATTGATGAGAAAAGGTTTACTGCTGTCTTTCATGGTCAAATGTATCAAAAACAGATGATCAAGGCTTTCAACAAAAAGGTCAGACGCCAAGTGTATCAAGTCGGGAATATGGTGATCAAACGTATCATACTTCCGCAAGGTGATCCCAGGGGCAAGTGGACTCCTACATATGAAGGACCATTTGTAATCAAAAACATATTCTCTGGTGGAGTAATGATCTTGACCACCATGGATGGCAACGACCTGCCGCACCCTGCGAACACAGACATAGTCAAAAGATACTATGCATAAGAGACCCGCTAGGTTGACACACCTAGGCAAAACAACGACATTCCGGCGAACCAAAAAGGTTCGGGCAAAAATTAGGGATAAAAAAAAACTGTACACCCGGTAATTTGAAAACCTGAAAGGGCGACTTGGGCAAAAAAGGGTATCTCGGTGGACTGAAAACCCAAAAGGGCGGTCCAGGCAAAAGTTAGGGAATCAAGGCATATGACTATGTCTTGTCGGATCACCTTACGAACAACCTGACAAACTCAGAAGTTCTGATCAATCCAATCAGCTTCAGACAAGGCAAAAATTAGACAAGATGCTCAGAGACACGAAGGCTATAGTATAATGGGAACCCCATGGGATTATTACACATAGCTATCTTTTCTTTGTATCAAAATTTTAATTTTTTATGACAGCATTCTCTTACTATAATGTTCGTCTCATTGTACAAAAATACTTACTCAAATTCAATACAAAGATATCCCTTTAAACATGCAAAACTACCTGTTTTTCTTTACTCTTGTGTTTTGTTTACAAAAATGTCCAATGATTTGTTTTTGAACATATGCATTTGAACATAATTACTGTTTACAAATTGTGATACGATGGGAGAACTGACTTGAGTGTTTTCCGTTTTTTCACAAATGTTGCGGTTAGCAAGAGTCCCCACCGACTTTTTATTTTACCCAAAAGGAAAGGTGAAAAAAGCACAGGAAAGACCTTTGAGATGTTTTCTTGAGTTCGGGGGGTAGATTATGAAAAGGGAAGGTATTAGCACCCTTTTCATCCATGGTTTTCCATGGGCTCTTAGTTACTTGCTAGATCGCTTGCTTTTGTTATTTGAAAATGTGTTTGGTGTGGTTTTGAAAGTATTTTGTAAAAGAAGACATTCGTTTAGGCAATCTTTGTAATGATTCTCGTTCCTAAGAATGTATACAAAGATGTTTGTGTTTTGAAATGTTTTCAATATTTGTGAGATGTTTTTGAAATGTGTGTGTTTGTTTTGAAAATAGCAAGGATAGTTGTTTGAAAACAAAGCAAGTAACTAGAAGTAATCTACCTACTCAAATGTTTTTCTTGTGCATTTTCTATTCCTTTGACATTGTTGTCTTACCATTGATTTGGTAAGCAACCCTATCTTCGGATGTGAATGGGACGGGCGTGGGTCATCGTATAAACATGATTAGCAATGTTTGAAAAGTATCTTAGCATTTTGAGGGACCAAGATCATTTTTGTAAGACAACCTTGAATAGCATCATCGAGGGACTATGATCTTATATTTGTTTTGTTTTGCCAAGATACTTCACATACGTAACATGGCTATTTTTATATAAAGCAACCAAGTGGAGAAACCCTAAGGATGCTTGTGTGCAAGTGTGTTATTTTCATGCTTTGATTTTATCTTGTATTTATGGTTTTCTATTTTGCTTTGTTTTGATATTACCATACAAACCCTAATTACTAATCATGGCATGTAAAGCGGTAAATTGCGTAACGTAAATATTACTAAGCTATTACAACAATTTTATGGGAGGGGGAGTACAAATTTGAATGGGGATTTACAAGAATGTAAATCTAATTAAATTATTACAACCAAATCGAATTTGTACGAATATTAGAATAAACAATACAATATTTAAATATGCGATATCATGTATTTATGCAAGAAAAAGATTTTGTTTTGTTTTTTATGTGAAAAGAAAATTTTAACCTAATCCTAAAAAAATTTAAAGAAATTAATTCTTAGTAAAAAGTTAACCCTAATTTCTATTTTAAAAGAAAATAAAGTTCATATGTACTATTTTTTTATGTATATTTTTTTTGTTAAGATAATAAATAATATTGTATGAAAATATAAAGTTTTTATATATGCAAAAAAATAAATATTTATAAGTATGGGATGAAAAGGAAATAAATTAAACTAAACATATTTCAATTATTTTTTACAAGTTTATTAAGAAAAATAAGTAACATATATTGAAGATAAAATATATTTTTATGTGAAAAATAAAATAAAATGTGATATTATCAAATTTATATTTTTTAGGATTTTTATGCATCAAAGAAAATATTTAATACACGAAAAATAAAAATAAAACAAATAAAATAAAAATATAAAAATAGTTGGGCAAAGGGGGTGTCTTGAATAATCAAATGGTGAAAGTTAGAAAAAACAGCTAAGCCCAACGTGGAGGCCCAAACCTTCAAAAAGCCAAAATTGAAAATGGAAAAAATGTAAAAAAAACAAAAGGTAGCGCCAAGGTTCGAACCCAGGACATGGGTCTCATCGGCGCGCTACCTTGCCACTGGGGTGGCTATACATCCGTTGATTTAAGTGAAACAAAAATAACATAATATAAACAAGGTCCTTGTCCTGTACTTCATCTTCTTCCCCAAGCTGGCTAGATGTCCTGTAACTCTCTCATTCTTCCATGAAAATGAAAACTCATAACATGAAAGTTATAGCATTTGGTCTCACAATTCTAACCATATAAGTCATGTAAGCTCACAATCAAATATCAAGATGAGTTTTAAAAGCCCTAAATCTAAACCTAATTTTTCCAAAAACATCAAGTTTAAAATTCTCTTAACTTAGACCAAATAAATGCAAGATATGTATATGTACAACTTCGTTGCAATGAGGACTACATTGTTTATTCACAAATCGTGGCCAATGGTTGCCTGTATAAAGAGATAGAAGTTGAGATTTTTACCTCTTTCAGTTGAAATCGTGGATTGAGTTGGAGTGAGTTTTATGAAGGCCTGATGATTGCTTGAGCTTGCTTGAGCTTCCCTGAGTGTGTTCCAACCCTTGCCTTCCTTTGAAAGTGTCTAAAACTCTATATCCAAGTCAACCTGCAAACTTTGAAAACAAAAATGGAAGATGATGGATAAAGGGTTACAGTACAGGGATGAGGGTCTGGATCAGTTAGATATCAAGTAGGTAAGGTGTTTTGATGATCAAGACTTGAAACGCATGAGCCAAATGAGAGATTGGTATGCTTATGCAAAAACTACAAGTTTTGATAGTTTTCTGGTGTTTTTGAGTTTGGGCGTGTTTCAGGCTTCTAGTCCTCGTGTGTTATGTTACAATGTGTTTGTATATTAGTATGGAATCAGTTTTTTTTAACTCTCCAACAGATTTGCAAGTTATAGGCTTTTGGGACACTTTGTTGCTTTTGAAGCAAATTGAAGGGACAAGGCCTTAGCTGCCTGTACTAGCTTGCTTAGGGTTGGTATTTGCTCTATACAAATTGCGTTAGGTCTGTGGTACTTGTATGTGCAAAGGAGACATGTTCAATGCTCAAGAATTGGAAAGTGGCAAAAGTTGAGCTTTTCCAAAATGGCAATGGTCACTTTATGCCATTTATGGAATTACAACTTGGGTAATGGCTCTAAGGCTTGGATCAAAGCTTTGTCAAATGAGTAAGAATTAAATTAAGGAGTAAGAAACAAGTTTTGGACCTGTAAATCATGGATTAGGCAGCATAGGTACTGATTGGAACTTTGTTCTTCATGAAGTGGCTTGAATCAAAAGTGAGAAATTGCCAACTTCATCTCTTCGATTATCCCTACTCAAAAATGATCTTGAGGAGTTCTTGGACATTTTGGAAAGATTGCAATGTTCTCCATAACTCATCTTTGAAATTAAATTCAAGATACCTCTTGGAACTAGGTGAAAAATTTCCATGAAGGTGGGTCCAAAACCTGCCTAAATTAGGGCAAAAATTCACTAAGTTACTTAGTTCATGAGCATGTATTCATAAGTTTATATCTTGAGATCCAAGCATATTTAGGGAAAAGTGTGTAAAGAAAAGTTGTATATTTCATGGAGGTCTACAACTTTCATGTTGGGAACTTTCTTTGAATCATTATGCATCATGGTGAAAAAATGGCCTAAAGTTGAGAAAAAATAAGGAATTTTCTATACTTAGAAAATTTTCTAAGTTAAGAAAATTTTCAAATTTAAACCCTAATCTTCAAACTTGGATTTATTGATGAACAAGTTTCACATTTTGACATGCTTTGATGAATTGTAATCCTTGGCACTTGATTTTGACCAAAAAGTCAAAGTTTGACTTTTCTGTGTACAGTTGACTTTTGATCATTTGACTGCAAATTTCATCTGTCAATCCAATGAAATTGCAATGTTTTGAACCATGCTATTAGGTCAAGATGATGCAATTGAATCCTTGAAATCATGCTTCAAATCAATTGGGAATTTTCTAGGTAAAAAAAATCAAAAATTGCCCTTCCTCAGTCAAAACCCTAATTTTGACCATTTTGCCCTTTTGATGATTTGATCAAATTTCTTGAGGAATTATGATCCAAACTTGATAAAATGATATATATGAGTCTAAAATGTTGATTTGGATAAAAAATTATGAAGTTTTACTGTAAATTGGCCATAGTTGACTTTTTCCCCAATACAACTGCTTTTTAGGTCAACTATCCAATTGACTGATAAAAAATGTGGTTCTAAGCTTGAAACTTGTCCTGAGTGGTCTTAGGGATCCATAATGATGTTTTAAAGTCACATGAAGCATTGATATTCCAAAAATCCTTGTGCAATATCAAACCCTAATTTTGGGTCATCAGTGCATGATGAGATGTCTTGAGCTGACCAAACCCTAATCCAGTCTTGAGTCAAAGAAATCTTGTGAGAAAAGTCTTGATAAATGAGAGGGAAAATTTTGGGGTACAACAACTGCCCCTGTTCAATCTTCTTAAACCTGAAGAGTTAGATTGGCGAGCTTTTCTATTCGTGACTCGAAGGTGAGAGAATGATTGGACACTAGAGTGGCCAAAAATTTTCACTCGACGATGTGTAGTTGAGAGAATGCGCTTAAAGATGCCATTTGGAGAAGTGATAGAATCTCGTTGGAGATAGGCTTGTAGATGCCATCCAAAAATGTTTGTTGAATTGTAAGTTTTAAGCTGAAAGAATGAGTATCAGAATGGCGTCTGTGTCTAAAGCGTATCTGATGTATATGGATTTGAATTTTGAACAAGTATCTGAATGGCATCCGTGTCTGGAGCGTATCCATACTGTATCTGAATGGGTATCAGAATGGCTTCCGTGTCTGGAGCGTATCTGTACTGTATCTGAGGTCTGAATCTGAATGAGTATCAGAATGGCATCCATGTCTGGAGTGTATCCGTATTGTATCTGAACTTGAAATCTGAATGAGTAGCAGAATGGCCTCCGTGTCTGGAGCGTATCCGTACTGTATCATGATTGCATATTTTTAATGGTAGCTGTTAATCTTATCCTGAAAAGGGTGAAATGTTAGCTAAAATACAAAGTTATGTTGCATGTATGATGCAATGTATGTGTTTTATCAATGTTTTTGATATATGGATGTAATGTATGCACATGTAAGTTGGTTTGTTGTATTGCTGTATTGCTGTCTGATTGAGGAAAATAAATTCCTGAATGCTGATGAGGATTTGTTGAATTTACAACGTCTCGAGACTGAAGTACTGATGAACTCTTGCTGAGAGAAGTAAATTTTGTTGTGAGGGCAATGTCATGTACTGCTTGTAAGATCTGCTTGGGGAATCCAGAGAATTTTGACGGTTTCTACTGGGGATTAATAATTTGAAATTTGTTCCGTTGGGGATTTAAATGACGTACTGTGGGGATTACTTACGGAATAGCCTAAAGACGTTTCCCTATCCTTTCAACCTATCAGTAATTGTCTTTCTCATTTTGTTTATTTGTAAACAGTAATTATGTTCAAATGCATATGTTCATTAATAAATCATTGGACATTTTTGCAAATAAAACACAAGTGTAAAGAAAAAAGACAAATAGTTTTCTGTACTTTCAAAGAGATATCTTTGTATTTAACTTTGAATAAGTATTTTGTAAAAAGGAGACAGACATCCTAGTAAGAGAATGGTGCCATAAAAGCAAGAAAGATTTATACAAAGGAAGATAGCTATGTGTGATCATCCCATGGGGTTCCCAGTGTGCTATAGCCTTCGTATCTCCGAATATCTTATCTATTTGTTGCTTCGTCTGAAGATGATTGAATTGATCAGAAACTCTGAACTTTGTTAGGGGAAGTCAAGTGTCGTCCTCCAAGTGATCCGATAGGATATAGTCATACGCTTTAATTCCCTAAATTTTTCCTGGGCCGCCCTTTCGGGTTTTCAGTCCATCGGGAAACCCTTTTTTGCCCAAGTCGCCCTTTCAGGTTTTCAACTTGCCAAGTGTATAGATTTTTTTTATTTTATCCCTAATTTTTGCCCGAACCTTTTCGTTCGCAGGGATGCCCTTTTTTGCCTAGGTGTGTCAACCTAGCAGGTCTCTTATGCATAGTATCTTTTGACTATGTCCGCGTTCGCAGGGTGTGACAGGTCGTCGCCGTCCATGGTGGTTAAGATCATTTCCCCATCGGAGAATATGTTCTTGATTACAAATGGTCCTTCATATGTAGGAGTCCTTTTTCCCCTGGGATCACTTTGTGGTAAGATAATGCGTTTGATCACTAGATCTCCAACTTGATATACTTGGCGCATGACTTTCTTGTTGAAAGCCTTGATCATCTGTTTTTGATACATATGACCATGGCAAACATCAGTAAGTCTCTTTTCATCAATTAAGTTCAATTGATCAAGTCGGGTCTGGATCCAATCGTCCTCACTCAAACCTGCATCCCTCATAATCCTCAAAGAGGGGATCTGAACCTTAATAGGCAAGACAACCTCCATGCCATAAACCAAAGAATAGGGTGTTGCCACAGTTGATGTGCGAGTCGTGGTACGATACCCGTGGAGAGAAAATGGTAGCATTTCATGCCAATCCTTGTAGGTGACTGTCATTTTCTGTATGATATTTTTAATGTTTTTATTTGCACCTTCGACAGCACCATTCATCTTTGGCCGATAGGGGGAAGAATTGTGATGTTGAATCCTGAACTGCTTGCACAAGGCGGTGACCATAGTATTGTTAAGATTTGTACCATTGCCAGTGATGATCCTTTCTGGGATACCGTACCGACAAATGAGATTTTGCTTGATGAAGTGGGCAACAACATTCTTAGTAATGGATGCGAAGGAAGCTTCTTCGACCCACTTTGTGAAATAGTCAATGGCCACTAGAATAAAGTGGTGTCCATTGGAGGTTGTAGGCTTGATCTCCCCAATCATATCGATTCCCCACATAGCAAAGGGCCAAGGAGCCGTCAAGACATTCAGAGGAACCGGAGGTACGTGCACCTTGTCAGCATAAATTTGACACTTATGACAGGTTCGAGAGTGTTGATAGCAGTCTGCTTCCATGGTAGACCAATATTAGCCTGCCCGTAGGATCTTCTTCGCCATCGTATGCCCACTGGAGTGAGTTCCAAAAGTACCTTCATGTAATTCAGCCATGATCTTTTCAGCCTCAATCTTATCCATACACCGAAGCAGAATGGAGTCATGATTGCGTTTGTATAGGATGCCATCACTCAGGAAGAACTTAGCAGAGAATCTCCTTAAGAACTTTTTACCATTGATTTAAGCTCCTTCTGGATATTCTTGAGCTTCGAGATACCTCTTGACTTCATGAAACCAAGGTTGGTCAACTACCTCTTCAGTATTAATCTCGTGGCAGTGTGCTGGTTAATCCATTCGTTCAATGGTGATTTGGGGAACCTCGTTATCCCAATTAATTTTAAACATAGACGAAATTATGGCTAGAGCATCTGCTAGCTGATTTTCTTCTCGTGGGAAGTGCTCGAAGGTAATCTCCTCAAAATGTGGTAGCAATGTCAAAACATGTTCTTTGTAAGGGATAAGATTTGGGTGCTTAGTATCCCATTCTCCTTTGATTTGGATGATGACCAACGCTGAATCTCCGAATACATATAAGGATTTGATTCCCAAATCTATGGAAACCCTGAGACCAAAGATGCATGCTTCGTACTCCACCATATTGTTCGTACAGTTGAAACAAAGTCTGGCAGTAAAGGGAGTATGACACCCTTCTGGAGATATGAGTACAGCGCCAATACCATTACCAAGTGCATTGGATGCCCCATCAAAGAACAAGGTCCATCGGGATCCTTGTTCAGGTCCGTCATATGGCCTGATTTCTTCACAGTTGTCTAATGTCATGATGTCTTCATCCGAGAATTCAAATTTCATGGACTGATAATCTTCTACAGCTTGATGAGCAAGATGATCAGCTAGCACACTGCCCTTTATAGCTTTCTGGGTAGTGTACTGTATGTCATATTCTGTTAGGATCATCTACCATCTAGCTATCCTCCCAGACAGAGCAGGCTTTTCGAAGATGTACTTTATTGGATCCATCTTAGAAATCAACAAAGTAGTATGAGTCAACATATACTGTCTTAGCCGGCGAGCAGCTCATGCTAGAGTGCAGCAAGTTTTCTCAAGCAGTGAATATCTGGTTTCACAGTCGGTAAACTTTTTGCTCAGGTAGTAAATAGCGTGCTCTTTTCGGCCAGACTCGTCATGCTGCCCCAATACACACCCCATTGAGTTCTCTAAAAAGGTCATATACATGATCAGTGGTCTTCCCTCGACTGGTGGCATCAAAACAAGAGGCTCTTGTAAGTACTCTTTGATCTTGTCAAAAGCAACCTGGCATTCATCATTCCATCTGACTACTTGATCTTTTTTCAATAGTTTGAAGATTGGCTTTAAAGTAGCTGTCAGGTGAGAAATGAATCTGGAAATATAGTTTAGGCGTTCCAAGAATCCTCTAACTTCCTATTCAGTACGAGGAGCAGGCATTTCTTGTATCTCTTTAACCTTGGCAGGATCAACCTCGATGCCTTTGTTGCTGACAACAAAGCCCAGGAGTTTACCGGACCGCACTCTGAATGTGCACTTGTTTGGATTCATCCTTAGTTTATACTCCTTCAATCTCTCAAATAACTTTTACAGATGATCAAGGTGCTCCTCTTCAGATTGTGATCGGGCTATCATGTCATCTACATAGACCTCTATCTCATGATGTATCATATCATGAAATAAGGCTACCATGGCGCGTTGATAGGTTTCCCTAACATTCTTTAGTCTGAATGGCATCACTTTATAGCAGAATGTGCCCCACTATGTGACAAATGTAGTTTTCTCCATGTCTTCAGGTG
This sequence comes from Vicia faba, assembly GCA_948472305.1. Lineage (NCBI taxonomy): Eukaryota > Viridiplantae > Streptophyta > Magnoliopsida > Fabales > Fabaceae > Vicia > Vicia faba. The sequence continues at coordinate 305,908,604 of OX451735.1, read as the reverse complement.
CCATTTTGATTTGGTTATAACCTGAGAATCCGTCCATGAAGGAAAATACTTTGTGCTGGGCCGTATTTTCAACCAAGACATCAATGTGGGGAAGTGGAAAACCATCTTTAGGGCTGGCCCTATTTAAATCTCTATAGTCCATGCACATTTGTACTTTGCCGTCCTTTTTAGGCACGCGAACAATGTTGGCAACCCATTGAGGATATGAAGTGACAACCAAGAATCCAGCATTGAATTGTTTCATGACTTCCGCTTTGATCTTCTCTGACATGTCAGGTCTCATGCGGCAGACTTTTTGTTTTACTGGTGGACAGTCTTCTCTGGTGGGTAGACGATGTACCACGATGTCTGCATCAAGTCCTGGCATGTCTTTGTATGACCAGGCAAAGATCTCAACATAATCATGCAATAGCTGAATTAGACGCTCCTTGACACTCGGCTCTAGATTGGCACCCACCTTGATTTCCTTTTTATCCTCCTCGGTACCAAAGTTAATTGTATCCACCGGTTCCTCATGAGGCTGAATAACTCTTTCCTCTTGTTGTAGTAGTCTGGCCAATTCCCCTGGTACTTCACAATCTTCCTCACCTTCGTCTCTGGCTTGGTAGATTAGATCTTCAGAGTCACTAAAGGCCATAGCAGTATCGTTACCCACGGGATCCGAAATGGAGGGGTACCTGCATTTGTAAGTGTGGGTGTGTGTAAGGGTGTAGCCATCTTTAAACAATAAAATGTAAAAGAAAGACAATGAGAACAAAAGGTTTATATGTGAAAAAATGTCCATGATTCATTGAATGTCATATGAAGATGAAATAAAAACCTTTACAAATGGACCATTGCGCCTCAGGTAAGACACAAGGTTTTAAATGTGCGAATTGTTTATGAATATTACAAGTCCAACAGAAATGTAAAAGATAAATTACTGAGAGATGAAAGTTATTGGGACAAAGTATCTGGCTTCCCAATTGCGAGGTCATCCGTTGATAGTAGGAAATATCCAATCCTCCAAGTTGCAATCTTCTTCACCATCTTCCACTGCATTGACCTCTCGGTTGCTAATCTTCAAAGGTGGCCCTCCAGCACGGGCACGACACACAGCCTTCTGAGCGCTTGAAGTAAACCCTAAGCCAAACTTGTCAGATTTATATAGAATTTCTGGAAGTTGCCCCCAGATGGTGCATTCACCCTCTTCTACTACTGCCTTGGCGTCCTTTAGAGATGACATCTGAAGTGGAGGTCTTGTGATCTTGGGGATCTGGGATACCGTCTTGGTTATTGCTACCTCTTGAGAGACTTCTTCGAAATGTTGAAAAGGAGTTTCAATGAACTCGCCATCCAACTCCATATACCGGAAAGAATTTAGGTGGCTAATCATGTACTCTTCCTCTTCGTGGACAGTGATAATCTTTCCATGGACCAGCTATTTCAGCATTTGGTGTAGTGTAGAGGTGACATCACCGGCATTATGGATCCAGGGCCGTCCTAGCAGACATGAGTAAGAGGGGCAGATGTCCATTACATAGAAAGTTGACTTGAAATTCTGAGTTCCCACTTTTATGGGGATGTCCACCTCCCCGTGGACCATCCTCTTTGAGCCATCAAATGCTCTCACGACTATGTTACTAGGTTTCAATGTCAGTCCTTCGCAATCCAATCTGTCGAGAGCTTTCTTCGATAAAACATTCAAAGATGAGCCAGTGTCCACCAAGACATGGGCCAGAGTTGTTCCTCTACATTCCACAGAGACATGTAATGCCTCGTTGTGCTTTCTCCCTCTTGGTGTCAAATCAGCATCAGAGAAGCCTAGGCCGTTATCAGCTGTCAAGTTGGCCACACAATCTTGGAATTGGTCAGCAGACGTCTCTTGTGGCACATGGGTTGTCTTTAGAAACTTCACTAGAGCTTTCGCATGTGCCTCAAAACATAACAACAATGCTAGCATGGAGATTTTGGAGGGAGTTTTCCCCAACTGTTCAACCACGTCATAGTCACTCTTCTTTATTATCCTCAGGATCTCCTCCATTTCCTTCTTGGAGGTTTCGGGGATAGTCAGTGGTTGAGCCTTCGTTCGGACAGGCTCTTCTTGAATACTTTTTCCTCGAACTTCAGCAGTAGAAATGTTGGTAGGGATAACAGCAGGTGTTGTGTCGTCTTTTCCAGTAGGAGTACTTGCAGATATGATTATTGGTATGGAGGTAACCTTTGGAAAAGCCACAGGTCCAAACACAGCCTTTGGAGGGGCAATTTCTGAAGATAAGATTCTACCGCTACGGGTAATCTTACTGGTTCCGACAATATTGCTAATGTCAGAGTCTTCTTCTTCGGAGCTCATTTGTTCAGCGGCCATCCCATCTTGTTTGATACCATGGTAGTAGATGTCTCTGCCGTAATTCCATGGTACTGTTTTGTCTGATTCATATGCGGCCGGCCCGAGCATTGTGATTATAAGAGGAGTAGTTTTTGGAACCGATGTAATCCTAACGGGTCTTTTGGGGATCCTGGAAGGATTGGCGGAGATGGTTATGATTGAAACGTCTTCAATAGGAACATGTGAAACAGGAGCATTTTCAAACAGAATCTCTTGGTTGTCTATCAAGCGTTGAATGCATGTCTTCAACAAAGGGCAAACAGTTGGTGAGGACAAGCAAAGATGGCAGTCTTCATTACAACCTTGGAATACACCAGATTTCAACAAGTTTATCTTAATGATTGGGAGCGGAGTCAAGAGTTCATCAACCGTGGTAACAAACAAATCTTCTTCGATAGCATTGGTGTTGTGACCATGCCTAGGCATAGGAGCGGAAATGACGTTTGGTTTCTCGGGTGCATCAAACTCAATCTCTTTTGCATCTATAAGGTCTTGAATTTTGTTTTTCAAGGCCCAACAGTTGTTAGTGTCGTGACCCAGACTTTCGAAATGATATGCGCATCTGGCATTTGGGTGATAATGAGGGGACACAGTGTTGGGATTCTTTGGAGCTTCCTTTAAAGTTGCCATATTCGATTTCAGAAGATGTGGTAAAACCTGGGCTAGAGTCATATTAATTTTGGTGAATTGTCGGACTGGCCTTTCCACCCTCGGTTGGTTACTTCTTAGTTGATCAGATGTAGGCTTTGGGATCATAATGGCCCCTACCATTGGTCGGTGTTCAGCTCTCTCTTGATTCCTTTATGGTAAACAGAAGATACCTCCTTCTTTCTGGTGAAAGGCTTTCTCACAGTTGTAGAGGTAGACGAATTCTTCTGAATCTTTCCACTTTTTATGCCAGCTTCCACCCTCTCTCCGGTTAGTATTAACTCAGTAAATCCAGCAGATGAGCTCCCAATCAAATGGTTGAAGAAAGGGCCCGATAGAGTGCCTAATAACATATCCACCAACTCCCTTTCATACAGAGGGGGTTGCACTCTTCCAGCTAGATCTCTCCATTTCTGCGCATAATCTTTGAAACCCTCATTTGAAGCCATAGCCATACTCTGAAGTTGAGTACAGGTAGGCGCCAAATCTGCATTATACTGGTATTGTTTGTAGAAATCTGCGGCAAGGTCTTCCCAGTTGTGGAAGTAGGCCCTTTCTAATTGTTAAAACAAATCGAGTTGTGTTCCGGATAAACTATCCTGGAAATAATTCACCCACAGGTCTTTATCGGCGGATAGCGGCTGAATCTTTCTCACGTACGATCGGAGGTTCATTTTAGGACATGACACCCCATTATATTTTGCAAACAACGGCACTTTGAACTTTTATGGGATCATAATTCCCGATACTATCCCAAATTCTTCAAAGTCTAGACCTGGTACCCTTTGTATTTCCATAGCGCTCAAACGCTCTTCAAGATGTCTGTACTTATCATCCGCTGGAGGATACTGTTCCTCAGAGTAATCTTCCTCTTCTTCCTCCTCTTCAGATTCTGACGGAACTGCTGTTTCTTTTCCTTTCCCTTCTCCTTCATCAGATGTTGCTGCAAAATTCAAGGTTCTTCTAGTTTGTCCTTGAAATCTCCTCCCCGTGATTATAACACCAGTTAGTTTCTTCTCTTTCTTCTTTTTCTCTTTGGCCAACAGAGTCTTCAGCTCCTCTTGTCCTTTGGCCAGGGTTGTGAGTAACTGTTGAAACTTCATGTTTTGAGCTTGAAGATCTTTGACCGTCTATTCGAGATCCATCTTACTGAAATAAATAGTAGAGAGATGAGGAAACTCGTTGCAAAAGACCTGTTTATGTTATGATGAATGATATGTACATATGCAATGTTTTCAAGGATTTTAAAAGATTCAAGTTCGTTTAGACAAAAAGAAACACACGTTATATTAATAAAATAGAGTTTGAATACATCAATTCTCCTTGGGCAGAATAATACAAAAATCTAAGATAAAAAGGTTGTGCGCATCCTCTTTGGTGCTATGTAGGCATTTAGAGCCTGCTCCTCATGAAGTAGCCTAGTGAGTTCCAAAACCTTCTTATCGCTTGCGTAGAATTGGGCTTTGAAAGTATCTCACTCTCCTTTGAGTTGTACCTAATCCCTTTGTAGGTCTTCAAGAGATGTGGGCATGTCAGGATGTAGGATAGTGTATGGAACATCTCCTTCCTTAACAGGCTCGATGATCACCGGGAGAATGGAAGGATAAGGCATCATAAGACTTTGACCGCGGGTTCGTACCCACTTGAGGTAAGGCTCAAGAGGGATGGAATTCTTGTGTCTCAAAGTCTTTCTATCCACCTTGTTTAGCATCCTCCAAGCTCGGATGAATCTCTGGTGAAGACCTTGGTCGTCGTTGTCGTAGTCGAATACCAAGCCTTGAATCAGCATCTCATGTGGGCCATCCCTTCAGGCATAACCAAACTGTCTTAGAGCTAAACATGGGTTGTAGGTGATGCCTTCTCTAATTCCAGGTAGAGGGACATTGGGGAATTCCCCACAACGGTCAACAATGATAACATTCTCTTTGGATCGAGGGCACCAATGAATATCTAAATGTCTGAGCGTCATTAGCCTTTGTGACCACCTTAATCCTTGCTTATTTTTTAAGACTGATTGGGGAAGATGAGAAATAAACCATCTTTCCAGGAGAGGAGTGCAACACATAAGGACACCTCTTTTCCTCATTGTGCGAGTGTGTAAAGAGTGTAGGATATCCCCTAGCAAAGTAGGCACCAGATTGCGTGACATGAAGATTTTGACGGCACTCACATCTATGAGTTGGTCAGGATTGGGGAAAAAGACTATCCCATAGATAAGAAGAGCCACAATTTCCTCGAATGCTTGCAAGTCTAAGGAATTCCAACAGCTTTGGGCCTTCTCAAACAGAAACTTTGCTAAGAAGCCTTTGACACCACTTCTAGTTTCCCAATGGGTTGTGACATCAGATGAGTGCAAGTGCAGAGCTTGAGCAATCTCTTCTGGCTTTGGATCTTTTTTCGTACCTCTTAAAGGTAGTTGATTGAGAATGGGAATCCTCAAGAGTTGAGAGAATTCTTCCAAAGTGGGCACAAGCTGATAGTCGGGAAATATGAAGCAATGATGCAAAGGGTCAAAGAACTGGAAGAGCACCTTCATCATATCCTCCTCTGTGTTGGAGGTGACCAAGTTGAGTAGACGGCCATGCCTCTCGGTGAATGGAGAGTTCTCAGGAATCCTTGAAGATAGCTCCTTGAGTTGTGGAGGAACTCTTACAAGGTTGATTTGGATAGTCTTCCTGCGAAGTGAATCCATATCATATAAAACAAGAACAAAGATGAATCTCCAAAATCCTTGAAATGGTTAATGGATGCATATGATGTTCATGATGTCCATGATGTTATGCACAAGTATGCATATACAAGAAAAGCAAACAAGTTCTTAGTTTAGGCTTGCATGGGGATTTATAGGTAAGTACCCTCTTGAAGTTTAGTTGGCTTAAACCTGTCCTAGTAATAGTAACCGGGTTCTAAGGAGCTCAATATCACTGGATTGTTTCCTTGGTCATTGTTTCAGCTCAAGCCTCTTTCATGGCGATCGAAATATCCCAAGAAACCAAACCTCAATGAGTGTAGTATCCAGTATCTACCAACTTTGGACTACACCAAAGCCGGTCATCTCACTACATCCTAAAGTCCAAGTTGGTCAAGTAAAAGGTTGTAGAAGTTCATTAGTTCTTCATGACATCACTCAGCGGCCCCGTATTCTTTTTTATTGACTCAAAGGCTACCGGTACCCACAAATATGTCACACTAACATAGCTATTGCTTAGACCATGTTGGTATACCCCGCACAGTTTCCACAACGTATTGCTATTTACCTATAATGTTTCCCAAATCCGCGTGGAGGATTCAAACCCAAACAAAGAATCATAATGTAAAGCAAACAAGTCAAATAATGTAAGCAAATAAATATGATATAGAAATAAGGTAACCCCACTTTTTTTGGATTCCCCAGCAGAGTCGCCAGTTCTGTGATACGGTGGGAGAACTGACTTGGGTGTTTTGAGTTTTATCGCAAATGTTACGGTTAGCAAGAGTCACCACCGACTTTTCTTTTATCCAAAAGGAAAGGTGAAAAAAGCACAGGAAAGACCTTTGAGATGTTTTCTTGAGTTCGGGGGGTAGATTATGAAAAAGGAAGGTATTAACACCCTTTTCATCCATGGTTTTCCATGGGCTCTTAGTTACTTGCTAGATCACTTGCTTTTGTTATTTGAAAATGTGTTTGGTGTGGTTTTGAAAGTATTTTGTAAAAGAAGCCATTCGTTTAGGCAATCTTTGTAATGATTATTGTTCGTAAGAATGTATACAAAGATGTTTGTCTTTTGAAAATGTTTTCAATATTTGTGAGATGTTTATGAAATGTGTGTATTTGTTTTGAAAATAGCAAGGATAGTTGTTTGAAAACAAAGCAAGTAACAAGAAGTAATCTACCTACTCAAATGTTTTTCTTATGCATTTTCTATTCCTTTGACATTGTTGTCTTACCATTGATTTGGTAAGCAACCCTATCTTTGGATGTGAACGGGACGGGCGTGGGTCATCATATAACCATGATTAGAAATGTTTGCAAAGTATCTTAGCATTTTGAGGGACCAAGATCATTTTTGTAAGGCAACCTTGAATAGCGTCATCGATGGACTATGATCTTATATTTGTTTTGTTTTGCCAAGATACATCGCATGCGTAACATGGCTATTTTTATATAAAGTAACCAAGTGGAGAAACCCTAAGGATGCTTGTGTGCAAGTGTGTTATTTTCATGCTTTGATTTTATCTTGTATTTAGGGTTTTCTATTTTGCTTTGTTTTGATATTACCATACAAACCCTAATTACTAATCATGGCATGTAAAGCGGTAAATTGTGTAACGTAAATATTACTAAGCTATTACAACAATTTTATGGGAGGGGGGAGTACAAATTTGAATGGGGATTTGCAAGAATGTAAATCTAATTAAATTATTACAACCAAATCGAATTTGTACGAATATTAGAATAAACAATACAATATTTAAATATGCAATATCATGTATTTATGCAAAAAAAAGATTTTGAATTGTTTTTTATGTGAAAAGAAAATTTTAACCTAATCCTAAAAAAATTTAAAGAAATTAATTCTTAGTAAAAAGTTAACCCTAATTTCTATTTTAAAAGAAAATAAAGTTCATATGTACTATTTTTTTTATGTATATTTTTTTTATTAAGATAATAAATAATATTATATAAAAATATAAAGTTTTTATATATGCAAAAAAATAAATATTTATAAGTATGGGATGAAAAGGAAATAAATTAAACTAAACATATTTCAATTATTTTTTACAAGTTTATTAAGAAAAATAAGTAACATATATTGAAGGTAAAATATATTTTTATGTGAAAAATAAAATAAAATTTAAATAAAATGTGATCTTATCAAATTTATATTTTTTAGGATTTTTATGCATCAAAGAAAATATTTAATACACGAAAAATAAAAATAAAACAAATAAAATAAAAATATAAAAATAGTTGGGCAAAGGGAGGTGTCTTGAATAATCAAATGGTGAAAGTTAGAAAAAACAGCTAAGCCCAACGTGGAGGCCCAAACCTGCAAAAAGCCAAAACTGAAAATGGAAAAAAATGTAAAAAAAACAAAAGGTAGCACCAAGGTTCGAACCCAGGACATGGGTCTCACCAGCGCGCTACCTTGCCACTGGGGTGGCTATACATCCGTTGATTTAAGCGGGAAAAAAATAACATATCATGAACAAGGTTCTTGCCTTGTACTTCATCTTCTTCCCCAAGCTGGCCAGATGTCCTGTAACTCTCTCATTCTTCCATGAAAATGAAAACTCATAACATGAAAGTTGTAGCATTTGGTCTCACGATTCTAACCATATAAGTCATGTAAGCTAATAATCAAAGATCAAGATGAATTTTAAAAGCCCTAAATCTAAACCTAATTTTTCCAGAAACTTCAAGTTTAAAATTCTCTTAACTTAGGCCAAATAAATGCAAGATATGTATATGTACAACTTCGTTGCAATGAGGACTACATTGTTTATTCATAAATCGTGGCCAATGGTTGCCTGTATAAAGAGATAGAAGTTGAGATTTTTACCTCTTTCAGTTGAAATCATGGATTGAGTTGGAGTAAGTTTTATGAAGGCCTGATGATATCTTTAGCTTGCTTAAGCTTCCCTGAGTGTGTTCCAACCCTTGCCTTGCTTTGAAAGTGTCTAAAACTATCTATCCAAGTCAACCTGCAAGTTTGAAAACAAAAATGGCAGATGATGGAGAAAGGGTTACAGTATAGGGATGAGGGTCTGGATCCGTTAGATATCAAGTAGGTAAGGTGTTTTGATGATCAAGACTTGAAACGCACGAGCCAAATGAGATATTGGTATGCTTATGCAAAAACTTCAAGTCTTGACAGTTTTTTGGTGTTTTTGAGTTTGGGAGTGTTTCAGGCTTCTAGTCCTCGTATGGTATGTTACAATGTGTTTGTATATTAGTATGGAATCAGTTTTTTTAACTCTCCAACAGATTTGCAAGTTATAGGCTTTTTGCACACTTTCTTGCTTTTGAAGCAAAGTGAAGGGACAAGGCCTTACCTGCCTGTACTGGCTTGCTTAGGGTTGGTATTTGCTCTATACAAATTGACTTAGGTCTGTGGTACTTGTATGTGCAAAGGAGATAGGTTCAATGCTCAAGAATTGGAAAGTGGCAAAAGTAGAGCTTTTTCAAAATGGCAATGGTCACTTTATGCCATTTATGGAATTACAACTTGGGTAATGGCTCTAAGGCTTGGATCAAAGCTTTGTCAACTGAGTAAGCATTAAATTAAGGAGTAAGAAATAAGTTTGGTACCTGTAAAGCATGGATTAGGCAGCATAGGTACTGATTGGAACTTTGTTCTTCATGAAGTGGCTTGAATCAAAAGTGAGAAATTACAAACTTCATCACTTCGATTCTCCCTACTCAAAAATGATCTTGAGGATTTCTTGGACATTTTGGAAAGCTTGCAATGTTCTCTATAACTCATCTTTGAAATGAAATTCAAGATACCTGTTTGAACTAGGTCAAAAATTTCCATGAAGTTGGGTCCAAAACCTGCCTAAATTAGGGCAAAAATTCACTAAGTTACTTAGTTCATGAGCATGTATTCATAAATTTATATCTTGAGATCCAAGCATATTTAGGGAAAAGTGTGTGAAGAAAAGTTATAGATATCATGGAGGTATACAACTTTCATGTTGGGAAATTTCATTGAATCATTATGCATCATGGTGAAAAAATGGCCTAAAGTTGAGAAAAATAAGGAATTTTCTATACTTAGAAAATTTTCTAAGTTAAGAAAATTTTCAAATTTAAAGCCTAATCTTCAAACTTGGATTTCTTGATGAAAAAGTTTCACATTTTGACATGATTTTATGAATTGTAATCCTTGGCACTTGATTTTGACCAAAAAGTCAAAGTTTGACTTTTCAGTATACAGTTGACTTTTGATCAGTTGACTGCAAATTTCATCTGTCAATCCAATGAAATTGCAATGTTTTGAACCATGCTATTAGGTCAAGATGATGCAATTGAATCCTTGAAATAATGATTCAAGTCAATTGGTCATTTGCTAGGTAAAAAAAAATCAAAAATTGCCATTCCTCAGTCAAAACCCTAATTTTGACCATTTTGCCCTTTTGATGATTTGATCAAATTTCTTGAGGAATTGTTATCCAAACTTGATAAAATGATATATGTGAGTCTAAAATGTTGATGTGGATAAAAAATTATGAAGTTTGACTGTAAATTGGCCATGGTTGACTTTTTCCCCAATACAGTTGCTTTTTAGGTCAACTGTCCAATTGACTGATCAAAAATATGGTTCTAAGCTTGAAAGTTTTCCTGAGTGATCTTAGGGATCCATAATGATGTTTGAAAGTCACATGAAGCATTGATAGTCCAAAAATCCTTGTGCAATATCAAACCCTAATTTTGGGTCATCAGTGCATGATGAGATGTCTTAAGCTGACCAAACCCTAATCCAGTCTTGAGTCAAAGAAATCTTGTGAGAAAAGTCTTGATAAATGAGAGGGAAAATTTAGGGGTACAACACAAATAAACAAAATATAAAGACAATCACTGTTGGCTTTAAGAGATAGGGAAATCTTTCTAAGATATTTCCATAAATCCCCCACAGTGTGCAGATTAATCCCCAACAGAACAAAGCTTCCAGTTATCAATCCCCGGTGGAAGTCGCCGAATTTCTCAATATTTCCCAACAAGATTTTACAAGCGGTACATGGCATCTCCCTTACAACAGATTCCATTTTTCTAAGAAGAAATTCGTCAACACTTTAACTTAACAACAGGAAGACTTACACTCCATATCCTCAGTAGTAGTCAGGGATTTAATTTCCCCAATCCAATAGCAGTGCAAGAAGATTAGCTCAAATACGCATACATCACATCCATATATCATGAATGCATATGTCACAATCTCATTGTACCATGCATTTCATACATCATGACATTGTATACAGCTAATGTTTTTACCCTTTTTAGGATAAGATTAATCAATAGCTACCATTAATAATGTGCAAAGGCTTTTCTAATACAGTTCATATATGCTCTAGATACGGATGCCATTCTGATACTCACTCAGACTCAACTTTCAGATACAGTTCAGATACGCTCCAGAAACGGATGCCATTCTGATACTCATTAAGAATCTCTTTCAGATACAGTCCCGATACGCTCCAAACACGGATGCCATTCTGATACTCATTCAGATTTAACTCTCAGATACAGTTCAGATACACTCAAAAAACGGATGCCATTCTGATACTCATTCAGATTCAACTCTCAGATACAGTTCAGATACGCTCCAGATACGGATTCCATTTTGATACTCATTCAACTCTCAGATACAGTTCAAATATGCTCCAGACACGGACGCCATTCTAATACTCATTCAACTCTCAGATACAACTTAGATACGCTTCAGACACAGACGCCATTCTGACACTCATTCAGTTTCAGCTTACAAATACTGTTCAACAATCATTTCTGGATGGCATCTGCAATCCCATCTCTAACAACTTTCTATCATCTCTCTAAATGGCACCTTTAAGCCCATTCCCTCTACCATCACATCACTGAGTGCAAATTTCTGGGCACTATATTGTCCAATCATCTTCCACCTTCGAGTCACGAATGGAAAAAATCGCCAATCTAACTCTTCAGGCTTAAGAAGATTGAACAGGGGGCAGCTGTTGTACCCCAAAATTTGCCCTCTCACTTATCAAGAATTTTCTCACAAGATCTCCTTGGACTCAAGACTGCACTAGGTTTTGATCAGCTCAAGTCACCTCCTTAAACATTGATGACCAAAATTAGGGTTTGAGATTGCACAAGGATTTTTGAACTTCCAATACCCCATATGACTTTCATGGATCATTATGGACCCTCAAGATCACTCATGTCAAGTTTCAAGCTTTGGATCACACTTTTGCTCAGTCAATTGAGCAGTTGACCTAAAAATCAACTATATTGGGGGAAAAGTCAACCATGGCCAATTTACAGTAAAACTTCATAACTTTTGATCCACTTCAACATTTTAGACTCATATGTATCATTTGATCAAGTTTGGACCACAACTCCTCAAGAAATTTGATCAAATCTCCAAAAGGGAAAAATGGTCAAAATTAGGGTTTTGACTGGGAAAGGGTAATTTCTGGTTTAAGGCGTTATCTCAAGAGTCCAATTGCATCATTTTGACCTGAGGACATGGCTCAAAAAATTGCAAGTCGAAAAGATTGACAGATGAATTTGTAGTAAACTGATCAAAAGTCAACTGTATACTGAAAAGTCAAACTTTGACTTTTTGGTCAAATTCAAATGCCAAAGATCATAATTCATCAAAACATGTCAAAATATGAAACTTATTCATCAAGAAATAAAAAATTCAAGATTTTATTTTGAAAAGTTAAAATTTCTAAACTTAGAAATTTTTCTAAGTGTTGGAAATTTCTTATTTTTTCATAACTTTGAGCAAAATTTTCACTATGATGAAAAGTTATTCAAGAGAAACTTCCAACATTAAAGTTATAGATCTACATGAAATCTACAACTTTTATTCACACAACTTCTTCAAAAAGTGCTTGGATCTCAAGTTATAATTTTAAGAACATGTGGTCATGAAACAAAACACTTAGTGAAATTTTGCCCTAATTTGGTCATGATTTTGACCTAACTTCATGGAACTTTTCATATAGTTCCATTGAGAATATTCAAAATCAGTTCAAAGATGGGTTTTAGATCACATTACAAGCTTTCCAAAATGTCCAAGAACTCCTTGAGATCATTCTTGAGTAGGGAGAATCGAAGAGATGAAGTTAGGGTTTTATCACTTGATTTACAAGGCATTTTGTGATGAACCAATTTCAAAATTCAAACTATGCTGCATAAACACTACTTTGCAAGCCTCAAACTTGTTAGGAACTCCATAATTAATGGTTTACACAACTGTTAGAGGTCTCACTTCAAACATTCAATGCATGGACATGCTTTATATCCATTTTTGGAAGAAAGGTTACATTGCCATTTTGTGAAAGTGACTTTTTACACAAAAATTGTTCTTGAACCTTGCACTTGTTCTCTTATGATCAAACAAGTCCTATAACCCATAAGAAATGGTTTAGACACTTACAATCACCCAGCCCATGCATGTACCTCCTCTTGAAACTTGTTTCCCTCTTTTCTTCAAAATCAAGTAACATAGCAAAAAGCTAAAAACTTGTACTTCTGGTTGTCCAAAGCTCTCAAACACTTTTGTTTATACATACACAAACCTTGGACCACAAACACACGAATGCTCATGCCCTGAAAATACCTAGAACTCAGAATCACATTCCATACCTCCATTTTCACACAAACTGACCAAAAACTTGAAACTCATAATTTACTCGTGCGTTTCTTGGCCTTTTGGTTTCTAAAGCTTCTAAACATCATATATAATTGATCCCACACCCTGTTACAGAACTATAACACCATTAACACCATCCTCCATTTTCAAAAATAGAGCTCTGCACATTAACTTCCCCAGACCATTTCAGCCATCCATTGTTCAAACTAATCATTGCATTAGCTTCCTAGGACCTCAAGGAAGCTAACCTGATCATCACCATCACTTGAAATAAGCTCAAACTCAAAACACGATTTCCAATTTTAAGGTAAGTTTTCTTAACTTTGAACTCTTCATACAGGCATCATCAATGATTTATTTATGAACAAAACATGTAAATGCCATTGCCCTAAAGCTAACCATGTTCATGGTTTCCATTAATTTTGCTTGAGCTTAGAGAATTTTAAGTTTGAAGTTTATGAGAATTTTAGGGTTCAGATTAGGGCCATTAAAATTCATGCTTATCTTTGATCTATAGTTTTAATGCTTTATATTTTTGAAACCGTGAGGAAATTTGCTACATGTTTCATGTTTACAGTTTTCATTTTTTATGAGAAATGAGCAAGTTACAATTGGTCTGGCTAGAGATTGAAGATGAAGTAATCAGGGCGCGTTTTGTATCATATATTTATTTATTTTCCAATGTTAACGGATGTATAGCCACCCCAGTGGTAGAAGCGCGCACTTGTAACCTTTGGGACCTGGGTTCGAGCCCCATTGGGCCTCCTTGGGCCTGTTTTTTTTTGTTTTTTTTCTTTCTAAGCCCCCTGCAGGTTATTTGCACCCTGGCCCAGATTTTATTTTCTTTTCTTATTTTTATTTTATTTATTTTCTTGATTATTTTTCTAAATACTAAAAAAATCTTTAAAATACAAAAAATGATAGATTTATATTTTTGCCTAGTTTATTTTATTTTTCTCACAAAAAAATATTTTATTTAACTATACTTTATTTATTTTTACTAACTAGTCTTGTAAATTTAATTTAAAACTAGGTTATTATTTATTTTCTTTTACACCAATTAAAATGTATTATTTTAATATAAAAAGACCAAAAATATTTTATAACACCATATATTATTTTCAAGAAAAAAATACCAAAAAAATACTTTTCTTGAAACTTAATTTCTTTTTAATCAATTATTGGAATTAGGGTTTTATTTAAAATCTTTTCTTAATAAATTTAAGTTTAATTAATTATTTTCTTTTAATTAAGTAGGTTAAAACAAATTCACTTTTCTCTAAAAAATCCAAACAAATATCCATTTACTTCACATTTTGCATCTTTGTACATTTATTCATTTTGTACATTGTATTCATTTAATTCCTTGCACATTGATATCAATTCAATATGGTTGTAATAGACTAATTAGGTTTATATTCTTGCAATCCCCATTTACAATTTGTACACCCCCCTCCCACAAATGTTGTAATAGCGTAGTAACTTTAAATTCAGCAATTTATCGCTTTTATATACAAATGCTAGTAATTATGGTTTGTATGGAAAGACTAAAACCAATACTTAGAAAACCCTAATTCAAGACAAAATCAAGCATGAAAATAATACATTTGCACACAAGCACCCCTAGGGTTTATTCCACTTGGTTTCCTTATACAAAATGGCCGTATTACGCATGTGAGGTATCTTAGCAAAAACAAGCAAATACAAGATCATAGTCCCTCGATGACGCTATCTAAGTTGCCTTTCAAATGATCTTAAGTCCCTCAAAAAAATGCTAAGATACCTTGCAACATTGTTAATCATGGTTGTACGATGACCCACGCCCGTCCTGTTTACATCCAAAGATAGGGTTGCTTACCAAATCAATGGTAAGACCACAATGTCAAAGGAAAAGAAAATATACAAGAAAGACTTTTGAGTAGGTAGAATGATCCTAATTACTTGCTCAATTTCAAACAAACATCCTTTCCATTTTCAAAACAAACACCTACACTTTCAAAACAATTTACAAAACTTGAAAACATTTTCAAAAGATCAACATCTTTGTATACATTCTTACGAACGAGAATCATTACAAAGATTTCCTAAACAATGGCCTCTTTAGCAAATATACTTTTTAAAAAAAACCACGCAAAGCACAATTTCAAACAAAAGCAAGTGATATAGCAAATAACTAAGAGCCCGTGGAAAACCATGGATGAAAAGGATGCTAATACCTTCCCTTTTTATAATCTACCCCCCGAACTCAAGAAATAATCTCAAAGGTCTTTCCTGTGCTTTTTCATCTTTCTTTTTGGATAAAAGAAAAGTCAGTGGTGACTCTTGCTAACCGCAATATTTGCGATCAAATGCAAAACCCTCAAGTCAGTTCTCCCACCATACCATACACTCGAACCCGATATCTCCTGTGAAAACATAGCCAACTTAATTTGTGATATTTTGGCGCCGGAACCAGCTCAATACGATGAAAAGTGACCAATGTATATGACGTCAAGACGGGATTTTGGCCACCGGAACGGGTTCAAAACGAGTCACGATCTTCAAGTTATGAATTTTTTAGTACGTAAAACTGCACTTTCAGCCCACTTTTTCACCATATTTCTTCGAGAAAAATCGCACATTTGGAGACCTTATTTAAAGAATTGGCTCTCGAGTCGAACCTGAATTTGAGAATATGTTATCAAGGATATTTTGGCGAAAGAATACCTGAATATGATGCGTCGTGTTGGACTTTTGAATCTTTGAACCCTGAATTATTGCGAAACAGCGAACCGATCTCCAGCATGGAAAATACTCTGAGAACATCCATTGGCGAAATAAACTTCACTTATAACCATACGAAGCTTACTAAATATACCTTTATTCCATAACCATAAAACCAATTATATGCATGCATGTAATAATGAAATATAAACCAAAAAGGTCGAAATAAAGAGGGTAAATTTGGGGGTACCACAAGTGCCAAAAATTTGGAAACCAACAAGCTGACAAGCACAAGGTAACCCTTGTGTTGTTCTAATGTAACAACCACGTACGTCCTTGCTTACACCAACAAATTTTACTCTTTCTAGTTCCTTTCTAATGAGTTGTATACATTGTCTAGAGACAAAATTGTGCAATTTAGAATAGAATTGGGGTGTTATACCTATGATCAATGTTGGAGATACTTTTTTGAAATGACACTCTGATGAAACCTAGCTGCAACTTCAACATTGTGTTCACAACATCCCAACTTCGATATAAATTACCACAACTTGTAGTCAACAAGTTCTTTAGTCTCCAATATGCAGACTCCATCCTAGAAATCATGAACATATTATCTAAAACAACTTTCCAATTAATATATAAACATAAACACATTTTCATGTTAATCTAATGTACCTGTTTGTTGTTGTGTTCACTAAGTGAGTGATTTTGTTAGTCCATGCAGCAATAAATCTTTCTTTATATGTTGTTAACCATATTTCTTTCGCATACTTGACAAATGATGGAATATCACCATAAACACTCTCGAAGTGGTTGAGATGTACATCAAACTCGTCTTTTGTATTTGAATACATGATGTTTTTTCATTGATCCATGACATGTTCTTGTCTTTCGGATTTCACATACTCTTTACATTTCATGCTCACGTTTTTTGAAATATGGAACATACACAACAAATGAGTTGCATTTGGATACATAGAATCTGTAACACCCCACTTTCCCACAATAGAAATCACATTAACATATATCATAGTACATAAGAAGGATGTCACATACTTCAAATATTGACAAAGTTTAAAGTCACTTTATTACTTCTTTTATTCGAACATAATCAATTCAGCAGCGGAATAATAAAATTAGTTCAATTCCATGTCATTACAACTTCAACAACAAATAAAACTGCACAAATGTGTGGTCCAACATGAGTCAAATGAAAGATACGTAACAAATTAAATAAAGCAAAACATAACAAAGATTCCAAATTCCCGTGTTACGTATCAGAGAGACTCCTAAGACTTGATCAAGTAACACTCACTCCAAGCACTACTCGGATACCTGATTATCTATACTCCCGGGGGAGCAAAGACACAACAACATAAAAGGGGTGAGAGTTTCATTCAATAAATATACGATGAATATCACATGCTAAGGAGTAGTAATCACACAATTCACACATCACACAGTACTTTGCAATATAACACATCGTTCACGTAATACAACATCAACTCGAATCAATGCAATGTAATAAGACCGACATCAACTTAATGCATGTGGTACCATCAGGGCATAATCCCTCATCTCGTATGCTAATTTTGGCAATAATATGGCATAAGCCCTCACTATAACGCCATTACAGGCCAAAAATAGGGCATAAGCCCTCATCACTATACAACATGTGAAATCATATTCAACAACATAACTATACAACCACAAGGCATAAGCCTTCAACATAGTTCTAATTTAGGCCATCAACATCATCATCATCATAGTCATTAACATCGCCTTATAACAACATCGTAAGCAAAGCAACAACTCACCATTTTGGTGTAACAAGGGGAAACTATTTCTATCCTAATTTAGCTACTAGAATTATAATCCTTATAAATCATTTTTATCCTTCAAATCATAGTTCATGGTGTTAGTTACCTACTGCTCCGAACGACACATTAATCGGATTCCTAAAACTAAAGTTATGATCGATTCAAGAAAGTCTAAAACAACTTTCAGCTACTGCCATCCATCGCCCGACGAAGCTCTGTGTCGCCCTACGAAACTTCCTCCGCCTCATCCTTTTCCCGATGATGCTAGGCATGACGCCCTCCAGTAACTATTCCAAAAACCTTCCTCCTTCTCGCCTCTAGTTTCTCCTGGCGAAACACCGTCGCCCGACGACACTCCCTGTATTGCCCGACGATACTCTGCGAACAAGGTTTTCCTGTTTGTGATTATGCACTAAACCAGACCAATTTTCCCGTGATCTTGTCACATTACGGGTCCTAAAAAGTCATCTAAACATATAGTTTCACTATCTATCAATTTATCCCAATGCAATACTATCCATACATCAGTTATGGGTCATATCCCATCATCAAATCCTCTAATCCTAATTTCCATTACTAATAGGTTTTAGATTGGGGTTTTATGGTACCATCATCATAGCAACAAAAATCACCAACAACAATCAAAATCATAACATCACAATTTCATGTAGTATCACATATATCAACATCAATCAAATCAAACAAAAGCAGATCATACACCAATCATTCAAAAACAACCTAAGAGGGAAAGGAACTCTCACTATCCTCTCATATAAAATCACCAATCACAGAATTCATTCACCCCTGTTACCTTAATTTGCAACTTTGATGCTTCAACAACGGAGAATTTCCTTTGCCCTAGTTATCTCTTCTCTTCTCTTCTCTTCTCTATTTCTACGTGACAATAGTTTTTCTCCCAAATGGTCTAACCCTCTTCTATTGTATTTTATTATTACTAACACCCCACTAATAATAATAATAATAATAATATTAATAATAATATTAATAAAATTATTAAAAATATTAATAATAACTATAATATTAATAATATTAATAATAATAATAATAATATTATCCCTCAAAACTAAGATTCACCACAAAATGCCAAAGCAAATCCAAAATCAACAAACAATGACTAAGTATTTAAATGAGGCGTTACAACTCTCCCCCACTTAGAATATTTTCTTCCTCGAAAATTACCTTATGTAAATAATTTTGGATAACACTCCCGTATCTTGCTCTCTAACTCCCACGTCATAATTTCTCCAGCTGCTCCTCCCCAAACTACTTTCACTAGAGGGATTTCCTTGCCTCTCAGTTTCTTCATTTCATGGTCTTTGATCCTCATTGGTAAAGTCTCTACCATAATATTATCCCTTATTTGTACGTCATCCATCAAAATTACATGAGAAGGGTCCGCAATATACTTCCGAAGTTGTGACACATGGAACACATCATGCAAATTCGAAAGATTTGGTGGTAAGGACACCCTATACGCAATAGTTCCCACTATATCCGAAATTTACGGGCCAATAAACCGAGGAGTAAGCTTCTTCGATTTCAACGCTCGCCCAACACCGGTCACTAAGTTGACTCTCAAAAAGACATGATCTCCTTCTTGAAATTCAAGGTCCTTCCTTCGCTTGTCATGGCAACTCTTTTGTCTACTCTACAAAGCTTTCATCTTTTCTCGGATTAACCTCACTTTTTCTTTAGTCTCTCATACAATTTCGGGTCCTAGCATCACACTTTCACCAAATTCGTACCAACACAAAGGCGTTCTACAACTCCAACCATACAATGCTTGAAAAGGTGCCATACCAATACTAGAAAGAAAACTATTGTTATAAGTGAAATCAATTAGTTGAAGGTAACTATCCCATGTACCTCCTTTCTCAAGAACACAAGCTCTTAATAAATCCTCTAATGACTAAATAGTCCTCTCTGTCTGACCATCAGTTTGCGGGTGATACGCAGAACTCAATCTCAGTTTAGAACCTAACGCATCCTGAAGACTCTTCCAAAAATCATAAGTAAACCTTGGGTCTCTATCGGATACAACACTTGATGGAACATCGCGTAGTTTCACAATCACACGAATATAAATCTATGCTAACTTTGACACCAGGAAACTGATACCAATTGGAATAAAATGAGCTGACTTCGTTAGCCTATCCACAATCACCCAAATCGCATCATGTCCTCTTAGAGTTCTTGGCAATCCCATCAAAAATTCCATGGATATACTGTCCCTTTTCCATTCGGGAATATCTAACGGTTCCAATAGCCCTGCAGGTTTCTGATGTTCGACTTTCGACTTTTAGCAAGTCAAACATGCATACATAAACTGTGCCATATCACATTTCAATCCTGGCCACCAAAACAACTTCTTTAAGTCTTGATACATCTTAGTCGCACTTGGATGGATACTCAATCTACTCCTATGACTTTCTTCTAGGATCATCCTTTTCATCTCGGAGTCATCAGGAATACAAATTCTATCTCGGAACCTCAGCACACCTTGTGCGTCTACCTTGAAATTACTATCTTCAGACTGATTATTTCCAACCATAAAATCTACCAGTTTGACATCCAACTTCTGAACTTCTTTAATATCATTCATGAATTCATTGTTGATCTTCAATGTTCCCAACATCACACTTTGCAGGGTCACTTCACATACTAAGCTCATGTCTCTAAATTTTTCGATAAAATCTAATTCTCTAACCATCGTGGCAGACATATGCAATGACTTCTGACTTAAAGCATCAACCATGACATTAGCTTTACCAGGGTGATAGTTTAAACCAAAGTCGTAATCTTTCAACATTTATAACCACCTGCGCTGTCTCATATTCAATTCCTTTTAATCAAACAAATATTTTAAGCTTTTATGATCACTAAACACTTCATATCGATAACCATAAAGGCAATGCCTCCAAATCTTTAGTACAAATACTACTGCAGCTAATTTCAGATCATGAGTAGGATAATTCCTTTCATGAATCCTCAATTGTCTTGACGCGTATGCCACTACTTTATCATTATGCATGAGTACACCACCTAAACCCAATTTAAAAGCATCATAGTATACAACAAATGATTATTTAGGATTAAGTAATATCAAAATCGGAGTTGTCGTTAACATCTTCTTCAACTCAACAAAACTTTCTTCGCATTAGATGTCCCATATAAATGCCTTGCCTTTACAAGTCAACTTAGTTAGCGAAAGTGCTAACTTAGAAAAACCTTCGATAAACCTCTTATAATAGCCAGCCAATCCCAAAAAGCTTCTGATCTCTGTAAGTGACTTTAGAGTCTCCCATTGTAATACTGCGTCTACCTTGGACGGGTCTACCGAGATTCCACCACTTGAAATAACATAACCAATGAAGCTGACTTTCTTTAACCAAAACTCACACTTAGATAACTTCACATATAACTTCTTTTCCTTTAACACTTGCAGCATAATTCGAAAATTCTCAGCATGTTCTTCTTCTGATTTGGAATATATTAAAATATCATCGATGAATAATACCACAAACCGATCCAAATAAGTATGAAAGATACAATTCATATACTCCATAAACACACCTGGTGCGTTAGTGACACCAAAAGGCATCACTGAATATTCATAGTGTCCATATCGAGTTCGGAAAGATGTCTTCTGAATATCCTCTCCCTTTACTCAAATTTGGTGATATCCCGACCTTAAGTCAATCTTGCTAAACACGCATGCATCTACCAATTGATCCATCAAATCATCTATTCTAAGAAGTGGATACTTGATTTGATTGTCACTTTGTTCAATTGCCGATAGTCCACACAGAGTCTCATACTACCATCCTTCTTTTTCACAAGCAACATCGGAGCTCCCCAAGGTGATACACTTGGTCTAATAAATTTCTTTTCAAGAAATTATTCCAGTTTTTTCTTCAATTCTGCTAATTCAAATGCTAACATACGATGGGGTGCCATAGAAACAGGTATGGTACCTGAACAAGATCAATAGAAAATTCTACTTCCCTTTTTGGCGGCACATTCGTAATGTCGTATGGGAAAACTTCTGGAAATTCACGCAAAACTTGCAACTTATCTAAAGCAGCCTGATTCTCAATGGACAAGGACGTCATTAATGAAAATATCAGAGCTTCATCTTGCATCAATTCCTTCAACTGTCTAGCAGATAAGAATCCTGCTTCCTCATCCTCATCAGGAGTATAAAACCGCACATGTTTGTTGTAACAGTTAATATAAACATAATTATATTCCAACCAGTTCATACCCAAAATTACATCCAGACCACTCAGCGTTAAACAAACTAGATCAACAAAGAAGTCTCTATCATAGATGGACAAAGGACACTTCAAGCATACTAGAGAAGTAGTCATTGATCCTTTAGCTGGAGTTTCGATAACCATTTCTCCATTCATAGAGGATAACTCGAGACCCAACTTTTTAACATAATAAGAAATAATAAAACAATGCGTAGCACCAGTATCAATAATAGTAATTAAAGGAGTAATATTAATGAAGCAAATACCTTTAATCAAATGGTCTCCACTGGATATCTGAGTTCCAGCTAAAGCAAAAACTTTCCCACCATTCTGAGCTTTCTTCGGTTTCTGGCACTGAGTATTGATGTGTTCTTCCTCACCACAGTTGAAACATATCACTACCTTGTGTCTACAGTCAACTACCTCATGCCCAGCCCTACCACAACGAAAACACCTCTTCACTTATCTAGTACATGCATTACTTTGGTGACCTGGATTCCCATATCTGTAACACGCAACGTCAACAGGAGCACCTCCCCCACTGGTTCTTCTGCCATCAGTAACCCTCTGTCTGCCTCTGTCATTTGGAGCATTGTAAGGCTTCCCACGATTTTGTTGTTGCCTAACTCTTTTCTCAGTTACAGCTTTGTAGTGAGCTTTATTATCCTCCTCATAAATTCTGCAGCAATTCACCAAATCCAAAAATTTATGGATTCGCTGATACCCAATTTCTTTCTTAATCTCAGAATGTAAGCCATTCTCAAACTTTGCGCACTTAGAAAATTCAGATGTCTCCTCTGTGTAGTGAGGATAAAAGTTTACCAACTCCATGAATTTGGCAGCATACTCAGTTACCGTTAAATCCCCTTGTTTTAGTTACAGATATTCAATCTCCTTCTTTCCACGAACATACTCTGGGTAATACTTCACCAGGAATTCCCTACGAAACAAAGCCTAAGTAATATCCTCACCTGCGCCTTCCAGTCTCTGGCGAGTAGTAACCCACCAGTCATCAGCCTCTCTTGCCAGCATATGCGTACCAAAACGCAGTTTCTGTGTATCAAAATAGTCCATGACTCGAAAGATCCTTTCAATATCCTTGAGCCACTCCTGAGCTCATTCAAGATCATGCTTCCCTTTGAACGTAGGTGGATGATTACTTTAGAAAGTTTCCAAAGCACGAGTCTCATTGTTCTCACCAGCATTAGGCTGATTCGGTGTTGCCTGAGTCAAAGCATGCAACACATTAGCAAGTTCACCATTGCCTCTTCTAGCCATTACTCTGCTTTACATCACAACATCAAACAATGATTAGATACAAAAACATCGACAATATTCCACTGTCACACTACACTAACGACTCAACAACCTGGCTAGATGGACCGACCGACTTGCTCAGATACCAATTATAACACCCCACTTTCCCATAATAGAAATTACATTAACATATATCAGAGTTTATAAGTAGGATGTTACATACTTCAAATATTCACTAAGTTTAAAGTCACTTTATTACTTCTTTTATTCGAACATAATCAATTCGGCAGTGGAATAATAAAATTAGTTCAATTCCATGTCATTACAACTTCAACAACAAATAAAACTCCACAAATGTGTGGTCCAACATGAGTTAAATGAAAGATACGTAAAAAATGAAATAAAGCAAAACATAACAAAGATTCCCAATTCCGTGTTACATATCAGAGCGACTCTTAGGACTCGATCAAGTAACACTCACTCCAAGCACTAATCGGGTACCTGATTATCTGTACTCCCAGGGGAGCACAGATATAACAACACAAAAAGGGTGAGAATTTCATTAAATAAATATACGGTGAATATCACATGCTAAGGAGTAGTAATCACACAAACCACACATCACACAGTACTTTGCAACATAACACATTAGTCAAGTAATGCAACATCAACTCGAATCAATTCAAATGGCGCCTCCTCTTTAATTCACTTTTTTAGAAACATGGTTATTTACGTAAATTTCTCTGAAACATGGATATTTGTGTATTTTTTTTCAAAACTTAGTTATTGCTAAAAAATATTCTATATAAAGTGTTTCCTCCCGTCCACCCCACTTTTATTTTTCTACTTCGAGTTTAACTAGTTTAGTGATTGTGGAATTTGTTTTCTTCCTTTTTATGATACACATCAATCAAACATGATTAAAAATATTTTTTAATAAAACTATTTTAATAATTTAATTTAAACCCATTATATGAGCATAAATAAAATAAAAATAAGGGTAAATAAATAATCATGTTATCAAAATGTTTGTACTTGTTAAAAAAAGTAGAATGAAAGACAACCCTTAATTGTGTAGGGTGGTCTGAGGGTTTAGGATATTTGACTGTGTTTAAATATAGCTCATGTCAGATTGTGAGAAGCTTTGTATATGATTTTCTCGAGAGAGATTGAAAACTCCCTCCCATTTAGAGGATAGGGTGTATATAGGAAACTTTATTGGAACTGGATCAGAGGCTATGATAAATGGTTTCCTACTATTTTAGACAAAGGTACGAGAATTGGAAGACAAGTATCTTCTTGTAATTGGGGAAAGGGAAGTCATCCCCTGAATGATTCTATGCGCCACATACCTCATTAGTGGAGTCGATAGAAAACATGGTTTAGATAGGGTGGACAGGCCCAACACGACGAGAAGTTTATGCATCCAAGTGCCATTTTGGTTTAAGCGAATTATGATGTGTTGTTAGGCACTCGCCCCATATCGATAAAGTTATCTTGGCTCGTGTACTTTGAACTATTCCTCACAGAGCCCAACAATATTATTCTAGTCCCCAGTCTCTCAAGCACGGGATCTTGGAAAGTGCAGGGTGATTAATAAATATGACTTCAGCCTCTATCAAAAGAAGCCATGGACAATTAACCCCGAACGAGATGGTGACAAGTTCCTCAAGAAAAGCTTAGAGACAAGTCCATCAAGTCGATCTTGAGGAGAGTCCCTCAGAGGGGCTTGGGGTAAGTCCTTCAAAGGGGACTTAGGGTGATTCCCTTAAATGGAGCTTGGGGGAGAGTCATTCAAACGTCTTTGTTAGTGGCACCGACGACATTAAATACCTCTAATGATGTGTTTTCCTCAAAAAGATAAAAGGAATAAGGACCCCGCATGCGCCAAGGATGTGGAGAGAAACAATTGGCATGACTAGAGAGGTCATCATTACCTATTCTTTAGAGCATGTGATTCTATAAAAGGGGTAGTTATATCCCATTTTCAAGCACCCTACCATATTTTCATTTCTCATAGAAAGTTACTTGTCTTCTCCAAACTCAAAGGTCTCCTTTCTACTCGCCCACAAGTATACACTCTTTTACTCCTCTTCCTACATTTCATTTTCAATTATGGAGATTATTAGGGAATTAGACGAGAACGACAATGTGATATAACCAAAAAATGGTAAAGAGTATGCATATATGTATTTTCATTGTATGAAGAATGTTTAGTGAACAAGTGGTTCAATTAACTATAGGGTTTTAGAAATGGTGGTGTTTAAGAGTTATGAGAGCAATACTAGTTTTTATAGCCATAATGTGAGTCATGGTGATACTGATAGTGACTCTTTTTCCTCTTCTCCTTTCTTAAGAACCACAATGCTTTTTGGCATCTAGCTCTTCCAAGAAATTATGGGTCGAAGACTATGATTCGGTGTACACCAATTAAGGGAAAGTGTATTCCTTTTGTGAAGATTTTATTTTGCCTAGAACGAGGGATGGTGAAGACTACATCTTAGATACTAGAACCAAGGGAAAGAGAGAGTATGCATGTACATTCTTGTGATCTAAGACTTAGGGGGTGTTAATCCCTTTTAGTGTATTCGAGTATGAGATACTTTCCATCATTAGCGAAGCCTCTACTCAGATATCACCTAATGGATGGGCTTTCATCATGGCGATTGAAGTTTTGTGTAGGGATTTTAAGGTCACCCTTATTGTGGGTCTATTTTCTCCTTTGGTGGTACGAAAATGACCAGCAAGGGTGAATAGATCACTGTGCGCCCTACCTAGCTTGGTATTTTTCACGTACCATTCAAACCACTCTTAAAATTGGAGAGACAAGTTCGTGAGAGTGAGGGGAAAGGATGAACATGTAACGCTCATTTATTTAATTAATTATTTAATTATATTATATTTCGAATTATTTGTTGAAGTTATGAGATGTGGGAAATTGTCGGCATAAGTTGTTAGATTATTATTAGTCAATTAAGTAGTTGATTAATAATAATAATAATGTTGAAATTAATATAATATTCGCGTTGCATCTATTTTATTGGTTTGAAGTAGTAAAGTGGGGGTGTGTAAGTTAAGCCCAATAGGATTAATAGTATAAGGTTAAGCTAACACATGGATTTGGTTAATTAGTAAAATAAGAAGTCTTGTGTGTGACCGTGTGAAGCTGCATAGGAAAGAGGAGCAAATTTGCACGATTGTCGAGTAGAGAAAGGCAAGGCTGTCGGCTGGAAGTTTTGGTAGAGCAACCTGTAATCCAGGTAAGGGTGTGGTTCTGCCCTTATAATAGGATTGATGATGATTGTTATGGGGGGACTAATTGTATTTATGATGGTTGTACGTTGATATTCTGGATCTGTTATTGAAGTTTCACGTTTCTTCATGTTGTGGTCGTTTAGGGAGTTATCGTATGACTGTCTTGTATGATTAATGAACTTGTTATAGGAAGTTTCTCGTCTGTTATGTTGTGGGCGTTTTGAGTTGTCTGTATAACTTCCCGGTAGAATCGATGAATAGGTTAGTGTAGATTATTACTTGTTGATGTAGTCGTTAGGTTGTCGTTGTTGTGTTATTCCGAGTAGTTGGCTGGAAATTATGGATTGTGTTGTGGTGGTCGTTATGACATTGTATTGTTCCATGTTATTGGCTGAAATTAGTAGTCGAGGAGGATACTGATGGTATTAGGTTCCGAGCGGCATGTAGGCTGTAAGGTGTGTCGGGGAATAGATGTGTTGGATGTCGAACGACATTAGGCTACAGGGCATGCCGAGGAGCATGATACTATTGTCGAACTGCATGAAGTTGCGGGCTATGTCGAAGAGCATAAGTTAGTTGTTATTTTTCTTAGTTCCTGTACATGTTGATTTGGTCGATACTAGTGTTGTATAAATTGTTCTGAGTTGAGAAATTTCAGGTTGATGAATTAGGTTGAGATGCCTCTAATTGTTGGCAGGTATTATGTTGTAGGCTTACAGCCAAATTTGAATTATATTGAGTTGATGTTGAATTATTATTGATGTTATAGGCTTATGGCCAACTTTGATTTGTGTTGAGTTATTGTTTGTTGTTGTAGTTGCTGCATTCATGTTGCGTCGCATACATCACATATCAAGTTGGAGCTGACGCTCGTTAAGTTGGCATGGATTGGCAAAATATTAAGTGGAAGGCTTATGCTTTGTCGATGCCTCTATTTATTAGCAAAATATTAAGTTGGGAGTTTTTCTCCGTTGGTACCACATGCATGTGCGTAAAAACAAGTCGCATTCCATGTTGTATTCTGAGTTGTTATATGGATGGATTGATGATGTTAATGTTGTTAAAGAGCTGCAAAGTGGTGATTTTAAATGAACCATTTCTAATGTATTATTTATCATGCGTTCTATTATAGTGTTCGATATCTCACCCCTTCTGTTTGAATGTTAGCCATATGTTGGTAACGTGCAGGTAATCCAGAGTGAAGGTGGTTTACCTTCAGTAGTTCGAGTCGGTGTCATTGCTCTGATACATAACACTCGGGGGGATTAACACTTGTTGCTTTATCATTGTTATGACTTCAGTTGTTGAATTTTAAGTTGATTTTCGTTAAGTACTTGTTATTTGGAGTTGTTTCAGTTGGATAAGGATGTTAAATTCTTTTAAATCGAATTTTATAATTCCGTTGCATAGTTATGAAAGTTATTGGTTTTAAAAGATTAATTTATGTTGTTGGTTCATCTGAGTTTAAAGTGTTATGTATCTGTGTTAAATGCTGTTATTTTCAGTTTAAATTGTAGCATTCCATTTGTTTGTTGGAAATTTGGTAACTCTAATTTTATATAATTCGTTGGGTAGAAATTGGGTGTTACAAGTTGGTATCAGAGCAATTCGGTCCGTCCGACCAAGTTGTCGAGTCGTGGTTTTATCTAACAATCGAGTATTATTAGCTTGAGTTCTAACGATTGTTTATGTTGTAGTGATAAGTTAAGATGGATGGAAGGAATGACGCTACGCTTGTTGCTTCTTTGGAAGCGATGACACATGCTATAGAGAATCAGCTGAATGCTGGAGGGAATGTCGGATCTCGTAGCTCGGAGACCTTCCAGAGGTAGAACCCGCCTACCTTCAAGGGTAAGTATGATCTTGATGGAGCGTTGGATTGGTTGAAAGAGATTGAGAGAATCTTACGTGTGATGGACTGCACTTCAGCGTAGAAGGTTCGATATGGTACTCATATGCTAGAAGTCGAGGATGATGACTGGTGGCTAGAGACTTGTCAGAAATTGGAAGCTGCTGGTGAAAATGTCACTTGGGCTGTGTTCCGTAGGGAATTTATGAGGAAGTATTTCTCTGAAGACGTTCATGGTAAGAAGGAAATTGAGTTTCTTGAGCTGAAGCAAGGGAGTATGTCGGTTGTTGAATATGATGCAAAGTTCACTGACTTGGCTAAGTTTTATCCGCACTATAGCATGGAAAATGCTGAGTTTTCAAAGTGAATCAAGTTTGAGAACGGGTTGCACCAAGAGATCAAGAAGGAAGTTGGATACCAGAAGGTTCGTGTCTTTACTTATTTGATTCATAGTTGCAGGATCTATGAAGAGGATAATAATGCTCACTATAAGATTGTCAATGAGAAGAGGGGTAAGCACCAACATAACCGTGGTAAGCCTTACGATGCCCTAGCTGGTAAAGGTAAACATAAAGTTGCTCAGGGTCAGAGGACTAGTGGGGGAGATGCTCCTGCTTGTGTGGTTTGTTTCAAATGTGGAAAACCTGGTCATAAGAGTAACATGTGTACTGCTGAGGTGAAGAGGTGTTTCCTTTGTGGTAAGACTGGACATGCTATATCCGAGTGCAAGCATAAAAAGTTGATATGTTTCAACTGTGGTGAAGAAGGACACATCGGTAGTCAATGTCAAAAACTAAAGAAGGTGCAAACCAATGGAAAAGTGTTTGCTTTGGCTGGGAATCAGATGGCTAATGAGGACAGACTCATTAGAGGTACATGTTTCATTAATAGTACTCCTTTAATTACTATTATTGATACTGGTGCTACTCATTTCTTTATTGCTTCTGATTATGTTGAAAGATTGGGTCTTATGTTGTCTTCTTTAAATGGAGAGATGGTCGTCGATACTCCAACTAAGGGATCAATGACTACTTCTTTTGTGTGTTTAAAGTTCCCTTTGTCGATCTTCTACAAAGACTTTGCCGTTGATTTAGTTTATTTGTCTTTAAATGGGTTAGATGTGATCTTAGATATGAATTGGTTAGAGCATAACTATGTTCATATTAATTGTTATAACAAGTCGGTGAGGTTTTCTACTTCTGAATAGGTGGAAGCTGGTCTGTGGTCTGCTAGACAATTGTGGCAGTTGATGCAAGAAGAGGCTCAGATGTTCTCGTTGATGGTGTTGCTATTTATCGAGAACCAAGCTATAATTGAGGAATTGCAAGTGGTGCGTGAATTTCCTAAAGTTTTCCCTGATGAAATTCCTGATGTACTGCAAGAGAGAGAATTCTAATTTGCTATTGATCTTGTACCTGGTATCAAACCTGTTTTTATGGCACCATACATGATGTCTGCATCTGAATTGTCAGGATTGAAGAAGCAATTAGAAGAGTTACTTGAAAATAAATTTGTAAGACCAGGTGTATCATTGTGGGGAGCTCCAGTGTTTCTAGTAAAGAAGAAATATGGGGGCATGCGTCTTTGTGTTGATTATAGACAATTGAATAAAGTGACGATTAAGAACAAGTATCCGCTTCCAAGAATAGATCACTTGATGGATCAATTGGTGGGTGCTCGAGTGTTTAGTAAGATTTATTTGAGGTTGGGTTATCATCAGATTAAGGTGAAGGGTGAAGATATTCAGAAGATGGGTTTCAGAATGCGTTATGGACATTATGAGTATTCGGTAATGCCTTTCGGTGTTACTAATGCATCGAGAGTATTCATGGAATACATGAACCGTATCTTTCATACTTATTTGGATCTGTTTGTAGTGGTGTTCATTGATGACATTTTTATTTACTCTAAATCGGAAGAAGAGCATGCAAAACACTTAAGAATAGTATTGCAAGTCTTGAAAGAGAAGAAGTTGTATGCAAAGCTGTCTAAGTGTGAAGTTTGGTTAAAGAAGATTAGTTTTCTTGGTTATGTTATCTCAGGTAGTGGCATTATGGTAGATCCATCTAAGGTAGATGTTGTGTTGCAATGGGAAACTCCAAAGTCGGCTACCGAGATTAGAAGCTTTTTGGGATTAGCTGGTTATTATATAAGGTTCATCGAAGGTTTTTCTAAGTTGGCACTTTCGTTGACTAAGTTGACTTGTAAATGTAGAGTTTATGTGTGGGATGTTCAGTGTGAAGAAAGTTTTACAGAATTGAAGAAAAGATTGGCGTCGACTCTGATTTTGACATTACCTAATCCAGGAGAACCTTTTGTTGTATATTGTGATTCTTCTAAGATGGGTTTAGGAGGTGTGCTTATGTAGAATGAAAAGATAGTTGCTTATGCATCAAGGCAGTTAATGACTCATAAAAAGAACTATCCTACACGTGATTTAGAGCTTGTTGCAGTTGTTTTTGTGTTGAAGATTTGGAGGCATTATCTTTGTGGTTCTAAGTTTGAAGTATTTAGCGACCATAAGAGTTTAAAGTATTTATTTGATCATAAATAATTGAATATGAGACAACGAAGATGGTTGGAGTTGTTAAAACATTACAATTTTGGTTTGAGTTATCATCCAGGAAAAACGAATATGGTGGCCGATGCATTAAGTCGAAAGACTTTACATATGTCATTAATGATAGTTAAAGAGTTGGAATTAATTGAACAGTTCAGAGATATGAGCTTAGTTTGCAAGGTGACACTAGAGTATTATGTTGGGGATGTTGAAGATTAATAATGATTTTCTAGATAATATCATAGAAGCTCAGAAGTTAAACATGAAACTGGTAGACTCGATGGTTGGGATCGATCAATCCGAGAATAGTGATTTCAAGTTAGATGTGCAAGGTGTGTTAAGGTTCCGTAATCGAATTTGTATTCCTGATGACGCGGAGATGAAGAAAGTGATTCTTGAGGAAATTCATAGAAGCAAGTTGAGCATTCATCTGGGAGCTACAAAAATGTATCAAGATTTCAAGAATTTTTTTTGGTGGCCTGGAATGAAGAGTTATGTGGCTCGGTTTGTATATGCATGTTTAACTTGTCAGAAGTCGAAAGTTGAACATCAGAAGCCCGCAGGGTTGATGCAACCGTTAGAAGTTCTAGAATGGAAATGGGATAGCATTTCGGTGGACTTTGTGATGGGGTTACCTAATACTCCAAGAGGACATGATTCAATTTGGGTGATTGTTGATAGGTGTGATATGGTGGCAGAACCGACTGTTATACTGGTTTGCGTTTTTTGTTTGCAAATGTTGCAGTAAGCAAGAATCGCCACCGACTTTTATTTCATCCAACAAAGGAAAAGGAAAAAGAACAGAAAAAACCTTTTTCGAGATATATCTTAGTACAGGGGGGTAGATTATAGAAAGAGAAGGTGCTAGAACCCTTTTTATCCATGGTTTTCCATGGGCTCTTAGGTACTTGCTCATTTTGAAATTGCTTATGTGTGTTTTGAAATGTTTTTATTTAACTTCGTGGTAACCCTTGTATATGTCCTCAAGAGTGTGACGAAATTGTTTTTTTGAAAACTATTTTGAAAGTGTTTGTGTGAAAGAGTTTTTGTTGTTTTTAGCAAGTAGTTAAGAGTTTCTACCTACTCGAAAAAGACTATTCGTTTTCTCGTTTCCTTTAGACAGCGGTATCTTACTATTAAGGAGTAGGTGGCCCCATCGTTGGAGTTAAAGGTACATTTGAAGGGACAATTACGGTCACAAAAGAAATGGTTAGGAAATCTTAGTAGTTACCCTAGAGTCTTAAAGATCTTCCCGAGGCAACATTTGAATGGGTCATTTTTTATCTTTTGGGACTAGAGGGCAACCACTAGAATTTCCTATACTTCATGACCATTTATCGAAGGCAACCGAAGTGGGGAAAACCCTAGGAGTGAGCATGTGCAAGTGGTTATTTTTCAGTTTATTTACCTTTTCACAATTAGGGTTTTCTACCTTTTTTAATTTCATTTGTCTTTTGCATACAATCCTATTATCAATCATCTAGCAGTTAATAATAGCGGAAAGTAAAGTGCGAGAATAAAATCCTAGCTATTACAAGGATTTGAGGAGGGGGTTACATAGCCAAAATAGGGAGAGAAAAAATAATAAGTAAGAACAATAATAAAACCTAATTAAAAAGCTATTACAACCCTTGGCAGTTACATTAATTGAAAATAATGGTACGACAAGAGATAAACGCGCGAAGAATTAAGACGGGAATAAAGTCTAATTCCTAAAAAATCTAATCAATTAAAGAGAAAATATTTTTGAATTTTATTATTGAGAAAAATATTTTAAATCTTAACCCAAATCTAATTAATTAAAGAAAAATATTTTTTTGGTATTTTATTTGAAAAAAAGATTTAAGATTTAACCTAATTTCTATATAATTTTTAAATTAAAGAAAACAAGTTGAAATCAATTAAATTAAATTAATTTACAAGAATTAACTTTAATTATATAAAAAAAACCTAAGTCTATTTTTTTGTGATTTTGGTTGATTTTATGATTAATTAAAAAATAGAAAACAATTGAAACAAACAAATAATAAAGAAAAAGAAATCGGGCCTCGAGTGATGAAGCAAACTGGTGGGTGCATGGCTGAATTTGTAAAGCTCGGAATAATAGGCCCACCTGCCTGCGTGTGGATTCAGTGTAGCTGGCCTCTGGGGGTTCACCATGGTCTGCATGTGCTGAGTGTTAGATATGGCTGGAGATAGATCCAATGGATGGATCTAAGGATGCATGATGGTCCTTTGAAGGTGAGGCGCATGGGATCCTGCAAAGCATGTTAGGAAAATAACAAAATGCCTGGACCTGGGATCGACCCAGGTCCTTCCTCTTACTAGCATTACCCTTTGCCATTCGTGTTACATTGTTTATTTGTTAATATAATAACATAATGAAATTATAAAAGAAACAGAATGATATGCCTCAGGAAGCACGCGCAATTCAAATCCTTCAATGGTTATCAACCACATCATTGTATTCTCCCCATAAATGTTGTCTTTGATACCAGACCTTTACCTACGGACAAAATTGTCACTAAAGGCTATAGTGACAGTTTTTGTCCATGGCTATAACCCTGCAACATTCAAAAACGTAATACAAACAAAATAAATCCTAACTAAGGGCGCATATCAACTAGAAATTATGCACTGAGTTCATTGGTACCCTTGATCTGACCTAATTTCTCCTCTATAGAAAATCCCCAATTTGAGACCTTGAAACCCTAACAATGGCATTGTGCCATTCCTGCAGCCATACTCAGATTAAACCATCCAGAAATATTGCAAATGTGATATTAGACAAGAATACATGATTAAAACATACTTATGATGGGTAAATCATTGAAATCGAAACTAAGCATGAGAGGAAAACCGTGATGGATGTTGAACGTGGTTCTTGATGCTTAAGAGCTTGGCAAGGGATGTAATCTCTTCAATCAACGTCCAAGAACGTGATTTGATCCTTGGAATGGCTTAAATCCTCCTGTAGAGATAAATTCAAGTCTCACTTTTCTTTGAAAATTTTGAAATTTGTTTGACTCCTTGAGGAAGGTTGTGCGTCTGTTTTCTCTTTGTTAGGGTTCACAATACCTCTGCATATGTATGTGAATCAAATTAGGGTATTGTTTTTGGCAAGAATCAAAGATATGAATGTGCTTTGATTATGCTTCAAATCTTTCCAAATGTGAAGATTTCCTCCCTTTCCAAGCTTGCACGAATTTTCTTGGTATTATACAGCATATTTGAATTGTAATTCAATTCAAAATCAAATCAAAACAAATCTTCATTATTTTTATATCATTTACTTGATTTAATTTTCTTTTTAAATGATTAAAATCAAAATAAATTAAATAAATAAAGCCAATAATGCATGGAAAGGTATTTGGGTCGTGGACCAGACTAGGAGTGTGTTTCAAGCATAAAAAGTTGGGCCCATTTGAAGAAAAATGCATTTTGGGATGGTTGACTTTGTGCAAATTTCCTAAATGGCCAATTTTGACAATGCACATCTCTCTCAATTTTGACCCTAAGAGGGTGTTCTTGGACTTTTTAGAAAGCTTAGTTTGTCCTCTAAACAACCCTCTTTGGTTCATCCCAATTGGATCTTCCATGTTCATGTAAGAAGCTTTGACCCAAAAGGTGTTCTTGTTATCTTTTGAAAAGGACCTATAATGTCTAATATTATATCTTTCCATGAGTGCATTTATTGAACTTGAGCGATGAAGAGAAGTTGTAGGGAGTTATATTCTCTTCAAAATGAGCCTTGGATGAGAAATTTCTGATAAAGTATGAGAAAGTTATGCCTGGTCAAAGTTTGGTTGACTTTTCCTATAGAAACCCTAATTTAGCAACTTTTGAGTTTTGATGAATTTGAGGCATTCCTTAAGGAATCATGATCAACCTTTGATAAAATGATGGATGTTACTTCAAAATGTTGATGTTGACCAAAAATCTTGAAGTTTGACTGTATGAGGGTCACAATTGACTTTTGACCTAGTATAGTTTATTTTTAGGCATTTGAGCAATTGACTGAGCAAACTTCTTGTGCAAGGAATGAAACTTGACATGGATGGTCTTGAGAACATATTGGTACCATGGAAAATATTTGAGACCTTTGAAGTTCATCCATCTTGATGAAAATGGAAACCCTAATTGGAGATTCATTGCTTTAGGAGAGAGTTTGTCTGGTCAATCCTTAGTCAAACTTGAGAAGTTGAGGACCTCTAGAGGCATGCCTTTGAGTGAAATGAGAGGGAAAATTTTGGGGTACAACAAATGCCCCTGTTCAATCTTCTTAAACCTGAGGATGTAGATTGGCTGGTATGCCTTTTGTGATCTAAAGGTGGAAGATGATTGAACACTAGAGTGCCCAAAAATTTGCACTCGCATGAAGTAATACTGATTGGTGATATCGGGAATGGGCTTACGGATTCCATTTGGAAGGCAAAAGAAAATCGTCAGAGATGGGCTTAAATATGCCATCTAGAAAAATATATCTGTCGCATAAGAGACTCTTTTGCGAGAATTCATGTACCTGCCGTTTAGGAGGACTTCGTCGGGGAATGCTGATTTATGTTTTGGGAAATAGAGGCTAGGAGCTTCGGTTGTCCGCTCCTCTACTAGGGAATTAACTCTTGATTGATGAGGTGGAAGTAAACTGCACGTCTGGTCGGGGTCCAGGCTGCACAGTGACTTACTGGGGAAATGTGAAATCGACTGCATCTGGTCGGGTCCAGGTGTTACAGTGTTGTAAACTATTGTCTGGATATAAGAGAGAAGGAACCTGGGTCATAGGGTAACTTCGAAATGAAAGCCTGAGTAGTAGGGCTGTGAGAAGGAACCTGGATGGTAGGGTTACTTCGAAATGAAAGCCTAGATAGTAGGGCTATGCGAAGGAACCTGGATAGTAGGGTTGCTTCAAGGTGAAAGCCTGGATAGTAGGGCTATGAGAAGGAACCTGGGTCGTAGGGTTACTTCGAGATGAAAGCCTGGATAGTAGGGCTTATGGGAAGGAACCTGGATAGTAGGGTTACTTCGAGATGAAAGTCTGGATATTAGGGCTTATGGGAAGTAACTTGGATAATAGGGTTACTTCGAGATGAAAGCCTGGAAAGTAGGGCTATGAGAAGGAACCTGGGTCGTAGGGTTACTTTGAGATGAAATCCTGGATAGTAGGGCTATGAGAAATATCCTGGGTCATAGGATTACTTCGAGATGAAATTCTGAATAGTAGGGCTATGAGAAGGAAGCTGGATAGTAGGGTTACTTCGTGATGAGTTTAGGTAAAATTGCATCTGAACCGGGAAGCAACCTAAGCAAGGTTGCTTCGTTTAATCAAGTGGGTTGGTTGACCCATTTGGTTTTGGGAACTGATTTTCCATTAGTTGTCTGCAGATGTGACATGTATAACTGTTGGGATTGTTGATGATAATTGTATTTCCTGAAAAGATAACAGGGTTAATTATATGCGATGTATGAAATGCATTGTGGGATGATGTTCTCAAAATAAATGATATTATGTTGTATGCGATATGTATGCACATGTCATGATGTATGAACACGAGATGCTATCTGTTGTACCCCAAAATTTACTCTCTTTTCATACAAGCATATTATTGGTTTTATAGTTATGTAATAAAGGTATATTTATCAAGCTTCGTCGGGTTACAAGTGACGTTTATTTCGTCAATGGATGTTCTCAGAGTATTTTCCGTGTTGAAGATTGGTTCGCTGTTTTGTAATGATTCGGGGTTCAAAAAATCACAAGTCCAACCCGGCGCGTCATATTCAGGTGTTCTTTCGCCAAGATATCTCTGATAACGTATTTTCAAATTCAGGTTCGGCTCAAGAGTCAATTCTTTAAAGAAGGTCTCTGAATGTGTGAGTTTTCTCAAAGAAATATGGTGAAAAAGTGTGTTGAAAGTGTAGTTTTTACGCACTAAAAAATTTATAACTTGAAGATCGTGGCTCGTTTTGAACCCATTCGAGTGGTAAAAATTTTGTCTTGAAGTCATCTATGTTTTCATCTCTCACGGATGGAAGCCAATTTCGATCAGAAGGTCTTCAAAAATGCAGATTTATACAGTATTTTCATACAGAAAATTTGTGACAAAAGTTTATTTGCGTCATGTTCAGAAAATCATAACTTTGTCGATTTTCATCGTATTGAACTGGTTCCGGAGCCAAAATTTCAAAAATTTAGTTGACTACGTTTTCACAAGAGATATCGAGTTCGAACTATATCCAAAAGGCCTTCTTTTTTTGCTCAGAATGCGCATGACGTGCCGAAAATTCTGAATGCTGAATATTATTTTATCTGGGTCGAAACTTCGAAAATTCATAACTCGGTCAATTTTTATCGGATTGGGCCCATCTTTTACACAATGTCACTGACTCGGAGATCTACAACTTTGCTTCCAAAGTCGAGACTAGGTTATGTTCCAATCATTACCAGTTTCTTATTGAAGAATGTGTCAGAGTTGACACCGGAGCCCAAAATAAGTTTGTCTGAGGCGAAACTTCAAAAATTCATAACTAATTCACCTTTTATCCTATTGAGCCCATTTTCGGACAAGAGTTATTTCTCGATGTCGTCTACATTATGTTTTTCAAATTTCAACTTCAAAAATTGCACTTAATCCCCTGCAATTTAGCCTGGAACGTGACGGACTCAAGTGAATAAAAATATGCATTATTGCTTGTGGTTATTGGAGGCCCAATTGCACATTCAAAGCCCATATCTTTTCTCTAATTTCCATTATATAATCTCATTATTTTCACACGAAAAACGAAAAAAACCTTTGCCATAACCCTGTCAAAATATCAAATTCTTTCAAGAACCCTAAAAATCTTGAAATCCTTGTTACAAACCTCCATCTCACTACAAACAAACCCCCATCTCACTACTTCTCCAGTAAGGGTAAGATTGGTTTGATCTCCGTGATCAAAAGGATGTAGAAGAATCCATACATGCCATATCGATTTTAATATTACAAAATGTCATAGATTTATTTTCTTTGTATTTTATGGTATACTAATTTGTTTAATGTGTCTATGAGATTCAACACTACAGGTTTGACCATTATGGTTCCATGCAGGTTTATTACAAAACACTGAGGCCGAATCATAACAACCATCAATGTATGGCAATGCAGACATCCTGAGGAGGTTAAGGCAACCTTTTTTCTGTTTAAAACTTTTTTTATAAAACCTAATATTTTTCACAAACCTTTGATTTTTTATAATAAACTTGAATAATTAATTTTAGGTTTTAAATTAATTTTTGGTTCAACAA
This sequence comes from Vicia faba, assembly GCA_948472305.1. Taxonomy (NCBI): domain Eukaryota; kingdom Viridiplantae; phylum Streptophyta; class Magnoliopsida; order Fabales; family Fabaceae; genus Vicia; species Vicia faba. The sequence continues at coordinate 305,870,236 of OX451735.1, read as the reverse complement.
TCATCCCTGACATTTGCATTATTTTTATTTTCTAACCCTATTTTTCATCGATGTTTCTTCCCCTATCTATTTTTTGGGAAACTTAATTCTTTCTTATTAATCATTACACATAAACCTTTTTTTTTTAAATTAACTTTTTATTAATTAAAATTAATTAGTTTTTTAGGTTATTTTTTAATTAACCTTTTTTTTTCCAAAAATTAACCTTTTTTTCTTCAAAAGTTAACCTTTTTTTTTTAAAATTCGAACTAATTAGTATTTAGGTATTTTAATTAACATTTTCAAAATTAATATTTTTTATTAATTAAAATTAATTAGGTTTTAGGTTTTTTTATTAACCTTTTTTTTCTTCAAAATTAAATTTTTTTTATTAATTAAAATTAATTAGGTTTTTTAGGTTTATTTAATTAATTATCATAAATCATTTTTTTCATAAAAAATCACCAAAACATTTTCTTTGCTATTTTCATCTTATTTTCATTTTCCTAGATAAAGTGTATAGGGCGCATTCAACTGTAATATCGTAGCTTTATTTTTCCCGCTCTTTTTCATTTTTTCATGTAATTGCTCTCAGGATGTAATAGTTTTAAGATTTCTTTTCCGCACTCTTCACTATTATGTAACTGCCCCAAAGCTCTGTAATAACTTAGGTTTACATTTCTGCCTTTATCTCCTGCTACTATATTTTATGCAATGCTTAGATTAATAGGATTGTATAGAAAGATAAAAATGAACGATAGAAAATCTTAATTGCAAGATAAATAACGGAATTAAATCATTTGCACACTTGCACCCTTAGGGTATACCTCACTTGGTTGCCTCGGAAAACAATGGTCATGTCCCTCGAACGTAGGGATATCTTAGCAAAAGACCCTCAATCTAAAAATCATTATAAAGATCATAGTCCCTTAACGTCCCTCGAGTTGCCTACGAGAAATGATCTTGTCCCTCAATGTTTCTTATATGATGACAGTCCCTTCGAAATGCTAAGGTATCCTTACATGTTGCCTTCAATGACCATTACGTTCCTTTCGATAGTCCCTCAAACATCCAACGACTAGGGTTACCTACTCACTAATACAAAACACAAACCAGCATTAACAGTCGGTTATTCCACCATATCACACTATCGTGACATATTCGAGTCCAGGAGAATAAATCCTTGAATGCTGCTGGAGAGTATTGGAAATAGCATTTCTGACTTTTGTATAAAACAATGGTTCTTCTACTTCCGTTGGGGACGGTGAACGGAGATGACTATGCTGGAGATTTTCTCCTTGTTTATGGATATTCTGTCGGGGAGAGACTCTTCTTGAGAGTAACTCTGCGGGGGAATAACTCTGTTTGAGAGAGGAGCTTCTATACCTGAAGGGATAAACTCTGTCGGGGATTGAGCTTCTGCATTCATAGAAATATTCTCTGTCCAGGAGAAAACTTTATGACCCGCTTTGACTATGAAATTTGGCTGGGGAAATAGATGTCAGTTTTCGGAAGGAACTCGGCTGGAGAGAGTACCTCCTGTTTTGGGGAAGCCGATGTCAAAGCTTTAATTTCCTCCACTCTGTGGGGAGTATAGCCGTCACGGGATATGTACTGATGACTTTGTTTCAAAGTTGTCTCTGCCCCAGTACATGCTGGACATAGTAACTGTTGGGTTGGACATTTTTTAGTTTTTGCCCCTGTTTCTTAAGTTACGAGAAATTGTCTTTCTGTTTCCTACGCAAATATTTATGAATAACAATCATATTCAAATGCATATGTCAAGAATAAATCATCGGACTTTTTGCAAAACAAAACAGAAAAAGAAAAACAAATTGTTTTGTAAAAATGACTTGCATTAATTTTCGAAGTTGGCCTATAATAGGCGTTTTGTACAAGGAAGCTGACGCTCTAGTAAGAGAACGCCTCCGTAAAAATGGAAGCTATACAATATTGTGTACAACAAAAAGAAAACAGCTATGTGCAATAATCCCATTTAAGTTTCAATTCTACTATTGATGCTATGTCTTCGAGCGTCTCATCACTTTGCTTCTTGTCTGAAGCTGATTAGATTGATCGGTGTCGTTCGAGCTTGATAGTTGATACTGAGGTATGATTGCAAGGTGATCCAATGAGACATAGTGATACGCTTTACATCCCTAACTTTTTCCTGGATTTCCCTTTCGGGTTTTCAGTCCACCGGGATACCCCTTTTTGCCCAAGCTGTCTTTTCAGGTTTTCGACTTGCCGGATGTACATATTTTTTTTCGTTTTCATCCCTTATTTTTTCCCGAACCCTTTTGGTTCACCGGGAAGTCCTAATTTTTTCCTAGGCCAGTCAACCTAGCGGGTCTTTAGTCATGCGTAGTATCTTTTCACTATGTCCGCATTGACAGAGTGAGGAAGGTAGTCACCGTCCATGGTGGTTAGAATCATGGCTCCACCCGAGAAAATGTTTTTGATCACCAATGGCCCTTCGTATGTGGGAGTCCATTTTCCCCTGGGATCACCTTGCGTCAGTATGATGCGCTTGATCTCCAAATCCCCGACTTGATACTCTTGGCGTCTGACCTTTTTGTTGAAAGCCTTGATCATCCGTTTTTGATAAATTTGACCATGACAGACAACAATAAGTCTCTTCTCATCAATCAAATTCAGTTGATCAAGTCGAGTCTGGATCCAATCGTCTTTTTTCAAACTCGCATCTTTCATAATCCTTAAAGAACGGATATGTACCTCAATTGGTAGGACTGCCTCCATGCCATATACCAGAGAGTAGGGTGTTTCCCCTGTCGACGTCTGTGCTGAGGTACGGTATCCATGAAGAGAAAACGGTAACATCTCATGCCAGTCTTTGTATGTCACCGTCATCTTCTGTATGATCTTCTTGATATTTTTGTTAGTAGCTTCAACAATGCCATTCATCTTCGGTCGGTAGGGGGAGGAGTTATGATTCTGTATCTTGAATTGCTTACAGAGCTCAGTGATCATCGTGTTATTGAGATTCGTACATTGTCAGTGATGATTCTTTCGGGGATGCCGTAACAACAAACCATGTTATTATTGATAAACCGCGCCACCACATTCTTGGTCACAATAGCAAATGAGGCAGCTACAACCCACTTCATGAAGTAATCAATGGCCACCAGGATAAAGCGATGCCCATTAGAAGCGGTAGGTCTAATCTCTCCGATCATGTCGATGCCCCATATTGCAAAGGGCCAAGGAGCCGTCAAGATGTTCAAAGGAATCGTAGGCACATGCACTTTATCAGCATAGATCTGGCATTTATGACAAGTTCGAGAGTGCTGATAACAATTTGCTTCCATAGTGGACCAATAGTATCCTTCCTGTAGGATCTTCTTAGCCATGGTGTGTCCACTTGAATGGGTTCCGAAGGTACCTTCGTGTAAATCTGTCATAATCTTCTCTGCTTCGCTCTTGTCTATACACTGCAGTAAGGTAGAGTCATGGTTGCGCTCGTAGAGGATTCCATTACTGAGGAAGAATTTCGCGGCGAACCTTCTCAGAAATTTTTTATCATTGACAGATGCCCCCTCGGGATACTCTTGAGCCTTGAGATACCTTTTTACTTCGTGAAACCAAGGTTTATCTGCTACCTCTTCAGTATCAATCTCATAACAGTGTGCTGGTTCATCGAATCTCCCAATGGTGACTCAGGGAGCTTCGTAGTCCCACCTGACCTTGAACATAGATGACATAGTAGCTAGCGCATCCGCCAACTGATTCTCCTCTCATGGGAAATTTTCAAAGGTTACCTCCTCAAAGTGTGAGAGCAACGTCAGTATGTTCTCTTTGTACGGGATGAAGTTCGAATGCTTCATATCCCACTCTCCTTTGATCTGACTTATCACCAAAGCTGAATCTCCAAAAACATTCAAGAACTTAATCCTTAGGTCGATAGCAGCCTTGAGACCCATGATACAGACTTCATACTCTGCCATGTTGTTAGTGCAGTTGAAACATAGTCGGGAAGTGAAAGTAGTATGGAAGCCCTCTGGGGATATGATTACAGCGCCAATGCCATTACCGAGTGCGTTCGAAGATCCCTCAAAAACCATATTCCATCAGTATCCTTCTTCAGGTCCTTCATCTGGTCCAGGTTCTTCATAATCAGTCACTATCATAATATTCTCGTCCGGGAATTCAAAATTCATGGACTGGTAGTCATCCATGGCCTGATGAACCAAATGATCATCCAATACACTTCCCTTGATTGCTTTCTGGGTTGTATATTTTATATCGTATTTAGTTAAGATCATCTACCATCTTGCTATTCTTCCGGAGAGAGCGGGTTTCTCGAAGATTTACTTGATTGGATACATCTTAGATATCAACAAAGTAGTGTGGGTCAACATATACTTTCGTAGTCGACAAGAAGCCCATGCCAAAGCGCAACAAGTTTTCTCGAGCAGTGAGTATCTTGTCTCACAGTCGGTAAACTTTTTGCTAAGGTAATATATTGCATGCTCTTTTCGACCAGACTCGTCATGCTTCCCCAGCACACACCCCATTGAATTGTCTATCACCGTTAAGTACAATATCAAAGGTCTTCCTTCAACTGGAGGCATCAAAATTGGTGGTTCTTGAAGGTATTCCTTGATTATTTCGAAAGCAGTCTGGCATTCATAATTCCATTTTACTACTTAATATTTCTTCAGGAGCTTGAAGATTGGCTCACAAGTAGCAGTCAAATGTGAAATGAACCTGGTGATATAATTTAGGCGTCCCAAGAAACCTCTAACTTCCTTCTCAGTACGGGGAGACGACATCTCTTGTATTGCCTTTACCTTTGTAGGGTCTACCTGAATACCTTTATCACTGACGATGAACCCCAAAAGTTTACCAGACCTCACCCCGAAGGTGCACTTGTTCAGATTCAACCTCAACTTGTATGTCTTCAACCTGTCGAACAGCTTTTGCAGATGATCAAGGTGTTCTTCCTCGGTTTGATATCTGGCTATCATATCATCAAGGCGACCATGGCTCGCTGATAAGTTTCCCCAGCATTGTTCAACCCAAAAGGCATCACCTTGTAACAAAAGGTGCCCCACTGTGTGACGAAGGTTGTCTTCTCCATGTCTTCAGGAGCCATCTTGATCTGGTTGTAGCCAGAGAAACCATCCATGAAGGAGAAGATTTTGTGTTGTGCGGTGTTGTCAACAAGAACATCAATGTGGGGAAGCGGGAATTCATCCTTGGGGCTTTCCCTATTCAGGTCTCTGTAGTCCACACACATCCATACCTTGTCGTCCTTCTTAGGTACCGGAACAACATTAGCAACCCACTAAGGATAAGAGGTAACAACTAAGAACCAAACGTTGAACTGTTTCATAACCTCTGCTTTAATTTTCTCTGACATTTCAGGGCGCATATGACAAACTTTTTGCTTAACCGGCGGACAATATTCTTTAGTCGGCAGACGATGTACCACAATATCAGTGTCTAACCCAAGCATGTCTTCATATGACCAGGCGAAGATCTCAACATAGTCGTGCAACATCTGTATCAATTGTTGTTTAACATTATTTTCCAGATTTGCACCGATCTTGACTTCTTTTCTGTTTAACTCTGTGCCCAAGTTTATCGTCTCAACTGGATCTTTATAAGGCTGTATAACCCTCTCTTCGTGCTATAACAGTCTAGCAAGTTCTCCAGGCACCTCACAATCTTCCTCATCTTCGTCCTCGGCTTGGTTGATCGGATTTTCGAAGTTATAACTGGAAATAGCAGAAATGTTATCAATTGGATCCATAATGGAAATGGATCTGCAGTTTGATATGTGAGTGTGTGTAAGAGCATAGCAGTTTTGATAAAGTGAAAAGCAGAAAAGAAAAACAGAGAGCGTAAAATTTGTATACAAGAAACGTCCAATGTTTTATTGATGACATATGAAAATGACATATAATAACCCTCACAAATAGAACCATTGTGCCTCGGGGAAGACACACGGCCATAGAGTTTAAATTGTTTATTACAAATTCGAAAAACAATTAAGACAATTATTGTTGAACAAAAGAAATTGGCACAAAATCTCTAGTCGTCCAGTTACTAGGTCCACTGTTGGTAGTCGGGTAGATCCATCTGTCAATATCAAAATTCTCATCACTCTCTTCAATAGCGTTGACACCACGATTGCTGATGCGTAGGGGAGGTCCTCCGGCTTGAGCGCATCGAACAACCCTTTGAGCTCCTGAAGTAAAGCCCAAACCAAATTTGGCAGTTTTATGAGGAAAATCAGGGAGCTGTCCCCAAATGGTACACCCACCTTCTTCAACTACTGCTCCGGCGTCCTTGAGAGAAGCCGTCTTCAAAGGAGGTTTGGTGCTAGTGATAGTCTCGGTTGACGCTATAATCTGGGGAACCTCTTCAAATTTTTGACAAGGAGTCTCTATGAATTCCCCGTTCATCTTCACATACCTGAAAGAGTTCAGGGGGCTTACCATATACTCCTCTTCACCATGCACAGTGACAATCTTCCCCCTCACTAGATACTTTAGCATTTGGTGCAACATCGAAGTAACTGCCCCAACTTCATGGATCCAAGGGCGACCCAATAAACAAGAGTATGATGGCCTGATATCCATCACGTAGAAGGTGGATCCAAAGGTTTGAGAACCCACATTGACATGGATGTCCACCTCCCCATGTACCATTCTTTTTGACCCATCAAAAGCCCTCACCATAATGTTACTGGCCTTTGAGGTCAATCCTTCACAATCTAGCCGATCAAGAGCCTTCTTAGGCAGAACGTTCAGTGACGATCCAGTGTCCACCAGCACATGACCCATGGTAGTGCCCCTACATTCGATCGAGACATGCAAATCATCATTATGCTTTCTCCCATTTGGTGTCAAATCGACATCTGAAAAACCCAACCCATTGTCAGCAGTGAAACTGGCCACACAGTCCTTGAATTGGTCGGCGGAGGTTTCTTGCGGCACATGTGCAGTCTTGAGAAATGCAATCAAAGCCTTTCCATGGGCCTCATAACACAATAGCAGAGACAACATTGTTATCTTCAAAGGGGTCTGTCCCAGCTGCTCGACCATATTGTAGTCACTCATCTTGATTATTTTTAAAATTTCCTCCATTTATTGCTTAGAGGATTCCACAACAACCTTTCTAGGTGCCTCCGTCCGGGAAGGCTCACCTATAAATTCTTTGCCCCGAGTCCCAGATGACTCATCGGCAGGGGTAATAACTTGAGTAAGGATAGGAGTAGTAACAGAAGTACCGGTAGGAACAACAGATGGAATAACAGCATGCTTAACAAGAATCTTCTGGGAGATCTTGGGAGAGAAAACCCTTCCACTTCGGGTAACTTTGCTGGTCCCGACAATGTTACTGACATCGGGATCAACCTATTCAGTCTTCAAATCCTATTTGATGCCATGATAGTAAATGTCAGCCCCATAATTCTAAGGGACAACTTTGTCCGAGGAGTACGGTACAGGACCAGGAAAAGTGATTATCAACAGAGAAATTCTTGGAGCAGGTGTAATCCTAACAAGTCTTTTAGAGGAGACCTTAAAAGGATTTAAGGAAATGGTTATTATAGCAACATCTTCATACGGAACAGTCGGAATCAGAGTCTTTTCAAATAAAATTTCTCTGATGTCCACCAGGCGTTGAACACCTGCTTTCAGCAAATAGCAACAAGAGGGCAGAGATGAACACATGTGGCAACCTTCATCACAGCTCATAAATAAACCGGCCAACAAAAAATTCTTCTTGACAGTCATGAGAGGAGTGGAAACTTCATCAACAGAGGTAACAAACAGATCAGTATCAATGGCATTAACACCACGATTGTGCTTGGACATGGGAGCAATTATGACATTAGGCTTCTCCGGAGCATCAAACTCAATCTCCTTGGCTTTGATCAGATCTTGTATCTTATTTCTCAGAGCCCAGCAGTCATTTGTATCGTGGCCTAGTGTGATCGGTGGGAATGAGAACTGACTATTTTGGAATGCTGGTTCGCGTTTGCGTTTGTTTTTGCAAAATGTCACGGTAAGAAAGAGTCGCCACCGTCTTTTATTTTATCCAACAAGGAAAGGACAAAAGAAAAGAAAAATTCCTTTTTGAGATGTTTCTCGGGTTCGGGAGGTAGATTATAGAAAAGGAAGGTGTTAGCACTCTTTCTATCCGTGGTTATCCACGGGCTCTTAGGTACTTGCTCATTGTGTTTTCAAAAGTTTACTTTTCTTTGTGTTTGTGGGTTTGAAAAGAGTTTTTGTTTGAAGAGAGTGTAAGTGCGAAAAAGTTTTGTTTTGTTTTTAAAAGGAGCAAGTACTTAAGAACCATCTACCTACTCGAAAAGGGAATTAAACTGTGCTAATGTCCTTTAGACAATGCTAGCCCACTATTGATGAGTAGGTAGCATCATCGTTGGAGTTTTCGGGTCAATTCGATTAAGGGACGTGTGGTCACTAAAGCAATGTTAGGACGCCTAAGTGGTAACCCTAATGTCTTAGATCATTTTTCCGTGGCCACCGTTTCGAGGCAACTTATGATCTTTGGACAAGAGGGCGACCTCTAAAACTTCTTATACTCAATGACCACGTTCGAGGCAACCAAGTGAGGTGTACCCTAAGAGTGGCATGTGCAAGTGTGTTATTTCGGTTAATTTTATCTGTACATGTCATGGGTGAGCTATATTTGATTTTAGGTTAAAGATTGATCTTGTGCGGAAATTAAATTGCGGGAAATTGAATCTAAGCTATTACAAGGCGTCGGGTATTTACATCGCCAAAAACAAACCCTTTAAATTTAAATTACGGAAAATAAAAGAAAGCGATAAATAAATAAAGTCCTAATTAAAAGCTATTACATACTGGAAGCAATTACAATATTGAAAATAATGGTACGCGTGCGAGAAAATTAAAACGGCGCATTTTTAGGGTTTTGACCCTTTTTTATTAAAGAAAGCATGTTTTTTGATTATTTTTGAATTTAAAGAAATTAAGACTAAGTTACTTAATTAATTAAATAAAAAATATATTTTTGGGTTTTTTATATTTAAGGAAATAAAATAAAAGTGATTAAAATTATTAAAAACCTAATTCTACATTAATTTTAATTTATTGCAAAAATATCAAAATTGTCCCTAATTAAAAACTAAATTAATTGATTAATGTTTATTTACAAAAATAAAGTGATGAAATTAAATTTAATAAATAAAAATAATATATTTTATGTTTTCTTATTTTATTAAGAAAAATAAATTGGTTAGTGTAAATAATAATAATTAATTAAATAAAGCAATTAAATAAAAAAAAGAAATATGAAGAAATAACCAAGGGGGGTGCTGGGCCTAAATTGGTGGTGAGTCTGGAAATTGTTTGGCCCACTTTCATTCAGCCTTGTTTGACTTTCTCAATCCAGCGCGTGCCTTTGACTAGGGAGTATGATGAGCTTGCAATCTGGACCCTTGGATTTGGCCTGGAGGCCATCTGGTGCCTAGATCCATGAGGCATATGGTGGACCATGCTTATGATGCTGCATACAATTGCCTGGAGAAAAATCACAACAAATATTGGGGGACCTGGGATTCAAACCCAGGTCCCAAGGGGTTTTGACATAGTGCGCTTACCAACTCATCCACTGTGCTTGTTTGTTATTAATACTAGTGACAATTATTATATGCAAAACAAAGCGTTATTCCTGAAAAATAAAAAAAAAGTGGCGCGCAGTTTGAATGGACCAATAGGAAGAAGTCACGCCTTCGTCTTCTTCGTTGAAATAACCAATATTTTTACCAGCGGATTTTATCCGCAGCTGAATCCATGGCTGCCCTCAAAAATCATCTGTAGGCCTTGGAAACGAGTTTTAAGAACACCATCATACTCGTCTCCTTCCACTGATCATCCCTGTACCAATTATTTGTCCTAATTTTACCTGCATAAAAAATGCCTAAAAAAGAAGAACACAAACCCTAGCTTCGGATCAAAGGTTATAGGCCATGAAAACAAAATTGAATAATGCAGGAATGTTGGAAATTGAATGGCAAGCATGAATGTGCAATCGATTTGGCAAAAAAATGCAAGAACATGGATTCACGATTCATTGTTTAGAGCTATGTTTGTGAGTACTTACAGCGCGATTCTGGTGGTTTCAGGACTTGGTTTTGATTGCTTTAGCTCCACTGGATATCAAGCAAGAGAGCTATGTGGAGATTTTGCTTTGAAAACGCCTCCAATGTGGATTTCGATCTCCAACTTTTCAAGGTTTTTTTCCAGTTTTGGTTTGGCCGTTTCTGCGATGCTTAGGTCGTGTTCTTGATATGCCTGGCTTGTGTGTGTATATGGGATTGCATTAAGTCAAGAATTGGGCTTTAATCCATGTGCATTGAAGATTTTGAGATTTGATATGATCATCATTGATAAAGTTTCCAAAATTGTACCAAATCCAAGATTTTGTTCACAATATGCCTTGGCACGAATTTAATTTGGTCCATAATGATACTTGAAGCCTATAATGATCAAAAAGATCTCATTCCATCAATTTTTGGATTTTATTTGAATTAATATTGATTTAAAATGAATTAATTCAATAAAAATTAAATAAAATAAAAAAATTAATGAATGGACATGAAACTGAATATAGGACACGTGTGTGGTGTGACAAGACCAAATCAAGTGGAAAAAAGTGGGCCCTTTTGTCAAAAATTGGAGTTTTGAGGATAGTTGACTTTTGGCACTATTGGAAAAATGCCCAACTTCAACAATGCATAACTTCTTCAATTTTGAACTTTTGGAGGTGTTCTTGGACTTTTTAGAAACCTTGAGATGTCTTGTAACCAACCCTTTTTATCTCATCTCATTTTTATATTCCATGCCCCAGTTATAAGCTTTGGAAAAAAAGGTGTTTTTGTTGACTTCCAAAAATGACCTATAATGTACAAATTTGTAACTTTTTGTGAGAGCATTTCTTGATCTTGGGGTGTGAATATGGATTGTATGAAATTTAATCCTCTTAAAAATGAGCTTTGGATGGGTCATTTCGCATAAAGTATGAGAAAGTTATGCTTGGTCAAAGTTGAGTTGACTTTTCCTACAAAACCCTAATTTAGCAACTTTTGAATCTTGATGAATCTTGAGCAATCCTTGATGAATCTTGATCGACCCTTGATCAAATGATGAATTATCCTTCAAAATGAGAATGTTGACAAAAAATATTGAGGTTTGACTATTTGTAGGTCACAGTTGACTTTTGCCCTATCATAGTCGATTCTTGGGCCTCTTGAGCAATTGACTGACCAAACTTCCTCTGCAAGGCTTGAAATTTGACATGGATGAACTTGAGCGCATATTAGGACATTGGGAAGCACTTTAGGTCATTTGGATGTAAGGACCTTGATGAAACACAAAACCCTAATTTTGAATTGCCTGCCTTAGGAGATGATTTGACTGTCCAACTCTTGAGCCATCTTGAACACTTGGAGATTATTATTGACATGTCTTGAGGAATATGGGATGGAAAATTTTGGGGTACAACAGTTTCCCCTGTTTAATCTTCTTAAACCTGAGGATATAGATTGGCGTTCGGGCCTGTCGTGATCCGAAGGTTGAAGATTATTGAACACTAGAGTGACCAGAAATTTGCACTCGCATGAAGTAGCATCAGCATTGTGATGTCGGGAATGGGCTTACATATGCCATTTGGAGATTATTGGTAGGTGGTTTTGTATTTGCTGACGGGTTGTCTCTTTTGACGGGGTGTCTCCTTTGACGAGTTGTCTCTATTGACGGGTTGTCTCCATTGACAGGTTATCTCTATTGACGGGTTGTCTCCATTGACAGGTTGTCTCCATTGACAGGTTGTCTCTATTGATGGGTTGTCTCCATTGACATGTTGTCTCTATTGACGGGTTGTCTCCATTTAAGGGTTGTCTCCATTGACGGGTTGTCTCTATTGACAGGTTGTCTCCATTGACGGGTTGTCTTCATTGATGGCTTGTCTCCATTGACGGGTTGTCTCTATTGATAGGTTGTCTCCATTGACAGGTTGTCTCCATTGACGGGTTGTCTCCATTGACAGGTTGTCTCCGTTGATAGGTTGTCTCCATTGACGGGTTATCTCCATTGACATGTTGTATCCATTGACGGGATGTCTCCATTGACGGGTTGTCTCCATTGACGGGGTGTCCCCATTGACAGGCTTGCCTCAGAAAAATCTTTAGGAATCAATTTAACTGATTTTGTCTCCATTGACTGGCTTTCCTCAGAAAAATCTTTACGAATGGATTTAACTGATTTTGTCTACATTGACTTGGTTGAGAGTTTAACTGCATCCTTCCTGAAAGGTAAAGGTCAGTCATATGCAATGCATGATATGAATCAAGCAAGGATGTTCTCAACATAAATGAGATTGTATGGTATGATGCGTATATGCATGTATCATGATGTATGAAAATGTAATGTTTTAGTTGGGGAAAATAAATCCCGGAGTTGCTGGAGAATGTAGTTGAGTTCTTCGTTTCCGCTGGGGATTGTGAACGAAGGTGATTGCGAGAATAGACCTGCGGGAGAAAGGAACTCCGATGGGGAATAAACTGATGAAGAGATTACTCTGTGGGGAATTACTCTGTGGGGAAGAGATGTTCTGCTGAGGATTTTAATGATAAACTCCGTTGGGGATTCCGCTGATAAACTCTGTTGGGGATTTTAATGATGAACACTATTGGGGATGGATTACCGTTGCTGGTGATATTGAATCTGTTGAGGATTGAACTCCTGTTCAGGGAAAGAAAGAACTTCGTTGGGGATGATCTTTCAGTTGCGACTTGCTAGGGATAACCCTGTTAGACTCTTGTGGGGGATAACCTCTGAATTTGGCTGAGGAGACTTATTTGTGCTCTGCTGGGGGTAAGCTTCCAAAGTCTACTGGGGATGATGATTCGACTCTGTTGGGGAAGCTTTTTAGACTGTGCTGGGAAAATTGACTCCATTGGGGTATCTTGTATTCTGCCGGGGAACATTCTTATACTCCGTTGAGGAATATTAATACTGCCGGGGATACTCTAATAGTTGCTGGGGAATATCTTTATACTCTGTTGAGGAATATTAAGACCTTATGGGGATACCAATCCTTTTTAGGGCTGATGGTAGACTAACTCTGCTTGGGGAGAGTATCGCTGATTTGTTCAAAGCTGCAAGTCTCAGCTGGGAGAGCTACCATTACTGCCTTATTCTGTGGGGAATGAAGGTATCTTAGCCATATTCTTCAGCTGAATGTACCTTGGTACCTGGTGGACAGAGCAACTTGTACGGTTCAGACAATTCTTATTTACCCCTGTTTCTATTATTACCAGTAACTCATCTTTCGTTTCGTATGTAAATATTTATGATCAGTAATTAATGTCAAATGCATATATAAAAAATGAACATTGGACGTTCTTTGCAAAACAAAACAGATAAAGGAAAAACAGCTTGAAATTTCTGAAAATGAATTTGTATTGATTTTGAAGTTTGGCCTGTAAATAGGCGTTTTTGTACAAGAGGCTGACGTCCTAGTAAGAGAATGCTGCCGAGCAGATAGAATTTACACAATTTGTGAAAAGGAAACAAAACAACTATGTGAATGATCCCACTGGTTTCAACTCTGCTATTGCCTTTATATCTTCGAGCATCTTATCACTTTGCTACTGGTTGAAGATGAATCAGATTGATTAGTTCCGTCTGAGCTTGATATTCGATACCGAAGTCTGGATGCAAGGTAATCCAATGAGACATAGTGTTACGCTTTAATCCCTAATTTTTGCCTGGACCGCCCTTTCGGGTTTTCAGTTCACCAGGATACCCTTTTTGCCCAAGCCGCCTTTTTAGGTTTTCGACTTGTCGGGTGTACAGATTTTTTTCATTTTCATCCCTTATTTTTGCCCGACCCATTTTGGTTCGTTGGGATGCCCTTATTTTTGCCTAGGCCAGTCAACCTTGCGGGTCTTTGATTATACGTAGTATCTTTTCGCTATGTCTGCATTTACGGGGTGAGTAAGGTCGTCACCATCCATGGTGGTTAGAATCATAACTCCTCTTGAGAAAATGTTCTTAACCACAAATGGCCCTTCATAAGTAGGGGTCCCATTTCCCCTGGGATCCCCTTGAGGTAGGATAATACGTTTGATTACCAGATCCCCAACTTGATACTCTTGTCGTCTAACTTTCTTGTTAAATGCCTTAATCATCTGTTTTTGATACGTCTGACCATGACAAATAGCAGTAAGTCTCTTTTCGTCAATTAGGTTTAGCTGATCAAGCCGGGTATGAATCCAGTCATCTTCACTCAAACCTGCATCCTTCATGATCCGAAGAGAGGGTATCTTAACTTCAATAGGCAAGACTGCCTCCATGCCATAAACCAAGGAATATGGTGTTGCCCCTGTTGACGTCTGTGCTGAGGTACGGTACCCATGAAGAGCAAATGGTAACATCTCTTTCCAGTCTTTGTATGTCACTGTCATCTTCTGCACGATCTTCTTAATGTTTTTATTAGCCGCTTCAACAACCCCATTCATCTTTGGCTGGTAGGGAGAAGAGTTATGATGCTGTATCTTGAATTGCTCGCAGAGCTCAGTGATAATTTTGTTATTGAGATTGGTACCATTTTCCATAATGATCCTCTCCGGTACACCGTATCGACAGATCAGATTATGCCGAATGAACCGTGCCATGACGTTCTTGGTCACAGTAGCAAAGGAAGCTGCTTCAACCCACTTAGTAAAGTAATCAATTGCTACCAGGATGAAACGATGCCCGTTGGATGCCGTAGGTATGATCTCGCCGATCATATCAATACCCCACATTGCAAAAGGCCAAGGCGCTGTCAAAACATTCAGAGGAACTAGATGCACGTGCACCTTATCAGCATAGACCTGACACTTGTGACATGTTTGAGAATGCTGATAACAATCGGCTTCCATTGTGGACCAATAATATCCTGCCCGGAGGATTTTATTTGCCATGGTATGTCCACTGGAATGAGTTCCAAAAGTACCTTCATGCAGCTCTGCCATGATCCTTTCTACTTCAATCTTATCCACACAACGCAGTAAGGTCGAATCATGGTAATGCTTGTAAAGAATGCCATTGCTGATGAAGAACTTTGCCGCGAACCTCCTCAAAAACTTCTTGTCATTAACAGATGCACCCTCGGGGTATTCTTGAGCTTCAAGGTACCTCTTCACCTCATGATACCAGGCCTTTCCTGTTACTTCTTCAGTCTCAAGATCACAGCAATGTGCAGGTTCGTCTAATCTTTCAATGATAATCCGGGGAGCCTCGTTGTCCCAATTGACTTTGAACATAGAAGACATCGTAGCCAGCGCATCCGCCAACTGATTCTCCTCTCTAGGGAAGTGTTCAAAGGTTATCCCCTTGAAATGGGGAAGCAATGTCAACACGTACTCCTTGTAAGGAATAAGATTTGGGTGTTTCGTATCCCACTCGCCTTTGATCTGAATGATCACGGGAGCGGAATCTCCGAAGACACTCAGAAACTTAATCCTTAGGTCAATCGCAACTCGAAGACCCATGATGCATGCTTCATACTCTGCCATGTTGTTGGTGCAGTTGAAACATATTCGGGCGGTGAACGGAGTATGAGAGCCTTTAGGAGATATGATCACAACGCCAATGCCATTACCCAAAGCGTTCTAAGCTCCATCAAAGTACATAGACCATCGGGATCCTTCCTCAGGTCCTTCATCCGATCCAAGTGTCTCACAGTCAGTTACCAACATGATATTCTCATCCGGGAATTCAAAGTTCATAGACTGATAATCATCCACTGCCTGATGTGCCAAATGGTCTGCCAACACACTTCCCTTGATTGCCTTTTGGGTTGTATATTTGATGTCATACTCAGTCAAGATCATCTGCCATCTTGTTATTCTTCCGGACAAGGCAGGCTTTTCAAAGATATACTTGATTGGATCCATCTTTGATATCAACAGAGTGGTGTAAGTCAACATATACTGTCTCAGCCGACGAGCAGCCCATGCCAAAGCACAACAAGTTTTCTCGAGCAGTGAGTATCGGGTCTCACAGTCGGTAAACTTTTTGCTAAGGTAGTAAATTGCATGCTCTTTTCGGCCAGACTCGTTATGCTGCACCAACACACACCCCATTAAGTTGTCGAGCACTGTCAAGTATAATATCAAAGGTCTCCCTTCAACTGGTGGCATTAGGATAGGTGGCTCTTGGAGATACTCTTTGATCCTCTCGAAAGCAGCATGGCATTCATCATTCCAACGTACCACTTGATCTTTCTTCAGTAGCTTGAAGATTGGCTCACAAGTAGCAGTTAGGTGCGAGATGAATAGGGAAATATAATTCAGTCGTCCCAGAAAGCCTCTGACTTCTTTCTCTGTTCTGGGAGCTGGAATCTCTTGTATGGCTTTCACTTTGGGAGGGTCCACTTGAATACCTTTGCCACTTACAACGAAACCTAGTAGTTTGCCAGATCTCACCCCGAAGGTGCACTTGTTCGGGTTCAACCTCAGCTTGTATAACTTCAACCTGTCGAACAGCTTCTGCAGATGGTCGAGGTGTTCCTCCTCAGTTTGGGACCTTGCAATCATGTCGTCGACGTATACTTCAATCTCATGATGGATCATGTCATGAAACAAAGCAACCATGGCACGCTGGTATGTTGCCCCAGCGTTCTTCAACCCAAAAGGCATGATCTTGTAGAAAAAAGTACCCCACTGAGTAACAAAGGTCGTCTTTTCCATGACTTTGGGAGCCATCTTTATTTGATTATAACCGGAGAACCCATCCATAAAGGAGAATACCTTGTGCTGAGCGGTGTTGTCAACCAGAACGTCAATATGAGGCAGAGGGAAGTCATCCTTAGGGCTCGCCCTGTTCAAATCCCTGTAGTCAACATACATTCGGACCTTACCATCCTTCTTCAGTACTAGAACCACATTGGCCACCCACTGAGGGTAAGAAGTTACTGCTAGAAAACCGGCGTCAAATTGTTTCATAACTTCAGCCTTGATTTTCTCAGACATCTCTGGGCGCATACGGCGAACCTTCTGTTTCATTGGAGGACAGTCTTCCTTGGTAGGCAGGAGATGAACCACAATATCAGTATCCAACCCAGGCATATCTTCGTAAGACCAGGCAAAGATCTCAACATAGTCACACAACATCTGAATTAACCGTTGTTTCACACTAGCTTCCAGATTTCCACCGATCTTGACCTCTTTCTTATCTGTCTCTGTACCCAGATTCACTGATTCCACCGGCTCTTCATGTGGCTGAATGGCCCTCTCTTCCTGGAGTAACAGTCTTGTAAGTTCACCAGGCACTTCGCAATCATCTTCACCTTCGTCTTCGTCTAAGCTGATCGGATTTTCGAAGTCATAACTGGCAGTAGCAGAGTCGTTACCAGTGACATCCAGAGTGGATGTGGACCTGTATATGTGAGCGTGTGTAAAATAGCTATTTTGCAATATATAATAAAGAAAAACAAGGAGCGCAAAATTTGAAATGCAAAAAACGTCCAATGCTTTTATTAATGATATATGAAAATGACACACATAAAGCCCTCACAAATGAAGCCATGATGCCCCGGGTAAGACACCGGGCCATAAAGTTTCAAAACATTGTCTATTACAAATTCAAAACAAAAAGTTTCATTACTGGGTAACAAAAGTAATAGGGATGAAGTCCTTTGATGTCCAGTTTCTTGGTCCACCGTCGGTAGTAGGATAGATCCAGTTGTCGAATTCAGGCTCTTCTACATCATCTTCAATGACATTCACTCCCTAGTTGCTGATGAACATAGGAGGTCTTCCGATCCTTGCACTTTGAACAGCCCTTTGGGCTTCCTTCTCAATAACAGCCCGGGCATCTTTTAAGGAAGCCATTTTCATAGGAGAATCTTCAAACACAATCTCAACTGATGCTAGTGTCTGGGGAACCTCTTCGAAATGCTGGAACAGGGTCTCAATGAACTCCCCATCCATTTCTACATACCGAAACGAGTTGAGGTGGCTGACCATGTACTCTTCCTCCCCTTGTACTGTCAAAATCTTCCCTTTGACCGGGTGCTTTAACTTCTGGTGGAGCGTTGAGGTTACGGCCCCAGCTTTGTGGATCCATGGACGACCCAACAAACAAGAATAAGATGGCCGAATGTCCATCACATAGAACGTAGAGTTGAAGACCTGAGAACCAACCTTGATCGGGATATCAACCTCTCCATGCACCATCCTTTTAGACCCATCAAAGGCCCTGACAATAATATTACTTGGTTTCAGCTCTAACCCTTCACAATCCAACCGGTCTAGAGCTTTCTTGGGCAAGACGTTCAATGAGGAACCAGTATCAACCAATACATGTGCAAGAGTAGTGCCCCTGCATTAAATGGAGACATGCAGGGAATCATTATGATTCTTCCCTTTAGTGGTCAAGTCGGCGTCAGAGAAACCCAACCCATTATCAGCAATCAAGTTAGCCACACAATCTGTAAACTGATTAGCTGATGTCTCTTGTGGCACATGGGCAGTTTTCAGGAAGGTAATCAGAGCCTTGGCATGGGCCTCTGAACACAACAACAGTGACAACATAGAAATCTTGGATGGGGTTTTCCCCAGCTGCTCAACTACATTATAATCACTCTTTTTAATAATCTTCAGAATCTCTTCCATCTCCTGTTTGGAAGCTTCAACAGTAATCATCTTCGGTGCCTCTGTCTGGGCCGGCACATCAGTGGTGATCCCTTTGCCCCGAGCGTCAGATGACTCGACGACAGGGGTAGGAATAGGAATTTGATCAGGAATAGTGGCGGGTACACTGGCAGGGGTAATAACAACAGGTCTTTGGACCATTGGTGGAGCAATATCAGGTGAGAAAAGTCTTCCGTTGCGGGTGACTTTAGCAGGTTCAGTAATGTTACCGATGTCAGTATCAACATCTAGATCTTGCTTAATTCCATGAAAATAAACATCAGCCCCATAGTGCCAAGGAACAGCTTTATCAGAGGTATAGAGGATGGGCCCCGGAACAGTGATGATCACAGGTGCGATTTTCGGAACAGATGTAATTCTAACAGGCTTCCTCGAGGGAGCCTTGGAAGAATTGTCGAAAATGGTAATAATTGCAACTTCTTCAGAATGAACTGAGGGAACAACAGTCTTCTCAAATAGGATCTCTTTACTATCCATCAAGTTTTGGATACCTGACTTCAAGAATGGGCAACCGGTAGGTAAAATAGAACACATATGGCAACCTTCGTCGCAGCCCGAAAATAAACCGGCTAGCAAAAGGTTCTTCTTCACAGCCAACAAAAGGGTAACAATTTCATCCACAGAAACCACAAACAAGTCTTCTTCTAGAGAGTTTACTCCATGCTTGGGCATGGGAGCAGTCACAACATTAGGCCTCTCGGGCGCCTCGAACTCAATCTCCTTCGCATCAATTAAGTCTTGTATCTTATTTTTCAGACTCCAACAATCATTTGTATTATGCCCCGGGCTATCGGAGTGATAAGCACAGCGGGCGTTAGGGTTATACCTTGGTGACGTTGTATTTGAATTCTTTGGGGCTTCCCTTAGAGTCACCAGATTAGTCTTCAGCAATTGTGGCAGCATCTGAGATAAGGTCATGCTAAGACGAGTGAATTGCCTCTTAGGTCTCTCGTCCTTTTGTTTATTGTTGTACTGAGGAGCACCAGCAGGTTTTGAAATAATGACCGTATTGACAGCTGGGCGGTGTTCAGGTCTATTCTGTCTTCTTGCACTGTAGACAACACTGGACTCTTTCTTAAATGGCTTCTTGGTCTTGATGAAGCACCCTTCTGTATCTTCCCAACCTTAATACCAGCCTCAATCCTCTCACCAGTCAAAATAAGATCTGTAAACCCATATGAAGAGCTTTCAATCAAGTGGTTTAAAAATGGACCAGACAGGGTCCCCAAAAACATATCAACAAGTTCCCGATCATCTAAGGGTGGTTGTACTCTTCCGGCGAGGTCCCTCCACTTCTGAGCATAATCTTTGAATCCTTCACCCGTTCCCATTGACATACCTTGGAGTTGGGTACGCGTAGGAGCGAGGTCGGAGTTGTACTAATACTTCCTGTAGAATGCAGTAGCCAAATCTTCCCAACTGCGGATACTGGCTCCATCTAACTGATAGAACCACTCAAGCTGAGTCCCTGAGAGACTGTCTTGAAATAAATGGATCCATAAGTTTTTATCAGCAGTGTAAGGCTGGATCTTCCTCACATATCACCGGAGGTGCAGCTTCGGACAGGAAACTCCGTCATACTTGGCAAAGGCTGGTGCCTTGAATTTATGGGGAATCACCACCCCGGATGATAGACCTAGATCTCTGAAGTCCAGACCGGGAACCTTCTGAATTTCCATAGCGCTCAAACGGTCTTCCAGTTGTTTGTACTTATCCTCAGCAAGAGGATACTGTTCTTTATCGTAGTCTGTCTCGTTGTCGGAGACCACAGGGCTAGGAGCCCTCCTTTCTTGTGGACTATATTTCCCTCCAGATGAGGTGGTCAGATCAACTTCATTCTGTAGCCTATTCCCAAACCTGTGTCCTGTGTTGAACAGGACTGTCCTCTTCTTCTTCTTCTTTTTCTCTTTTAGAATCAAGGTCTTCAGGTCCTGCTGACCCTTAGCTAGATTCATGAACAGCTCTTGAAATTGGGCATTCTGGGCCTGGAGGGCCTTGATAGCTTGCTCAGTTGAAGGTTCAGTAGACATGATGATCGCTGAAATAAACAGTGAAGAAGATAAGAGACCTGTAAAGGGTACCTATTTATGAAGTGCATGAGATGAAATGCGTATGATTTATGATTTCAAAGACAATCGGGATTCAAATTTGTAAACAATAAAGGAAACACACTTTATTAGATAACTTTGTAATTCAAATTGTTCAACAACTTGCCCTTAAGGCGTTACAAGAATGGAAATACTGAAAAGTAAATAAAACTAGAAAGGAAATCATCCAAGGTCAATCAATGCTCACATGGTCTCTTCTTATCAGCATGGACATAGTCGTTGAGAATCCGCTCGTTCTCCAACGGCCTAGTCAACCTCTGGATCTTCTGCTCCTGCTCGTTGAACTTCTCCCGATAAGAATCCCGTTCTTCCCGCAGTTGCATCTAAGATCTCTTCAGTGCCCCAATGTCAGTGGGCATATAAGGGTGGAGAATGGTTGGAAGAACCCCTTCTTCATTAGCAACTTCAAGAGTGACAGGTCGGACGGCTTCATATGGCATACCTAGCTTCTGGGCACGGATGCGGACCCATCTGAGATATGGCACCATTGGCAGAGATGTCTTTGGACCCAGCTCATGTGGATCAGATTGGTGAACTCTATCCCAAGCCCTTATGAATCTACGACGTTGCTCGTCGCTATCCCCTTGAAAATCAAAGATGATATGAGGCATTAACAGCTCGTGAGGTCCTTCTCTTCTGGCTCTTCCAAACTGACGGAGAGCTAAGAATGGGTTGTAAGAAATTCCTCCATGGGTTCCTAACAGGGGAACATTGGGGTACTCCCCACAGCGGTCAATGATAGTCACCTCATCCATACCCTTGAGAGTCCAGATAATGTCATTATGAGAAAGAGACATCACCCTATAAGCCCAGCCTATTCCTTCTTTGTTCTTCAGCACTGACTTAGGGAGGTGTGAAATAAACCACCTCAACAATAAAGGAGCACAACACATCAAGGTTCCCCGCTTTCGGGCAGTACGAGCATAGAGCTGATGAAGAATGTCACCCAAGAGAGTGGGTACAAGGTTCTAAGAGATGAAGATCTTTATGGCATTCACATCAACAAAAGTGTCAGGATTCGGAAACAGTACCAGGCCATAAATCAGAAGAGCCAGAATATCCGCAAACGCCTTAAAGTCTAGGCTATCCCAGAAGTAGTTAGCCTTGCCAACCAAGAATTTAGTCAGAAATCCTTTTGCTTAACTCCTAATCTCCTAATTAGCCATTACCTCCTCTTTGGTCAAATGAAGGGCTGCAGTAATCTCTTTGGGCCTAAGAGTCTTCTCCCAACCAGTAAACGGGGTCTGCTCCAGAACAAAGATACCGAGCAGTTCAGAGAACTCTTCTAGGGTGGGAACCAGCTGGAAGTCCTGGAAAGTAAAACAATGGTACATCGGATCATAGAATTGGACCAGGACACTCATCATCTGCTCATCTAATTTGGAGGTGACCAAACTGAGAAGAGAACCATGCCTCCTGATTAAGGAAGTAGTGTCAGGAATCTTGGCAACCAACTCTTTAAGCAAGGTAGGGACTTGGACAAAGTTGATCCGGATAGTATTCTTACGCATGTGCATCATGATGACCTACAAAACAGAGCAAAGATGAAACCCTCTTGTCTTTGAAATAGTTTAGTCCAATGCAAGATGTATGCAATGTTATGATGTCATGATTTCATGATAGTAAGCACACCAGAAGTATCCACAAATAGCAAACATGGTAAAGGCACACAAGTCACACTGAGAGCCCTTAGATTTCAGGCTGGCAAGGAGCTAGAGGATCTCAATATCACTGACTACCCTCAATCGGTCATAATTCCAGTTTAGCAACCTTTTCTTGCAGCCGGAATCATCACTATAGTTTAGTCTCAATCAGTGTAGCATACTACTACAGTTCTATGGCCAAGTTGGTCAATTTAAGGTTCTAATGTCAGTTGGTGCTTAATGACCCCTTAGAAGACCCATATTCTCCTCGTTCCAACACAAGGGATATCGGTACAGACTAAAGAGCCACACCAACGTAGCTACTGCTTCAACCGTGTCGGTCTACGCCGGACAGTTCCCTCACAGTTTATTGCTACTTACCTAAAGGGTACCCCCAGATCTGAGTTAGGATCTATAGAACTCCGATACAAGCCCACAAAATTAAAGCATAAAAAACATACAATTGAAAACACAATGATCTAATCCTAAGGTACACCTCACTTTATAATATCCCCAGCAGAGTCACCAGTTCTGTAATCAGTGGGAATGAGAACTGACTGTTTTGGAATGATGGTTCGCGTTTGCGTTTGTTTTTGCAAAATGTCGCGGTAAGTAAGAGTCGCCACTGTCTTTTATTTTATCCAACAAGGAAAGGACAAAAGCATAGAAAATTTCCTTTTTGAGATGTTTCTCGGGTTCGGGAGGTAGATTATAGAAAGGGAAGGTGTTAGAACCCTTTCTATCCGTGGTTATTCACGGGCTCTTCGGTACTTGCTCATTGTGTTTTCAAAAGTTTGCTTTTCTTTGTGTTTGTGGGTTTGAAAAGAGTTTTTGTTTTGAAGAGAGTGTAAGTGCGAAAATGTTTTGTTTTGTTTTTAAAAGGAGCAAGTACTTAAGAACCATCTACCTACTCGAAAAGGGAATTAAACTGTGCTAATGTCCTTTAGACAATGCTAGCCCACTATTGATGAGTAGGTAGCATCATCATTGGAGTTTTCGGGTCAATTCGATTAAGGGACGTGTGGTCACTAAAGCAATGTTAGGACGCCTTAGTGGTAACCCTAATGTCTTAGATCATTTTTCTGAGGCAACCGTTTCGAGGCAACTTATGATCTTTGGACAAGAGGGCGACCTCTAAAACTTCCTATATTCAATGACCACGTTTGAGGCAACCAAGTGAGGTGTACCCTATGAGTGGCATGTGCAAGTGTGTTATTTCGGTTAATTTTATCTGTACATGTCATGGGTGAGCTATATTGATTTTAGGTTAAAGATTGATCTTGTCATGCATTGCCTATTTATCAAACATCTAACAGTTAATATTGTGCGGAAATTAAATTGCGGGAAATTGAATCTAAGCTATTACAAGGTGTCGGGTATTTACATCGCCAAAAACAAACCCTTTAAATTTAAATTGCGGAAAATAAAAGAAAGCGATAAATAAATAAAGTCCTAATTAAAATCTATTACATACTGGAAGCAATTACAATATTGGAAATAATGGTACGCGTGCGAGAAAATTAAAACGACGCATTTTTAGGGTTTTGACCCTTTTTTATTAAAGAAAGCATGTTTTTTTTATTATTTTTGAATTTAAAGAAATTAAAACTAAGTTACTTAATTAATTAAATAAAAAATGTATTTTTGGGTTTTTTATATTTAAGGAAATAAAATAAAAGTGATTAAAATTATTAAAAACCTAATTCTACATTAATTTTAATTTATTGCAAAAATATCAAAATTGTCCCTAATTAAAAACTAAACTAATTGATTAATGTTTATTTACAAAAATAAAGTGATGAAATTAAATTTAATAAATAAAAATAATATTTTTTATGTTTTCTGATTTTATTAAGAAAAATAAATTGGTTAGTGTAAATAATAATAATTAATTAAATAAAGCAATTAAATAAAAAAAGAAATATGAAGAAATAACCAAGGGGGGTGCTAGGCCCAAATTGATGGTGAGTCTGGCAATTGTTTGGCCCACTTTCATTCAGCCTTGTTTGACTTTCCCAATCCAGCGCGTGCCTTTGACTAGGGAGTATGATGAGCTTGCAAACTAGACCCTTGGATTTGGCCTGGAGGCCATCTGGCGCCCGGATCCATGAGGCATATGGTGGACCATGCTTATGATGCTGCATACAATTGCCTGGAGAAAAATCACAACAAATATTGGGGGACCTGGGATTCGAACCCAGGTCCCAAGGGGTTTTGACATAGTGCGCTTACCAACTCATCCATTGTGCTTGTTTGTTATTAATACAAGTGACAATTATTATATGCAAAACAAAGCGTTATTCCTGGAGAGAAAAAAGTGGCCTGCAGTTTGATTGGACCAATAGGAAGAAGACACACCTTCGTCTTCTTCGTTGAAATAACCAGGATTTTTACCTGCGGATTTTATCCGCAGCTGAATCCATGGCTGCCCTCAAAAATCATCTGTAGGCCTTGGAAATGAGTTTTAAGAACACCATCATACTTGTCTCCTTCCACTGATCATCCCTGTACCAATTATTTGTCCTAATTTTACCTGCATCAAAAATGCCTAAAAAACAAGAACACAAACCCTAGCTTCGGATCTAAGGTTATAGTCCATGAAAACAAAATTGAATAATGCAGGAATGTTGGAAATTAAATTGCAAGCATGAATATGAAAACGATTTGGCAAAAATATGCAAGAACATGGATTCACCATTCCATGTTCAGAGCTATGTTCGTGAGTACTTACAGCTTGATTCAGGTGGTTTCAGGACTTGGTTTTGATTGCTTTAGCTCCACTGGACATCAAGCAAGAGAGCTATGTGGAGACTTTACTTTGAAAATGCCTCCAATGTGGATTTCGATCTCCAACTTTTCAAGGTTTTTTTCCAGTTTTGGTTTGGCCGTTTCTGCAGTGCTTAGGTCGTGTTCTTGATATGCCTGGCTTGTGTGTTGTATATGGGATTACATTAGGTCAAGAATTGGGCTTTAATCCATGTGCATTGAAGATTTTGAGATTTGATATGATCACCATTGATAAAGTTTCCAAAATTGTACCAAATCCAAGATTTTGTTCACAATATGCCTTGGCACGAATTTAATTTGGTCCATAATGATACTTGAAGCCTATAATGATCAAAAAGATCTCATTCCATCAATTTTTGGATTTTATTTGAATTAATATTGATTTAAAATGAATTACTTCAATAAAAATTAAATAAAATAAAAAAATTAATGAATGGACATGAAACTGAAGATAGGACACGTGTCTGGTTTGACAAGACCAAATCAAGTGGAAAAAAGTGGGCCCTTTTGTCAAAAATTGGAGTTTTGAGGATAATTGACTTTTGGCACTTTTGGAAAAATTCCCAACTTCAACGATGCATAACTTCTTCCATTTTTATCTTTTGGAGGTGTTATTGGACTTTTTAGAAACCTTGAGATGTCCTCTAACCAAACCTTTTGGTCTCATCGCATTTTGATATTCCATGCTCATGTTATAAGCTTTGGAAAAAATGTGTTTTTGTTGACTTCCAAAAATGACCTATAATGTCCAAATTTGTAACTTTTTGTGAGAGCATTTCTTGATCTTGGGGTGTGAATATGGATTGTAGAAAATTGCATCCTCTTCAAAATGAGTTATGCTTGGTCAAATTTGAGTTGACTTTTCCCGCAAAACCCTAATTTAGCAACTTTTGAATCTTGATGAATCTTGAGCAATCCTTGATGAATCATGATCAACCCTTGATCAAATAATGAATTATCCTTCAAAATGAGAATGTTGACAAAAAAGCTTGAGGTTTGACTATTTGTAGGTCACAGTTGACTTTTGCCCTAGCACAGTCGATTCTTGGGCCTCTTGAGCAATTAACTGACCAAACTTCCTCTACAAGGCTTGAAATTTGACATGGATGAACTTGATAGCATATTAGGACATTGGTAAGCACTTGAGGTCATTTGGATGTAAGGACCTTGATGCAACACAAAACCTTAATTTTGAATTGACTTCCTTAGGAGATGATTTGACTGTTCAACTCTTGAGCCATCTTGAACACTTGGAGATTATTCTTGACATGTCTTGAGGAATATGGGAGGGCAAATTTTGGGGTACAACACCTAGACTATCAGAATGGTAAGCACACCGAGCGTTTGGATTGTACCGAGGAGATGTGGTGTTAGGATTCTTAGGAGCCTCCTTTAAGGTTTCCAAGTTAGATCTTAACAGATGGGGTAAAACCTCAGTCAATGTCATATTAATCTGAGTGAACTGCCTTTGCGGTCTTTCTACCCTTTGCTGATTGTTTCGTTATTGAGTAGCCGCAGGCCTGGGTATCATCACAGCCCCTACCGTTGGACAGCGTTAAGCTCTACTCTAACCTCTTGGGCTATAAATGGCATTTACCTCCTTTTTACCCGTGAACGGCTTTTTCATTGTACTTGACGAAGTATCTTTCTGGATCTTGCCACTCCCGATCCCAGCTTCATCCCTTTCTCTAGTCAATATCAGCTCGGTGAAACCAGCTGAGGAGCTACCAATCAAGTGATTGAAGAATGAACCAGACAGTGTCCCAAGAAACATGTCAACCAACTCCCTATCAGACAAAGGGGGTTGGACTCTCCCTGCCAGATCTCTCCACTTCTGCGCATAGTCCTTGAAACCTTCACTTTCACCCATGGACATACTCTGGAGTTGAGTATGGGTAAGGGCAAGGTCAGCATTATATTGATATTGCGTATAAAAAGCAGCAGCTAGATCTTCCAAGTTGCGGACATTGGTTCTCTCCAGTTGATAAAACTATTCAAGCTAAGTCCCGGACAGACTGTCCTGAAAGAAATGGACCCACAAGTTCCTATCAGCAGTATGAGGCTGAATCTTCCTCACATAGGAATAAAGATGAAGCTTGGGACAAGACACCCCATGATACTTCGCGAATACTAGAGCCTTGAACTTCTGCGGGATGACTACCCCAGATACCAAACCCAGCTCTTCAAAATCCAGCCGTGGTATTCTCTGGATCTCCATTGCGCTCAGACGATCCTCTAATTGTTTGTATCTATCCTCAGTGCGAGGATACTGTTGATCATTGTAATTTGTGTCATTATCAGAAACTTCAGGGCTAGGGTCCTCTTCCCTTGTCTCTCTCTCTCTCTCTCTCTCTCTTGATTCTCCCCATCTTTGGACGAGTAGGTCAAATCAAACGGTTGCTTCAATGGCCCCTTGAATCTTCTGCCCAGATTAAGGACACCAACGGTCTTCTTCTTCTTCTCTTTCAGAATAAGGTCCTTCAGATCTTCCTGCCCCTTAGCCAAGGCTACAAACATTTGCTGAAATTTGGCATTTTGTGTCTGGAGATCCTTGATGCTTTATTCAGAAGACATTTTTGTTGAAATAAATAGCACATAAGATGAGAAACCTGTTATGAACCCTATTTATGCAATGTCATGGATGATATGCGTATGCAATGATTTCAAGGACTCTTAAAGCTTCAAATTTGTTTAACCAAAAGAAACACACGTTAATTGTATTAATAAGTTTGAATTGTTAAAAAGGGTGCCTTTTAGGCTTACAACAAAACAAAACTTAAAGCAAAAAAGAAAATTAGGTCTCCCAGGAGCGCATCCTCTTTGGTGTAATGTAGGCGTTTATATTCCTCTCTTCATGAAGTAGAATAGTGAGTTCCAGGACCTCCTTCTTGCTGGCGTAGAATTGAGTTTCAAACGTATCCCACTCCTCTTTGAGTTGAACCAAGAATTTTTGTAATTCCTCATGACCAGTTGGCATGTCAGGATGGAGAACAAGATAAGAAGTGTCTCCTTCAACAACTGGTTCCATAATCATTGGTAGGACAGCGGGGTAAGGCATCATAAGGCTTTGATCAGGGCTCACACCCATTTGAGATAAGGCTCAAGAGGATTGAATTCTTGTGCCCTAGTGTCTTGCTATCAACTCTATGTACCATGCACAAGCTCGCATGAACCTTTTACGGTAACCCTGAGCATCATTCTCATAGTCGAAGGTGATTCCTTGGACAAGTGTATCATGGGGACCATCCCTTCTCGCATATCCAAACAGTCGCAGCGCCAAACAAGGGTTGTAAGTGATTACTCCCCTAATGCCTAAGAGAGACACATTAGGGAATTCTCAGCATCGATCAATGATGGTAACATTCTCCGAGGATCAAGGACACCAATGAATACCCGGATGTGTAAGCGTCAT
Organism: Vicia faba; assembly: GCA_948472305.1. NCBI lineage: Eukaryota > Viridiplantae > Streptophyta > Magnoliopsida > Fabales > Fabaceae > Vicia > Vicia faba. Next base: position 305,841,583 of record OX451735.1, on the reverse strand, counting down.
TAGCCTATGAGACCATCTAAAACCCTATTCATTCTTCAAGACGGATCGGGGTAGGTGCGAAATAAATCACCTAGCCAAAAGATGAGTGCAACACAGAAGGGTCCCTCTTCTCTTTATAGTGCGAGTATGTAGAGAATGTAGGATATCTCCAAGCAAAGTAGGTACCGAATTGCGAGAAAAGAAAACCTTAACCGCATTCACGTCTATGAGATGGTCCGAATTGGGGAATAGTACCAAACCATAGATGAGAAGGGCTAATACCTCTTCAAAAGCTTGTAAGTCTAGGGTATCCCAAAAATGATGAGCTTTCTCAAATAAGAACTTAGCTAAAAAACCCCTGACACCTCTCCTGGTATCCCAATTTGCCACTACGTCAGACCGTTGTAAGGGCAGAGATTTAGCAATATCTTAGGGTTTAGGGACTATTTCCATGACATTAAAAGGTACCTTGTTAAGGATATGCACCCCTAGTAATAGAGAAAACTCCTCCATAGTAGGCACTAGCTGGTAATTCAGAAAAGTGAAGCAATGATGTAGAAGGTCAAAGAACTGGAATAGTACTTTTAGCGTTTCTTCATCAGGGTTTGAGGTGACCAAGCTGAGAAGTCGACCATGCCTTTCAGTGAAGGGAGAGCTTTCAGGAACCCTTAATACCAATTCTTTAAGCTGAGGAGGTACTTTTACTAGACTGACTTGGATAATGAATATGCGGGCAAGGGCCATGTCCTACAAAACAAGACAAAATTAAACCCTAAGAATCCTTGAAATGGTTAGTATGATGATGGGGTCTGTGAGGTATAGCCTAAATATAGTACTGCAAGTGCACAGCCTATCGAAGTAATATATAAGATTATCGAACCACAGAGACCAATTGTCAATCTATCAACTCTATTGCTAAGGTGCTTATCTAAGGCGAACAAGAATATTGATGTGAGTGCAGTGCAACAAAGTAAATGAGCAAAGTAAATAACAGTTTTAAAAGACAGGTTGGAATGTAAATCATGTAATCAGATATTGGTCCGGTCATGCGTAGATGAGACTACTTATGGGGCAGTATTTTCTATTGATAGCAAAGAATCAATTTAACGGGAACTTGTAGCTTTTGACTACTAAGAACCGAATTTACTCTTTAAATTAAATTCCTTTATTGTCACATATAAAGGGTGCCTTCCGCGTTAAAGAGGTAAACCTATTTTTAAGAAATTGATAGTTTTGACTTAACAGAAAAGTAATTTTACTTGGAAAGATTAACTTAAAGAGACTTTTGGCTTTTGACCAAGAGTCAGATTTCAAACCTACAAACGCGTCCGAAAATAGTTTCAAAATCGTTTTCTAAAAAGGTCAATGATTCCTATTTAACCAATCAACGGCTTTCGCTCTTTTTGTTTGGTTAAATAATAATCAAGTCGTATCATTAGTTTGGACGGCTTTCGATCTTACCCAATAAACATTTAAACATAATTGACTTAAGTTAAAAGCAAAACATCCCCAGAGTATTTTCACTAGCATGATAATTGGAACACGACCATGATGACAATCATTACATCCAAACCTTTATAGTTTAGCCAGACATAATAAGTGTGAGTCTATAAAACGTGTAGACTATGGTAAGAGCATTTAGAGTCTATAAAACGTGTAGACTATGGTAAGAGCATTTAGAGTCTATAAAACGTATAGACTATGGTAAGAGCATTTAGAGTCTATAAAACGTGTAGACTATGGTAAGAGCATTTAGAGTCTATAAAACGTGTAGACTATGGTAAGAGCATTTAGAGTCTATAAAACGTGTAGACTATGGTAAGAGCATTTGTAAGTAAAGAAATGCAATAAATTAGAACCTTGCTCCAGTCGGAGACTTGAATCTGATACAAATCTGCGGAATGGTAAGGCTGGTATGATAAACTTCAACCAAAGTGCTCCAAGACTCAATTACAACTCAATCTACACCGCAATAACTCCCCGATGTGAAGAGATTATTACTTTACAGAAACTGATAGTATATGGCTTAAGATTGTACTAAGCTTGGATGAAACTAAAGAATGAAAATCGAAAACTATTTATAGAGGATCCTTGAGATGCGTAAAGACCAGCATGCCCCTTAACTTCTTTTGAGCGGGAAGCTTTTTGTGAAGGCCGCGGGCGCGGTGGCTGGAACTGCCACATCATGGGAACGTGGCAGTTGGTCTCTGGGTGAAAGTGGGCCACGTCATTGCGTTCCCTGTAGCCAGCGCGGTGCTGAACGCCATAAGTGCAGAATATCTTGAAAAACCCTAATTTCCTGGCGTTTTGGCTCGTTTCTTCACAGAAGGCTCTGAAATGACAAGAATCCTGAAAACAAAGGAAAAAGGAACATAATACGAGAAAATGATAATAAAAACTAAGGAAAACATGTGATATTTGAGTCAGAAACATAGTGCGATTTAGTGCGATCAAATCCTCCCACGCTTAGACCTTTGCTTGTCCTCAAGCAACAACTCTTAGAAGTAGATGAAAGAAAATTATGGTGTATACAGGTTTTTGGGCAAAGAGGGCTTCTAAGTTCGAGTAAGGGTGTGTTGTCAGGCACTAGCTATCTGAACCAAGGGTATCGTAATTACACTACTCGCAGAAATGCGGACATAAACCTCATAAGTATACAGATCGATCATAATATCCTTACTATGCTAAGACTTCTTTTTGTACGAGGTCCTTTTTCATTCAGGCGCAATCACATTAAGCCCGTTATCCGTACATACTCATGGTGTAGTGACCGGTTAGTGACTCTGATCTCAAGTGATGGGATTCTGGTACAAGAGTTGGTTTAACCCCTTTTTATTTTACCCATTTGCAGTTGCGGGGGATCGGACCGTAGTCCTCCCTACCAAGTCCAGCACCAGATACCTCTGGACCAACTACAACGGATGTGCCTTATATATATTTTTTTCTTTGTTTTTTTATTAGTGCTTACAACTTTCTTGAGTTGAGTAATCTTTGTGAGGATCACCCAACTCGTAGTTGTATTCATACTTTATTTTATAAACTTTTAAGGCAAAATAGAGATCATCCACTTATATTCATCGATCCTACACTTAGAGCATGCTTAGGCCGGAGCTGACTGCTAAGATAAACTACTTGAAGACCTATTTGTACAGTTTTATTCAAAATCATAGCATATTGGGAAGAAAGGATCTAATCTAAATGTTCAAAAAGGCTTACGGTGTTAAAACGATAACGAATTTTTCAAAAAGTGAGTGCCCAAGAAATAGACCCTATCTAGGACCTGTCTCATAGCCCAAATCCTTAAAAACAACCACAATTCTTTGAAAAAGATTTTGTAAAAATTTTGTAAGGCTAAAAAGTGGGGGAAATGAAAGGGTACACTACGCAGAAAGACTCGCCTATCACATGCATTTTATTAACTACGAATATAACATACCTAAAAGGAAAAATGCGGAAGGGAAATAAAAGCAGGAAAAACGGGAAATAAAAAGCGATAAATGCTCCTCCCACACTTAAATCGGACATTGTCCCCAATGTTCCAAAATAAGGTAGGAGGAGGTACCTGAAAACGCTAGTGGGGGCCACTAGGACCTTCACCATCCTGGTTGGTACGACCGGAACGGCGGCTATGGCTGCGACGGCGGCTCTCTCGATCCAAAACTAGCTGCTCCATTCTCTCTGTCAAGGCGGCATTTGCCGCTTGTAGCTCTTGGGTCCTACCAATGAGGGTGCCTTGGGTTGCCTCCATCAATTGGAAGTGACGAGCGTATGTGGTCTGGTTTAGGTGCTGTTCTCTCTGGAAAGCCAGCTGACTTTCCATAATAGTGCGCAGAGAGCTAGCATTTTGCTCTTGGGATGCTTGCATGAAGGCCATGTTATCGGTCGCCTGTTGCTGCAAAGTAGCAAGGAGGGTGTCCCTCTGGGCCTCTCGGGCCATATGCTCACGCCACATGTCCTCAGTGACATGGAAACTAGGAGCTGTACCTGCATGTGGGTTAGAAGTAGATGGTGTCGTGTGTGGTGGTTCTTCCGTTTGGAAATCGTACTCATCATCAGTGTTGTTACCCTCATTTAAAGGTAGATTTGGGGGCAACGAACCAATAAAAGCAGGAGCGTTGAGATCGTAGGTCCAGTTACGCTCAAATCTGATATCAGTACGACGGGTGCAAGGAATAACAACACTGGGTACAGTGGCACCTCCAACCATGAGGAAGTAACCACCTTCCCTCCTCGTCTTGCATAAACGCATATCCCTTAAAAATTTAAGATTTGCAATACGAGGAGGAAGTGGCTCAAGGGTGGAAAGTTCTGTATCCAATCCTATGGCACGGGCAATAGTAGTAATCAGTCCACCAAAGGAAATCGGCCCACCTTTTCTTAAAACATGGTGCATGTGGGCAATCATAAATGGGACTGGATTAACTTTGGTGTCTGTGAGGCAGTTCTGCATGATAATTAATTCTTTAGCATTCACCTTGTTTGGGTTTTCCCGAGCAAAGATGGTGGATGCTAAAAGAAATCTAAAGACACGAAGGGCAGGATTGTGGATGTGAGAAGCAAGTAGGCCATCAAAAGATGTTGCATTTTGTTTAGTAATCCTGGCCCAAAATGCTTCAAATGCCCAATCCGTGTCTAAAGGTGCTTCATAAACGGCACTCTCCCCATAAGGCCATCCTAACATGGCAGCTAGACCGTCAGTGGAGTAGTCATATTCAACATTAAACATTCTAAATTTGACTCCACCTACGGTGCTAGCAGTGTTAGGAGAGACATTATAAATTAAAGAACTCAAAAATTCGAACGTCAGCCTAGGGTAGGTTGGTGCTTGAGTAGCAAAAATATCATGCATGCCTATTTTGTCGAGAAGGAAAAATACACTATGGTATATACCTAATGAATATAGACAGTTTTCATTGATATACCTGGTAGAGTGTATTGGTGTTGTCAGCAATTTCTCAAGCCGCTTTTGTTGTCTTTCTCCGGGTTGGCCACCTCGCAAAATGTAGACGTGATACTCCATAGGATTTTCTTGTGGATGAATATAAAGAGAAAGAATGGGATGTAGAAGTAGTGAAGGTGTGAGGAAGAAAATGAAATAGTGGGGGTATTTATAGGTAGTGAAGAAAAATGGTGGTTGATGAATATTTATGATGGGAATAATGGGAATAAATGTAGTGGGGTAGGTATGGATAATAAAGGAAGTTATGGGGGGTTAAGAATGGAAGAAAATGGGATTGGAAGTGGAAAAAGAGGCAAAATGGGGGGAAAAACGAGCCACTAGCCGTTAGGTGACCGTTACGTCACCGCGGGCACGGCAGGGCTCACCGCGGGCGCGGTCAGGGCGGGCCAAGTTGAGCCGGTCTTGCTTCCTTTCCATTGGGATTTTCCTTCCTTGTCATTAGCTTCAATTTTTGGAGGTGTACCTATTTTTTTTTCTTACGAACGTGCATATATGTATGTGAATACATATATACATGTATATTTATTTATTTTTATCAAAATTTTCATTATGGTGACCAGAAAGACAAAAACATTAGTAAAGGAAAGGTAGATATAGAGAAAAAAACACATATGCATATATATATAGGTACGGACATCGGGTCACCAAAATAGTTATTAATAATGCAGGAAACAGATAATGCAAATAAAAATGAGTCTGAAAAGGAAATCAACATAATACTAATAATACTGGAACTAGGGATCTTGTGAATAACACAGATCTATCGCCAACCGGTAGGATGCTCTGCAGGAGTGTCTGGGCCACGCAGCTCAGTCAGCTGGCGTCGAATCTCTGCCACCTCGTGAGCTAATTCATCTAACTCACCAGCAAAGGTAACATCATTCAGCTCCAACTGTAAATGAAGGTCAGCCACCTTATTGCGGAGAGTGGCTATCTCAGTGCGCATAGCAGTCAACAGAGTGCGAATATCAGGTTCCTGCAAGCTGAGGTTATTAGTAAGAACAGTAGTGTGTGTAACCTCGGGTCGGGATGTGTGATCTGGAGTAGAGTCCTCGGGAGCAGGAGTGTATTCAGGAGTAAGATCTTCGGAAACAGGAGTGTGTTCTGGAGTGGGATCTTCGAAAGCAGGAGTATATTCTGGAGTGTACTCTGATATCTCACCCACAAGTTCCTATCAGCAGTATGAGGCTGAATCTTCCTCACATAGGAATAAAGATGAAGCTTGGGACAAGACACCCCATGATACTTCGCGAATACTAGAGCCTTGAACTTCTGCGGGATGACTACCCCAGATACCAAACCCAGCTCTTCAAAATCCAGCCGTGGTATTCTCTGGATCTCCATTGCGCTCAGACGATCCTCTAATTGTTTGTATCTATCCTCAGTGCGAGGATACTGTTGATCATTGTAATTTGTGTCATTATCAGAAACTTCAGGGCTAGGGTCCTCTTCCCTTGTCTCTCTCTCTCTCTCTCTTGATTCTCCCCATCTTTGGACGAGTAGGTCAAATCAAACGGTTGCTTCAACGGCCCCTTGAATCTTCTGCCCAGATTAAGGACACCAACGGTCTTCTTCTTCTTCTCTTTCAGAATAAGGTCCTTCAGATCTTCCTGCCCCTTAGCCAAGGCTACAAACATTTGCTGAAATTTGGCATTTTGTGTCTGGAGATCCTTGATGCTTTATTCAGAAGACATTTTTGTTGAAATAAATAGCACATAAGATGAGAAACCTGTTATGAACCCTATTTATGCAATGTCATGGATGATATGCGTATGCAATGATTTCAAGGACTCTTAAAGCTTCAAATTTGTTTAACCAAAAGAAACACACGTTAATTGTATTAATAAGTTTGAATTGTTAAAAAGGGTGCCTTTTAGGCTTACAACAAAACAAAACTTAAAGCAAAAAAGAAAATTAGGTCTCCCAGGAGCGCATCCTCTTTGGTGTAATGTAGGCGTTTATATTCCTCTCTTCATGAAGTAGCATAGTGAGTTCCAGGACCTCCTTCTTGCTGGCGTAGAATTGAGTTTCAAACGTATCCCACTCCTCTTTGAGTTGAACCAAGAATTTTTGTAATTCCTCATGACCAGTTGGCATGTCAGGATGGAGAACAAGATAAGAAGTGTCTCCTTCAACAACTGGTTCCATAATCATTGGTAGGACAGCGGGGTAAGGCATCATAAGGCTTTGATCAGGGCTCACACCCATTTGAGATAAGGCTCAAGAGGATTGAATTCTTGTGCCCTAGTGTCTTGCTATCAACTCTATGTACCATGCACAAGCTCGCATGAACCTTTTACGGTAACCCTGAGCATCATTCTCATAGTCGAAGGTGATTCCTTGGACAAGTGTATCATGGGGACCATCCCTTCTCGCATATCCAAACAGTCGCAGCGCCAAACAAGGGTTGTAAGTGATTACTCCCCTAATGCCTAAGAGAGACACATTAGGGAATTCTCAGCATCGATCAATGATGGTAACATTCTCCGAGGATCAAGGACACCAATGAATACCCGGATGTGTAAGCGTCATTAGCCTATGAGACCATCTAAAACCCTATTCATTCTTCAAGACGGATCGGGGTAGGTGCGAAATAAATCACCTAGCCAAAAGATGAGTGCAACACAGAAGGGTCCCTCTTCTCTTTATAGTGCGAGTATGTAGAGAATGTAGGATATCTCCAAGCAAAGTAGGTACCGAATTGCGAGAAAAGAAAACCTTAACCGCATTCACGTCTATGAGATGGTCCGAATTGGGGAATAGTACCAAACCATAGATGAGAAGGGCTAATACCTCTTCAAAAGCTTGTAAGTCCAGGGTATCCCAAAAATGATGAGCTTTCTCAAATAAGAACTTAGCTAAAAAACCCCTGACACCTCTCCTGGTATCCCAATTTGCCACTACGTCAGACCGTTGTAAGGGCAGAGATTTAGCAATATCTTAGGGTTTAGGGACTATTTCCATGACATTGAAAGGTACCTTGTTAAGGATATGCACCCCTAGTAATAGAGAAAACTACTCCATAGTAGGCACTAGCTGGTAATTCAGAAAAGTGAAGCAATGATGTAGAAGGTCAAAGAACTGGAATAGTACTTTTAGCATTTCTTCATCAGGGTTTGAGGTGACCAAGCTGAGAAGTCGACCATGCCTTTCAGTGAAGGGAGAGCTTTCAGGAACCCTTAATACCAATTCTTTAAGCTGAGGAGGTACTTTTACTAGACTGACTTGGATAATGAATATGCGGGCAAGGGCCATGTCCTACAAAACAAGACAAAATTAAACCCTAAGAATCCTTGAAATGGTTAGTATGATGATGGGGTCTGTGAGGTATAGCCTAAATATAGTACTGCAAGTGCACAGCCTATCAAAGTAATATATAAGATTATCGAACCACAGAGACCAATTGTCAATCTATCAACTCTATTGCTAAGGTGCTTATCTAAGGCGAACAAGAATATTGATGTGAGTGCAGTGCAACAAAGTAAATGAGCAAAGTAAATAACAGTTTTAAAAGACAGGTTGGAATGTAAATCATGTAATCAGATATTGGTCCGGTCATGCGTAGATGAGACTACTTATGGGGCAGTATTTTCTATTGATAGCAAAGAATCAATTTAACGGGAACTTGTAGCTTTTGACTACTAAGAACCGAATTTACTCTTTAAATTAAATTCCTTTATTGTCACATATAAAGGGTGCCTTCCGCGTTAAAGAGGTAAACCTATTTTTAAGAAATTGATAGTTTTGACTTAACAGAAAAGTAATTTTACTTGGAAAGATTAACTTAAAGAGACTTTTGGCTTTTGACCAAGAGTCAGATTTCAAACCTACAAACGCGTCCGAAAATAGTTTCAAAATCGTTTTCTAAAAAGGTCAATGATTCCTATTTAACCAATCAACGGCTTTCGCTCTTTTTGTTTGGTTAAATAATAATCAAGTCGTATCATTAGTTTGGACGGCTTTCGATCTTACCCAATAAACATTTAAACATAATTGACTTAAGTTAAAAGCAAAACATCCCCAGAGTATTTTCACTAGCATGATAATTGGAACACGACCATGATGACAATCATTACATCCAAACCTTTATAGTTTAGCCAGACATAATAAGTGCGAGTCTATAAAACGTGTAGACTATGGTAAGAGCATTTAGAGTCTATAAAACGTGTAGACTATGGTAAGAGCATTTAGAGTCTATAAAACGTGTAGACTATGGTAAGAGCATTTAGAGTCTATAAAACGTGTAGACTATGGTAAGAGAATTTAGAGTCTATAAAACGTGTAGACTATGGTAAGAGCATTTAGAGTCTATAAAACGTGTAGACTATGGTAAGAGCATTTGTAAGTAAAGAAATGCAATAAATTAGAACCTTGCTCCAGTCGGAGACTTGAATCTGATACAAATCTGCGGAATGGTAAGGCTGGTATGATAAACTTCAACCAAAGTGCTCCAAGACTCAATTACAACTCAATCTACACCGCAATAACTCCCCGATGTGAAGAGATTATTACTTTACAGAAACTGATAGTATATGGCTTAAGATTGTACTAAGCTTGGATGAAACTAAAGAATGAAAATCGAAAACTATTTATAGAGGATCCTTGAGATGCGTAAAGACCAGCATGCCCCTTAACTTCTTTTGAGCGGGAAGCTTTTTGTGAAGGCCGCGGGCGCGGTGGCTGGAACTGCCACATCATGGGAACGTGGCAGTTGGTCTCTGGGTGAAAGTGGGCCACGTCATTGCGTTCCCTGTAGCCAGCGCGGTGCTGAACGCCATAAGTGCAGAATATCTTGAAAAACCCTAATTTCCTGGCGTTTTGGCTCGTTTCTTCACAGAAGGCTCTGAAATGACAAGAATCCTGAAAACAAAGGAAAAAGGAACATAATACGAGAAAATGATAATAAAAACTAAGGAAAACATGTGATATTTGAGTCAGAAACATAGTGCGATTTAGTGCGATCAAATCCTCCCACGCTTAGACCTTTGCTTGTCCTCAAGCAACAACTCTTAGAAGTAGATGAAAGAAAATTATGGTGTATACAGGTTTTTGGGCAAAGAGGGCTTCTAAGTTCGAGTAAGGGTGTGTTGTCAGGCACTAGCTATCTGAACCAAGGGTATCGTAATTACACTACTCGCAGAAATGCGGACATAAACCTCATAAGTATACAGATGGATCCTAATATCCTTACTATGCTAAGACTTCTTTTTGTACGAGGTCCTTTTTCATTCAGGCGCAATCACATTAAGCCCGTTATCCGTACATACTCATGGTGTAGTGACCAGTTAGTGACTCTGATCTCAAGTGATGGGATTCTGGTACAAGAGTTGGTTTAACCCCTTTTTATTTTACCCATTTGCAGTTGCGGGGGATCGGACTGTAGTCCGCCCTACCAAGTCCAGCACCAGATACCTCTGGACCAACTACAACGGATGTGCCTTATATATATTTTTTTCTTTGTTTTTTTATTAGTGCTTACAACTTTCTTGAGTTGAGTAATCTTTGTGAGGATCACCCAACTCGTAGTCGTATTCATACTTTATTTTATAAACTTTTAAGGCAAAATAGAGATCATCCACTTATATTCATCGATCCTACACTTAGAGCATGCTTAGGCCGGAGCTGACTGCTAAGATAAACTACTTGAAGACCTATTTGTACAGTTTTATTCAAAATCATAGCATATTGGGAAGAAAGGATCTAATCTAAATGTTCAAAAAGGCTTACGGTGTTAAAACGATAACGAATTTTTCAAAAAGTGAGTGCCCAAGAAATAGACCCTATCTAGGACCTGTCTCATAGCCCAAATCCTTAAAAACAACCACAATTCTTTGAAAAAGATTTTGTAAAAATTTTGTAAGGCTAAAAAGTGGGGGAAATGAAAGGGTACACTACGCAGAAAGACTCGCCTATCACATGCATTTTATTAACTACGAATATAACATACCTAAAAGGAAAAATGCGGAAGGGAAATAAAAGCAGGAAAAACGGGAAATAAAAAGCGATAAATGCTCCTCCCACACTTAAATCGGACATTGTCCCCAATGTTCCAAAATAAGGTAGGAGGAGGTACCTGAAAACGCTAGTGGGGGCCACTAGGACCTTCACCATCCTGGTTGGTACGACCGGAACGGCGGCTATGGCTGCGACGGCGGCTCTCTCGATCCAAAACTAGCTGCTCCATTCTCTCTGTCAAGGCGGCATTTGCCGCTTGTAGCTCTTGGGTCCTACCAATGAGGGTGCCTTGGGTTGCCTCCATCAATTGGAAGTGACGAGCGTATGTGGTCTGGTTTAGGTGCTGTTCTCTCTGGAAAGCCAGCTGACTTTCCATAATAGTGCGCAGAGAGCTAGCATTTTGCTCTTGGGATGCTTGCATGAAGGCCATGTTATCGGTCGCCTGTTGCTGCAAAGTAGCAAGGAGGGTGTCCCTCTGGGCCTCTCGGGCCATATGCTCACGCCACATGTCCTCAGTGACATGGAAACTAGGAGCTGTACCTGCATGTGGGTTAGAAGTAGATGGTGTCGTGTGTGGTGGTGAAAAGTGGGGTGGTTCTTCCGTTTGGAAATCGTACTCATCATCAGCGTTGTTACCCTCATTTAAAGGTAGATTTGGGGGCAACGAACCAATAAAAGCAGGAGCGTTGAGATCGTAGGTCCAGTTACGCTCAAATCTGATATCAGTACGACGGGTGCAAGGAATAACAACACTGGGTACAGTGGCACCTCCAACCATGAGGAAGTAACCACCTTCCCTCCTCGTCTTGCATAAACGCATATCCCTTAAAAATTTAAGATTTGCAATACGAGGAGGAAGTGGCTCAAGGGTGGCAAGTTCTGTATCCAATCCTATGGCACGGGCAATAGTAGTAATCAGTCCACCAAAGGAAATCGGCCCACCTTTTCTTAAAACATGGTGCATGTGGGCAATCATAAATGGGACTGGATTAACTTTGGTGTCTGTGAGGCAGCTCTGCATGATAATTAATTCTTTAGCATTCACCTTGTTTGGGTTTTCCCGAGCAAAGATGGTGGATGCTAAAAGAAATCTAAAGACACGAAGGGCAGGATTGTGGATGTGAGAAGCAAGTAGGCCATCAAAAGATGTTGCATTTTGTTTAGTAATCCTGGCCCAAAATGCTTCAAATGCCCAATCCGTGTCTAAAGGTGCTTCATAAACGGCACCCTCCCCATAAGGCCATCCTAACATGGCAGCTAGACCGTCAGTGGAGTAGTCATATTCAACATTAAACATTCTAAATTTGACTCCACCTACGGTGCTAGCAGTGTTAGGAGAGACATTATAAATTAAAGAACTCAAAAATTCGAACGTCAGCCTAGGGTAGGTTGGTGCTTGAGTAGCAAAAATATCATGCATGCCTATTTTGTCGAGAAGGAAAAATACACTATGGTATATACCTAATGAATATAGACAGTTTTCATTGATATACCTGGTAGAGTGTATTGGTGTTGTCAGCAATTTCTCAAGCCGCTTTTGTTGTCTTTCTCCGGGTTGGCCACCTCGCAAAATGTAGCCGTGATACTCCATAGGATTTTCTTGTGGATGAATATAAAGAGAAAGAATGGGATGTAGAAGTAGTGAAGGTGTGAGGAAGAAAATGAAATAGTGGGGGTATTTATAGGTAGTGAAGAAAAATGGTGGTTGATGAATATTTATGATGGGAATAATGGGAATAAATGTAGTGGGGTAGGTATGGATAATAAAGGAAGTTATGGGGGGTTAAGAATGGAAGAAAATGGGATTGGAAGTGGAAAAAGAGGCAAAATGGGGGGAAAAACGAGCCACTAGCCGTTAGGTGACCGTTACGTCACCGCGGGCGCGGCAGGGCTCACCGCGGGCGCGGTCAGGGCGGGCCAAGTTGAGCCGGTCTTGCTTCCTTTCCATTGGGCTTTTCCTTCCTTGCCATTAGCTTCAATTTTTGGAGGTGTACCTATTTTTTTTTCTTACGAACGTGCATATATGTATGTGAATACATATATACATGTATATTTATTTATTTTTATCAAAATTTTCATTATGGTGACCAGAAAAACAAAAACATTAGTAAAGGAAAGGTAGATATAGAGAAAAAAACACATATGCATATATATATAGGTACGGACATCGGGTCACCAAAATAGTTATTAATAATGCAGGAAACAGATAATGCAAATAAAAATGAGTCTGAAAAGGAAATCAACATAATACTAATAATACTGGAACTAGGGATCTTGTGAATAACACAGATCTATCGCCAACCGGTAGGATGCTCTGCAGGAGTGTCTGGGCCATGCAGCTCAGTCAGCTGGCGTCGAATCTCTGCCACCTCGTGAGCTAATTCATCTAACTCACCAGCAAAGGTAACATCATTCAGCTCCAACTGTAAATGAAGGTCAGCCACCTTATTGCGGAGAGTGGCTATCTCAGTGCGCATAGCAGTCAACAGAGTGCGAATATCAGGTTCCTGCAAGCTGAGGTTATTAGTAAGAACAGTAGTGTGTGTAACCTCGGGTCGGGATGTGTGATCTGGAGTAGAGTCCTCGGGAGCAGGAGTGTATTCAGGAGTAAGATCTTCGGAAACAGGAGTGTGTTCTGGAGTGGGATCTTCGAAAGCAGGAGTATATTCTGGAGTGTACTCTGATATCTCACCCCAACCTTCTACGGAATAGTTCCAATTAGCAGGGTTGGAAACACAAGTCATCTGAGGGTCTGGCAGTGTGAAGGTGTAAACTGTCTGGTCATCGATGAGCAACCTGTACTGGTATGGGTGAAAAGAGGCCCTCCTCATGAGCCCACGATCCATGCAAAAGTCTAAATCCAGGAAAGTATATCCACAGTATGGGGTTAGCTGTGCTATCATACTGTCCAAACCCAAAGCAGAAGCTATCTGTGTCACATTCCCTCCGGAATGAATGAGTCCTACAGCGGATCGAGCAGTCTGCTCGAGGCTCTCTATCAGAAAACCTCCACTAGCTATAGGTCTGGACTGACTGGCACAGTATAGGAAAAGGATCTCCTCAGCGGTGACTAAGTGGTCACAGTAACTCCTCCCAAAGAAAGTGTGGCACAGGATCATCTCGAAGTATCGGAAAGCCGGGTTATGGATCTTCCTGGACAGCTGGGTAGAGGGGTCAAGGCTGGCTCTATCAGTAATGTCCTGCCAAAATTTATCAATATCTCTGTCCATATAGTAACTCAATGGAAACTCAGTGATAGCGGTCGGTCCAGTTTGGAAACCAATCAAATCCCCAAATTCTTTGATGGTCAGGGTATACTCGGTACCAAACAATCTGAAACTTAGGCATCCTCGCTCATCTCCTTCACCCACCCGTGGGTTATAATCCATAGAGCTAAGAAACTCCAGAGTAAGGTTCCTGTAGGTTTTGTGGACATCATCAGCATAATGATCCCAGCCAAGTTGGTTGCACAGATACCTAATACTTGGCTCAATCCCGAGTGCCTCCATGCAGCTCTGATCGGGGTACCTAGTGGGTACCATAGGTCTAGCGGATAAGGTAGCAAATCGGGCTTTTTGTGCTTCATCCCTGAAAATCACAACCATACCATCGGGGTAATGCATCCTGAAAATATAAACACAAGAAATTAGTCCAGATAAACATATATAAATTAATAAAATAAAATAAAATAAAATTAAGAATAAACCATGGGTTGCCTCCCATGCAGCGCTTGTTTAACGTCTTTAGCTTGACGATTAGATCTTACTTTATGTGGGTATTGGTGGGTCTATAAGAATATGACTAGAGTAGTCAACAGGCAAATCGCCTCCTTTGTATAGCTTCAGTCTTTGTCCATTTACCACAAATGGAGCGCATGAATTGTTTTTGATTTCTACTGCTCCAGACTTTAGAACTTTTGACACTTCAAATGGACCTGTCCATCTTGAACGAAGCTTACCAGGAAAAAGTCGTAACCTTGAGTTAAATAGGAGAACAGGGTCACCAATGTTGAAATCTTTCTTGATGATCTTTTTATCATGCCACATCTTGGTTCTTTCCTTATATATGATGGCATTCTCATAGGCATTCAAGCGAAGCTCTTCCAGCTTGTGAATGTCTAGGATAGGTTTTTCTCCGGCTTTTAGGTAATCTAGATTCAAGGATTTAATGGCCCAATAGGCTTTATGTTTTAGTTCGAAGGGTAAATGACAGGACTTTCCATAAACCAATTGATAAGGAGTTGTTCCAATAGGGGTTTTATAAGCCGTTCTATAAGCCCATAAGGCGACTTTAAGTTTTCCAGACCAGTCTTTTCTGGATAATGATACGGTTTTCTCTAGGATCTGCTTAATCTCCCTATTCGATACTTCTACTTGGCCACTAGTTTGCGGGCGATATGGCGTTGCTACTCTATGTTTTACTCCGTATTTGCTTAGAAGCTTGTCAAATATCTTAGATATAAAATGCGATCCTCCATCACTTATGACTAACCTCGGGGTTCCAAACCTAGGAAAAATAATATTCTTAAACAGTTTGATAACTACCTTGGTATCGTTTGTGGGTGATGCAACAACTTCTATCCACTTTGAGACATAATCGACAGCTACTAGGATATACTTGTTACCCCTTGAGGAAGGAAAAGGTCCCATGAAATCTATACCCCAGACATCAAATATTTCAACTTCTTGGATGTTACTTAAAGGCATTTCATTACGTCTTGAGATGTTCCCAGTGCGTTGGCATCGGTCACATTTTGTAATGTAAGTGTGGACATCGCGCCATACAGTAGGCCAATAAAAACCTGCTTGAAATATTTTGGCGCATGTTTTAGATGTGCTTGCATGTCCACCATAAGGTGCAGCATGACAATGTTTAATGACGTTGCCCACTTCTTCTTCCGGCACACATTGTCTGAATATGTTATCTATCCCTCTTTTGAATAGGAGGGGTTCATCCCAAAAGAAGTGTTTAACATCACTAAAAAACTTCTTCTTCTGTTGGTAGCTTAAGTCAGGGGGTATGATATCAGCGGCCAGATAATTCACAATATCTGCGTACCATGGTATGTTGTTCAAGGTTGAGATTTCCTCATAGGTCTCTTCTTCAGTTAAGTTTATCCCAGCTATTAATCTTTCATAAGTAGAGTGATCGTCTATAGGTATAAGTTCAGGTTTAAGGTGTTCTAACCTAGAGAGATGATCAGCTACTAAGTTTTCAGCTCCTTTTTTATCCTTAATATCCAAGTCAAATTCTTGGAGTAAAAGAACCCATCTGAGCAATCTAGGCTTAACATCTTTCTTACTTAACAAGTACCGGATTGCTGCATGATCTGTGTATACTATTATTTTTGCTCCCACCAAATAAGATCGAAATTTATCAATAGCAAAAACTACGGCTAGCAATTCCTTTTCTGTGGTTGTATAATTAAGCTGGGCAGCGTCTAGTGTTCTACTAGCGTAGTAAATAGCATGCAGTTTCTTGTCTTTTCTTTGCCCTAGTACAGCTCCTACAGCGAAATCACTAGCATCGCACATGATTTCAAAGGGTTGTGTCCAATCAGGTGGTCTTATGATAGGTGCTGAAATAAGAGCTTGCTTTAAAACTTCAAAGGCCTCAAGACATTTTTGGTCGAATTCAAACTTGACATCCTTCATCAATAAGTTAGTTAAAGGTTTTGTTATTCCGGAAAAATTCTTGATGAAACGTCGGTAGAACCCGACATGTCCTAGAAAACTTCTTACTTCCCTAACGGTCTTAGGTGGGTTTAGGTTTTCTATAACTTCTATCTTGGCCTTATCGACTTCTATACCTCTTTCAGAAATAATGTGTCCCAAGACTATCCCTTCATTTACCATAAAGTGGCACTTTTCCCAATTCAACACAAGGTTTACTTCCACACATCTTTTTAAGATTTTCTCTAAGTTTGAGAGGCAGTTTTTGAAGTCAAACCCACACACTGAAAAATCGTCCATAAATACTTCCATAATTCCATCTAGGTAGTCTGCGAAAATTGACATCATACAACGTTGGAAAGTGGCAGGTGCATTACAGAGTCCAAAGGGCATTCGTCTATAAGCGAATGTTCCATAAGGGCAAGTAAATGTTGTTTTTTCTTGGTCCTCTGGGTGAATAGGGATTTGGAAAAACCCCGAATACCCATCAAGATAGCAGAAGTATGAGTGTCTTGCTAGATGTTCAAGCATCTGATCTATAAATGGGAGAGGGAAATGGTCTTTTCTCGTTGCCTTATTCAACTTTCTGTAATCTATACACATACGCCATCCTCCTTCTGTTCGTTTTGCCACATGCTCACCTTTCTCATTTTTCAGAACAGTGATACCTCCTTTCTTGGGTACCACATGGACTGGGCTTACCCATTCACTATCCGAAATTTGGTATATGATACCAGCTTATAATAACTTAAGAACTTCTTTCTTGACTACATCACTCATGATAGGGTTTATTCTTCTTTGATGTTCTCTTGAGGGTTTTGAATCTTCTTCTAGCATAATCCGATGCATGCATACGGATGGGCTTATACCTTTTAAATCTGAAACTTTATACCCTAAAGCTGAGGGATATTTTCGCAAGGTATCTAAGAGTTGATTTGTTTCTATTTGGTTTAGAGCGGTGCTAATTATAACAGGTCTATTCATCTCCTCATCCAAAAACTCATATCTTAGATTCTTGGGTAGTTCCTTAAGTTCTATAGTGGGTTTCTCAGTACGCGGCATAAGGTCAGGGGTAAGGGCTAAGCATTCGAAAAGGTTGTCGTCAATGTACGGTTCGATACTCTTAAATCCGTCATCCTCTAAAATAGGGGTTGATGGTAATTTGATTAAAGATTTGTTTTGTTCGAGCTCATTTACACATTCTTCAATGACGTCGATGGCATAACACGCATCTCCTATCACTGGTGCCATTAGAAACTTTGATAAAATGAACTCAATCTTTTCATCTCCTACCTCGAAAGTCAGTTTCCCTTTCTTAACATCTATTATAGCTCTGGCGGTCGACAGGAATGGTCTTCCTAAGAGGATTGGGATGTCTTCATCTTCTTTAATATCCATTACGACGAAGTCGGTCGGAATGTACAACTGACCAATCTTGACAGGTATGTCTTCTAAAATACCCATGGGATATTTGACAGATCTATCAGCTAGTTGTAAGGACATCTTAGTAGGTTGAAGTTCTCCTAGTTTTAACCTCTTACAGACGGCCAGAGGCATCAGACTTACGCTTGCTCCTAAGTCTAAAAATGCTTTGTCTATCATATGGTTACCTAGGATGCAAGGGATAGAAAAACTTCCAGGGTCTTTATCTTTCTTGGCGAGTTTATTTTCGGATATAGAATGACATTCTAAAGGCTTGGGATCATCGAGTCGCCGTTTATTGGTCAAAATATCTTTCAAGAACTTAGCATATGATGGTATCTGGGTTATAGCTTCAGTAAAAGGAATCTCTACATGGAGTTTCTCTATTACCTTAATAAACTTTTGGTACTGGTTTTCTACTTTGGTGTTTTTCAGCCTCTGTAGGAACGGAATAGGTGGTTTATAAGGTTGTTGAGTGTTACTCCCTGGTTCTGGTTTTGATTGCTTTTCTGGTTTCTCTGGTTCCTCTACCTGGTCTTTAGGTGTAGCATCTTCCATAGGTTTTTCTGATGTGCTTAAGTTAGGGTTTCTAGGCCCTTCATAAGCAGTTCCACTTCTTAAGGTGATAGAATTTGCTTGCCCTTTTGGATTTGGTTGAGTTTGCCCAGGAAATTGTCCTCCAGGTGCAACTTGTACAGAGGTGTTTTGTGCTACTTGGGAAATCTGAGTCTCAAGCATTTTGGTGTGGGTTATTATCTGGTCAAACCTGGTTGCCAGTTGAGTAACTAATTCGTTTGTGTGAATGTGTTGGTTCATAAACTCCTTATTTTGCTGAGTTTGAGTCTGAATAAAGGTGTCTATGGTTTCTTTAAGGTTTGTTCTTGGGGGCACTATTTGCATAGGTTGGTTTTGTTTTTGCGTTTGGAATCCTTGAGGTCTCGAAGGTCCGGGATTTTGGATAGGGTTATTGTTTTTGTAAGAGAAATTCGGGTGGTTCCTCCATCCAGGATTGTAGGTATTCGAGAAAGGGTTCCCTTGGGTATAGTTAACTTGGTCTGAGCTAGATTCATTCAAAAGGTTACAGTCAACGGTTTGATGTCCTAGAGTTCCACAGAGTTCGCATTCCGATTAGATTGCTGCTACTGTGGTTGGGTTTTGAGACATGTTCTCGACTCTTAAAGCTAGGGCGTCCATCTTGGAATTAATCATGTCCATGCAACTTACCTCATGCTTTCCTCCATGGCTCTCCTTTTTCTCTACTGTCGCTCGTTCTAATCCCCACTGGGCGTGGTTTTGGGCCATGTCCTCTATTAGGGCACAAGCGTCAGGGTAAGGTTTGTTCATCAACGCTCCGCCAGCGGCATCGTCTATGGACATCTTTGTGTTGTAATGGAGTCCATTATAGAAGGTATGTATGATTAACCATTGCTCCAGGCCATGGTGCGGACAAGCTCTTAAAAGTTCTTTATATCTCTCCCAGGCATCAAAAAGTGATTCTCCTTGGTTTTGGGTGAAACAAGTGATCAGGTTCCTAAGAATAGCGGTCTTGCTTGGTGGAAAATACCTCACAAGAAAAGCTCTCCTAAGGTCTTCCCAAGTTGTTATTGAGTTAGTTGGAAGGGCGTCTAACCAGTCGTGAGCTTTACCTCTAAGGGAAAAAGGAAACAGTCTTAAACGGATGGCTTCGGGTGTGGCTCCATTTGCCTTAAGGGTGTCAGCTAACTGGATAAATACCTTCAAATGTTGATTCGGGTTCTCGGTAGCGAGACCAGCGAATTGGTTTTGTTGTACTAATTGTAATAATGAGGGCTTTAGTTCAAAGTTGTTGGTAGTTATAGCAGGGTTTACTATACTAGAACTAGGTTCCTCGTTAGATGGTTGGGCGAATTCCTTGAGTGGTCTTCGGTTACGATCTTCTGCCATAGCTCTTCTTATCTTGCGTATAAAAAGACGGGCACGAGCGTAACGTTCAGGTTCTACTAAAGGATCTATTAGGTTACCGGTGCTACGATTTCTACGCATCTACCGGCTAGAATAGCCTTAGTCTAAACGGGATAACAATAGGGTACGAAATTTGACGAAGTTGGTCCCCGGCAACGGCGCCAAAAACTTGATGGGGTCTGTGAGGTATAGCCTAAATATAGTACTGCAAGTGCACAGCCTATCGAAGTAATATATAAGATTATCGAACCACAGAGACCAATTGTCAATCTATCAACTCTATTGCTAAGGTGCTTATCTAAGGCGAACAAGAATATTGATGTGAGTGCAGTGCAACAAAGTAAATGAGTAAAGTAAATAACAGTTTTAAAAGACAGGTTGGAATGTAAATCATGTAATCAGATATTGGTCCGGTCATGCGTAGATGAGACTACTTATGGGGCAGTATTTTCTATTGATAGCAAAGAATCAATTTAACGGGAACTTGTAGCTTTTGACTACTAAGAACCGAATTTACTCTTTAAATTAAATTCCTTTATTGTCACATATAAAGGGTGCCTTCCGCGTTAAAGAGGTAAACCTATTTTTAAGAAATTGATAGTTTTGACTTAACAGAAAAGTAATTTTACTTGGAAAGATTAACTTAAAGAGACTTTTGGATTTTGACCAAGAGTCAGATTTCAAACCTACAAACGCGTCCGAAAATAGTTTCAAAATCGTTTTCTAAAAAGGTCAATGATTCCTATTTAACCAATCAACGACTTTCGCTCTTTTTGTTTGGTTAAATAATAATCAAGTCGTATCATTAGTTTGGACGGCTTTCGATCTTACCCAATAAACATTTAAACATAATTGACTTAAGTTAAAAGCAAAACATCCCCAGAGTATTTTCACTAGCATGATAATTGGAACACGACCATGATGACAATCATTACATCCAAACCTTTATAGTTTAGCCAGACATAATAAGTGCGAGTCTATAAAACGTGTAGACTATGGTAAGAGCATTTAGAGTCTATAAAACGTGTAGACTATGGTAAGAGCATTTAGAGTCTATAAAACGTGTAGACTATGGTAAGAGCATTTAGAGTCTATAAAACGTGTAGACTATGGTAAGAGCATTTAGAGTCTATAAAACGTGTAGACTATGGTAAGAGCATTTAGAGTCTATAAAACGTGTAGACTATGGTAAGAGCATTTGTAAGTAAAGAAATGCAATAAATTAGAACCTTGCTCCAGTCGGAGACTTGAATCTGATACAAATCTGCGGAATGGTAAGGCTGGTATGATAAACTTCAACCAAAGTGCTCCAAGACTCGATTACAACTCAATCTACACCGCAATAACTCCCCGATGTGAAGAGATTATTACTTTACAGAAACTGATAGTATATGGCTTAAGATTGTACTAAGCTTGAATGAAACTAAAGAATGAAAATCGAAAACTATTTATAGAGGATCCTTGAGATGCGTAAAGACTAGCATGCCCCTTAACTTCTTTTGAGCGGGAAGCTTTTTGTGAAGGCCGCGGGCGCGGTGGCAGTGGCCGCGGGCGCGGTGGCTGGAACTGCCACATCATGGGAACGTGGCAGTTGGTCTCTGGGTGAAAGTGGGCCACGTCATCGCGTTCCCTGTAGCCAGCGCGGTGCTGAACGCCATAAGTGCAGAATATCTTGAAAAACCTTAATTTCCTGGCGTTTTGGCTCGTTTCTTCACAGAAGGCTCTGAAATGACAAGAATCCTGAAAACAAAGGAAAAAGGAACATAATACGAGAAAATTATAATAAAAACTAAGGAAAACATGTGATATTTGAGTCAGAAACATAGTGCGATTTAGTGCGATCATATGATATGCTATGTTATGATGTCATGATTTCATGATTATGCTCAGATATAGCAGATATAACACACACAAGCAAATCACACAAAAACCTTAGGTTTAAGGCTTGCATGGATTTTAAGGTATACCCTCTTGAAGTTGGATTGGTTCAACTTGTCCTAAATATAGTAACCGAGTTCTAAGGGATCTCAATATCATAGTTCTTTCCCCCAACTTTCATTTGGATAGACAATTGACTTGCCATCAAACAAAACTCAAGGGTCAAACCTCAATGAGTGTAGCATCGAGTATCAACCGACTTTGAGTTTACACCAAAGACGACTATCTCACTACGTCCTAAAAGCCAAGTTGGTCAATTAAGGTGCTAAGGTTAGTTGACGCTTTATGATACCACACAACAACCCCGTATTCTCCTTGATTACTCAAGGGCTACCGGTACATACCAAAGTATCGCATCAATGCAGCTCCTATTTCAAATGTGTCAGTATACCCCACACAGCTCCCTCACAGTTTATTGTTACTTACCTAAAAGGAATTCCCCCCGATCCGGGTTTAGGATCCAAATAACCCAAACAGATACCCTTAAAAATAAATCAGACAAGAAAAACCAAAGAAGCAATTAAGAATGACCTAAATACTAAGGTGAACCCCACTTTATTATGTTCCCCAACAGATTTGCCAATTCTGTGATACGGTGGCAAAACCGACTGTTATACTGGATTGCATTTTTTGTTTGCAAATGTCACGGTAAGCAAGAGTCGCCACCGAATTTTATTTCATCCAAAAAAGGAAAATGGAAAAGAACAGAAAATATCTTTTTCGAGATATTTCTGAATACGGGGGGTAGATTATAGAAAGGGATGATGTTAGCACCCTTTATATCCATGGTTTTCCATGGGCTCTTAGGTACTTGCTCATTTTGAAATTGCTTGTGTTGTTTTGAAAAGTTTTTGTTTAACTCTTGGTAACTGTTGTACCCCAAAATTTCCCCCCTCACTTATCAAGATTTTGGCTCACAAGATCTCCTTGGGCTCAAGACTGCACTAGGGTTTGATCAACTCAAGACACCTCCTTATGCACTGATGACCCAAAACTAGGGTTTGAGTTTGCATAAGGACATTTGAACTTCCAATTCCACATATTACTTTCATGGATCATTATGGATCCCCAAGATCACTCATGTCAAGTTTCAAGCCTTTGATCACATTTTTGCTCAATCAATTGAGCAGTTGACCTAAAAATCAGTTGCATTGGGGAAAAAGTCAACTATGGCCAATTTACAGTCAAACTTCTTAATTTTTGATCCATACCAACATTTTAAACTTATATGTATCATTTGATCAAGTTTGGACCACAAGTCCTCAAGAAATTTGATCAAATTTCAAAAAGGGCAAAATGGTCAAAATTAGGGTTTTGATTGAGAAGGGGAAATTTCTGATTTTTGACCTAGCAAATGGTCAATTGGTTTAAGGAATGATCTCAAGAGTACAATTGCATAATTTTAACCTAATGACATGGTTCAAAACATTGCAAGTCCATTGGATGACAGATGAACTTTTCAGTCAACTGATCAAAAGTCAACTGTATACTGAAAAGTCAAACTTTGACTTTTTGGTCAAATTCAAGTGCCAAAAATCACAATTCATCAAAACATGTCAAAATATGAAACTTATTCATCAATAAATCAAAAAGTCAAGATTTCATTTTGAAAAGTCAAAATTTCTAAACTTAGAAATTTTTCTAAGTGTTGGAAATTTCATGTTTTTTCATAACTTTGAACAAAATTTTCACCATGATGCAAGATGATTCAAGAGACTCTTCCAACATGAAAGTTGTAGATCTACATGAAATCTACAAATTTTCTTTACACAACGTTTTCCAAAAATTCTTGGATCTCAAGTTATAATTTTATGAACAAGTGGTCATGAGACTAAACACTTAGTGAAATTTTATCCTAATTTGGTCAGGATTTTGACCTAACTTCATGGGACTTTTTCATATAGTTCCAAGGGGAATCTTTAAAAGAAATTCAAATATGGGTTGTATATCACATTACAAGCTTTCCAAAATGTCCAAGAAAAAATTGAGATCATTCTTGAGTAGAGAGAATCGAAGAGATGAAGTTAGGGTTTTATCACTTGAATTACAAGGCATTTTGTGATGAACAAGAATTCAATTTCAAACCTATGCTACAAAATCTTGTTTTGCAGGCCTCTAAACCTCAAGATATCTCCATAATCATAATATTACACTTTCTTTTGAGCTATTATCCATTTGATTCAAGCATTATCCAAGCAAATTTTCCATTTATGGCACAAAGTAACCATTCCATTCTTGTAAAGAGGCTTTAATCACAAAGTCAATGCATAGAGCTCATAACTTGTTCCTTCTGATCACAAGCAATGTCAAAGGCAAAAGAAACATGTCTAGAGCCTCCCATAAACTCAGGCCATGCTTGTACTTCATCTTAGAACTATATTGTCACTTTTCTTCAAAATCAAGTAACATAGCCATAAGTATATATCTTACTTTTCTGACCTCCTCAAGTCCTCTAATATTTTTCATATAACCACACAAGTTATTTGCAAGAAGGACACGATTAAAACAAGCCTCAAAAACTCCCTGAAAACAGAGATCGCACAAAACCTCCATCTTTGTGTCATTTCTGATTTTGAACTTCAATCTTCAAAACCACTCGTGCGTTTATTGGCATTTTTGTTCCAAAAGCTTCCTCATACCAAATACAGACCATCTTTGTCCCGGTTTGCGAACTGTAACTCCATCTTCATCAACTTCCATAGCCAAAAAAAGAGCATTGCAGTTGTACTTCTCCAGGTCATTTCAGCCACTCTCAACTCAAGCAAACCATTGCATTAGCTTCCTAGGACCTCAAGGAAGCTAACCTGATCATCACCACTGCCTGAAACAAGCTCAAACTCCAAACATGATTTCTAGTTTTGAGGTAAGTTTTCTCAACTTGGAACTCTTCATACAGGAATCATCAATAGTTTATTTATGAACAAAACATGTAGATATCATTGCCCTGAAGCTAATCATGTCCAGAGTTTCCATTAATTTTGCTTGAGCTTAGAGAATTTTGAAACTGAAATTTATGAAATTTTTAGGGTTCAGATTAGGGACATTAAAATTCATTCTTATCTTTGATCTCTAGTTTTAATACTTTACATTTCTGGAATCGTGAGAAAATTTTCTACAAGTTTCATGTTTACAGTTTTCATTTTTGATGAGAAATGAGCAAGTTACAGTTGGTCTGGATGGAGGTTGAAGATGAAGTCTTCAGGGCGCATTTTGCCTTACATATTTATTGTTTTACTTATGTTAACGGATGTATAGCCACCCCAGTGATAGAAGCGCGCACCTGTAACCTATGGAACCTGGGTTCGAGCCCCAGTGGTACCCTTTTCATTTTTCATATTTTTCACTTTCCTGATTTTTGTGTTTTTGGCAGGCGCTGGGCCCCTTTGGGCCTGGCTTGTTTTTGTTTTTGCTAGCTGACTTCCCTGCTGACTATTGGCACCTCTGGCCCAAATTTGTTTATTTTTTTTATTTTATTTCATTTTTATTTTCTTAAATATATTTTCTAAATATTAAAAATCATAAAAATACAAAAATGATAGATTTATATTTTAACTTATTTTATTTTATTTTTCTCACAAAAAATATTTTTATTTATTATACTTTATTTATTTTATTAAATAATATTGTAAACTTAATTAATATTATGTTTTTATTTATTTTTCACACCATTTTAAATAAATAATTTTTGATATAAAAAAAGACTAAAAATATTTTATAATGCTATAAATATTTTCAAGATAAAAAATACCAAAAAAATACTTTTCTTAAACTTATTTTCTTTTGATTAATTAATAGAACTAGTTTTTTTATTTAAAATCTTTTCTTAATAAAATTCAAATTTAATTAATTATTTTCTTTATTTATTTAGGCTAAGACAAAATCCCTTTTTTCATGAAAAATCAAACAAAGATACATTATCTTTTACATTTTACATTCATTCATTTTGTACTTTGTATTTATTTATTTCCTTGTACATTGATATCAATTCAATATGGTTGTAATAGACTAATTATGTTTAAATTCTTGCAATCCCCATTCATGAATTTGTGTACCCCCTCCCCACCAATGTTGTAATAGCGTAGTAACTTTAAATTTTGTAATTTATCGCTTTTATATAACATGCTAGTAATTAGGGTTTGTATGGAAAGACTAAAATCAATACTTCGAAAACCCTAATTCAAGACAAAAAACCAAGCATGAAAATGATACACTTTCACACAAGCACCCATAGGGTGATCCCACTTGGTTTCCTTATACAAAATGGCTATATTACGCATGTGAGGTATCTTAGCAAATACAAGATCATAGTCCCTAGATGACGCTATCTAAGTTGCCTATCAAATTATCTTAGTCCCTAAAAAGAATGCTAAGATACCTTGCAACATTGCTAATCATGGTTATACGATGACCCACGCCAGTCCCATTTACATCCAAAGATAAGGTTGCTTACCAAATCAATGGTAAGACAACAATGACAAAGGAAAAGAAAACGAACAAGAAATACTTTTTGAGTAGGTAGATTGCTCCTAATTACTTGATCCATTTCAAAACAAACATCCTTGCTATTTTCAAAAATAATCACCCACACTTTCAAACATCTTACAAACTTGAAAACATTTTCAAAAGATCAACATCTTTGTATACATTATTACCAACAAGAATCATTACAAAGATTGCCTAAACAATGGCCTCTTTACAAAATACTTTCAAAAACCACACAAAGTACAATTTCAAACAAAAAGAAAGTGATATAGCAAGTAACTAAGAGCCCATGGAAAACCATGGATGAAAAGGGTGCTAGTACCTTCCCTTTTCATAATCTACCCCCCAAACTCAAGAAATAATCTCAGAGGTCTTTCCTGTGCGTTTTCACCTTTCCTTTTGGATAAAAGAAAATTCGGTGGCGACTCTTGCTAACTGCAACATTTGCGATAAAACGCAAAACCTTCAAGTCAGTTCTCCCACCGTATCATAGAACTGGTGACTCTGCTGGGGATAATTCTAAAAGTGGGGTTACCTTAGGGCTAAATCACATTTATTTACTTTCATTGTTTGACTTGTATGCTTTACATTATGGTTCTTTGTTTGGGTTTGAATCCTCTACCCGGATTTGGGATACATTATAGGTAAGTAGCAATACGTTGTGGAAACTGTGCGGGGTATACCGACTTGGTCTAAGCAATAGCTATGTTAGTGCGACATATTTGTGGGTACCGGTAGCCTTTGAGTTAATCAAAGAGAATACGGGGCTGCTGAGTGATGTCATAAAGCACTAATGAATTTCTAGAACCTTTACTTGACCAACTTGGCCTTTAGGATGTAGTGAGTTGACCGACTTTGGTGCAGTCCGAAGTTGGTAGATACTCAATACTACACTCATTGAGGTTTGGTTTCTTGGGATATTTCGGTCGCCATTAAAGAGGCTTCTGCTGAAACAATGACCAAGGAAACAAACCAGTGATATTGAGCTCCTTAGAAGCCGATTACTATTATTAGGACAAGTTGAGTCAACTAAACTTCAAGAGGGTACTTATCTATAAAACTCCATGCAAGCCTAAACCTAGGGACTTGTTTGTTTTGTTTCTATAAACACACTTGTACATAACATCACGAACATCATAATATCATACACATTCACTAACCATTTCAAGGATTTTGGGATTCATCTTTGTTCTTGTTTTGTAGGAAATGGATTCTCTTTGTAGGAAAACTATTCAAGTCAACCTTTTAAGGATCCCTCCACAACTTAAGGAGCTAGCCTCAATGATTCCTGAAAACTCTCCATTCACTGAGAGACATGGTCGCCTACTCAACTTGGTCACCTCCAACACAGATGAGGACATGATTAAAGTGCTCTTTCAGTTCTTTGATCCTTTACACCATTGCTTCACATTTCCAGACTATCAACATGTGCCTACTTTGGAAGAATTCTCCCGGCTCTTAAGAATTCCCATTCTTAATCAACTACCTTTCAACGGTATGGAAAGAGACCCAAAGCCAGAATAGATTGCTCAAGCTCTACACTTGCAATCATCTGATGTCACAACTCATTGGGAAACAAGGAGTGGTGTCAAATGTTTCCTAGCAAAGTTCTTGTTTGAGAAATCCCAAAACTTTTTGGATTCTTTGGACCTACAAGCCTTTGAGGAAATTGTGGCTCTCCTCATCTATGGGATGGTTTTGTTTCCAAATCCTGATCAACTCATAGATGTGAACGCTATCAAAATCTTCATATCCCGTAACCCGGTGCCTACATTGCTAGGGGATATCCTACACTCTTTTCACACTCGCACAATGAGGAAAAGAGGTGTCCTTATGTGTTGCACTCCTATCTTGGAAAGATGGTTTATTTCACATCTTCCCCAATCTGTATTAAGGAATGAGCAAGGTTCAAGGTGGTCACAAAGGTTGATGACGCTCAAACATTCAGACATTCATTGGTGCTCCCGATCCATAGAGAATGTTACTATTGTCGATCGTTGTGGAGAATTTCCTAATGTCCCTTTAGTTGGAATTAGGGGAGGTATCACCTACAACCCCTGTTTAGCCTTAAGACAATTTGGTTACGCCCGAAGGGATGGCCCGTACAAGATGCTGATTCAAGGTTTGGTATTTGACTATGACAATGATGATCAAGATCTTCGCCAGAGATTTATCCGAGCTTGAAGGATGTTGAACAAGGTAGATAGAAAGACTTTGAGGCACAAGAATTCCATCCCTCTTGAGCCTTACCTCAAATGGGTACGAACTTGTGCTCAGAATCTTATGATGCCTTACCCATCCACTCCCCTGGTAATCATTGAGCCTGTCATGGAAGGGGATATTCCATACACTAACCTACATCCTGACATGCCCACCTCTCTTGAAGACCTAAAAAGAGATTGGATACAACTCAAGGGGGAGTGAGATACTTTTGAAGCCCAATTCTACGCAAGCGAGAAGAAGGTTTTGGAACTCACTAGGCTACTTCATGAGGAGAAGACTCTGAATGCCTACATTGCACCAAAGAGGATGCGTACTACCTTTCTATCCTAGAGTTTCTTGTATTTGTTTTGTCCAAGGAGGCATTGATGTACTCAAGCTTTAATTTATTAATTTAACGTATATTTCCTTTTTGTCTAAAACAAATGTTAATCTTAAAATCCTTGGAATCATTGCATATGCATATACCATTCATCATAACATAAGCAGGTTTCTTGCAACAAGTATCCTCATCTCTCTACTGTTTATTTTAGTAAGATGGATCTCGAGCAAACGGTGAAGGACCTCCAAGCTCAGAATGCACAGTTCAACGACTGTTCTTAACTCTGGCCAAAGGACAAGAAGAGTTGAAGACCTTGTTGGTTGAGGAGAAGAAAAAGAAGAAGAAGATAACCGGAATTCTGAACATGGGAAGAAGATTCCAAGGGCGGACAAGAAGGGCTTTAGACTTTGCAACGACATCTGGTGAGAAAGAAAATCAAGATGGGAAGGGTAAGGAAACAGTTGTTCAGTATGATTCAGAAGAGGAAGAGGAAGAAGAAGACTATTTTGAAGAACAATACCCTCCAGCCGACGACAAGTATAAGCATCTAGAAGAGTGGTTGAGTGAAATGGAAATCCAAAAAGTGCATGGCTTGGACTTTGAGGAATTGGGGTTAGTGTCGGGGATTGTCATTCCTCCAAAATTCAAAGCACCTGTATTTTCCAAATAGGACGGAGTCTCATGCCCCAATTGCATCTCCCGTCCTATGTGAGGAAAGTCCAGCCCCATACTGCTGACAAGGATTTATGGGTACACTTCTTCCAAGACAGTCTGTCTTGAACTCAACTTGATTGGTTTTATCAGTTAGAAAGAGCCAATGTTCATAATTGGGAAGATCTTGCTGCAGTCCTTGACAAACAATACAAATACAATGCTAATCTCGCGCCTACCCGTACTCAACTCTAGAGTATGGCCATGGTTTCAAGTGAAGGCTTCAAGGACTATGCACAAAAATGGAGAGATTTGGCCGGAAGAGTTCAACCTCCTCTATCTGAAAGAGAGTTGGTAGACATGTTTTTGGGCACCTTGTCTTGTCCCCTTTTCAATCACTTAATTGGGAGTTCATCGACGGGTTTTACTGAATTGATATTGACCAGAGAAAGGGTAGAAGCCGGGATAAACAATGGAAAGATTCAAAAAGATACATCCTCTGCTGCTATAAGGAAGCCATTCATAAAAAAAAGAAGTGGTTGATGTGTATCCTCAGAGAAATCAAGATAGGGCCGAATGCCGTCCAATGGTGGGGGCTGTTATAATTCCTAAACCTGCGCCTGATCAGCAAAGAAACAACCAACCAAGAATGGAAAGACCAGTCAGACAGTTCACCAGAATTAACATGACCCTATCTGAAGTATTGTCGCATCTGGTAAAATCCAACCTAGTGACTTTGAAAGAAGCTCCGGAGAACCCTAACACAAACTCTCCTCACTATAATCCTAATGCCCACTGTGCATACCACTCTGAGAGTCCAGACCATGACACTAACAACTGTTGGGCTCTAAAGAACAACGTACAAGACCTCCTTGAAGCCAAAGAGATTGAATTCGATGCGCCAGAAAAGCCCAATGTCATTTCTGCCCCTATGCCCAAGCACGGCCATAATGCCAACGCCATTGAAGAGGATATGTTTGTTACTTCAGTTGATGAACTTATGACCCCACTCCTGACTATCAAAAAGAACTTATTGAATGCTAGTGTTTTCCCGGGCTGTGATGAAAGTTGTCATTTTTGTTTGTCCTCACCAACCAGCTGTCCTTTGTTGAAAGCAGGCATTCAGTGCCTAATAGATAACAAGGAGATTTTGTTCGAAAAGACTTTTGTTCCACCTATTTCTTATAATGATGTTTCCATTGTGACCATTTCCGACAATTCTTCCAGGGTCTCCACCAAAAGACCTGTTAGAATTACATCAGTTCCAAAAGTAGTTCCTTTGATAATTACAATGCCTGGACCAGTCCCGTATTTGTCAGACAAAACCGTACCATGGAATTATGGAGGGGATGTCTACTACCACGGTATCAAGCAATATTGGCCAGCTTCCGAAGGTTCAAGTCTTGAGAAGATACACCCCGATATCAGTAATATTGCAGGGACTAGCAAGATTACCCGAAGCGGAAGGATATTCTCTCCAGAAATTGCTCCCCCAAAAGCGGTTTCTGGACCCGTAATCATTCCTGTTGTTGCTCCTCCTCCGAAGGCTATTCCCAGTCCTACAATCATCTCTGCTAATACTCCAACTGACAAAGCTGATACAACCCCTGTTATCACTCCTACTGACGTTTCTGCTGCCGATTCAACTGAGACTCAAGGTAAAATTATTCTGATTGAGCCTGTCCGGACGAAGGAACAATCATTGGCTATCCCTGAGACCTCCCAAAAAGAGATGGATGAAATTCTAAAGATCATAAAAAGAATTGACTACAATGTAGTTGAGAAACTGGGGAAAACTCCATCTAAAATTTATATGCTGGCTTTACTACTATGAGGCGCATGCAAAGGCCTTGGTAAAATTCTTGAAAACTACTTATGTACCCCAAGAGACATCTGCCGATCAGTTCCAAGACTGCGTAGCCATCTTGACTGCAGATAATGGACTAGGTTTTTCGGATGCTAATTTAACGCCAAGAGGAAGGAAGCATAATGAGGCATTACATGTCTCAGTGGAATGCATGGGCACAACCTTGGCTCATGTTTTGGTGGACACTGGTTCGTCTCTGAATGTATTGCCTAACAAGGCTCTTGATAGGCTTGACTCTGAGGGATTGACATTGAAACCAAGCAATATAATAGTGATGGATTTTGATGGCTCAAAGAGGATGGTGCATAGGGAAGTGGATATCCCCATAAAAGTCGGAACCCAAACATTTGATTCAACTTTATATGTAATGGATATCCACCCTTCGTATTCCTGCTTGCTAGGAAGACCGTGGATTCACAATGTTGGCGTTGTCACTTCTACGTTGCACCAAATGCTGAAGTATCCAATTCAAGGGAAGATTATCACCGTTCATGGAGAAGAAGAGTATATGATCAGCCATCTCAATTCTTTCAGATATGTGGAATTAGATGGTGAATTTATTGAAACTCAATTCCAACA
The DNA here is from genome assembly GCA_948472305.1 of Vicia faba. Classification (NCBI taxonomy): domain Eukaryota; kingdom Viridiplantae; phylum Streptophyta; class Magnoliopsida; order Fabales; family Fabaceae; genus Vicia; species Vicia faba. The sequence goes on along the minus strand of OX451735.1, from coordinate 305,809,595 downwards.
TTTTGAAGAAGTCCTACAAGATGTGGCAGTAACCAAGGTTGTGTCCCAAGTTCCCAAGATCACAAGGCCTCCACTCAGAATGTCATATTTGAAGGATGCAAAGGCAGTGATAGAAGAAGGTGTGTGCACTATATGGGGACAACTCCCAGATATCCCATACAAGTCTGACAAGTTTGGTCTGAGTTTCACTTTAGGTGCCCAGAAGGCTGTACACCGCGCTCGTGCCAGAGGACCACCCTTGAAGATCAGCAATCGCGAAGTCAATACGGTGGAAGATGATGAAGACAACTACAACCTAGAGGATTGGATTTTCCCAACTGTCAGTGGAGGGCTCAGCAAATGGGAGGCTAGAGATTTTGTCCTGATCACTTTTATTCCACAGTAATTTGTCTTTACATTTTGTTGGATCTGTAATATTAAAACAATTCAGACTCTTAAAACCTCGTGTCTCCCGAAGCACAATGGTCCATTTGTAAGGGTTATTATCTCATTTCCATATGACATCAATGAATCATGGACGTTTTTGCATGCAAACTTTATGATCATTTTTTATTTTTTTACATTTTTATTTCTTCCAAAGAAAGCTATACCCTGACACACACTCACACTCATAATGCAAGTCTACATCCACTGTCATATGCAATAAGATCAAAGGTCTGAACCAATTCAGAATATCAAGGATCAAAGTTATCAGTATAATCAAAGTCACCAACAGGACATGTATAGTCACCATTTGTACCTGTAAAGATTATTCCCTCCCCACTCACGGGTAATGACTAGGTCATGGTAAGGTCAATGGTAACTCAGAATCGAGGGTACTCCTGAAAAACTATCGCCGTATCACCTACATGAAAATGATAGCCGCTCATTTGTACCTCATCTGAGCGTGGACGACATGGTGGCATAGTGAACCATAACTCAACTAGCCGTTCATGTTCCACTCTATTCCTAGTGTTCCTATTGTTTCCACTTGGCCTGGGTATTGGGCCTTTTACCTCATAGTAACATCCCACCCATCAAGAAACAAAGAAACCAGCACAACAACAATATAACAAATAATAATAAAGATGCAATGCAAACATATGCTCAAATATATACAAAATGAATAATACATAAAAGCATAATGACAAACACCCTAAGAAAAGAAAAAATGGGAGCTAGGAGTGACTCACGGGATGGACCAGCAATTGGTCGACATGTATTTCCCCAGTGAAGTCGCCATTTTTCTGTAGCGGTAAAATCAGTGAAGTCACCACCGAGTATTTATTTATCCCATATGAAAGGGAAAGGAAAATCATCAAAGAAAAACCTAAAGGGGGAAATCAAGGTCTTGCGACCGAGAGATTGGGTAAGGGAGTTGATTACGCGAGGGGAAGGTATTAGCACCCCCACACGTCCATAGTACTCTACGGGATCCACTCTTGTTATTCTAATCAAAGGGTGTGTTCAATCTAATGCTTAAATGTTATAAACTAAGAGGGAATGCATGCAAAGAAAAGAGAAAGAATGTAGGGAAAATAAAGTTGTACTCGCTTAGGCCCTACCCCAATGCCTACGTATCCTTTTTGAGGAATCAGAGCTACCGTAGTTCGGCTCATATGTTTTTATTTGTTTTGTGTTTTTTAAGAACTATATTAATTCTGCCTTCTGCCGCAGCTCGACCTTTGGAGACTTATGCATTGGCACAAAAGTAAACTAATCATGTCCTTACCTGAAAAGGGTTTTAGAGAAAAGGTGCTTCAGCCCACAAAATTGTTTAAATTGGTTTATATTTTTGTTACTTTGAAGAAGGGTTTAGGTATGATTAGCATGTTTTTGATTTGCTAAGAAAAGAAGTTTTTGTTTTAGATGCAAGGATTCAAAAAGGTAAAGAAAAGAGTCTATGGGAGACTAGCCTATCTCTAACCTAATGTTATCATACAATGGTAGTCCTATGTCAAGGATGAAAGGGGAAGTTTCTACCTATTGTTAGCATGCTTGGTTTACAACCTAAGGTATAACTTGCGTTCGAACAGAGCAAGCACATCCTAAGGGAACATGGTATGTACAGGGATAAAGCAAACAAGCCAATAAGATCAAGAGAGCACACCTAGAGAGATCCTATCTAAGTTAGCATTCCAAAGAAAGTAAAACTATCCTATAGGGAACATGCAATGAGAGCGAAGTCGTGATCTCAATTTCTAAATTGAGTGACTCATATATCAACAAGAAATAAAGGAAAGCGATAATATCCTATAGGGAGCATGCACTGAGAGAAAAGTCGTGATCTCAATTTATAAATTGAGTGACTCATCGATCAACAAGAAAGAAAACAAACACAAGCACAACACATATAAGAAATCAAGTGCAGAATGCCTGCTACAGGTCTTTAAACAGCGACTTCGAGCGCATGCTCTTTATTTCCTACATCTCATGATATCTAGAAAAGCGATAAATGCGGAAACATAACTTGGAAGACGTGTAATACCAAACAAACAATGACGTCTACAAAAAGTGCAACCGAAGTAAAGAAATCTGAGATACTTCGCGCGAGCTGGCATCAACAAACAAAAAGTCAGAGTTCGAATATTTGTAATAAGTGTCTCAACTTCGTCGATGTGAAAATAAATCACAATCGGAATCCAAAACACATCCGCATATCAAATAATGAACCTGCATAAGACTCAAATCTCGAAAAACAAAGGTGAATCGCAAATATTGAGTAATCAGATAATCATGATTTAATTCCTAAAATCTAAATAAAAAATCTAACAAATTTTATTGATTTTATCATTTTTTCATCATGTGGAGAAAATTCAAACAAATATAAACAATTAACAAAATTATTCAAAAGAAGTTGCAAATAGAATAAACCAGGGGGGTGCAAGCCAAGATCCAGAAGTGTATTGTAGTAAATTGGGTGCAGAGCACAAGCCCAATAGGTTCAGAATAGTTTTTTTTTATGATCATATTTTTAGATGCCCAAAAATCTGCACTATGGGCTAAGCGTTCGTCGGCCCAGCCACTAATCCAACATCCATTGGATTTTCTTCAGCATTATCAATAGAAGTGAAACGCATGCATTTTGGAAAATTTTGTTAGGGTTTGAAGTTTGTGACTCTTGGAGTCTTTGTCGCAAATCCTTCTCTCTTTTCGCGAACAGAGATGCTTTTGAGCTTCTTCTTCAATGATGCACCACGGCGGCGCAATCTTGTTCCCATCTTCTCCGCCGATTCTTCTGCGATGTACCATCATATTTTTCCATCAGCGGCCTCCTTCAATCCCTAATTCCGACCGATAATCCATAATTCCTCTCTAAATTGAAACCCTAGGACCTCCTAAAGCTTCAATTAAGCAATTCTGACACCTCTACTCGAGCTGAAACCACGGGGGAAGAAGTCTATGCAGCGAAGGACATGCTAGAACAATGTGAAAACGCTAAATCAACGGGGGACAATTGGCGATGATTACCGTGCATTTTCCAGCGAAGACTTAGAGTAAGCTTCTCCTTTCCTTTACTCTTCTTCTTCTGTTTATCTATCTCCTTCTTTTTCTTTCTTCTGTGATTTCCGAATCTCTGGTTTTCACGGTTTCAATTATGCATTATTATTGCGCATAAAGAAAGATGAAGAAGATGATTGAAGGTGCTGTGATGATTGATGGTTGCGTGCGTTTTCAACTATGTTGTCGATGTTAAGATGATAATGATAACTGGAGTGAAATACGTAGTGATTCCCTATTGCTAACCGTTGATGATTCATGAAGCAGTCATATTTGAAGATTGATGACATAATCAAGATGAAGCGAAGTTTTTGTTGAAGGTTGAAGATGCTGACTGATGATTGAGAGATGAGCTTCTCGCAGCTGGTTGATATAAGATGAGGAAGATGATGAAGATCACAGAGTTTGGAGCATGATGAGAGAGAGGAGAGAGTTTTTTGTGGTGATTCTTCAGATTGTGAAGAATTATGATGATGAACAATGAAGATTGAAGTCGAGTAGTGATATTGTGCAGTTTCAAAAATTGCAAGAAGACGAATTGAGAAGTTTCTTGTGCTTTTTCTTGGTGAGTTTCCTTTTGAGATCTTCTGTGTTGAATAATTGTATCCCCCTCATCTTTTTCTATTATTTGTTGAATATGTTAAGGGTTGATGAAAACAGTTAATGGAGATTCACGAAGGTTATGCAAACTGGTTGATAACTAAAGCTTTGAGGTTGATGCAGGGTGATGCAAAGAAGATGATGAAGGTCGCGAATCAGGTTGAAGAATGATTGAGGAAGATGCAAATAATTTCATATAGAGAGAGATTTATGATTGAGAAATCGTGACGAGAGTGATGAAGGATGTGCAGCAGAATTCTTCAGAGGATCATTCTAGAGGAGATTTCTTTCTCTGTGAGTTTTTTGTGTGTTAGATAATTGTTCTCTTGAAAATAATCCCCCCTTGTAACTCTCTGAATCTTCTATTATATAGCTCTGCTAGAAGTTTGTTAGAAATCGTTGGGAGGTTAGAGTTAAGCTCTGATTTAGTTAGCTGTTAGTTAGAGAAATTAATTTTTTTGTTATTGAAATTCTGTTTTCTGTTGAGGAGTTCTGTTAGTTAGTTAGGAAGGTTTTGGGCTGTTAAACAGCGCTATTAGGATATGGTTACAGGGCTATTAGGAAAAAATTGCGATTCATTTATTTCCTTTTCTCCTCCTCATTTTTATTATATCAATTATGCACAATAGAATATTTATTTTCTGCTTTTTGCGCACCAATCTTACAGGTGAAGCTGACTATTCATAGAACTTTTATCAACATTCACAGCATGTTGACCTCTGTTGTTGTATTTGTTTCCACAGAAGAAGACCATTATTAACAAACTCTGGAGGATCAGTCTGAATGGCATCACTACTTTGAGGATCAGAAGGATGGTTTGACACGACGATGGGTGAGATGCTTGTCTGGGATTGAGTTGCACTGTGATCCACATCAATAGCACTGTTGTTCCAAAAATCTTCTGGTCTGTTGTCTTTGTCCATTGTTTGGGCTTGATATTTTAGTTCCTTAGATGCATCTGCCTCATCCATCAAAATGATTTCAAGAGGCTTTGAGAAACATCCAAGACAACCTCCCATGCAAGCGAGAATCTGACAGAGCCAAGGCGGAACATATCCACAGATATGCATTTAAAAGATTCAGAACTGAGATCGGGAAGAGGAAATGGTTTCTGTTGCTGTTAATTGTGCACTTTTGTGTAATTTTTAATGGTTGAAAGTGTATATGTTCTAGTTCTTGATTTTGTAATAGCCATGGTTGAATCAAGAAAAGAGACTTTGAATTAATTCACTTGTTTTTGAATTTATTCTCTTATGCTTACATCTTCTCAATATGTATCTTGAATGAATCGTGATCCCTTCTTTAACCTCAAGTTTAAAATCTTATTTTTGTTTCTCAAACATAATCCAAAATCTAAACAAAGCCAAATGATGAATCACTTATATCATGAGAACAAGAAAACCAGGAAAATTATCCACAAGTCCTATAACATCTCTCGCATATATCTTGTTCTTCAAGCACGTTAAATGACTTATCTTTGAATCGCATTAAAAACTTCTATTCCATGTTCATCTTAAATCGATCCTTAATGTAACTTGAGCTTTCATGACAAGTCAAAACTCAATTGACTTCAAATGGCATGCTTGGTCAATGAACCTTAATCTTAATTGGATACATAAATTCTAGTCATCTTGCATTTGAAACAACCATCTTTTATTTGATAAAATGAGCTAAATAAGCTCCTGACCCTATCTTGAATCAACCGTTAACAAAGTAATGAACTTAATAAGCCCTTGAATCAATATTAACTCTGAGCACGATTAGAAGTTTCAACGAATCCAAGTCACTAGTCATTTCTCTCAATAGCCCAAGTTAACTGGAAACCGAAGTAACAAGTATTTGATGAGAACCAAAAATTGTATCATTCAAAACAAGTCCACAATGTCGAAGAAGGAGAATATCAAGATAACCACAAGATCGATCCCTAATCCAATGATCCTCAGTTGAAGCATAACAGAAGAAAACCCTAATTAATAAGCATTGAAGAAAGATTGCAACCTGATGCTGAGGAGAAGGAATATCCCCGTAGTTTGATGATAAAGAAGTCCAGGAGATAAAATCCTAAATAGAACAAATAATTGATGGAGAAATCAACCGAAACAAGCTTGTGCAAAGATAAGAGCCTTAAAGCCATTAAACAAACCTAATTCCTCGAAATCCCTTATCTCAAGCCAAACTATTGACTAATGATGCATGGCGCGTCAGATGACCTAATGAAGCTTATGTACCTCAATCATAATTAAATCCACAGATTCTAATCACCTTTCATTTGAAGCGACCCACCTCCATTCAGAGAGAGCCTAATGCCAAAGCTCTTCGATCTTATAACCATGAGACCAATGCTATAAAATGTACAAAGTATGATGAGGGATCTTAGGTGCAAAAATTGGGGTACAACAGCTGCCCTTATTTAAGTTCTTCTATTTGGAGATATGAAGATTAAAATCTTCGTTTTGACGTGATTGAAGATACTTAAATATAAAACAAGCCCTATTTTTGGCCCTAAATTGCCATGCGATGCTTATGATTATGGATGTAATATATGAACTTCATGCAGATGGGCAAGGAACACACTGAAGAAGCAAAGGTAGAATCTACAAGTTGACGAAAGAATTTAACCAGGATAATAAATTTTTGGAGAACAACATGACTCCGGGGATAGAAATTTGAATCTATTGGAGACAAATCGGCTCTGCTAGGGAAAAGAAAACTCAACTTTACTGGGGTAAGATCCAGAGAGGAGAAAAAGTAACATAAACTTCAAAACTAAGGGGAAAATAATGGATGACAACGATTTAACCGATAGCTTTGAACTATCCACTCATAGAGGAAATAGCAAAAAGAGAGTAACATTAACACAGGGGATCGACAATCACTAAACAAAAAAGATCAATCTTACCTAAGAATGGTAATGAACTACCCACTTAAGAATGAAGGTGAAAAAAACAAACATAGGACAATACTGACTTTTATTGAAGGTAAAGAAACAGAAGATACACTGAAGTTTACTAAAGGTGGAGAAAAGAGAATGCACCAGCTTTTATTGAAGATGACGTCTCAGAGTAACAACGAACTTCCCAAAAACCTGGCGTTCTTCCTGGAAAGGGTAAAAATACAAGCTATCTCAAATAAAGAGACTACCACTTGTAAAGATTTCACAACAAACTTCTCGTACGACATTTCCTCAAAGAGATACCATTTGATGGAGAATCAGATAAAATTTCCCCATGATCCTGACTATAAGCCATGAACTGGTCTCAGTTTCTTCTTTAACCAAGATATTTCACCTAGAAAGGGTAAAAACACAAGCTATCTAAAATAAAGAGACTACCACTTGTAAGATTTCTCAACAAACTTCTCTTACGAAACTTCCTCGAAGAGATACCATTTGATGGAGAATCAGATAAACTTCCCCTAGATCTTGACTATAAGCCACGAACTGGTCTCAGTTTCTTCTTTAACCAAGATATTTCACCTGGAAAGGGCAAAACACAAGCTATCTCAAATAAAGAGACTGCCACTTGTAATATTTCACAACAAACTTCACTTGCGAAACTTCCTCGAAGAATGCCATTTGATGGAGAATCAGATAAACTTCCCTTCGATCTTGACTATAAGCCACGAACTGGTATCAGTTTCTTCTTTAACTAAGATGTATCACCTGGAAAGGGTAAAAACACAAGCTATCTCAAATAAAGAGACTGCCACTTGTAAATATTTTTCAATAAACTTCTCTTGCGAAACTTCCTCGAAGAGATACCATTTGATGGAAAATCATATAAACTTCCCCTCGATTCTGACTATAAGCCACGAACTCGTCTCAGTTTCTTCTTTAACCAAGATGTTTCACCTGGAAAGGGTAAAAAATACAAGCTATCTCAAATAACGAGACTACCACTTGTAAAGATTTCACAACAAACTTTCTCTGCGAAACTTCCTCAAAGAGATGCCATTTGATGGAGAATCGGATAAACTTCCCCTAGATCCTACCTATAAGCCACGAACCGGTCTCAGTTTCTTCTTTAACCAAGATGTTTCACCTGGAAAGGGTAAAAACACAAGCTATCTCAAATAAAGAGACTACCACTTGTAAGATTTCACAACAAACTTCTCTTGCGAAACTTCCTCGAAGAGATGCCAATTGATGGAGAATTGGATAAACTTCCCCTCGATCCTGACTATAAGCCACAAACTGGTATCAGTTTCTTCTTTAACCAAAATATTTCACCTGGAAAGGGTAAAAAATACAAGTTATCTCAAATAAAGAATATACTACTTGTAAAGATTTCACAACAAACTTCTCTTGCAAAATTCCTCGAAGAGAGACCATTTGATGGAAAATCATATAAACTTTCCCTTGATCCTGACTATAAGCCACGAACTGGTCTCAGTTTTCTTCTTTAACCATGATGTTTCACCTGGAAAAGGTAAAAAATACAAGCTATCTAAAATAAAGAGACTACAACTTGTAAAGATTTCACAACAAATATCCCTTGCCAAACTTCCTCGAGAGAAGCCATTTGATGGAGAATCAGATAAACTTCCCCTCGATCCTAACTATAAGCCACAAACTGGTCTTAGTTTCTTCTTTAACCAAGATGTTTCACCTGGAAAGGGTAAAAACACAAGCTATCTCAAATAAAGAGTCTGCCACTTGTAAAGATTTCACAACAAACTTTCCTTGCGAAACATCCTCTAAGAGATGCCATTTGATGGAGAATCGGATAAAATTCCCCTCGATCCTGAATATAAGCCACGAACTGGTCTCAGTTTCTTCTTTAACCAAGATGTTTCACCTGGAAAGGGTAAAAACACAAGCTATCTCAAATAAAGAGACTGCCACTTGTAAGATTTCAAAACAAACTTCTCTTGCGAAACTTCCTCGAAGGGATGCCATTTGATGGAGAATAGGATAAGCTTCCCCTCGATCCTTAATAGAAGCCACGAACTGGTCTCAGTTTCTTCTTTAACCAAGACGTTTCACCTGGAAAGGGTAAAAACACAAGTTATCTCAAATAAAGAGACTGTCACATGTAATGTTTCTCAACAAACTTCTCTTGCGAAACTTCCTCGAAGATTTGCCATTTGATGGAGAATTGGATAAACTTCCCCTCGATCCTGAATATAAGCCACGAATTGGTCTCAGTTTCTTCTTTAACCAAGATGTTTCACCTGGAAAGGGTAAAAATACAAGCTATCTCAAATAAAGAGACTGCCACTTGTAAGATTTCACAACAAACTTCTCTTGCGAAACTTCCTCAAAGAGATGCCATTTGATGGAAAATCAGATAAAATTCCCCTCGATCCTGACTATAAGCCACGAACTGGTCTCATTTTCTTCTTTAACCAAGATATTTCACCTGGAAAGGGTAAAAACACAAGCTATCTCAAATAAAGAGACTTCCACTTGTTATATTTCAGAACAAACATCTCTTGTGAAACTTCCTCAAAGAGATGCCATTTGATGGAGAATCAGATAAACTTCCCCTCGATCCTGACTATAAGCCACGAACTAGTCTCAGTTTCTTCTTTAACCAAGATGTTTCACCTGGAAAGGGCAAAACACAAGCTATCTCAAATAAAGAGACTGCCACTTGTAAGATTTCACAACAAACATCTCTTGTGATACTTCCTTGAAGAGGAGCCATTTAATGGAGAATCAGATAAACTTCCCTTCGATTCTGACTATAAGCCAGAAACTGGTCTCAGTTTCTTCTTTAACCAAGATGTTTTACCTGGAAAGGGTAAAAACATTAGCTATCTCAAATAAAGAGACTGCCACTTATAAATATTTCACAATAAACTTCTCTTACAAAATATCCTCGAAGAGATACCATTTGATGGAAAATCATATAAACTTCCCCTCGATCCTGACTATAAGCCACGAACTGGTCTCAGTTTCTTATTTAACCAAGATGTTTCACTTGGAAAGGGTAAAAACACAAGCTATCTCAAATAAAGAGACTGCCACTTGTAATATTTCACAACAAACTTCTCTTGCGAAACTTCCTCGAAGAGATGCCATTTGATGGAGAATCGGATAAGGTTCCCCTCGATCCTGACTATTAGCCACGAACTGGTCTCAGTTTCTTCTTTAACCAAGAAGTTTCACCTGGAAAGGGTAAAAACACAAGCTATCTCAAATAAAGAGACTGCCACTTGTAATATTTCACAACAAACTTCTCTTGCGAAACTTCCTCGAAGAGATGCCAATTGATGGAGAATTGGATAAACTTCCCCTCAATCCTGACTATAAGCCACAAAATGGTCTCAGTTTCTTCTTTAACCAAGATGTTTCGCCTGGAAAGGGTAAAAATACAAGCTATCTCAAATAAAGAGACTTCCACTTGTAAGATTTCACAACAAACTTCTGTTGTGAAACTTCCTCGAAGAGATGCCATTTGATGGAGAATCGGATGAACTTCCCCTAGATCCTGACTATAAGCCACGAACTGGACTCAGTTTCTTCTTTAACCAAGATGTTTCACTTGGAAAGGGTAAAAAATACAAGCTATCTCAAATAAAGAGACTACCACTTGTAAAGATTTCACAACAAACTTTCATTGTGAAACTTCCTCGAAGAGATGCCATTTGATGGAGAATTGGATAAACTTCCCCTCGATCCTGCCTATAAGCCACAAACTGGTCTCAGTTTATTCTTTAACCAGGATATTTCACCTGGAAAGGGTAAAAACACAAGCTATCTCAAATAAAGAGACTGCCACTTGTAAGATTTCACAACAAACTTCTCTTGCGAAACTTCCTTGAAGAGATGCCATTTGATGGAGAATCAGATAAGCTTCCCCTTGAACCTGACTATAAGCCACAAACTGGTCTCAGTTTCTTCTTTAACCAAGTCGTTTAACCTGGAAAGGGTAAAAACACAAGCTATCTCAAATAAAGAGACTGCCACTTTTAAGATTTCATAACAAACTTCTCTTGCGAAACTTCCTCGAAGATATGCCATTTGATGGAGAATTGATAAACTTCCCCTAGATCCTAACTATAAGCCACGAACTGGTCTCTGTTTCTTCTTAAACCAAGATATTTCACCTGGAAAGGGTGAAAATACAAGCTATCTCAAATAAAGAGACTGCCACTTGTAAGATTTCACAACAAACTTCTGTTGCGAAACTTCCTCGAAGAGATGCCATTTGATGGAAAATCAGATAAACTTCCCCTTGATCCTGACTATAAGCCACGAAATGGTCTCAGTTTCTTCATTAACCAAGATGTTTCACCTGGAAAGGGTAACAACATAAGCTATCTCAAAAAAAGAGACTTCCACTTGTAAGATTTTACAACAAACTTCTCTTGCGAAACTTCCCCGAAATGATTCCATTTGATGGAGAAGCAGATAAACTTCCCCTCGATCCTGACTATAAGCCCCGAACTGGTCTCATTTTCTTCTTTAACCAAGATGTTTCACCTGGAAAGGGTAAAAACACAAGGTATCTCAAATAAAGAGACTGACACTTGTAATGTTTCACAACAAACTTCTCTTGCGAAACTTCCTCGAAGAGATGCCATTTGATGGAGAATCAGATAAACTTTCCCTCGATCCTGAATATAAGCCACGGACTGGTCTCAGTTTCTTCTTTAACCAAGATGTTTCACCTGGAAAGGGTAAAAATACAAGCTATCTCAAATAAAGAGACTGCAACTTGTAAGATTTCAAATGTTGATTCGGGTTCTCGGTAGCGAGACCAGCGAATTGGTTTTGTTGTACTAATTGTAATAATGAGGGCTTTAGTTCAAAGTTGTTGGTAGTTATAGCAGGGTTTACTATACTAGAACTAGGTTCCTCGTTAGATGGTTGGGCGAATTCCTTGAGTGGTCTTCGGTTACGATCTTCTGCCATAGCTCTTCTTATCTTGCGTATAAAAAGACGGGCACGAGCGTAACGTTCAGGTTCTACTAAAGGATCTATTAGGTTACCGGTGCTACGATTTCTACGCATCTACCGGCTAGAATAGCCTTAGTCTAAACGGGATAACAATAGGGTACGAAATTTGACGAAGTTGGTCCCCGGCAACGGCGCCAAAAACTTGATGGGGTCTGTGAGGTATAGCCTAAATATAGTACTGCAAGTGCACAGCCTATCGAAGTAATATATAAGATTATCGAACCACAGAGACCAATTGTCAATCTATCAACTCTATTGCTAAGGTGCTTATCTAAGGCGAACAAGAATATTGATGTGAGTGCAGTGCAACAAAGTAAATGAGTAAAGTAAATAACAGTTTTAAAAGACAGGTTGGAATGTAAATCATGTAATCAGATATTGGTCCGGTCATGCGTAGATGAGACTACTTATGGGGCAGTATTTTCTATTGATAGCAAAGAATCAATTTAACGGGAACTTGTAGCTTTTGACTACTAAGAACCGAATTTACTCTTTAAATTAAATTCCTTTATTGTCACATATAAAGGGTGCCTTCCGCGTTAAAGAGGTAAACCTATTTTTAAGAAATTGATAGTTTTGACTTAACAGAAAAGTAATTTTACTTGGAAAGATTAACTTAAAGAGACTTTTGGATTTTGACCAAGAGTCAGATTTCAAACCTACAAACGCGTCCGAAAATAGTTTCAAAATCGTTTTCTAAAAAGGTCAATGATTCCTATTTAACCAATCAACGACTTTCGCTCTTTTTGTTTGGTTAAATAATAATCAAGTCGTATCATTAGTTTGGACGGCTTTCGATCTTACCCAATAAACATTTAAACATAATTGACTTAAGTTAAAAGCAAAACATCCCCAGAGTATTTTCACTAGCATGATAATTGGAACACGACCATGATGACAATCATTACATCCAAACCTTTATAGTTTAGCCAGACATAATAAGTGCGAGTCTATAAAACGTGTAGACTATGGTAAGAGCATTTAGAGTCTATAAAACGTGTAGACTATGGTAAGAGCATTTAGAGTCTATAAAACGTGTAGACTATGGTAAGAGCATTTAGAGTCTATAAAACGTGTAGACTATGGTAAGAGCATTTAGAGTCTATAAAACGTGTAGACTATGGTAAGAGCATTTAGAGTCTATAAAACGTGTAGACTATGGTAAGAGCATTTGTAAGTAAAGAAATGCAATAAATTAGAACCTTGCTCCAGTCGGAGACTTGAATCTGATACAAATCTGCGGAATGGTAAGGCTGGTATGATAAACTTCAACCAAAGTGCTCCAAGACTCGATTACAACTCAATCTACACCGCAATAACTCCCCGATGTGAAGAGATTATTACTTTACAGAAACTGATAGTATATGGCTTAAGATTGTACTAAGCTTGAATGAAACTAAAGAATGAAAATCGAAAACTATTTATAGAGGATCCTTGAGATGCGTAAAGACTAGCATGCCCCTTAACTTCTTTTGAGCGGGAAGCTTTTTGTGAAGGCCGCGGGCGCGGTGGCAGTGGCCGCGGGCGCGGTGGCTGGAACTGCCACATCATGGGAACGTGGCAGTTGGTCTCTGGGTGAAAGTGGGCCACGTCATCGCGTTCCCTGTAGCCAGCGCGGTGCTGAACGCCATAAGTGCAGAATATCTTGAAAAACCTTAATTTCCTGGCGTTTTGGCTCGTTTCTTCACAGAAGGCTCTGAAATGACAAGAATCCTGAAAACAAAGGAAAAAGGAACATAATACGAGAAAATGATAATAAAAACTAAGGAAAACATGTGATATTTGAGTCAGAAACATAGTGCGATTTAGTGCGATCATATGATATGCTATGTTATGATGTCATGATTTCATGATTATGCTCAGATATAGCAGATATAACACACACAAGCAAATCACACAAAAACCTTAGGTTTAAGGCTTGCATGGATTTTAAGGTATACCCTCTTGAAGTTGGATTGGTTCAACTTGTCCTAAATATAGTAACCGAGTTCTAAGGGATCTCAATATCATAGTTCTTTCCCCCAACTTTCATTTGGATAGACAATTGACTTGCCATCAAACAAAACTCAAGGGTCAAACCTCAATGAGTGTAGCATCGAGTATCAACCGACTTTGAGTTTACACCAAAGACGACTATCTCACTACGTCCTAAAAGCCAAGTTGGTCAATTAAGGTGCTAAGGTTAGTTGACGCTTTATGATACCACACAACAACCCCGTATTCTCCTTGATTACTCAAGGGCTACCGGTACATACCAAAGTATCGCATCAATGCAGCTCCTATTTCAAATGTGTCAGTATACCCCACACAGCTCCCTCACAGTTTATTGTTACTTACCTAAAAGGAATTCCCCCCGATCCGGGTTTAGGATCCAAATAACCCAAACAGATACCCTTAAAAATAAATCAGACAAGAAAAACCAAAGAAGCAATTAAGAATGACCTAAATACTAAGGTGAACCCCACTTTATTATGTTCCCCAACAGATTCGCCAGTTCTGTGATACGGTGGCAAAACCGACTGTTATACTGGATTGCATTTTTTGTTTGCAAATGTCACGGTAAGCAAGAGTCGCCACCGAATTTTATTTCATCCAAAAAAGGAAAATGGAAAAGAACAGAAAATATCTTTTTCGAGATATTTCTGAATACGGGGGGGGGGGGGGGGGGGGGGGGGGGGGGTAGATTATAGAAAGGGATGATGTTAGCACCCTTTATATCCATGGTTTTCCATGGGCTCTTAGGTACTTGCTCATTTTGAAATTGCTTGTGTTGTTTTGAAAAGTTTTTGTTTAACTCTTGGTAACTGTTGTACCCCAAAATTTCCCCCCTCACTTATCAAGATTTTGGCTCACAAGATCTCCTTGGGCTCAAGACTGCACTAGGGTTTGATCAACTCAAGACACCTCCTTATGCACTGATGACCCAAAACTAGGGTTTGAGTTTGCATAAGGACATTTGAACTTCCAATTCCACATATTACTTTCATGGATCATTATGGATCCCCAAGATCACTCATGTCAAGTTTCAAGCCTTTGATCACATTTTTGCTCAATCAATTGAGCAGTTGACTTAAAAATCAGTTGCATTGGGGAAAAAGTCAACTATGGCCAATTTACAGTCAAACTTCTTAATTTTTGATCCATACCAACATTTTAAACTTATATGTATCATTTGATCAAGTTTGGACCACAAGTCCTCAAGAAATTTGATCAAATTTCAAAAAGGGCAAAATGGTCAAAATTAGGGTTTTGATTGAGAAGGGGAAATTTCTGATTTTTGACCTAGCAAATGGTCAATTGGTTTAAGGAATGATCTCAAGAGTACAATTGCATAATTTTAACCTAATGACATGGTTCAAAACATTGCAAGTCCATTGGATGACAGATGAACTTTTCAGTCAACTGATCAAAAGTCAATTGTATACTGAAAAGTCAAACTTTGACTTTTTGGTCAAATTCAAGTGCCAAAAATCACAATTCATCAAAACATGTCAAAATATGAAACTTATTCATCAATAAATCAAAAAGTCAAGATTTCATTTTGAAAAGTCAAAATTTCTAAACTTAGAAATTTTTCTAAGTGTTGGAAATTTCATGTTTTTTCATAACTTTGAACAAAATTTTCACCATGATGCAAGATGATTCAAGAGACTCTTCCAACATGAAAGTTGTAGATCTACATGAAATCTACAAATTTTCTTTACACAACGTTTTCCAAAAATTATTGGATCTCAAGTTATAATTTTATGAACAAGTGGTCATGAGACTAAACACTTAGTGAAACTTTATCCTAATTTGGTCAGGATTTTGACCTAACTTCATGGGACTTTTTCATATAGTTCCAAGGGGAATCTTTAAAAGAAATTCAAATATGGGTTGTATATCACATTACAAGCTTTCCAAAATGTCCAAGAAAAAATTGAGATCATTCCTGAGTAGAGAGAATCGAAGAGATGAAGTTAGGGTTTTATCACTTGAATTACAAGGCATTTTGTGATGAACAAGAATTCAATTTCAAACCTATGCTACAAAATCTTGTTTTGCAGGCCTCTAAACCTCAAGATATCTCCATAATCATAATATTACACTTTCTTTTGAGCTATTATCCATTTGATTCAAGCATTATCCAAGCAAATTTTCCATTTATGGCACAAAGTAACCATTCCATTCTTGTAAAGAGGCTTTAATCACAAAGTCAATGCATAGAGCTCATAACTTGTTCCTTCTGATCACAAGCAATGTCAAAGGCAAAAGAAACATGTCTAGAGCCTCCCATAAACTCAGGCCATGCTTGTACTTCATCTTAGAACTATATTGTCACTTTTCTTCAAAATCAAGTAACATAGCCATAAGTATATATCTTACTTTTCTGACCTCCTCAAGTCCTCTAATATTTTTCATATAACCACACAAGTTATTTGCAAGAAGGACACGATTAAAACAAGCCTCAAAAACTCCCTGAAAACAGAGATCGCACAAAACCTCCATCTTTGTGTCATTTCTGATTTTGAACTTCAATCTTCAAAACCACTCGTGCGTTTATTGGCATTTTTGTTCCAAAAGCTTCCCCATACCAAATACAGACCATCTTTGTCCCGGTTTGCAAACTGTAACTCCATCTTCATCAACTTCCATAGCCAAAAAAAGAGCATTGCAGTTGTACTTCTCCAGGTCATTTCAGCCACTCTCAACTCAAGCAAACCATTGCATTAGCTTCCTAGGACCTCAAGGAAGCTAACCTGATCATCACCACTGCCTGAAACAAGCTCAAACTCCAAACACGATTTCTAGTTTTGAGGTAAGTTTTCTCAACTTGGAACTCTTCATACAGGAATCATCAATAGTTTATTTATGAACAAAACATGTAGATATCA
This sequence comes from Vicia faba, assembly GCA_948472305.1. Lineage (NCBI taxonomy): Eukaryota > Viridiplantae > Streptophyta > Magnoliopsida > Fabales > Fabaceae > Vicia > Vicia faba. Next base: position 305,792,735 of record OX451735.1, on the reverse strand, counting down.
TTGCCCTGAAGCTAATCATGTCCAGAGTTTCCATTAATTTTGCTTGAGCTTAGAGAATTTTGAAACTGAAATTTATGAAATTTTTAGGGTTCAGATTAGGGACATTAAAATTCATTCTTATCTTTGATCTCTAGTTTTAATACTTTACATTTCTGGAATCGTGAGAAAATTTTCTACAAGTTTCATGTTTACAGTTTTCATTTTTGATGAGAAATGAGCAAGTTACAGTTGGTCTGGATGGAGGTTGAAGATGAAGTCTTCAGGGCGCATTTTGCCTTACATATTTATTGTTTTACTTATGTTAACGGATGTATAGCCACCCCAGTGATAGAAGCGCGCACCTGTAACCTATGGAACCTGGGTTCGAGCCCCAGTGGTACCCTTTTCATTTTTCATATTTTTCACTTTCCTGATTTTTGTGTTTTTGGCAGGCGCTGGGCCCCTTTGGGCCTGGCTTGTTTTTGTTTTTGCTAGCTGACTTCCCTGCTGACTATTGGCACCTCTGGCCCAAATTTGTTTATTTTTTTTATTTTATTTCATTTTTATTTTCTTAAATATATTTTCTAAATATTAAAAATCATAAAAATACAAAAATGATAGATTTATATTTTAACTTATTTTATTTTATTTTTCTCACAAAAAATATTTTTATTTATTATACTTTATTTATTTTATTAAATAATATTGTAAACTTAATTAATATTATGTTTTTATTTATTTTTCACACCATTTTAAATAAATAATTTTTGATATAAAAAAAGACTAAAAATATTTTATAATGCTATAAATATTTTCAAGATAAAAAATACCAAAAAAATACTTTTCTTAAACTTATTTTCTTTTGATTAATTAATAGAACTAGTTTTTTTATTTAAAATCTTTTCTTAATAAAATTCAAATTTAATTAATTATTTTCTTTATTTATTTAGGCTAAGACAAAATCCCTTTTTTCATGAAAAATCAAACAAAGATACATTATCTTTTACATTTTACATTCATTCATTTTGTACTTTGTATTTATTTATTTCCTTGTACATTGATATCAATTCAATATGGTTGTAATAGACTAATTATGTTTAAATTCTTGCAATCCCCATTCATGAATTTGTGTACCCCCTCCCCACCAATGTTGTAATAGCGTAGTAACTTTAAATTTTGTAATTTATCGCTTTTATATAACATGCTAGTAATTAGGGTTTGTATGGAAAGACTAAAATCAATACTTCGAAAACCCTAATTCAAGACAAAAAACCAAGCATGAAAATGATACACTTTCACACAAGCACCCATAGGGTGATCCCACTTGGTTTCCTTATACAAAATGGCTATATTACGCATGTGAGGTATCTTAGCAAATACAAGATCATAGTCCCTAGATGACGCTATCTAAGTTGCCTATCAAATTATCTTAGTCCCTAAAAAGAATGCTAAGATACCTTGCAACATTGCTAATCATGGTTATACGATGACCCACGCCAGTCCCATTTACATCCAAAGATAAGGTTGCTTACCAAATCAATGGTAAGACAACAATGACAAAGGAAAAGAAAACGAACAAGAAATACTTTTTGAGTAGGTAGATTGCTCCTAATTACTTGATCCATTTCAAAACAAACATCCTTGCTATTTTCAAAAATAATCACCCACACTTTCAAACATCTTACAAACTTGAAAACATTTTCAAAAGATCAACATCTTTGTATACATTATTACCAACAAGAATCATTACAAAGATTGCCTAAACAATGGCCTCTTTACAAAATACTTTCAAAAACCACACAAAGTACAATTTCAAACAAAAAGAAAGTGATATAGCAAGTAACTAAGAGCCCATGGAAAACCATGGATGAAAAGGGTGCTAGTACCTTCCCTTTTCATAATCTACCCCCCAAACTCAAGAAATAATCTCAGAGGTCTTTCCTGTGCGTTTTCACCTTTCCTTTTGGATAAAAGAAAATTCGGTGGCGACTCTTGCTAACTGCAACATTTGCGATAAAACGCAAAACCTTCAAGTCAGTTCTCCCACCGTATCATAGAACTGGTGACTCTGCTGGGGATAATTCTAAAAGTGGGGTTACCTTAGGGCTAAATCACATTTATTTACTTTCATTGTTTGACTTGTATGCTTTACATTATGGTTCTTTGTTTGGGTTTGAATCCTCTACCCGGATTTGGGATACATTATAGGTAAGTAGCAATACGTTGTGGAAACTGTGCGGGGTATACCGACTTGGTCTAAGCAATAGCTATGTTAGTGCGACATATTTGTGGGTACCGGTAGCCTTTGAGTTAATCAAAGAGAATACGGGGCTGCTGAGTGATGTCATAAAGCACTAATGAATTTCTAGAACCTTTACTTGACCAACTTGGCCTTTAGGATGTAGTGAGTTGACCGACTTTGGTGCAGTCCGAAGTTGGTAGATACTCAATACTACACTCATTGAGGTTTGGTTTCTTGGGATATTTCGGTCGCCATTAAAGAGGCTTCTGCTGAAACAATGACCAAGGAAACAAACCAGTGATATTGAGCTCCTTAGAAGCCGATTACTATTATTAGGACAAGTTGAGTCAACTAAACTTCAAGAGGGTACTTATCTATAAAACTCCATGCAAGCCTAAACCTAGGGACTTGTTTGTTTTGTTTCTATAAACACACTTGTACATAACATCACGAACATCATAATATCATACACATTCACTAACCATTTCAAGGATTTTGGGATTCATCTTTGTTCTTGTTTTGTAGGAAATGGATTCTCTTTGCAGGAAAACTATTCAAGTCAACCTTTTAAGGATTCCTCCACAACTTAAGGAGCTAGCCTCAATGATTCCTGAAAACTCTCCATTCACTGAGAGACATGGTCGCCTACTCAACTTGGTCACCTCCAACACAGATGAGGACATGATTAAAGTGCTCTTTCAGTTCTTTGATCCTTTACACCATTGCTTCACATTTCCAGACTATCAACATGTGCCTACTTTGGAAGAATTCTCCCGGCTCTTAAGAATTCCCATTCTTAATCAACTACCTTTCAACGGTATGGAAAGAGACCCAAAGCCAGAATAGATTGCTCAAGCTCTACACTTGCAATCATCTGATGTCACAACTCATTGGGAAACAAGGAGTGGTGTCAAATGTTTCCTAGCAAAGTTCTTGTTTGAGAAATCCCAAAACTTTTTGGATTCTTTGGACCTACAAGCCTTTGAGGAAATTGTGGCTCTCCTCATCTATGGGATGGTTTTGTTTCCAAATCCTGATCAACTCATAGATGTGAACGCTATCAAAATCTTCATATCCCGTAACCCGGTGCCTACATTGCTAGGGGATATCCTACACTCTTTTCACACTCGCACAATGAGGAAAAGAGGTATCCTTATGTGTTGCACTCCTATCTTGGAAAGATGGTTTATTTCACATCTTCCCCAATCTGTATTAAGGAATGAGCAAGGTTTAAGGTGGTCACAAAGGTTGATGACGCTCAAACATTCAGACATTCATTGGTGCTCCCGATCCATAGAGAATGTTACTATTGTCGATCGTTGTGGAGAATTTCCTAATGTCCCTTTAGTTGGAATTAGGGGAGGTATCACCTACAACCCCTGTTTAGCCTTAAGACAATTTGGTTACGCCCGAAGGGATGGCCCGTACAAGATGCTGATTCAAGGTTTGGTATTTGACTATGACAATGATGATCAAGATCTTCGCCAGAGATTTATCCGAGCTTGAAGGATGTTGAACAAGGTAGATAGAAAGACTTTGAGGCACAAGAATTCCATCCCTCTTGAGCCTTACCTCAAATGGGTACGAACTTGTGCTCAGAATCTTATGATGCCTTACCCCTCCACTCCCCTGGTAATCATTGAGCCTGTCATGGAAGGGGATATTCCATACACTAACCTACATCCTGACATGCCCACCTCTCTTGAAGACCTAAAAAGAGATTGGATACAACTCAAGGGGGAGTGGGATACTTTTGAAGCCCAATTCTACGCAAGCGAGAAGAAGGTTTTGGAACTCACTAGGCTACTTCATGAGGAGAAGACTCTGAATGCCTACATTGCACCAAAGAGGATGCGTACTACCTTTCTATCCTAGAGTTTCTTGTATTTGTTTTGTCCAAGGAGGCATTGATGTACTCAAGCTTTAATTTATTAATTTAACGTATATTTCCTTTTTGTCTAAAACAAATGTTAATCTTAAAATCCTTGGAATCATTGCATATGCATATACCATTCATCATAACATAAGCAGGTTTCTTGCAACAAGTATCCTCATCTCTCTACTGTTTATTTTAGTAAGATGGATCTCGAGCAAACGGTGAAGGACCTCCAAGCTCAGAATGCACAGTTCAACGACTGTTCTTAACTCTGGCCAAAGGACAAGAAGAGTTGAAGACCTTGTTGGTTGAGGAGAAGAAAAAGAAGAAGAAGATAACCGGAATTCTGAACATGGGAAGAAGATTCCAAGGGCGGACAAGAAGGGCTTTAGACTTTGCAACGACATCTGGTGAGAAAGAAAATCAAGATGGGAAGGGTAAGGAAACAGTTGTTCAGTATGATTCAGAAGAGGAAGAGGAAGAAGAAGACTATTTTGAAGAACAATACCCTCCAGCCGACGACAAGTATAAGCATCTAGAAGAGTGGTTGAGTGAAATGGAAATCCAAAAAGTGCATGGCTTGGACTTTGAGGAATTGGGGTTAGTGTCGGGGATTGTCATTCCTCCAAAATTCAAAGCACCTGTATTTTCCAAATAGGACGGAGTCTCATGCCCCAATTGCATCTCCCGTCCTATGTGAGGAAAGTCCAGCCCCATACTGCTGACAAGGATTTATGGGTACACTTCTTCCAAGACAGTCTGTCTTGAACTCAACTTGATTGGTTTTATCAGTTAGAAAGAGCCAATGTTCATAATTGGGAAGATCTTGCTGCAGTCCTTGACAACCAATACAAATACAATGCTAATCTCGCGCCTACCCGTACTCAACTCTAGAGTATGGCCATGGTTTCAAGTGAAGGCTTCAAGGACTATGCACAAAAATGGAGAGATTTGGCCGGAAGAGTTCAACCTCCTCTATCTGAAAGAGAGTTGGTAGACATGTTTTTGGGCACCTTGTCTTGTCCCCTTTTCAATCACTTAATTGGGAGTTCATCGACGGGTTTTACTGAATTGATATTGACCAGAGAAAGGGTAGAAGCCGGGATAAACAATGGAAAGATTCAAAAAGATACATCCTCTGCTGCTATAAGGAAGCAATTCATAAAAAAAAGAAGTGGTTGATGTGTATCCTCAGAGAAATCAAGATAGGGCCGAATGCCGTCCAATGGTGGGGGCTGTTATAATTCCTAAACCTGCGCCTGATCAGCAAAGAAACAACCAACCAAGAATGGAAAGACCAGTCAGACAGTTCACCAGAATTAACATGACCCTATCTGAAGTATTGTCGCATCTGGTAAAATCCAACCTAGTGACTTTGAAAGAAGCTCCGGAGAACCCTAACACAAACTCTCCTTACTATAATCCTAATGCCCACTGTGCATACCACTCTGAGAGTCCAGACCATGACACTAACAACTGTTGGGCTCTAAAGAACAACGTACAAGACCTCCTTGAAGCCAAAGAGATTGAATTCGATGCGCCAGAAAAGCCCAATGTCATTTCTGCCCCTATGCCCAAGCACGGCCATAATGCCAACGCCATTGAAGAGGATATGTTTGTTACTTCAGTTGATGAACTTATGACCCCACTCCTGACTATCAAAAAGAACTTATTGAATGCTAGTGTTTTCCCGGGCTGTGATGAAAGTTGTCATTTCTGTTTGTCCTCACCAACCAGCTGTCCTTTGTTGAAAGCAGGCATTCAGTGCCTAATAGATAACAAGGAGATTTTGTTCGAAAAGACTTTTGTTCCACCTATTTCTTATAATGATGTTTCCATTGTGACCATTTCCGACAATTCTTCCAGGGTCTCCACCAAAAGACCTATTAGAATTACATCAGTTCCAAAAGTAGTTCCTTTGATAATTACAATGCCTGGACCAGTCCTGTATTTGTCAGACAAAACCGTACCATGGAATTATGGAGGGGATGTCTACTACCACGGTATCAAGCAATATTGGCCAGCTTCCGAAGGTTCAAGTCTTGAGAAGATACACCCCGATATCAGTAATATTGCAGGGACTAGCAAGATTACCCGAAGCGGAAGGATATTCTCTCCAGAAATTGCTCCCCCAAAAGCGGTTTCTGGACCCGTAATCATTCCTGTTGTTGCTCCTCCTCCGAAGGCTATTCCCAGTCCTACAATCATCTCTGCTAATACTCCAACTGACAAAGCTGATACAACCCCTGTTATCACTCCTACTGACGTTTCTGCTGCCGATTCAACTGAGACTCAAGGTAAAATTATTCTGATTGAGCCTGTCCGGACGAAGGAACAATCATTGGCTATCCCTGAGACCTCCCAAAAAGAGATGGATGAAATTCTAAAGATCATAAAAAGAATTGACTACAATGTAGTTGAGAAACTGGGGAAAACTCCATCTAAAATTTATATGCTGGCTTTACTACTATGAGGCGCATGCAAAGGCCTTGGTAAAATTCTTGAAAACTACTTATGTACCCCAAGAGACATCTGCCGATCAGTTCCAAGACTGCGTAGCCATCTTGACTGCAGATAATGGACTAGGTTTTTCGGATGCTAATTTAACGCCAAGAGGAAGGAAGCATAATGAGGCATTACATGTCTCAGTGGAATGCATGGGCACAACCTTGGCTCATGTTTTGGTGGACACTGGTTCGTCTCTGAATGTATTGCCTAACAAGGCTCTTGATAGGCTTGACTCTGAGGGATTGACATTGAAACCAAGCAATATAATAGTGATGGATTTTGATGGCTCAAAGAGGATGGTGCATAGGGAAGTGGATATCCCCATAAAAGTCGGAACCCAAACATTTGATTCAACTTTATATGTAATGGATATCCACCCTTCGTATTCCTGCTTGCTAGGAAGACCGTGGATTCACAATGTTGGCGTTGTCACTTCTACGTTGCACCAAATGCTGAAGTATCCAATTCAAGGGAAGATTATCACCGTTCATGGAGAAGAAGAGTATATGATCAACCATCTCAATTCTTTCAGATATGTGGAATTAGATGGTGAATTTATTGAAACTCAATTCCAACATTTTGAAGAAGTCCTACAAGATGTGGCAGTAACCAAGGTTGTGTCCCAAGTTCCCAAGATCACAAGGCCTCCACTCAGAATGTCATATTTGAAGGATGCAAAGGCAGTGATAGAAGAAGGTGTGTGCACTATATGGGGACAACTCCCAGATATCCCATACAAGTCTGACAAGTTTGGTCTGGGTTTCACTTTAGGTGCCCAGAAGGCTGTACACCGCGCTCGTGCCAGAGGACCACCCTTGAAGATCAGCAATCGTGAAGTCAATACGGTGGAAGATGATGAAGACAACTACAACCTAGAGGATTGGATTTTCCCAACTGTCAGTGGAGGGCTCAGCAAATGGGAGGCTAGAGATTTTGTCCTGATCACTTTTATTCCACAGTAATTTGTCTTTACATTTTGTTGGATCTGTAATATTAAAACAATTCAGACTCTTAAAACCTCGTGTCTCCCGAAGCACAATGGTCCATTTGTAAGGGTTATTATCTCATTTCCATATGACATCAATGAATCATGGACGTTTTTGCATGCAAACTTTATGATCATTTTTTATTTTTTTACATTTTTATTTCTTCCAAAGAAAGCTATACCCTGACACACACTCACACTCACAATGCAAGTCTACATCCACTGTCATATGCAATAAGATCAAAGGTCTGAACCAATTCAGAATATCAAGGATCAAAGTTATCAGTATAATCAAAGTCACCAACAGGACATGTATAGTCACCATTTGTACCTGTAAAGATTATTCCCTCCCCACTCACGGGTAATGACTAGGTCATGGTAAGGTCAATGGTAACTCAGAATCGAGGGTACTCCTGAAAAACTATCGCCGTATCACCTACATGAAAATGATAGCCGCTCATTTGTACCTCATCTGAGCGTGGACGACATGGTGGCATAGTGAACCATAACTCAACTAGCCGTTCATGTTCCACTCTATTCCTAGTGTTCCTATTGTTTCCACTTGGCCTGGGTATTGGGCCTTTTACCTCATAGTAACATCCCACCCATCAAGAAACAAAGAAACCAGCACAACAACAATATAACAAATAATAATAAAGATGCAATGCAAACATATGCTCAAATATATACAAAATGAATAATACATAAAAGCATAATGACAAACACCCTAAGAAAAGAAAAAAATGGGAGCTAGGAGTGACTCACGGGATGGACCAGCAATTGGTCGACATGTATTTCCCCAGTGAAGTCGCCATTTTTCTGTAGCGGTAAAATCAGTGAAGTCACCACCGAGTATTTATTTATCCCATATGAAAGGGAAAGGAAAATCATCAAAGAAAAACCTAAAGGGGGAAATCAAGGTCTTGCGACCGAGAGATTGGGTAAGGGAGTTGATTACGCGAGGGGAAGGTATTAGCACCCCCACACGTCCATAGTACTCTACGGGATCCACTCTTGTTATTCTAATCAAAGGGTGTGTTCAATCTAATGCTTAAATGTTATAAACTAAGAGGGAATGCATGCAAAGAAAAGAGAAAGAATGTAGGGAAAATAAAGTTGTACTCGCTTAGGCCCTACCCCAATGCCTACGTATCCTTTTTGAGGAATCAGAGCTACCGTAGTTCGGCTCATATGTTTTTATTTGTTTTGTGTTTTTTAAGAACTATATTAATTCTGCCTTCTGCCGCAGCTCGACCTTTGGAGACTTATGCATTGGCACAAAAGTAAACTAATCATGTCCTTACCTGAAAAGGGTTTTAGAGAAAAGGTGCTTCAGCCCACAAAATTGTTTAAATTGGTTTATATTTTTGTTACTTTGAAGAAGGGTTTAGGTATGATTAGCATGTTTTTGATTTGCTAAGAAAAGAAGTTTTTGTTTTAGATGCAAGGATTCAAAAAGGTAAAGAAAAGAGTCTATGGGAGACTAGCCTATCTCTAACCTAATGTTATCATACAATGGTAGTCCTATGTCAAGGATGAAAGGGGAAGTTTCTACCTATTGTTAGCATGCTTGGTTTACAACCTAAGGTATAACTTGCGTTCGAACAGAGCAAGCACATCCTAAGGGAACATGGTATGTACAGGGATAAAGCAAACAAGCCAATAAGATCAAGAGAGCACACCTAGAGAGATCCTATCTAAGTTAGCATTCCAAAGAAAGTAAAACTATCCTATAGGGAACATGCAATGAGAGCGAAGTCGTGATCTCAATTTCTAAATTGAGTGACTCATATATCAACAAGAAATAAAGGAAAGCGATAATATCCTATAGGGAGCATGCACTGAGAGAAAAGTCGTGATCTCAATTTATAAATTGAGTGACTCATCGATCAACAAGAAAGAAAACAAACACAAGCACAACACATATAAGAAATCAAGTGCAGAATGCCTGCTACAGGTCTTTAAACAGCGACTTCGAGCGCATGCTCTTTATTTCCTACATCTCATGATATCTAGAAAAGCGATAAATGCGGAAACATAACTTGGAAGACGTGTAATACCAAACAAACAATGACGTCTACAAAAAGTGCAACCGAAGTAAAGAAATCCGAGATACTTCGCGCGAGCTGGCATCAACAAACAAAAAGTCAGAGTTCGAATATTTGTAATAAGTGTCTCAACTTCGTCGATGTGAAAATAAATCACAATCGGAATCCAAAACACATCCGCATATCAAATAATGAACCTGCATAAGACTCAAATCTCGAAAAACAAAGGTGAATCGCAAATATCGAGTAATCAGATAATCATGATTTAATTCCTAAAATCTAAATAAAAAATCTAACAAATTTTATTGATTTTATCATTTTTTCATCATGTGGAGAAAATTCAAACAAATATAAACAATTAACAAAATTATTCAAAAGAAGTTGCAAATAGAATAAACCAGGGGGGTGCAAGCCAAGATCCAGAAGTGTATTGTAGTAAATTGGGTGCAGAGCACAAGCCCAATAGGTTCAGAATAGTTTTTTTTTATGATCATATTTTTAGATGCCCAAAAATCTGCACTATGGGCTAAGCGTTCGTCGACCCAGCCACTAATCCAACATCCATTGGATTTTCTTCAGCATTATCAATAGAAGTGAAACGCATGCATTTTGGAAAATTTTGTTAGGGTTTGAAGTTTGTGACTCTTGGAGTCTTTGTCGCAAATCCTTCTCTCTTTTCGCGAACAGAGATGATTTTGAGCTTCTTCTTCAATGATGCACCACGGCGGCGCGATCTTGTTCCCATCTTCTCCGCCGATTCTTCTGCGATGTACCATCATATTTTTCCATCAGCGGCCTCCTTCAATCCCTAATTCCGACCGATAATCCATAATTCCTCTCTAAATTGAAACCCTAGGACCTCCTAAAGCTTCAATTAAGCAATTCTGACACCTCTACTCGAGCTGAAACCACGGGGGAAGAAGTCTATGCAGCGAAGGACATGCTAGAACAATGTGAAAACGCTAAATCAACGGGGGACAATTGGCGATGATTACCGTGCATTTTCCAGCGAAGACTTAGAGTAAGCTTCTCCTTTCCTTTACTCTTCTTCTTCTGTTTATCTATCTCCTTCTTTTTCTTTCTTCTGTGATTTCCGAATCTCTGGTTTTCACGGTTTCAATTATGCATTATTATTGCGCATAAAGAAAGATGAAGAAGATGATTGAAGGTGCCGTGATGATTGATGGTTGCGTGCGTTTTCAACTATGTTGTCGATGCTAAGATGATAATGATAACTGGAGTGAAAGACGTAGTGATTCCCTATTGCTAACCGTTGATGATTCATGAAGCAGTCATATTTGAAGATTGATGACATAATCAAGATGAAGCGAAGTTTCTGTTGAAGGTTGAAGATGCTGACTGATGATTGAGAGATGAGCTTCTCGCAGCTGGTTGATATAAGATGAGGAAGATGATGAAGATCACAGAGTTTGGAGCATGATGAGAGAGAGGAGAGAGTTTTTTGTGGTGATTCTTCAGATTGTGAAGAATTATGATGATGATCAATGAAGATTGAAGTCGAGTAGTGATATTGTGCAGTTTCAAAAATTGCAAGAAGACGAATTGAGAAGTTTCTTGTGCTTTTTCTTGGTGAGTTTCCTTTTGAGATCTTCTGTGTTGAATAATTGTATCCCCCTCATCTTTTTCTATTATTTGTTGAATATGTTAAGGGTTGATGAAAACAGTTAATGGAGATTCACGAAGGTTATGCAAACTGGTTGATAACTAAAGCTTTGAGGTTGATGCAGCGTGATGCAAAGAAGATGATGAAGGTCGCGAATCAGGTTGAAGAATGATTGAGGAAGATGCAAATAATTTCATATAGAGAGAGATTTGTGATTGAGAAATCGTGACGAGAGTGATGAAGGATGTGCAGCAGAATTCTTCAGAGGATCATTCTAGAGGAGATTTCTTTCTCTGTGAGTTTTTTGTGTGTTAGATAATTGTTCTCTTGAAAATAATCCCCCCTTGTAACTCTCTGAATCTTCTATTATATAGCTCTGCTAGAAGTTTGTTAGAAATCGTTGGGAGGTTAGAGTTAAGCTCTGATTTAGTTAGCTGTTAGTTAGAGAAATTAATTTTTTTGTTATTGAAATTCTGTTTTCTGTTGAGGAGTTCTGTTAGTTAGTTAGGAAGGTTTTGGGCTGTTAAACAGCGCTATTAGGATATGGTTACAGGGCTATTAGGAAAAAATTGCGATTCATTTATTTCCTTTTCTCCTCCTCATTTTTATTATATCAATTATGCACAATAGAATATTTATTTTCTGCTTTTTGCGCACCAATCTTACAGGTGAAGCTGACTATTCATAGAACTTTTATCAACATTCACAGCATGTTGACCTCTGTTGTTGTATTTGTTTCCACAGAAGAAGACCATGATTAACAAACTCTGGAGGATCAGTCTGAATGGCATCACTACTTTGAGGATCAGAAGGATGGTTTGACACGACGATGGGTGAGATGCTTGTCTGGGATTGAGTTGCACTGTGATCCACATCAATAGCACTGTTGTTCCAAAAATCTTCTGGTCTGTTGTCTTTGTCCATTGTTTGGGCTTGATATTTTAGTTCCTTAGATGCATCTGCCTCATCCATCAAAATGATTTCAAGAGGCTTTGAGAAACATCCAAGACAACCTCCCATGCAAGCGAGAATCTGACAGAGCCAAGGCGGAACATATCCACAGATATGCATTTAAAAGATTCAGAACTGAGATCGGGAAGAGGAAATGGTTTCTGTTGCTGTTAATTGTGCACTTTTGTGTAATTTTTAATGGTTGAAAGTGTATATGTTCTAGTTCTTGATTTTGTAATAGCCATGGTTGAATCAAGAAAAGAGACTTTGAATTAATTCACTTGTTTTTGAATTTATTCTCTTATGCTTACATCTTCTCAATATGTATCTTGAATGAATCGTGATCCCTTCTTTAACCTCAAGTTTAAAATCTTATTTTTGTTTCTCAAACATAATCCAAAATCTAAACAAAGCCAAATGATGAATCACTTATATCATGAGAACAAGAAAACCAGGAAAATTATCCACAAGTCCTATAACATCTCTCGCATATATCTTGTTCTTCAAGCACGTTAAATGACTTATCTTTGAATCGCATTAAAAACTTCTATTCCATGTTCATCTTAAATCGATCCTTAATGTAACTTGAGCTTTCATGACAAGTCAAAACTCAATTGACTTCAAATGGCATGCTTGGTCAATGAACCTTAATCTTAATTGGATACATAAATTCTAGTCATCTTCCATTTGAAACAACCATCTTTTATTTGATAAAATGAGCTAAATAAGCTCCTGACCCTATCTTGAATCAACCGTTAACAAAGTAATGAACTTAATAAGCCCTTGAATCAATATTAACTCTGAGCACGATTAGAAGTTTCAACGAATCCAAGTCACTAGTCATTTCTCTCAATAGCCCAAGTTAACTGGCAACCGAAGTAACAAGTATTTGATGAGAACCAAAAATTGTATCATTCAAAACAAGTCCATAATGTCGAAGAAGGAGAATATCAAGATAACCACAAGATCGATCCCTAATCCAATGATCCTCAGTTGAAGCATAACAGAAGAAAACCCTAATTAATAAGCATTGAAGAAAGATTGCAACCTGATGCTGAGGAGAAGGAATATCCCCGTAGTTTGATGATAAAGAAGTCCAGGAGATAAAATCCTAAATAGAACAAATAATTGATGGAGAAATCAACCGAAACAAGCTTGTGCAAAGATAAGAGCCTTAAAGCCATTAAACAAACCTAATTCCTCGAAATCCCTTATCTCAAGCCAAACTATTGACTAATGATGCATGGCGCGTCAGATGACCTAATGAAGCTTATGTACCTCAATCATAATTAAATCCACAGATTCTAATCACCTTTCATTTGAAGCGACCCACCTCCATTCAGAGAGAGCCTAATGCCAAAGCTCTTCGATCTTATAACCATGAGACCAATGCTATAAAATGTACAAAGTATGATGAGGGATCTTAGGTGCAAAAATTGGGGTACAACAGCTGCCCTTATTTAAGTTCTTCTATTTGGAGATATGAAGATTAAAATCTTCGTTTTGACGTGATTGAAGATACTTAAATATAAAACAAGCCCTATTTTTGGCCCTAAATTGCCATGCGATGCTTATGATTATGGATGTAATATATGAACTTCATGCAGATGGGCAAGGAACACACTGAAGAAGCAAAGGTAGAATCTACAAGTTGACGAAAGAATTTAACCAGGATAATAAATTTTTGGAGAACAACATGACTCCGGGGATAGAAATTTGAATCTATTGGAGACAAATCGGCTCTGCTAGGGAAAAGAAAACTCAACTTTACTGGGGTAAGATCCAGAGAGGAGAAAAAGTAACATAAACTTCAAAACTAAGGGGAAAATAATGGATGACAACGATTTAACCGATAGCTTTGAACTATCCACTCATAGAGGAAATAGCAAAAAGAGAGTAACATTAACACAGGGGATCGACAATCACTAAACAAAAAAGATCAATCTTACCTAAGAATGGTAATGAACTACCCACTTAAGAATGAAGGTGAAAAAAACAAACATAGGACAATACTGACTTTTATTTAAGGTAAAGAAACAGAAGATACACTGAAGTTTACTAAAGGTGGAGAAAAGAGAATGCACTAGCTTTTATTGAAGGTGACGTCTCAGAGTAACAACGAACTTCCCAAAAACCTGGCGTTCTTCCTGGAAAGGGTAAAAATACAAGCTATCTCAAATAAAGAGACTACCACTTGTAAAGATTTCACAACAAACTTCTCGTACGACATTTCCTCGAAGAGATACCATTTGATGGAGAATCAGATAAAATTTCCCCATGATCCTGACTATAAGCCATGAACTGGTCTCAGTTTTTTCTTTAACCAAGATATTTCACCTAGAAAGGGTAAAACACAAGCTATCTAAAATAAAGAGACTACCACTTGTAAGATTTCTCAACAAACTTCTCTTACGAAACTTCCTCGAAGAGATACCATTTGATGGAGAATCAGATAAACTTCCCCTAGATCTTGACTATAAGCCACGAAATGGTCTCAGTTTCTTCTTTAACCAAGATATTTCACCTGGAAAGGGCAAAACACAAGCTATCTCAAATAAAGAGACTGCCACTTGTAATATTTCACAACAAACTTCACTTGCGAAACTTCCTCGAAGAATGCCATTTGATGGAGAATCAGATAAACTTCCCTTCGATCTTGACTATAAGCCACGAACTGGTATCAGTTTCTTCTTTAACTAAGATGTATCACCTGGAAAGGGTAAAAACACAAGCTATCTCAAATAAAGAGACTGCCACTTGTAAATATTTTTCAATAAACTTCTCTTGCGAAACTTCCTCGAAGAGATACCATTTGATGGAAAATCATATAAACTTCCCCTCGATTCTGACTATAAGCCACGAACTCGTCTCAGTTTCTTCTTTAACCAAGATGTTTCACCTGGAAAGGGTAAAAAATACAAGCTATCTCAAATAACGAGACTACCACTTGTAAAGATTTCACAACAAACTTTCTCTGCGAAACTTCCTCAAAGAGATGCCATTTGATGGAGAATCGGATAAACTTCCCCTAGATCCTACCTATAAGCCACGAACCGGTCTCAGTTTCTTCTTTAACCAAGATGTTTCACCTGGAAAGGGTAAAAACACAAGCTATCTCAAATAAAGAGACTACCACTTGTAAGATTTCACAACAAACTTCTCTTGCGAAACTTCCTCGAAGAGATGCCAATTGATGGAGAATTGGATAAACTTCCCCTCGATCCTGACTATAAGCCACAAACTGGTATCAGTTTCTTCTTTAACCAAAATATTTCACCTGGAAAGGGTAAAAAATACAAGTTATCTCAAATAAAGAATATACTACTTGTAAAGATTTCACAACAAACTTCTCTTGCAAAATTCCTCGAAGAGAGACCATTTGATGGAAAATCATATAAACTTCCCCTTGATCCTCACTATAAGCCACGAACTGGTCTCAGTTTCTTCTTTAACCATGATGTTTCACCTGGAAAAGGTAAAAAATACAAGCTATCTAAAATAAAGAGACTACAACTTGTAAAGATTTCACAACAAGTATCCCTTGCCAAACTTCCTCGAGAGAAGCCATTTGATGGAGAATCAGATAAACTTCCCCTCGATCCTAACTATAAGCCACAAAATGGTCTTAGTTTCTTCTTTAACCAAGATGTTTCACCTGGAAAGGGTAAAAACACAAGCTATCTCAAATAAAGAGTCTGCCACTTGTAAAGATTTCACAACAAACTTTCCTTGCGAAACATCCTCTAAGAGATGCCATTTGATGGAGAATCGGATAAAATTCCCCTCGATCCTGAATATAAGCCACGAACTGGTCTCAGTTTCTTCTTTAACCAAGATGTTTCACCTGGAAAGGGTAAAAACACAAGCTATCTCAAATAAAGAGACTGCCACTTGTAAGATTTCAAAATAAACTTCTCTTGCGAAACTTCCTCGAAGGGATGCCATTTGATGGAGAATAGGATAAGCTTCCCCTCGATCCTTAATAGAAGCCACGAACTGGTCTCAGTTTCTTCTTTAACCAAGACGTTTCACCTGGAAAGGGTAAAAACACAAGTTATCTCAAATAAAGAGACTGTCACATGTAATGTTTCTCAACAAACTTCTCTTGCGAAACTTCCTCGAAGATTTGCCATTTGATGGAGAATTGGATAAACTTCCCCTCGATCCTGAATATAAGCCACGAATTGGTCTCAGTTTCTTCTTTAACCAAGATGTTTCACCTGGAAAGGGTAAAAATACAAGCTATCTCAAATAAAGAGACTGCCACTTGTAAGATTTCACAACAAACTTCTCTTGCGAAACTTCCTCAAAGAGATGCCATTTGATGGAAAATCAGATAAAATTCCCCTCGATCCTGACTATAAGCCACGAACTGGTCTCATTTTCTTCTTTAACCAAGATATTTCACCTGGAAAGGGTAAAAACACAAGCTATCTCAAATAAAGAGACTTCCACTTGTTATATTTCAGAACAAACATCTCTTGCGAAACTTCCTCAAAGAGATGCCATTTGATGGAGAATCAGATAAACTTCCCCTCGATCCTGACTATAAGCCACGAACTAGTCTCAGTTTCTTCTTTAACCAAGATGTTTCACCTGGAAAGGGCAAAACACAAGCTATCTCAAATAAAGAGACTGCCACTTGTAAGATTTCACAACAAACATCTCTTGTGATACTTCCTTGAAGAGGTGCCATTTAATGGAGAATCAGATAAACTTCCCTTCGATTCTGACTATAAGCCAGGAACTGGTCTCAGTTTCTTCTTTAACCAAGATGTTTTACCTGGAAAGGGTAAAAACATTAGCTATCTCAAATAAAGAGACTGCCACTTATAAATATTTCACAATAAACTTCTCTTACAAAATATCCTCGAAGAGATACCATTTGATGGAAAATCATATAAACTTCCCCTCGATCCTGACTATAAGCCACGAACTGGTCTCAGTTTCTTATTTAACCAAGATGTTTCACCTGGAAAGGGTAAAAACACAAGCTATCTCAAATAAAGAGACTGCCACTTGTAATATTTCACAACAAACTTCTCTTGCGAAACTTCCTCGAAGAGATGCCATTTGATGGAGAATCGGATAAGGTTCCCCTCGATCCTGACTATTAGCCACGAACTGGTCTCAGTTTCTTCTTTAACCAAGAAGTTTCACCTGGAAAGGCTAAAAACACAAGCTATCTCAAATAAAGAGACTGCCACTTGTAATATTTCACAACAAACTTCTCTTGCGAAACTTCCTCGAAGAGATGCCAATTGATGGAGAATTGGATAAACTTCCCCTCAATCCTGACTATAAGCCACAAAATGGTCTCAGTTTCTTCTTTAACCAAGATGTTTCGCCTGGAAAGGGTAAAAATACAAGCTATCTCAAATAAAGAGACTTCCACTTGTAAGATTTCACAACAAACTTCTGTTGTGAAACTTCCTCGAAGAGATGCCATTTGATGGAGAATCGGATGAACTTCCCCTAGATCCTGACTATAAGCCACGAACTGGACTCAGTTTCTTCTTTAACCAAGATGTTTCACTTGGAAAGGGTAAAAAATACAAGCTATCTCAAATAAAGAGACTACCACTTGTAAAGATTTCACAACAAACTTTCATTGTGAAACTTCCTCGAAGAGATGCCATTTGATGGAGAATTGGATAAACTTCCCCTCGATCCTGCCTATAAGCCACAAACTGGTCTCAGTTTATTCTTTAACCAGGATATTTCACCTGGAAAGGGTAAAAACACAAGCTATCTCAAATAAAGAGACTGCCACTTGTAAGATTTCACAACAAACTTCTCTTGCGAAACTTCCTTGAAGAGATGCCATTTGATGGAGAATCAGATAAGCTTCCCCTTGAACCTGACTATAAGCCACAAACTGGTCTCAGTTTCTTCTTTAACCAAGTCGTTTAACCTGGAAAGGGTAAAAACACAAGCTATCTCAAATAAAGAGACTGCCACTTTTAAGATTTCATAACAAACTTCTCTTGCGAAACTTCCTCGAAGATATGCCATTTGATGGAGAATTGATAAACTTCCCCTAGATCCTAACTATAAGCCACGAACTGGTCTCTGTTTCTTCTTAAACCAAGATATTTCACCTGGAAAGGGTGAAAATACAAGCTATCTCAAATAAAGAGACTGCCACTTGTAAGATTTCACAACAAACTTCTGTTGCGAAACTTCCTCGAAGAGATGCCATTTGATGGAAAATCAGATAAACTTCCCCTTGATCCTGACTATAAGCCACGAAATGGTCTCAGTTTCTTCATTAACCAAGATGTTTCACCTGGAAAGGGTAACAACATAAGCTATCTCAAATAAAGAGACTTCCACTTGTAAGATTTTACAACAAACTTCTCTTGCGAAACTTCCCCGAAATGATTCCATTTGATGGAGAAGCAGATAAACTTCCCCTCGATCCTGACTATAAGCCACGAACTGGTCTCATTTTCTTCTTTAACCAAGATGTTTCACCTGGAAAGGGTAAAAACACAAGGTATCTCAAATAAAGAGACTGACACTTGTAATGTTTCACAACAAACTTCTCTTGCGAAACTTCCTCGAAGAGATGCCATTTGATGGAGAATCAGATAAACTTTCCCTCGATCCTGAATATAAGCCACGGACTGGTCTCAGTTTCTTCTTTAACCAAGATGTTTCACCTGGAAAGGGTAAAAATACAAGCTATCTCAAATAAAGAGACTGCAACTTGTAAGATTTCACAATAAACTTCTCTTGCGAAACTTCCTCGAAGAATGCCATTTGATGGAGAATCAGATAAACTTCCCCTAGATCCTGACTATAAGCCACGAACTGGTATCAATTTCTTCTTTAACCAAGGTATTTCACCTAGAAAGGGTAAAAACACAAGCTATCTCAAATAAAGGGACTTCCACTTGTAAAGATTTTTCAATAAACTTCTCTTGCGAAACTTCCTCGAAGAGATACCATTTGATGGAAAATCATATAAACTTCCCGTCGATTCTGACTATAAGCCACGAACTGGTCTCAGTTTCTTCTTTAACCAAGATGTTTCACCTAGAAAGGGTAAAAAATACAAGCTATCTCAAATAAAGAGACTACCACTTGTAAATATTTCACAACAAACTTTCCTTGCGAAACTTCCTCGAAGATATGCCATTTGATGGAGAATCGGATAAAATTCCCCTCGATCCTGCCTATAAGCCATGAACTGGTCTCAGTTTCTTCTTTAACCAAGATGTTTCACCTGGAAAGGGTAAAAACACAAGCTATCTAAAATAAAGAGACTGCCACTTGTAAGATTTCACAAAAAACTTTACTTGCGAAACTTCCTCGAAGAGATGCCATTTGTTGGAGAATTGGATAAACTTCCCCTCGATCCTGACTATAAGCCACGAACTGGTCTCAGTTTCTTCTTTAACCAAGATGTTTCACCTGGAAAGGGTAAAAATACAATTTATCTCAAACAAAGAGACTTCCACTTGTAATATTTCACAACAAACTTCTCTTGCGAAATTTCCTCGAAGAGATGCCATTTGATGGAGAATCAGATAAACCTCCCCTTGATCCTGACTATAAGCCACGAACTGGTCTAAGTTTCTACTTTAAGAAGGACGTTTCACCTGGAAAGGGTAACAACACAAGCTATCTCAAATAAAGAGACTGTCACTTTTAAGATTTCACAACAAACTTCTCTTGCGAAACTTCCTCAAAGAGATACCATTTGATGGTGAATTGATAAACTTACCTCGATCCTAACTATAAGCCACGAACTGGTCTCAGTTTCTTCTTTAACCAATATGTTTCACCAGGAAAGGAAAAAATACAAGTTATCTCAAATAAAGAGACCACCACTTGTAAGATTTCACAACAAACTTATCTTGAGAAACTTCCTCGAAGAGATGCCATTTGATGGAAAATTAGATAAACTTCCACTCGATCCTGACTATAAGCCACGAACTGGTCTCAGTTTCATCTTTAACCAAGATGTTTCACCTGGAGAGGGTAAAAACATAAGCTATCTCAAATAAAGAGACTGCCACTTGTAAGATTTTACAACAAACTTCTCTTGGGAAACTTCCTCGAAGAGATTCTAATTGATGGAGAAGCAGATAAACTTCAACTCGATCCTGACTATAAGCCACGAACTGGTCTCAGTTTCTTCTTTAACCAAGATGTTTCACCTGGAAAGGGTAAAAATACACAAGTTATCTCAAATAAAGAGACTGCCACTTGTTAGATTTCACAACAAACTTCTCTTGCGAAACTTCCTCGAAGAGATGCCATTTGATGGAGAATCAGTTAAACTTCCCCTCAATCCTGACTATAAGCCATGAACTGGTCTAAGTTTCTTCTTTAACCAAGATATTTCACCTGGAAAGGGCAAAACACAAGCTATCTCAAATAAAGAGACTGCCACTTGTAATATTTCACAACAAACTTCTCTTGCGAAACTTCCTCAAAGAATGACATTTGATGGAGAATCAGATAAACTTCCCTTCGATCCTGACTATAAGCCACGAACTGGTATCAGTTTCTTCTTTAACCAAGATGTTTCACCTGGAAAGGGTAAAAACACAAGCTATCTCAAATAAAGAGACTGCCACTTGTAAAGATTTTTCAATAAACTTCTCTTGCGAAACTTCCTCGAAGAGATACCATTTGATGGAAAATCATATAAACTTCCACTCGATTCTAACTATAAGCCACGAACTGGTCTCAGTTTCTTCTTTAACCAAGATGTTTCACCTGGAAAGGGTAAAAAATACAAGCTATCTCAAATAAAGAGACTACCACTTGTAAAGATTTCACAATAAACTTTCCCTGCGAAACTTCCTCGAAGAGATGCCATTTGATGGAGAATCGGATGAACTTCCCCTAGATCCTGCCTATAAGCCACGAACCGGTCTCAGTTTCTTCTTTAACCAAGATGTTTCACCTAGAAAGGGTAAAAACACAAGCTATCTCAAATAAAGAGACTGCCACTTGTAATATTTCACAACAAACTTCTCTTGCGAAACTTCCTCGAAGAGATGCCATTTGATGGAGAATTAGATAAAATTCCTCTCGATCCTGACTATAAGCCACAGACTAGTCTCAGTTTCTTATTTAACCAAGATATTTCACCTGGAAAGGGCAAAACACAAGTTATCTTATATAAATAGACAGCCACTTGTAATATTTCATAAAAAAATTCTCTTGTGAAACTTCCTCGAAGAGATGCCATTTGATTGAGAATTAGATAAACTTCCCCTCGATCCTGAATATAAGCCAGGAACTGGTCTCAGTTTCTTCTTTAACCAATATGTTTTACCTGGAAAAGGTAAAAACACAAGCTATCTAAAATAAAGAGACTCCCACTTGTAAAGATTTCACAACAAACTTCTCTTTAGAAACTTCCTCGAAGAGATGCCATTTGATGGAGAATCAGATAAACTTCCCCTCGATCCTGACTATAAGCCATGAACTGGTCTCAGTTTCTTCTTTAACTAAGACGTTTCGCCTGGAAAGGGTAAAAACACAAGCTATCTCAAATATAGAGACTGCCACTTGTAAGATTTCACAACAAACTTCTCTTGCGAAACTTCTTCGAAGAGATGCCATTTGAAGGAGAATTGGATAAACTTCCCCGCGATCCTGAATATAAGCCACGAACTGGTCTCAGTTTCTTCTTTAACCAATATATTTCACCTGGAAAGGGTAAAAATACAAGCTATCTCAAATAAAGAGACTGCCACTTGTAAGATTTCACAACAAACTTCTTTTGCGAAACTTCCTCGAAGAGATGCCATTTGATGGAAACTCAGATAAACTTCCCCTCGATCCTGACTATAAGCCACGAACTGGACTCAATTTCTTCTTTAACCAAGATATTCCACCTGGAAAGGGTAAAAACACAAGCTATCTCAAATAAAGAGACTGTCACTTGTAATATTTCACAACAAACTTCTCTTGCGAAACTTCCTCGAAGAGATGCCATTTGATTGAGAAGCAGATAAAATTCAACTCGATCCTGACTATAAGCCACGAACTGGTCTCAGTTTCTTCTTTAACCAAGATGTTTCACCTGGAAAGGGTAAAAATACACAAGCTATCTCAAATAAAGAGACTGCCACTTGTTAGATTTCACAACAAACTTCTCTTGCGAAACTTCCTCGAAGAGATGCCATTTGATGGAGAATCAGTTAAACTTCCCCTCAATCCTGACTATAAGCCATGAACTGGTCTAAGTTTCTTATTTAACCAAGATATTTCACCTGGAAAGGGCAAAACACAAGCTATCTCAAATAAAGAGACTGCCACTTGTAATATTTCACAACAAACTTCTCTTGCGAAACTTCCTCAAAGAATGACATTTGATGGAGAATCAGATAAACTTCCCTTCGATCCTGACTATAAGCCACGAACTGGTATCAGTTTCTTCTTTAACCAAGATGTTTCACCTGGAAAGGGTAAAAACACAAGCTATCTCAAATAAAGAGACTGCCACTTGTAAAGATTTTTCAATAAACTTCTCTTGCGAAACTTCCTCGAAGAGATACCATTTGATGGAAAATCATATAAACTTCCACTCGATTCTAACTATAAGCCACGAACTGGTCTCAGTTTCTTCTTTAACCAAGATGTTTCACCTAGAAAGGGTAAAAAATACAAGCTATCTCAAATAAAGAGACTACCACTTGTAAAGATTTCACAATAAACTTTCCCTGCGAAACTTCCTCGAAGAGATGCCATTTGATGGAGAATCGGATGAACTTCCCCTAGATCCTGCCTATAAGCCACGAACCGGTCTCAGTTTCTTCTTTAACCAAGATGTTTCACCTAGAAAGGGTAAAAACACAAGCTATCTCAAATAAAGAGACTGCCACTTGTAATATTTCACAACAAACTTCTCTTGCGAAACTTCCTCGAAGAGATGCCATTTGATGGAGAATTAGATAAAATTCCTCTCGATCCTGACTATAAGCCACAGACTAGTCTCAGTTTCTTATTTAACCAAGATATTTCACCTGGAAAGGGCAAAACACAAGCTATCTTATATAAATAGACAGCCACTTGTAATATTTCATAAAAAAATTCTCTTGTGAAACTTCCTCGAAGAGATGCCATTTGATTGAGAATTAGATAAACTTCCCCTCGATCCTGAATATAAGCCAGGAACTGGTCTCAGTTTCTTCTTTAACCAATATGTTTTACCTGGAAAAGGTAAAAACACAAGCTATCTAAAATAAAGAGACTCCCACTTGTAAAGATTTCACAACAAACTTCTCTTTAGAAACTTCCTCGAAGAGATGCCATTTGATGGAGAATCGGATAAACTTCCCCTCGATCCTGACTATAAGCCATGAACTGGTCTCAGTTTCTTCTTTAACTAAGACGTTTCGCCTGGAAAGGGTAAAAACACAAGCTATCTCAAATATAGAGACTGCCACTTGTAAGATTTCACAACAAACTTCTCTTGCGAAACTTCTTCGAAGAGATGCCATTTGAAGGAGAATTGGATAAACTTCCCCGCGATCCTGAATATAAGCCACGAACTGGTCTCAGTTTCTTCTTTAACCAATATATTTCACCTGGAAAGGGTAAAAATACAAGCTATCTCAAATAAAGAGACTGCCACTTGTAAGATTTCACAACAAACTTCTTTTGCGAAACTTCCTCGAAGAGATGCCATTTGATGGAAACTCAGATAAACTTCCCCTCGATCCTGACTATAAGCCACGAACTGGACTCAATTTCTTCTTTAACCAAGATATTCCACCTGGAAAGGGTAAAAACACAAGCTATCTCAAATAAAGAGATTGTCACTTGTAATATTTCACAACAAACTTCTCTTGCGAAACTTCCTCGAAGAGATGCCATTTGATTGAGAATCAGATAAACTTCCCCTCGATGATAACTATAAGCCAGGAACTGGTCTCAATTTCTTCTTTAACCAAGATGTTTTACCTAGAAAGGGTAAAAACGCAAGATATCTCAAATAAAGAGACTGCCACTTGTAAAGATTTCACAATAAACTTCTCTTGCGAAACATCCTCGAAGAGATACCATTTGATGAAAAATCATTTAAACTTCCCCTCGATCCTGACTATAAGCCATGAACTGGTCTCAGTTTCTTCTTTAACCAAGATGTTTCACCTGGAAAGGGTAAAAAATACAAGCTATCTCAAATAAAGAGACTACCACTTGTAAAGATTTCACAACAAACTTTCCTTGTGAAACTTCCTCGAAGAGATGCCATTTGATGGAGAATCGAATAAACTTTCCCTCAATCCTGCCTATAAGCCACGAACTGGTCTCAGTTTCTTCTTTAACCAAGATGTTTCACCTGGAAAGGGTAAAAACACAAGCTATCTCAAATAAAGAGACTTCCAATTGTAAGATTTCAAAACAAACTTCTCTTGCGAAACTTCCTCGTAGAGATGCCATTTGATGGAGAATCGGATAAGCTTCCCCTCGATCCTGACTATAAGCCACGAACTGGTCTCAGTTTCTTCTTTAACCAAGACGTTTCACCTAGAAAGGGTAAAAACACAAGGTATCTCAAATAAAGAGATTGACACTTGTAATGTTTCACAACAAACTTCTCTTGCGAAACTTCCTCGAAGAGATGCCATTTGATGGAGAATTGGATAAACTTTCCCTCGATCCTGAATATAAGCCACAGACTGGTCTCAGTTTCTTCTTTAACCAAGATGTTTCACCTGGAAAGGGTAAAAATACAAGCTATCTCAAATAAAGAGACTGCCACTTGTAAGATTTCACAACAAACTTCTCTTGCGAAACTTCCTCGAAGAGATGTCATTTGATGGAAAATCAGATAAACTTCCCCTCGATCCTGACTATAAGCCATGAACTGGTCTCATTTTCTTCTTTAACCAAGATATTTTACCTGGAAAGGGTAAAAACACAAGCTATCTCAAATAAAGAGACTGCCACTTGTAACATTTCACAACAAACTTCTCTTGCGAAACTTCCTCGAAGAGATGTCATTTGATTGAGAATCAGATAAACTTCCCCTCGATCCTGACTATAAGCCAGGAACTGGTCTCAGTATCTTCTTTAACCAAGATGTTTTACCTGGAAAGGGTAAAAACACAAGCTATCTCAAATAAAGAGACTGCCACTTGTAAGATTTCACAATAAACTTCTCTTGCGAAACTTCCTCGAAGAGATACCATTTGATGGAAAATCATATAAACTTCCCCTCGATCCTGACCATAAGCCACGAACTGGTCTCAGTTTCTTCTTTAACTAAGATATTTCACGTGGAAAGGGAAAAACACAAGCTATCTCAAATAAAGAGACTGCCACTTGTAACATTTCACAACAAACTTCTCTTGCGAAACTTCCTCGAAGAGATGTCATTTGATTGAGAATCAGATAAACTTCCCCTCGATCCTGACTATAAGCCAGGAACTGGTCTCAGTATCTTCTTTAACCAAGATGTTTTACCTGGAAAGGGTAAAAACACAAGCTATCTCAAATAAAGAGACTGCCACTTGTAAGATTTCACAATAAACTTCTCTTGCGAAACTTCCTCGAAGAGATACCATTTGATGGAAAATCATATAAACTTCCCCTCGATCCTGACTATAAGCCATGAACTGGTCTCAGTTTCTTCTTTAACCAAGATGTTTCACCTGGAAAGGGTAAAAAATACAAGCTATCTCATATAAAGAGACTACCACTTGTAAAGATTTCACAACAAACTTTCCTTGTGAAACTTCCTCGAAGAGATGCCATTTGATGGAGAATCGGATAAACTTCCCCTCGATCTTGCCTATAAGCCACGAATTGGTCTCAGTTTCTTCTTTAACCAAGATGTTTCACCTGGAAAGGGTAAACACACAAGCTATCTCAAATAAAGAGACTGCCAATTATAAGATTTCAAAACAAACTTCTCTTGCGAAACTTCCTCGAAGAGATGCCATTTGATGGAGAATCGGATAAGCTTCCCCTCGATCCTGACTATAAGCCACCAACTGGTCTCAGTTTCTTCTTTAACCAAGATGTTTCACCTGGAAAGGGTAAAAAATACAAGCTATCTCAAATAAAGAGACTACCACTTGTAAAGATTTCACAACAAACTTTCCTTAAGAAACTTCCTCGAAGAGATGCCATTTGATGGAGAATCGAATAAACTTCCCCTCGATCCTGCCTATAAGCCACGAACTGGTCTCAGTTTCTTCTTTAACCAAGATGTTTCACCTGGAAAGGGTAAAAACACAAGCTATCTCAAATAAAGAGACTGCCAATTGTAAGATTTCAAAACAAACTTCTCTTGCAAAACTTCCTCGAAGAAATGCCATTTGATGGAGAATCAGATAAGCATCCCCTCGATCCTGACTATAAGCCACGAACTGGTCTCAGTTTCTTCTTTAACCAAGACGTTTCACCTGGAAAGGGTAAAAACACAAGGTATCTCAAATAAAGAGACTGACACTTGTAATGTTTCACAACAAACTTCTCTTGCGAAACTTCCTCCAAGAGATGCCATTTGATGGAGAATTGGATAATCTTCCCCTTGATCCTGAATATAAGCCACGGACTGGTCTCAGTTTCTTCTTTAACCAAGATGTTTCACCTGGAAAGGGTAAAAATACAAGCTATCTCAAATAAAGAGACTGCCACTTGTAAGATTTCACAACAAACTTCTCTTGCGAAACTTCCTCGAAAAGATGCCATTTGATGGAAAATCAGATAAACTTCCCCTCGATCCTGACTATAAGCCATGAACTGGTCTCATTTTCTTCTTTAACCAAGATATTTCACCTGGAAAGGGTAAAAACACAAGCTATCTCAAATAAAGAGACTTCCACTTGTAAGATTTCAGAACAAACTTCTCTTACGAAACTTCCTCGAAGAGATGCCATTTGATGAAGAATCAGATAAACTTCCCCTCGATCCTGAAAATAAGCCACGAACTGGTCTCAGTTTCTTCTTTAACTAAGATATTTCACTTGGAAAGGGAAAAACACAAGCTATCTCAAATAAAGAGACTGCCACTTGTAACATTTCACAACAAACTTCTCTTGCGAAACTTCCTCGAAGAGATGTCATTTGATTGAGAATCAGATAAACTTCCCCTCGATCCTGACTATAAGCCAGGAAATGGTCTCAGTTTCTTCTTTAACCAAGATGTTTTACCTGGAAAGGGTAAAAACACAAGCTATCTCAAATAAAGAGACTACCACTTGTAAAGATTTCACAATAAACTTCTCTTGCGAAACTTCCTCGAAGAGATACCATTTGATGGAAAATCATATAAACTTCCCCTCGATCCTGACTATAAGCCATGAACTAGTCTCATTTTCTTCTTTAACCAAGATGTTTCACCTGGAAAGGGTAAAAAATACAAGCTATCTCAAATAAACAGACTACCACTTGTAAAGATTTCACAACAAACTTTCTTTGTGAAACTTCCTCGAAGAGATGCCATTTGATGGAGAATCGGGTAAACTTCCCCTCGATCCTGCCTATAAGCCACGAACTGGTCTCAATTTCTTCTTTAACCAAGATGTTTCACCTGGAAAGGGTAAAAACACAAGCTATCTCAAATAAAGAGACTGCCAATTGTAAGATTTCAAAACAAACTTCTCTTGCGAAACATCCTCGAAGAGATGCCATTTGATGAAGAATCAGATAAACTTCCCCTCGATCCTGACAATAAGCCACGAACTGGTCTCAATTTCTTCTTTAACTAAGATATTTCACTTGGAAAGGGAAAAACACAAGCTATCTCAAATAAAGAGACTGCCACTTGTAACATTTCACAACAAACTTCTCTTGCGAAACTTCCTCGAAGAGATGTCATTTGATTGAGAATCAGATAAACTTCCCCTCGATCCTGACTATAAGCCAGGATCTGGTCTCAGTATCTTCTTTAACCAAGATGTTTTACCTGGAATGGGTAAAAACACAAGCTATCTCAAATAAAGAGACTACCAATTGTAAAGATTTCACAATAAACTTCTCTTGCGAAACTTCCTCGAAGAGATACCATTTGATGGAAAATCATATAAACTTCCCCTCGATCCTGACTATAAGCCACCAACTGGTCTCATTTTCTTCTTTAACCAAGATGTTTCACCTGGAAAGGGTAAAAAATACAAGCTATCTCATATAAAGAGACTACCACTTGTAAAGATTTCACAACAAACATTCCTTTTGAAACTTCCTCGAAGAGATGCCATTTGATGGAGAATCGGATAAACTTCCCCTCGATCCTGCCTATAAGCCACGAATTGGTCTCAGTTTCTTCTTTAACCAAGATGTTTCACCTGGAAAGGGTAAAAACACAAGCTATCTCAAATAAAGAGACTGCCAATTGTAAGATTTCAAAACAAACTTCTCTTGCAAAACTTCCTCGAAGAAATGCCATTTGATGGAGAATCAGATAAGCATCCCCTCGATCCTGACTATAAGCCACGAACTGGTCTCAGTTTCTTCTTTAACCAAGACGTTTCACCTGGAAAGGGTAAAAACACAAGGTATCTCAAATAAAGAGACTGACACTTGTAATGTTTCACAACAAACTTCTCTTGCGAAACTTCCTCCAAGAGATGCCATTTGATGGAGAATTGGATAATCTTCCCCTTGATCCTGAATATAAGCCACGGACTGGTCTCAGTTTCTTCTTTAACCAAGATGTTTCACCTGGAAAGGGTAAAAATACAAGCTATCTCAAATAAAGAGACTGCCACTTGTAAGATTTCACAACAAACTTCTCTTGCGAAACTTCCTCAAAAAGATGCCATTTGATGGAAAATCAGATAAACTTCCCCTAGATCCTGACTATAAGCCATGAACTGGTCTCATTTTCTTCTTTAACCAAGATATTTCACCTGGAAAGGGTAAAAACACAAGCTATCTCAAATAAAGAGACTTCCACTTGTAAGATTTCAGAACAAACTTCTCTTACGAAACTTCCTCGAAGAGATGCCATTTGATGAAGAATCAGATAAACTTCCCCTCGATCCTGAAAATAAGCCACGAACTGGTCTCAGTTTCTTCTTTAACTAAGATATTTCACTTGGAAAGGGAAAAACACAAGCTATCTCAAATAAAGAGACTGCCACTTGTAACATTTCACAACAAACTTCTCTTGCGAAACTTCCTCGAAGAGATGTCATTTGATTGAGAATCAGATAAACTTCCCCTCGATCCTGACTATAAGCCAGGAAATGGTCTCAGTTTCTTCTTTAACCAAGATGTTTTACCTGGAAAGGGTAAAAACACAAGCTATCTCAAATAAAGAGACTGCCACTTGTAAAGATTTCACAATAAACTTCTCTTGCGAAACTTCCTCGAAGAGATACCATTTGATGGAAAATCATATAAACTTCCCCTCGATCCTGACTATAAGCCATGAACTAGTCTCATTTTCTTCTTTAACCAAGATGTTTCACCTGGAAAGGGTAAAAAATACAAGCTATCTCAAATAAACAGACTACCACTTGTAAAGATTTCACAACAAACTTTCTTTGTGAAACTTCCTCGAAGAGATGCCATTTGATGGAGAATCGGGTAAACTTCCCCTCGATCCTGCCTATAAGCCACGAACTGGTCTCAATTTCTTCTTTAACCAAGATGTTTCACCTGGAAAGGGTAAAAACACAAGCTATCTCAAATAAAGAGACTGCCAATTGTAAGATTTCAAAACAAACTTCTCTTGCGAAACTTCCTCGAAGAGATGCCATTTGATGAAGAATCAGATAAACTTCCCCTCGATCCTGACAATAAGCCACGAACTGGTCTCAATTTCTTCTTTAACTAAGATATTTCACTTGGAAAGGGAAAAACACAAGCTATCTCAAATAAAGAGACTGCCACTTGTAACATTTCACAACAAACTTCTCTTGCGAAACTTCCTCGAAGAGATGTCATTTGATTGAGAATCAGATAAACTTCCCCTCGATCCTGACTATAAGCCAGGATCTGGTCTCAGTATCTTCTTTAACCAAGATGTTTTACCTGGAATGGGTAAAAACACAAGCTATCTCAAATAAAGAGACTGCCAATTGTAAAGATTTCACAATAAACTTCTCTTGCGAAACTTCCTCGAAGAGATACCATTTGATGGAAAATCATATAAACTTCCCCTCGATCCTGACTATAAGCCATGAACTGGTCTCATTTTCTTCTTTAACCAAGATGTTTCACCTGGAAAGGGTAAAAAATACAAGCTATCTCATATAAAGAGACTACCACTTGTAAAGATTTCACAACAAACATTCCTTTTGAAACTTCCTCGAAGAGATGCCATTTGATGGAGAATCAGATAAACTTCCCCTCGATCCTGCCTATAAGCCACGAATTGGTCTCAGTTTCTTCTTTAACCAAGATGTTTCACCTGGAAAGGGTAAAAACACAAGCTATCTCAAATAAAGAGACTGCCAATTATAATATTTCAAAACAAACTTCTCTTGCGAAACTTCCTCGAAGAGATGCCATTTGATGGAGAATCGGATAAGCTTCCCCTCGATCCTGACTATAAGCCACGAACTGGTCTCAGTTTCTTCTTTAACCAAGATGTTTCACCTGGAAAGGGTAAAAAATACAAGCTATCTCAAATAAAGAGACTACCACTTGTAAAGATTTCACAACAAACTTTCCTTGTGAAACTTCCTCGAAGAGATGCCATTTGATGGAGAATCGAATAAACTTCCCCTCGATCCTGCCTATAAGCCACGAACTGGTCTCAGTTTCTTCTTTAACCAAGATGTTTCACCTGGAAAGGGTAAAAACACAAGCTATCTCAAATAAAGAGACTGCCAATTGTAAGATTTCAAAACAAACTTCTCTTGCGAAACTTCCTCGAAGAGATGCCATTTGATGGAGAATCGGATAAGCTTCCCCTCGATCCTGACTATAAGCCACGAACTGGTCTCAGTTACTTCTTTAACCAAGACTTTTCACCTGGAAAGGGTAAAAACACAAGGTATCTCAAATAAAGAGACTGACACTTGTAATGTTTCACAACAAACTTCTCTTGCGAAACTTCCTCAAAGAGATGCCATTTGATGGAGAATTGGATAATCTTCCCCTCGATCCTGAATATAAGCCACGGACTGGTCTCAGTTTCTTCTTTAACCAAGATGTTTCACCTGGAAAGGGTAAAAATACAAGCTATCTCAAATAAAGAGACTGCCACTTGTAAGATTTCACAACAAACTTCTCTTGCGAAACTTCCTCGAAGAGATGCCATTTGATGGAAAATCAGATAAACTTCCCCTCGATCCTGACTATAAGCCATGAAATGGTCTCATTTTCTTCTTTAACCAAGATATTTCACCTGGAAAGGGTAAAAACACAAGCTATCTCAAATAAAGAGACTTCCACTTGTAAGATTTCAGAACAAACTTCTCTTACGAAACTTCCTCGAAGAGATGCCATTTGATGAAGAATCAGATAAACTTCCCCTCGATCCTGACAATAAGCCACGAACTGGTCTCAGTTTCTTCTTTAACTAAGAAATTTCACTTGGAAAGGGAAAAACACAAGCTATCTCAAATAAAGAGACTGCCACTTGTAACATTTCACAACAAACTTCTCTTGCGAAACTCCCTCGAAGAGATGTCATTTGATTGAGAATCAGATAAACTTCCCCTCGATCCTGACTATAAGCTAGGAACTGGTCTCAGTTTCTTCTATAACCAAGATGTTTTACCTGGAAAGGGAAAAACACAAGCTATCTCAAATAAAGAGACTGCCACTTGTAAAGATTTCACAATAAACTTCTCTTGCGAAACATCCTCGAAGAGATACCATTT
Organism: Vicia faba; assembly: GCA_948472305.1. Lineage (NCBI taxonomy): Eukaryota > Viridiplantae > Streptophyta > Magnoliopsida > Fabales > Fabaceae > Vicia > Vicia faba. The sequence continues at coordinate 305,760,762 of OX451735.1, read as the reverse complement.
GATGGAAAATCATATAAACATCCCCTCGATCCTGACTATAAGCCATGAACTGGTCTCATTTTCTTCTTTAACCAAGATGTTTCACCAGGAAAGGGTAAAAAATACAAGCTATCTAAAATAAAGAGACTACCACTTGTAAAGATTTCACAACAAACTTTCTTTGTGAAACTTCCTCGAAGAGATGCCATTTGATGGAGAATCGGATAAACTTCCCCTCGATCCTGCCTATAAGCCACGAACTGGTCTCAGTTTCTTCTTTTAACAAGATGTTTCACCTAGAAAGGGTAAAAACACAAGCTATCTCAAATAAAGAGACTGCCAATTGTAAGATTTCAAAACAAACTTCTCTTGCGAAACTTCCTCTAAGAGATGCCATTTGATGAAGAATCAGATAAACTTCCCCTCGATCCTGACAATAAGCCACGAACTGGTCTCAGTTTCTTCTTTAACTAAGATATTTCACTTGGAAACGGAAAAACACAAGCTATCTCAAATAAAGAGACTGCCACTTGTAACATTTCACAACAAACTTCTCTTGCGAAACTTCCTCGAAGAGATGTCATTTGATTGAGAATCAGATAAACTTCCCCTCGATTCTGACTATAAGCCAGGAACTGGTCTCAGTTTCTTCTTTAACCAAGATGTTTTACCTGGAAAGGGTAAAAACACAAGCTATCTCAAATAAAGAGACTGCCACTTGTAAAGATTTCACAATAAACTTCTCTTGTGAAACTTCCTCGAAGAGATACCATTTGATGGAAAATCATATAAACTTCCCCTCGATCCTGACTATAAGCCATGAACTGGTCTCATTTTCTTCTTTAACCAAGATGTTTCACCTGGAAAGGGTAAAAAATACAAGCTATCTCAAATAAAGAGACTACCACTTGTAAAGATTTCACAACAAACTTTCTTTGTGAAACTTCCTCGAAGAGATGCCATTTGATGGAGAATCGGATAAACTTCCCCTCGATCCTGCCTATAAGCCACGAACTGGTCTCAGTTTCTTCTTTAACCAAGATGTTTCACCTGGAAAGGGTAAAAACACAAGCTATCTCAAATAAAGAGACTGCCAATTGTAAGATTTCAAAACAAACTTCTCTTGCGAAATTTCCTCGAAGAGATGCCATTTGATGAAGAATCAGATAAACTTCCCCTCGATCCTGACAATAAGCCACGAACTGGTCTCAGTTTCTTCTTTAACCAAGATGTTTCACCTGGAAAGGGTAAAAAATACAAGCTATCTCAAATAAAGAGACTACCACTTGTAAAGATTTCACAACAAACTTTCCTTGTGAAACTTCCTCGAAGAGATGCCATTTGATGGAGAATCGAATAAACTTCCCCTCGATCCTGCCTATAAGCCACGAACTAGTCTCAATTTCTTCTTTAACCAAGATGTTTCACCTGGAAAGGGTAAAAACACAAGCTATCACAAATAAAGAGACTGCCAATTGTAAGATTTCAAAACAAGCTTCTCTTGCGAAACTTCCTCGAAGAGATGCCATTTTATGGAGAATCGGATAAGCTTCCCCTCGATCCTGACTATAAGCCACGAACTGGTCTCAGTTTCTTCTTTAACCAAGACGTTTCACCTGGAAAGGGTAAAAACATAAGGTATCTCAAATAAAGAGACTGACACTTGTAATGTTTCACAACAAACTTCTCTTGTGAAACTTCCTCGAAGAGATGCCATTTGATGGAGAATTGGATAAACTTCCCCTCGATCCTGACTATAAGCCATGAAATGGTCTCATTTTCTTCTTTAACCAAGATATTTCACCTGGAAAGGGTAAAAACACAAGTTATCTCAAATAAAGAGACTGCCACTTGTAAGATTTCACAATAAACTTCTCTTGCGACACTTCCTCGAAGAGATGCCATTTGATGGAGAATTGGAAAAACTTCCTCTCGATCCAGAACATAAGCCACGAACTGGTCTCAGTTTCTTCTTTAACCAAGATGTTTATCCTGGAAAGGGTAAAAATACAAGTTATCTCAAATAAAGAGACTGCCACTTGTAATATTTCACAACAAACTTCTCTTGCGAAACTTCCTCGAAGAGATGCCATTTGATGGAGAATCAGATAAGCTCCCCCTCGATCCTGACTATAAGCCACGAACTGGTCTCAGTTTCTTCTTTAACCAAGACGTTTCACCTGGAAAGGGTAAAAACACAAGCTATCTCAAATAAAGAGACTGTCACTTTTAAGATTTCACAACAAACTTCTCTCGCGAAACTTCCTCGAAGAGATGCCATTTGATGGAGAATTGATAAAATTCCCCTTGATCTTAACTATAAGCCACGAATTGGTCTCAGTTTCTTCTTTAACCAATATGTTTCACCTGGAAAGATAAAAATACAAGTTATCTCAAATAAAGAGACAACCACTTGTAAGATTTCACAACAAACTTATCTTGTGAAACTTCCTCGAAGAGATGCCATTTGATGGAAAATCAGATAAACTTCCCCTCGATCCTGACTATAAGCCACGAACTGGTCTCAGTTTCTTCTTTAACCAAGATGTTTCACCTAGAAAGGGTAAAAACATAAGCTATCTCAAATAAAGAGACTGCCACTTGTAAGATTTTACAACAAACTTCTCTTGTGAAACTTCCTCGAAGAGATTCCATTTGATGGAGAGCAGATAAACTTCCCCTCGATCCTAACTATAAGCCACGAACTGTTCTCAATTTCTTCTTTAACCAAGATGTTTCACTAGGAAAGGGTAAAAATACACAAGCTATCTCAAATAAAGAGACTGCCACTTGTTAGATTTCACAACAAACTTCTCTTGCGAAACTTCCTCGAAGAGATGCCATTTGATGGAGAATCAGGTAAACTTCCCCTCGATCCTGACTATAAGCCACGAACTGGTATCAGTTTCTTCTTTAACAAATATGTTTCACCTGGAAAGGGTAAAAACACACGCTATCTCAAATAAAGAGACTGCCACCTGTAAATATTTTTAAATAAACTTCTCTTGCAAAACATCCTCGAAGAGATACCATTTGATGGAAAATCATATATACTTCCCCTCGATTCTAACTTTAAGCCACAAACTGGTCTCAGTTTCTTCTTTAACCAAGTTGTTTCACCTGGAAAGGGTAAATAATACAAGCTATCTCAAATAAAGAGACTACCACTTGTAAACATTTAACAACAAAATTTCCTTGCGAAACTTCCTCGAAGAGATGCCATTTGATGGAGAATCGGATAAACTTCCCCTCGATCCTGCCTATAAGCCACGAACTGGTCTCAGTTTCTTCTTTAACCAAGATGTTTCACCTGGAAAGGGTAAAAAGACAAGCTATCTCAAATAAAGAGACTGCCACTTGTAAGATTTCACAACAAACTTCTCTTGCGAAACTTCCTCGAAGAGATGCCATTTTATGGAGAATTGGATAAACTTCCCCTCGATCCTGACTATAAGCCACAAACTAGTCTCAGTTTCTTCTTTAACATAGATGTTTCACCTGGAAAGGGTAAAAATATAAGGTATCTCAAATAAAGAGACTGCCACTTGTAATATTTCACAACAAACATCTCTTGCGAAACTTCCTCGAAGAGATACCATTTGATGGAGAATCAGATAAACTTCCCCTCGATCCTGACTATAAGCCACGAACTAGTCTCAGTTTCTTCTTTAACCAAGATATTTCACCTGGAAAGGGCAAAACACAAGCTATCTCAATTAAATAGACTGCCACTTGTAAGATTTCATAACAAAATTCTCTTGTGAAACTTCCTCGAAGAGATGCCATTTGATTGAGAATTAGATAAACTTCCCCTCGATCCTGAATATAAGCCAGGAACTGGTCTCAGTTTCTTCTTTAACCAAGATGTTTTACCTGGAAAGGGTAAAAACACAAGATATCTCAAATAAAGAGACTTCCACTTGTAAAGATTTCACAATAAACTTCTCTTACGAAACATCCTCGAAGAGATACCATTTAATGGAAAATCATATAAACTTCCCCTCGATCCTGACTATGAGCCACGAACTGGTCTCAGTTTCTTATTTAACCAAGATGTTTCACCTAGAAAGGGTAAAAAATACAAGCTATCTCAAATAAAGAGACTACCACTTGTAATGATTTCACAATAAACTTTCCTTGCGAAACTTCCTCGAAGAGATGCCATTTGATGGAGAATCGGATAAACTTCCCCTCGATCCTGCCTATAAGCCACGAACTGGTCTCAGTTTCTTCTTTAACAAAGATGTTTCACCTGGAAAGGGTAATAATACAAGCTATCTCAAATAAACAGACTGCCACTTGTAAGATTTTACAACAAACTTCTCTTGCGAAACTTCCTCGAAGTTATGCCATTTGATGGAGAATTGGATAAACTTCCCCTCGATCCTGACTATAAGCCATGAATTGGTCTCAGTTTCTTCTTTAACCAAGATGTTTCACCTGGAAAGGGTAAAAATACAAGCTATCTCAAATAAAGAGACTGCCATTTGTAAGATTTTACAACAAACTTCTCTTGCGAAACTTCCTCAAAGAGATGCCATTGGATGGAAAATCAGATAAACTTCCCCTCGATCCTGACTATAAGCCACAAAATGGTCTCAGTTTCTTCTTTAACCAAGATATTTCACCCGGAAAGGGTAAAAACACAAGCTATCTCAAATAAAGAGACTACCACTTGTAAGATGTCACAACAAACCTCTCTTGCGAAACTTCCTCGAAGAGATGCCATTTGATGGAGAATCAGATAAACTTCCCCTCGATCATGACTATAAGCCACGAACTGGTCTCAGTTTCTTCTTTAACCAAGATGTTTCACCTGGAAAGGGTAAAAATACACAAGCTATCTCAAATAAAGAGACTGCCACTTGTTAGATTTCACAACAAACTTTTCTTGCGAAACTTCCTCGAAGAGATGCCATTTGATGGAGAATTGGATAAACTTCCCCTCGATCCTGACTATAAGCCACAAACTGGTCTCAGTTTCTTCTTTAACCAATATGTTTCATCTGGAAAGGGTAAAAATATAAGGTATCTCAAATAAAGAGACTGCCACTTGTAATATTTCACAACAAACTTCTCTTGCGAAACTTCCTCGAAGAGATACCATTTGATGGAGAATCAGATAAACTTCCCCTCGATCCTGGCTATAAGCCACGAACTAGTCTCAGTTTCTTCTTTAACCAAGATATTTCACCTGGAAAGGGCAAAACACAAGCTATCTCAATTAAATAGACTGCCACTTGTAAGATTTCATAACAAAATTCTCTTGTGAAACTTCCTCGAAGAGATGCCATTTGATTGAGAATTAGATAAATTTCCCCTCGATCCTGAATATAAGCCAGGAACTGGTCTCAGTTTCTTCTTTAACCAAGATGTTTTACCTAGAAAGGGTAAAAACACAAGCTATCTCAAATAAAGAGACTGCCACTTGTAAAGATTTCACAATAAACTTCTCTTACGAAACATCCTCGAAGAGATACCATTTAATGGAAAATCATATAAACTTCCCTTCGATCCTTACTATGAGCCACAAACTGCTATCAGTTTCTTATTTAACCAAGATGTTTCACCTGGAAAGGGTAAAAAATACAAGCTATCTCAAATAAAGAGACTACCATTTGTAATGATTTCACAACAAACTTTCCTTGCGAAACTTCCTCGAAGAGATGCCATTTGATGGAGAATCGGATAAACTTCCCCTCGATCCTGCCTATAAGCCACGAACTGGTCTCAGTTTCTTCTTTAACCAAGATGTTACACCTGGAAAGGGTAATAAAACAAGCTATCTCAAATAAAGAGACTGCCACTTGTAAGATTTTACAACAAACTTCTCTTGCGAAACTTCCTCGAAGAGATGCCATTTGATGGAGAATTGGATAAACTTCCCCTCGATCCTGCCTATAAGCCACGAACTGGTCTCAGTTTCTTCTTTAACCAAGATGTTTCACCTGGAAAGGGTAATAATACAAGCTATCTCAAATAAACAGACTGCCACTTGTAAGATTTTACAACAAACTTCTCTTGCGAAACTTCCTCGAAGTTATGCCATTTGATGGAGAATTGGATAAACTTCCCCTCGATCCTGACTATAAGCCATGAATTGGTCTCAGTTTCTTCTTTAACCAAGATGTTTCACCTGGAAAGGGTAAAAATACAAGCTATCTCAAATAAAGAGACTGCCATTTGTAAGATTTTACAACAAACTTCTCTTGCGAAACTTCCTCAAAGAGATGCCATTGGATGGAAAATCAGATAAACTTCCCCTCGATCCTGACTATAAGCCACAAAATGGTCTCAGTTTCTTCTTTAACCAAGATATTTCACCCGGAAAGGGTAAAAACACAAGCTATCTCAAATAAAGAGACTACCACTTGTAAGATGTCACAACAAACCTCTCTTGCGAAACTTCCTCAAAGAGATGCCATTTGATGGAGAATCAGATAAACTTCCCCTCGATCATGACTATAAGCCACGAACTGGTCTCAGTTTCTTCTTTAACCAAGATGTTTCACCTGGAAAGGGTAAAAATACACAAGCTATCTCAAATAAAGAGACTGCCACTTGTTAGATTTCACAACAAACTTTTCTTGCGAAACTTCCTCGAAGAGATGCCATTTGATGGAGAATTGGATAAACTTCCCCTCGATCCTGACTATAAGCCACAAACTGGTCTCAGTTTCTTCTTTAACCAATATGTTTCATCTGGAAAGGGTAAAAATATAAGGTATCTCAAATAAAGAGACTGCCACTTGTAATATTTCACAACAAACTTCTCTTGCGAAACTTCCTCGAAGAGATACCATTTGATGGAGAATCAGATAAACTTCCCCTCGATCCTGGCTATAAGCCACGAACTAGTCTCAGTTTCTTCTTTAACCAAGATATTTCACCTGGAAAGGGCAAAACACAAGCTATCTCAATTAAATAGACTGCCACTTGTAAGATTTCATAACAAAATTCTCTTGTGAAACTTCCTCGAAGAGATGCCATTTGATTGAGAATTAGATAAATTTCCCCTCGATCCTGAATATAAGCCAGGAACTGGTCTCAGTTTCTTCTTTAACCAAGATGTTTTACCTAGAAAGGGTAAAAACACAAGCTATCTCAAATAAAGAGACTGCCACTTGTAAAGATTTCACAATAAACTTCTCTTACGAAACATCCTCGAAGAGATACCATTTAATGGAAAATCATATAAACTTCCCTTCGATCCTTACTATGAGCCACAAACTGCTATCAGTTTCTTATTTAACCAAGATGTTTCACCTGGAAAGGGTAAAAAATACAAGCTATCTCAAATAAAGAGACTACCATTTGTAATGATTTCACAACAAACTTTCCTTGCGAAACTTCCTCGAAGAGATGCCATTTGATGGAGAATCGGATAAACTTCCCCTCGATCCTGCCTATAAGCCACGAACTGGTCTCAGTTTCTTCTTTAACCAAGATGTTACACCTGGAAAGGGTAATAAAACAAGCTATCTCAAATAAAGAGACTGCCACTTGTAAGATTTTACAACAAACTTCTCTTGCGAAACTTCCTCGAAGAGATGCCATTTGATGGAGAATTGGATAAACTTCCCCTCGATCCTGACTATAAGCCACAAATTGGTCTCAGTTTCTTATTTAACCAAGATGTTTCACCTGGAAAGGGTAAAAATACATGCTATCTCAAATAAAGAGACTGCCACTTGTAAGATTTTACAACAAACTTCTCTTGCGAAACTTCCTCGAAGAGATGCCATTGGATGGAAAATTAGATAAACTTCCCCTCGATCCTGACTATAAGCCACAAACTGGTCTCAATTTCTTTTTTAACCAAGATATTTCACCTGGAAAGGGTAAAAACACAAGCTATCTCAAATAAAGAGACTGCCACTTGTAAGATGTCACAACAAACCTCTCTTGCGAAACTTCCTCGAAGAGATGCCATTTGATGGAGAATCAGATAAACTTCCCCTCGATCATAACTATAAGCCACGAACTGGTCTCAGTTTCTTCTTTAACCAAGATGTTTCACCTGGAAAGGCTAAAAATACACAATCTATCTCAAATAAAGAGACTGCCACTTGTTAGATTTCACAACAAACTTCTCTTGCGAAACTTCCTCGAAGAGATGCCATTTGATGGAGAATCAGATAAACTTCCCTCGATCCTGACTATAAAAGCACGAACTGATCTCAGTTTCTTCTTTAACCAAGATGTTTCACCTGGAAAGGGTAAAAACACAAGCTATCTAAAATAAAGAGACTGCCACTTGTAAGATTTCACAACAAACTTCTCTTGCGAAACTTCCTCAAAGAGATTCCATTTGATGGAGAATCAGATATACTTCCCCTAGATCCTGACTATAAGCCACGAACTTGTCTCAGTTTCTTTTTTAATCAAGATATTTCACCTGGAAAGGGCAAAACACAAGCTATCTCAAATAAAGAGACTGCCACTTGTAAGATTTCACAACAAACTTCTCTTGCGAAACTTCTTCGAAGAGATGCCATTTGATGGAGAATAAGATAAACTTCCCCTCGATCCTGACTATAAGCCACGAACTGGTCTCAGTTTCTTCTTTAACCAAGATGTTTCACCTGGAAAGGGTAAAAACACAAGCTATCTCAAATAAAGAGACTGCCACTTGTAAGATTTTACAATAAACTTCTCTTGCGAAACTTCCTCGAAGAGATGCCATTTGATGGAGAATCGGATGAACTTCCCCTTGATCCTGATTATAAGCCCCGAACTGGTCTCGGTTGCTTCTTTAACCAAGATATTTCACCTGGAAAGTGTAAAAAATACATCTCTAGGAATCTTTCAACGAACTAACTTTATCATTGAAGTACAGCCAAACTCAACAATGAACTATCTCCCATGAGACTACCATTTATTGGAAAAATGATCTTCTTGCGTTAACAGACTTACTTGGAAGAACGGGTTTCTCAAATGAAGAGAACTGCCACCTGCTGTTTAAAAAGGTATCGTAATAAGACTGTCGAGAAAGGAAGCTTGATTTCCTGGGGAAATACCAATTCATCCCTGTTGGGGAAAAAGTCTTTGCTTGCAAAATAAATGCACATTCTCAAATCGAGGCTCGGAGCCTGCAGAAATCAGAATAATAATGTTGTTGGGGACTACAGACTCAAACCAGAAATAAACTGGAATGAAAAAAAATCAACCATGTCAGCACCCGATGAGAAATAAACTCAAAAGGGGATTATAATCCCTCCAGATAATGAACTGAATAGGAAGGCTGAAGCAAAAAATCTTCCACGAGGGATAACTCGGTGGGGAAATTGAAAGGATATACACTTTCTATTTAACATTGACAACTCTATTGGAGATAGAGTAACAATACTTTGCAAAGAAGATAATATGCCGACAAAGCATCAATGAATGCAAATGAGTAATGAAGTTTAAATTTATCTATGCATGATGTGTATGAATGTATGGATATTATCATAAGCATGCTGACAAAACAACCATAATGCACTGGGGATAACCAGACAAATCTAATCTTGGGTGAAGACAACACTCGGCCAAGTCACATGCAGAACGAAGATTAGATTCCAAGGGAGGGTAAGCATCAACATAGGAAACAAAGTCCTATTTCACGGCTTAACTTCGCTGGGAAGCACATGGCTTGAAAACAATCAAAGAACCACCTGACTAACAACAAATAAAGTTGCGGGAATATCATAAACTCTTCTATGTCTCATTGGGGAATACCAATACGGACTTCGATAAGGGAAGATGAAACTTCATCGTCTAGACTTCACTGGAGATTCCAAAACTAACTTCAATAGGGGAAGATGAAAACCATGTTGTCGAGACTTCAACTGGGAATGTCAATACAGACTCTACCGGTGAAAATGCAAAACTACACCGTTGAAACTTCAACTGGGGATCGTTATGCTAACTTCATTGGGGAAAAAGAAGCCACACACCAAAGAGAGCCTGAATACAGTCTTCAATATTAGGCATAATGGTTGTGCAAAATTCTTTGGAGAGAGATCAAGGAATTTCATGGGATAACAACTTCATAGAGAAGTATCATATTCGACACATCTGGAGAATTAAGAAGTTGACAGCACTAGCAATGGGTCAACTCGTGGGGATTTTAAATCAAATTCAGCACATAGCGAGAGAAAACCCAAGGAGTGGACACTTATCTCAAAACTTCTTAGAATGTATATTGCACTCGTCTGGTTGTTTAGAAGCACAGTACAACAACAATATCATAACTGGAGGGAATAAAGATTACTTCTCAACATGGAGGGAGAAAGAGTTCAACAATAAAAAACATGCATTGTAACTTCGCAACCTCCGCTTGATCATCTTCTGACCACGGAAGGAAATTACACTCAGTCGGAGAAATATGAATCAGGACCCGACTGGGGAGGATGGGATTACAAACCCACCATTAAGTAGCTTCTTGAAGATAAACTGAACCAACACTTAACTGCAGAAAGATGGGAACGCAGGCCCAATACCACACCACAACCTGGAAGACATCCACTAGTTGGTCAGTTACTGTAGAGGGAATCATGCACGTATCTGCCATGCAGATCACCAGAAACAATATTTCTCGAGGAAACTCTTCAGATCATAGAATAACCTAGTAATCATCTTGACAAAAAAAATCTGGAAATGCCCTTGGAAACAAATTTGGTGTCCCAAGTTTACCATATTGGTTGAGATATTATTTTCACAACTTGCCCTTGGTTGTCTGCTTTTAGGATAATCTGTCTGACCAAAAAGCTCCTACAGATTCGTTGAATCTTGACGTAACTGCCCTAGATTAGCTGAATGTTGCATCTTCTTTACTTGACAACTTCTTCTTATCTACGTGCCCTTTTGCTGATACTAAAATGTAAGCTTCTTTGATATCATGCAATGGTTTTACTAGTAGAATAATGTTTATTTTAAGAATGATAATTATAATGCAACAATTATGTAAGTCTTGAATATTTTATTGAAGATATTTTGCAAAACCTTATGAATGAATCACTATCCAGGACGCAAAATTGATTTTTTTATTTTTATCAAAGATAACAAAAGCATATGATACCAACACAAATTGTTTTAGCAAAATTCATGAGAATCAGAAAACGCTATCTCGTTGAAGTACGCTTTCGAAATAAACCTTGTTTCAATTAGGACTTTTGAGGGTTATAACGTAGCCTGGTTCACGGTTTTATAAAAATGGATTTTAAGGCTCAAAATTGTTTGGTACCCACCCCCTTCATGATGTTCTCCAATCCTAAGTTCAGTTAACTCGACCTAAACATTCATCTCTCAAAAGAAATTTCGAGACGGTTGAGGAACCAACCAAGGTTTTCTTCAGATACGATAATCACTTATCTTTAATTTTATTGTCTGATTACGCAACATATTTCTTTACTAAGGATATCCATTTTGTAATCCTTTTTCATATTTCAGGCTTTCCATCATTTTCCTTAACTTTTTCCTGGACAAATTCTTTTTGAATTTGACTATGAAGCTCAACGGGATGCCTGGCTTTTGCCTAAGCGGGCTTTTTTCAAGTATCGACTTAGCGGGGCTTTTCGTCTTTTTATTTAATCACTTTTTATTCATTTCATTTTTTCATTCATTTTTATATTACCTTTTCTTTCTTTCTTGAACATGTCGCGTGATGTTGAGTCATTTTCGACTTGTTGGAACAATTGTGACTGCCCTATTTCTTGGAAGATGAGGGATAACCATTGTTGTATCATCGTCTATTGACTTTCTGATGTGCGAGAGATACTCATTGGGGTATCGTCAATTGACGCCCACTCTTGATAAGTAAAGGTCAACCATTACAATTTTGATTTTCATCAACCTTTTAAAGGATAACCATTGTCGTATCCTTAGATGCGCATTTCTGATGAGTTCCAAACGCTCGATCAAATTAACTGAGCACTACCCTGCCCCCGGTTAAAAATGTGGTTTTTTCATAAAATAGAAAAGAAACTCCTGCTTCAAGGCTCAAAGGGGTTAACGAGGGTTTCACTCCCTTATATCTCCAGTGTTTAGGAATTTGAAACAATGCCTCTATATCGTCAACAAGGTTTTATTAAAAAGCATACAACCAGAAATTTTGCATTTTAAATTAATCATCCTCCCTCCAAACCATGCTTAGGCAAGAGAATGGATAACAAGTTGGTATCATAATGCAAAAATAAATTAAAAATTAAAAATAAACACGAGTGAAACGAATGGATTTCTTCAAGACAAACATATTCATTGTATTAAGATAATCATTCAAATGTAAACAACTTCTTTTATGCAAGCCGTAAAATGATTAAAAAGAAGAATTAAAAATGAGGAATCAGTAAAATTGCTAGTAAACATGAGAAAGCTAATCATCCTTGAAATCCAGGGCATTCTTCAATCACGTTTATTCTTCGGCAAAGACTTGGCCTGAACTTCGAGACAAATATCTTTAAGTGATAAGATACCACTTATGAACAATTTCTAGACTCCATCTTTCAATGGATAACATTGTTCAATACTATGGCCAGGGGCTCCCTTATGAAAAGCACAATTCAAATCAGCTTTGTAGTACTAAGGTATTTTCTCAGGAATCTTTGATGGAGGTCGAGTCTGAAACAAATTCCTCTTCATTAGGATAGGAAACAACTCTGTATAAGTCATTGGAATTGGATCAAACTGAGCTTTCTTCTGATCGGGAACTTGCTGATTCTGTTGACAAACTGGAGCAGTTGGAGGTAAATTGAACACATGGATGATAGAAGAAACATGTTGATTCTGATGATAATTGTTTCTTCCTCTAGTTCTCTTCTTGGAAAAGTTATTATCAAACTTATTCACACCACTAGTTGTGCCATTGTCTTCAGATAAACATTCCTTTCGGACATCCTCTTCTAGAAGCACTCTCACATTTGCCTTTACTGGGAACTCACTGGGTGCATTGACTATCACCTTCTCATGAAAGAATGATTTTAGAGTTTCTGTGAAGACTTTTTCCATCTCTTCTTCCTTCCTAGAAGGATTGACTTGGGCGGCAACCAAAGTTTTAACCAAAGCAGTTAGATATTCCATATCAGTCTTCAAAGTAGTCACCTCTCTGCGGAGTTCAAATATCTCTTGCTTAATGCTTTCCATCTTCCCTTAGCACGAGTGTTGTACTGATGAGGCAACTTGCTTCAACCGACCAAAGAACCTTGGGTAAGACTTCTGTGGAACTCATGAAATGCATAATCAAACGTAACATGATGCATTACATACAATACAAATGCCATATTCTTATTTCCAAAAGTTCATACATTTTGATTCCAGTTATTAAGCCACAATGTTATTATATATTCTTTTTTCATGTATTTATTATATATAATTTTTTTATGTTTATTTTTCGTCTTAACAATTGGAATCAAGAAAGTAATGTTTGGAAACAAAAGAGAACATGTATGTTGATAATTATATTAACATGCTATGTATGCAAACATATGGGATCAAAGCTTATGCGGTACTGGATAACTGCTGAACTGATAACAGAACCACTGTCATATGCAATAAGATCAAAGGTCCGGACCAATTTAGAATATCAAGGATCAAAGTCATCAGTATAATCAGAGTCACCAACTGAACATGTATAGTCACCATATGTACCTGTAAAGATTATTCCCTCCCCACTCACGGGTAATGACTAGGTCATGGTAAGGTCAATGGTAACATAGAATCGAGGGTACTCCTGAAAAACTATCGCCGTATCACCTACGTGAAAACGATAGCCCCTCATTTGTACCTCATCTGAGCGTGGACGACATGGTGGCATAGTGAAACCTAAGTCAACTAGCCGTTCATGTTCCACTTTATTCCTAGTGTTACTATTGTTTCCACTTGGTCTGGGTATTAGGCCTTTTACCTCATAGTAACATCACACCCATCAAGAAACAGAGAAACCAGCACAACAACAATATAACAAATAATAATAAAGATGCAATGCAAACATATGCTCAAACATATACAAAATGAATAATCAATAAAATAATAATGACAAAAACCCTAAGAAAAGAAGAAAAAAAACGCGAGCTAGGAGTGACTCACGGGATGGACCAACAATTGGTCGACATGTATTTTCCCAGTGAAGTCGCCATTTTTCTATAGCGGTAAAATCAGTGAAGTCGCCACCGAGTATTTATTTATCCCATATGAAAGGGAAAGGAAAATCATCAAAGAAAAACCTAAATGGGGAAATCAAGGTCTTGCGATCGAGAGATTGGGTAAGGGAGTCGATTACGCGAGGGGAAGGTATTAACACCCCACACGTCCATAGTACTCTACGGGATCCACTCTCGTTATTCTAATCAAAGGGTGTGTTTAATCTAATGCTTAAAGTTTATAAACTAAGAGGGAATGCATGCAAAGAAAAGAGAAAGAATGCAGGGAAAATAAAGTTGTACTCACTTGGGCCCTACCCCAATGCCTATGTATCCTTTTTGAGGAATCAGAGCTACCGTAGTTCGGCTCATATGTTTTTGTTTGTTTTGTGTTTTTTATGGACAATGTTAATTCTGCCTTCTGCCGCAGCTCGACCTTTGGAGACTTATGCGTTGGCACAGAAGTAAACTAATCATGTCCTTACCTGAAAAGGGTTTTAGAGAAAAGGTGCTTGAGCGCACAAAATTGTTTGAATTGGTTTGTATTTTTATTACTTTGAAAAAGGGTTTAGGTATGATTAGCATGTTTTTGATTTGCTAAGAAAAGAAGTTTTTGTTTTAGATGCAAAGATGCAAAAAGGGAAAGAAAAGAGTCTATGGGAGACTAGCCTATCTCTAACCTAATGTTATCATACAATGGTAGTCCTATGTCAAGGATGAAAGGGGAAGTTTCTACCTACTGTTAGCATGCATGGTTTACAACCTAAGGTCAAAATTACGTTCGAACAGAGCAAGCACATTCTAAGGGAACATGGTATGTACAAGGATGAAGCAAACAAGCCAATAAGATCAAGAGAGCACACCTAGAGAGATCCTATATAAGTTAGCATGCCAAAGAAAGTAAAACTATCCTATAGGGAACATGCAATGAGAGCGAAGTCGTGATCTCAATTTCTAAATTGAGTGACTCATCAATCAACAAGAAACAAAGGAAAGAGATAAAATCCTATAGGGAGCATGCACTGAGAGCGAAGTTGTGATCTCAATTTCTAAATTGAGTGACTCATCGATCAACAAGAAAGAAAACAAACACAAGCACAACAAATATAAGAAATAAAGCGCGGAATGCCTGCTACAGGTCTTTAAACAACGACTTTGAGCGCACTCTCTTTATTTCCTACTTCTCATGATATCTAGAAAAGCAATAAATGCGGAAATATAACTTGGAAGAAGTGTAATGCCAAACAAACTATCACATCCGCAAAAAGTGCAATCGAAGTAAAGAAATCCGAGATACTTTGCACGAGCTGGCAACAACAAACAAACAGTCACAGTTTGAATATTTGGAATAAGTGTCGCAACTTCGTCGATGTGAAAATAAATCACAATCGGAATCCAAAACACATCCGCATGTCAAATAATGAACCTGCGTAAGACTCAAATCTCGACAAACAAAGGTGAATCGCAAATATCGAGTAATCAGATAATCATGATTTAATTCCTAAAATATAAATAAAAAAATATAACAAATTTTATTGATTTTATCATTTTTTATCATGTGGAGAAAATTCAAACAAATCTAAACAATTAACAAAATTATTCAAAAGAAGTTGCAAATAGAATAAACCAGGGGGGTGCAAGCCAAGATCCAGAAGTGTACTGGAGTAAATTGGGCGCAGAGCCCAAGCCCAATAGGTTCATAATAGTTTTTTTTTGTTTTCATCTTTTTAGATGCCCAAAAATCTGCACTATGGGCTAAGCGTGCTTCGGCCCGGCCACCAATCGAACATCCATTGGATTTTCTTCAGTATTATCTGTAGAAGTGAAACGCATGCGTTTTGGAAAATTTTGTTAGGGTTTGAAGTTTGTGACTCTTGGAGTCTTTATCACAAATACTTTTCTCTTTCCGTGAACAGAGTGCTTTTGAGCTTCTTCTTCAACGATGCACCACGGCGGCGCGACCTTGTTCCCATCTTCTTCGCCGATTCTTTTGCGATGTACCATCATATTTCTCTATCAGCGGCCTCCTTCTATCCCCAATTCCGACCGATAATCCATAATTCCTCTCTAAATTGAAACCCTTGGACGTCCTAAAGCTTCAATTAAGCGATGCTGACACCTCTACTCGAGCTGAAACCATGGGGGAAGAAGTCTATGCAGCGAAGGACATGCTAGAACAATGGGAAAACGCTAAATCAATGGGGGACGATTGGCGACGATTACCGTGCATTTTCTGGCGAAGACTTTGAGCAAGCTTCTCCTTTCCTTTACTCTTCTTCTTCTCTTCGTCTATCTCCTTCTTTTTCTTTCTTCTGTGATTTCCGAATCTCTAGTTTTCGCGGTTTCAACTATGCGTTGTTATTGCGCAGAAAGAAAGATGATGAAGATGATTGAAGGTGCCGTGATGATTGATGGTTGCGTGCATTTTCAACTATGTTGTTGATGCTAAGATGACGATGATAACTGGAGTGAAAGACGCAGTGATTCGCTATTGCTAACTGTTGATGATTTGTGAAGCAGTCATATTTGAAGATTGATGACATAATCAAGATGAAGCGAAGTTTATGTGGAAGGTTGAAGATGTTGACTGATGATTGAGAGATGAGGTTCTCGCAGCTGTTTAATATAAGATGAGGAAGATGATGAAGATAGCAGAGTTTGGAGCATGGTGAGAGAGAGGAGAGAGTATTTTTGTGGTGATTCTTCAGATTGTGAAGAATTATGATGATGCCCAATGAAGAATGAAGTCGAGTAGTGATATTGTGCAGTTTCAGAAATTGCAAGAAGACGAATTGAGAAGTTTCTTGTGCTTTTTCTTGGTGAGTTTCCTTTTGAGATCTTCTGTGTTAAATAATTGTATCTCCCTCATCTTTTTCTATTATCTGTTGAATATTGTTGAGGGTTGATGAAAACAGTTGATGGAGATTCGCGAAGGTTATGCAAATTGGTTGATAACTAAAGCTTCGAGGTTGATGCAAAGAAGATGATGAAGGTCGCGAATCAAGTTGAAGAATGATTGAAGAAGATGCAAAGAATTTCATAGAGAGAGAAGTTGGTGAATGAGAAATCGTGAAGAGAGTGATGAAGGATGTGCAGCAGAATTCTTTTGAGGATCATTCTAGAGGTGATTTCTTTCTCTGTGTGTTAGATAATTGTTCTCTTGAAAATAATCCCCCCTTGTAACTCTCTGAATCTTCTATTATATAACTCTGCTAGAAGTTTGTTAGAAACCGTTGGGAGGTTAGAGTTCAGCTCAAATTTGGTTAGCTGTTAGTTAGAGAAGTTAATTTTTTTGTTATTGAAATTCTGTTTTCTGTGAGGAGTTCTGTTAGTTAGTTAGAAAGGTTTTGCGCTGTTAAACAGGGCTATTAGGATATGGTTACAGGGCTGTTAGGAAAAAGTTGCGATTTAGTTAGTTCATTTTATCCTCCTCATCTTCATTATATCAATTCTGCACAATAGAATATTTATTTTCTGCTTTTTGCGCACCAATCTTGCAGGTGAAGCTGACTATTCATAGAACTTTTATCAACATTCATAGCATGTTGACCTCTGTTGTCGTATTTGTTTCCATAGAAGAAGACCATGATTAACAAACTCTGGAGGATCAGTCTGAATGGCATCACTACTTTGAGGATCAGAAGGATGGTTTGATACGATGATGGATGAGATGCTTGTCTGGGATTGAGTTGCACTGTGATCCACATCAATAGCACTGTTGTCCCAAAAATCTTCTGGTCTGTTGTCTTTGTCCATTGTTTGGGCTTGAGATTTTAGTCCTTAGATGCATCGGCCTCACCCATCAAAATGATTTCAAGAGGCTTTGAGAAACATCCAAGACAACCTCCCATGCAAGAGAGAATCTTACAGAGCCAAGGCGGAACATATCCACAAATATGCATTTAAAAGATTCAGAATTGAGATCTGGAAGAGGACATGGTTTCTGTTGGTGTTAATTGTGAACTTTTGTGTAATTTTGAATGGTTGAAAGTGTATATGTTCTAGTTCTTGATTTTGTAATAGCCATGGTTGAATCAAGAAAAGAGACTTTGAATTAATTCACTTGTCTTTGAATTTATTCTCTTATGCTTACATCTTCTCAAAATGTATCTTGAATGAATCACGATCCCTTCTTTAACCTCAAGTTCAAAATCTTATTTTTGTGTCTCAAACATAATCCAAATTCTAAACAAAGCCAAATGATGAATCACTTATATCATGAGTATAAGAAAATCAGGAAAATTATCCACAAGTCCTGTAACATCTCTCGCATATATCTTGTTCTTCAAGCAAGTTAAATGACTTATCTTTGAATCACATTAAAAACTTCTATTCCATGTTCATCTTAAATCGATCCTTAATGTAACTTGAGCATTCATGACAAGTCGAAACTCAATTGACTTCAAATGGCATGCTTGGTCAATGAACCTTAATCTCAATTGGATCCATAAATTCTAGTTATCTTGCATTTGAAAAAACCATCTTTTATTTGATAAAATGAGCTAAATAAGCTCCTGACCCTATCTTGAATCAACCGTTAACAAAGTCATGAACTTAATAAGCCCTTGAATCAATATTAACTCTGAGCATGATTAGAAGTTTCAACGAATCCAAGTCACAAGTCATTTCTCTCAATAGCCCAAGTTAACTTGCAACCCAAGTAACAAGTATTTGATGAGAACCAAAAACTGTATCATTTAAAACAAGTCCACAATGTTGAAGAAGGAGAAGCTCAAGATAACCACAAGATCGAGCCCTAATCCAATGATCCTCAGTTGAAGCATAACATAAGAAAACCCTAATTCTTAAGCATTGGAGATAAAATCCTAATTCGAACAAATGATTGATGGAGAAATCAACTGAAACAAGCTTGTGCGAAGATAAGAGCCTTAAAGCCATTCAACAAACCTAATTCCTCGAAATCCCTGATCTCAAGCCAAACTATTGACTAATGATGCATGACGCGTCAGATGACCTAATGAAGGTTATGTACCTCAATCACAATTAAATCCACAAATTCTAATCACCTTTCATTTGAAGCGACCCACCTCCATTCAGAGAGAGAAACCCTAATGCCAAAGCTCTTCGATCTTATAACCATAAGACCAATGCTATGAAATGTACAAAGTATGATGAGGGATCTTAGGGGCAAAAATTGGGGTACAACAGACGGTTTCTTAGGCTACAACCAAATCAAAATGGCGCCTGCAGATGATAACCTTTTTCACACAATAGGGCACATTCTGCTATAAGGTGATTCCATTCGGACTAAATAATGTTGGGGAAACCTATCAGTGTGCCATGGTAGCTCTATTTAACGACATGATACATAACGAAATAGAGGTCTATGTGGACGACATGATAGCTAGATCTCAAACATAAGAAGATCATTTACAGAAACTGTTTGAGAGATTAAAGAAGTACAAACTGAGGTTGAACCCAAATAAGTGCACATTTGGAGTAAGGTCTGGTAAACTCCTAGGCTTTGTCGTCAACAATAAGAGTATTGATGTAGATCCTGCCAAGGTGAAAGAAATACAAGAGATGTCTGCTCCTCGTACTAAGAAGGAAGTCAGAGGATTCTTGGGACTCTTAAACTACATTGCCAGATTCATTTCTTACCTGATAGCTACCTGTGAACCAATCTTCAAACAACTGAAGAAAGATCAGGTAGTCAAGTGGAAAGATGAGTGCCAAATTGCTTTTGAAAAAATCAAAGAGTATTTACAAGAGCCTCCTGTTTTAATGCCACCAGTCGAGGGAAGACCATTGATCATGTATCTGACCATTTTGTAAAATTCAATGGGGTGTGTGCTAGGGCAGCATGACGAGTATGGCCGAAAAGAGCACGTTATTTATTACCTGAGCAAAAAGTTTACCGACTGTGAAACAAGATATTCATTGCCCGAGAAAACTTGTTGTGCTCTGGCATGGGCTGCTCGCTGTCTCAGACAGTATATGCTGACCCATACTACCTTATTGATATCTAAAATGGATCCAATAAAATACATCTTTGAAAAACCTGCTCTCTCTGGGAGAATAGCAAGATGGCAGATGATCCTGACAGAATATGACATACAGTATACTACCCAAAAAGAAATAAAGGGAAGTGTACTAGCTGATCACCTTGCTCACCAAGTTATGGAAGAATACCAGTCCATGAAGTTCGAATTCCCGAATGAAGACATCATGATGGTAAACAACTGTAAAGAATTCAGGCCATATGACGGACCTGAACAAGGATCCCGATGGACCCTGGTTTTTGATGGGGAATCTAACACGCTCGGCAATGGTATTGGTGATGTACTCATATCTCCTGAAGGATGTAATACTCCCTTTACAGCAAGACTCTTCTTCAATTGTATAAATAACATAGCGGCATACGAAGCATGAATCTTGGGTCTAGAAGCTACAATAGACTTGGGGATCAAATCTTTGAATATATTCAGAGATTCAGCTTTGGTTATCAGCTTGATCAAATTGGAGTGGGACACCAAACACCCTAACCTTATCGCTTACAAAGAACATGTTTTGACATTGCTCCCACATTTTGAAAGGATTACCTTCGAGCATTGCCCGCGAGAAGAAAATCAGCTAGCAGACGCACTAGCCACGATGTCATCTATGTTTAAACTTAAATGGGATAACGAGGCTCCCTATATCACCATTGAACGAATGAATGAACCAGCACACTGTCACCAGATTAATACTGAAGAAGTAGTGGACCAATATTGGTTTCACGAAGTCAAGAGGTATCTCGAGGCTCAAGAATATCCAGAAGGAGCTTCAGCCAATAATAAGAAGTTCTTAAAGAGATTCTCTGCTAAATTCTTCCTTAGTAATGGCATTCTTTACAAACTAAACCATGACTCTGTGTTACTTCGGTGCGTAGACAAGTTTGAAGCTGAAAGGATCATGGCTGAGTTACATGAAGGCACTTTTGGCACCTATTCCAGTGGGCATACGATGGCAAAGAAAATCCTATGGGCAGGCTATTATTAGTCTACCATGGAAGCATATTGCTATCAACACTCTCGAACCTGCCACAAGTGTCAAATTTATGCTGACTAGGTGCACGTACCTCCAGTTCCTCTGAATGTCTTGACTACTCCTTGGCACTTTTCTATGTGGGGAATTGATATGATTGGGGAAATCAAGCCAACAACCTCCAATGGACACCGCTTCATCCTAGTGGCCATTGACTATTTTAGAAAATGGGTGGAGGCAGCTTCTTTGGTTTCCGTCACCAAGAATGTTGTAGCCCGGTTCATTAAGCAAAATCTCATATGTCGGTACGGTATTCCTAAGAGGATAATCACAGACAATGGTACAAACTTGAACAATACTATGATCACCGCCATGTGAGAGCAATTCAAGATCCAGCATCACAATTGTTCCCCTTACCGGCCAAAGATGAATGGTGTTGTCGAAGCTGCAAATAAGAACATTAAAAAGATCATACAGAAAATGAAAGTCACATACAAAGACTGGCATGATATGCTACCATTCGCCCTCCACGGGTATCGTACCACAGATCGTACATCAAACGGGGCAACACCATATTCTCTAGATTACGACATGGAAGTTGTCTTGCCTATTGAGGTCAAGATCTCCTCTCTTAGAATTATGAAGGATGCGGGGTTGAATGAAGAAGATTGGATCCAGACTTGACTTGATCAACTAAACTTGATTGATGAGAAAAGACTTATTGTTGTCTGTCATGGTCAAATGTATCAAAAACGGATGATCAGGGCTTTCAACAAAAAGTTCAGATGCCAAGTATATCAAGTTTGGGATCTGGTGATCAAACGTATCATACTTCCGCAAGGTGACCCCAAGGGTAAATGGACTTCTACATACGAAGGACCATTTGTAATCAAAAACATATTCTCTGGTGGAGCAATGATCTTGACCACCATGGATGGCGACGACCTGCCACACCCTGCGAACGCAGACATAGTCAAAAGATACCACACATAAGATACCCGCTAGGTTGACACACCTAGGCAAAACAAGGGCATCCCAGCGAACCAAAGAGTTTTGGGCAAAAATTAGGGATAAAACAAAAAAAAAATTTGTACACCCGGCAAGTTGAAAACCTGAAAGGGTGGTTTGGGCAAAAAAGGGTTTCCCGGTGGACTGAAAACCCGAAAGGGCGGTCCAGGCAAAAGTTAGGGAATTAAAGCGTATGACTATGTCCCGTTGGATCACCTTACGGAAAACCTTTGGCTTCAACTGATAAACTCAGAGGTTCTGATCAATTTAATCATCTTCAGACGAGGCAACAAATAGACATGATGTTCAAAAATATGAAGGCTATAGTAGAATGGGAACCCCATGGGATTATTGCACATCGCTATCTTTTCTTTGTATCAAAATTGTCATTTTTACGACGACATTCTCTTACTAGAATGTTTATCTCATTGTAAAAAAATACTTACTCAAAGTCAATACAAAGATATCCCTTTGAAAGTGCAAAATTATCTGTTTTTTCTTTTATTCTTGTGTTTTGTTTACAAAAAACGTCCAATGATTTATTTTTTAACATATGCATTTGAACATAATTACTGTTTACAAATAAACAAAATAGAAAGACGATCACTGATGGCTTTATGAGGTAGGGAAATCTCTCCATGCTATTTCCATAAACCCCTGCAGTGTGCAGTTCAATCCCCAGCAGAACAGAGGTTTCAGTTATTAAACCCCAGTAGAGGTCGTCAAATTTCTCTGAATTCCCCAGGAAGGATTTTCCAAGCAGTACACGGCATTTCCCTTACAACAAAGTTTATTTCTCCAAGGAAAAATTCATCAACGCTTAGACTTCACAACATGAAGACTTATACTCCATATTCCTCAGCAGCAGTCAGGGATTTATTATCCCCAATCCAACAGCAGCGCAGCAAACTAGCTCACATACGCATACATTGCATCCATATATCATAAACATTTAAAACGCGAATGCATTATGCTATGCATTTCATACAACATAACATTGCATATTAGATAACATTTTATCTTTTTCAGGATAAGATTAATCAAACAGCTACCATTAACAATGTTCAAAGTATTCAGATACAGTTCAGATACGCTCCAGACACGGATGCCATTCTGATACTCATTCATATTCAACTTCTCAGATACAGTTCAGATACGCTCCATACACTGATGCTATTTTGATACTCATTCAGATCTAACTTTTAGATACAGTTTAGATACGTTCCAGACACGGATTCCATTCTGATACTCATTCAGATCCAACTTTCAGATACAATTCAGATACGCTCCATACACGGATGCCATCCTGACACTCATTCAAATTCAACTCTCAGATATAGTACAGATACGCCCCAGACACGGACACCATTCTGATACTCATTCTTTCAGCTTAAAAATTACAATTCAACAATCACTTTTGGATGGCATCTACAAGCCCATCTCCAACAAATTTCTAACACTTCTCCAAATGGCATCTTTAAGCCCATTCCCTCTACCATCACATCACCGAGTGCAAATTTCTGGGCACTCTAGTGTCCAATCATCTTCCACCTTCGAGTCACGAATGGCAAAACTAGCCAATCTAACTCTCCAGGTTTAAGAAGATTGAACAGGGACAGTTGTTGTACCCCAAAATTTTCCCTCTCACTTATCAATATTTTGGCTCACAAGATCTCTTTGGGCTCAAGACTGCACTAGGGTTTGATCAGCTCAAGACACCTCTTTTTGCATTGATGACCCAAAACTAGGGTTTGAGTTTGCACAAGGACATTTGAACTTCCAATGCCCCATATGACTTTAATGGGTCATTATGGACCCCCAAGATCATTCATGTCAAGTTTCAAGCCTTGGATCACATTTTTGCTCAGTCAATTAAGTAGTTGACTTAAAAATCAGTTGTCTTGGGGGAAAAGTCAACTATGGCCAATTTATATTCAAACTTCTTAATTTTTGATCCATACCAACATTTTAAACTTATATGTATCATTTGATCAATTTTGGACCACAACTCCTCAAGAAATTTGATCAAATTTCCAAAAGGGCAAAATGGTCAAAATTAGGGTTTTGACTGAGAAGGGGCAATTTCTAATTTTTGACCTAGCAAATGGTCAACTGGTTTAAGGCATGATCTCAAGATTACAATTGTATCATTTTAACCTAATGACATGGTTCAAAACATTGCAAGTCCATTGAATTGACATATGAATTTTTTAGTCAATTGTATACTGAAAAGTCAAACTTTGACGTTTTGGTCGAATTCAAGTGCTAAAAATCAAAATTCATCAAAACATGTCAAAATATAAAACTTATTCATCAAGAAATCAAAAAGTCAAGATTTCATTTTGAAAAGTCAAAATTTCTAAACTTAGAAATTTTTCTAAGTGTTGGAAATTTCATGTTTTTTCATAACTTTGAACAAAATTTTCACCATGATGCAAGATGGTTCAAGAGAAACTTTCAACATGAAAGTTGTAGATCTCCATGAAATCTAAAACTTTTCTTTACACAACTCCTACCAAAAATCCTTGGATCTCAAGTTATAATTTTATGAACATGTGGTCATGAAATTAAACACTTAGTGAAATTTTGCCCTAATTTGGTTAGGATTTTGACCTAACTTCATGGCACTTTTTCATATAGTTCCAAGGGGAATCTTCAAAAGCAATTCAAACATGGGTTGTATAGAATATTACAAGCTTTCCAAAATGTCCAAGAACTCCTTGAGATCATTCTTGAATAGGGAGAATCGAAGAGATGAAGTTAGGGTTTTATCACTTGAATTACAAGGCATTTTGTGATGAACAAGAATTCAATTTCAAACTTATGCTGCACAATCTTGTTTTCCAGGCCTCTAAACCTCAAGATCTCTCCATAATCATAATATTACACTTGATTTTGAGCTATTATCCATTTGATTCAAGCTTTATCCAAGCAAATTTTCCATTTATGGCACAAAGTAACCATTCCATTCTTGTAAAGAGGCTTTAATCACAAAGTCAATGCATAAAGCTCCTAACTTGTTCCTTCTGATCACAAGCAATGTCAAAGTCAAAAGAAACATGTCTAGAGCCTCCCATAAACTCAGGCCATGCTTGTACTTCATCTTGGAACTATATTGTCACTTTTCTTCAAAATCAAGTAACATAGCCATAAGTCTATATCTTGCTTTTTTGACCTCCTCAAGTCCTCTAATCTTTTTCGTATAACCACACAAGTTATTTGCAAGAAGGACACGATTAAAACAAGCCTAAAAACTCCCTGAAAATAGAGATTGCACAAAACCTCCATCTTTGTGTCACTTCTGATTTTGAACTTCAATCTTCAAAACCACTTGTGCATTTCTTGGCCTTTTTGTTCCAAAATCTTCCTCATACCAAATACAGACCATCTATGTCCCTGTTTGCAAACTATAACTCCATCTTCATCAACTTCCATAGCCAAAAACAGAGCATTGCAGTTGGACTTCTCCAGGTCATTTCAGCCACTCTCAACTCAAGCAAACCATTGCATTAGCTTCCTAGGACCTCAAGGAAGCTAATCTGATCATCACCACTGCCTGAAACAAGTTCAAACTCCAAACACGATTTCCAGTTTTGAGGTAAGTTTTCTCAACTTGGAACTCTTCATACAGGCATCATCAATAGTTTATTTGTGAGCAAAACATGTAGATATCATTTCCATGAAGCTAACCATGTCCAGATTTTCCATTAATTTTGCTTGAGCTTAGAGAATTTTGAAACTGAAATTTCTAAAATTTTTAGGGTTCAGATTAGGGCCATTAAAATTCATGCTTATCTTTGATCTATAGTTTTAATAGTTTACATTTCTTGAATCGTGAAAAAATTTGCTACAAGTTTCATGTTTACAGTTTTCATTTTTGATGAGAAATGAGCAAGTTACAGTTGGTCTGGCTAGAGGTTGAAGATGGAGTCTTCAGGGCATGTTTTGCCTTACATATTTATTGTTTTACTTATGTTAACGGATGTATAGCCACCCCAGTGGTAGAAGCGCGTGCCTGTAACCTTTGGGACCTGGGTTCGAGCCACAGTGGTACCCTTTTCATTTTTCATATTTTTCACTTTCCTGATTTTTTGTGTTTTTGGCAGGCGCTGGGCCCCTTTGGGCCTGGCTTGTTTTTGTTTTTGCTAGCTGACTTCCCTGATGACTATTGGCACCCCTGGCCCAAGTTTGTTTATTTATTTTATTTTATTTCATTTTTATTTTCTTAAATATATTTTCTAAAAATTAAAAATCATAAAAATACAAAAAATGATAGATTTATATTTTGACTTATTTTATTTTATTTTTCTCACAAAAAATATTTTTATTTATTATACTTTATTTATTTTATTAAATAATCTTGTAAACTTAATTAATATTATGTTTTTATTTATTTATTTTTTACACTATTTTAAATACATTATTTTTTATATAAAAAAGACTAAAAATATTTTATAATGCTATAAATATTTTCAAGATAAAAAATACTTTTCTTAAACTTATTTTCTTTTGATTAATTAATAGAACTAGTTTTTTTATTTAAAATCTTTTCTTAATAAAATTCAAATTTAATTAATTATTTTCTTTATTTATTTAGGCTAAGACAAAATCCCTTTTTTCATGAAAAATCAAACAAAGATACATTTTCTTTACATTTTGCATTTTTTGTATATTCATTCATTTTGTACTTTGTATTATTTATTTCCTTGTACATTGATATCAATTCAATATGGTTGTAATAGACTAATTAGGTTTAAATTCTTGCAATCCCCATTCATGAATTTGTGTACCCCCCCCCCCCCCCCCCCCCCCCCCTCCCCACCAATGTTGTAATAGCGTAGTAACTTTAAATTTCGCAACTTATCGCTTTTATATAACATGCTAGTAATTAGGGTTTGTATGGAAAGACTAAAATCAATACTTAGAAAACTCTAATTCAAGACAAAAAAATAAGCATGAAAATGATACTTGCACACAAGCACCCCTAGGGTGATCCCACTTGGTTGCCTTATACAAAATAGCCATATTACGCATGTGAGGTATCTTAGCAAAAATAAGCAAATACAAGATCATAGTTCCTCGATGATGCTATCTAAGTTGCCTTTCAAATGATCTTAGTCCCTAAAAATAATGCTACGATACCTTGCAACATTGATAATCATGGTTATACGATGAGCCACGCCCGTCCCGTTTACATCCAAAGATAAGGTTGCTTACCAAATCAATGGTAAGACAAGAATGACAAAGGAAAAGAAAATGAAAAAGAAAGACTTTTTGAGTAGGTAGATTGCTCCTAATTACTTGCTCCATTTCAAAACAAACATCCTTGCTATTTTCAAAAATAATCACTTACGCTTTCAAACATCTTACAAACTTGAAAACATTTTCAAAAGATCAACATCTTTGTATACATTCTTACAAACAAGAATCATTACAAAGATTTCCTAAACAATGGCCTCTTTACAAAATACTTTCAAAAACCAAAAAAATCACAATTTTAAACAAAAATCAAGTGATCTAGCAAGTAACTAAGAGCCCATGGAAAACCATGGATGAAAAGGGTGTTAGTACCTCCCCTTTTCATAATCTACCCCCTGCACTCAAGAAATAATCTCAAAGGTCTTTCCTGTGCCTTTTCACCTTTCCTTTTGGATAAAATCAAAGTAGGTGGAGACACTTGCTAATCGCAACATTTGTGATAAAACGCAAAACCTACAAGTCAGTTCTCCCAACGTATCACATTAACCCTTGTATATGTCCTCAAAAGTGTGACGAATTGTTTTTTTGAAAACTATTTTGAAAGTGTTTGTGTGAAACAGTTTTTGTTGTTTTAACCAAGTACTAAAGAGTTTCTACCTACTCGAAAAAGACTGTTCGTTTTCTCGTTTCCTTTAGACAACGTTATCCTACTATTAAGGAGTAGGTAGCCCCATCGTTGGAGTTAAAGGGACATTCGAAGGGACAATTACGATCACAAAAGCAATGGTTAGGAAACCTTAGTAGTTATCCTAGAGTCTTAAATATCTTTCTGAGGCAACATTCGGATGGGTCATTTTTGATCTTTTGGGACTAGAGGGGAACCACTAGAAATTCCTATACTTAATGACCATTTACCGAAGGCAACCGAAGTGGGGCAAACCCTAGGAGTGAGCATGTGCAAGTGATTATTTTTCAGTTTATTTACCTTTGCACAATTAGGGTTTTCTACCTTTTTTAATTTCATTTGTCTTTTGCATACAATCCTATTATCAATCATCTAGCAGTTAATAATAGCGAAAAGTAAAGTGCGAGAATAAAAACCTAGCTATTACAAGGCTTTGGGGAGGGGGTTACTTAGCCAAAATAGGGGGAAAATAATAAGTAAGAACAATAATAAAAACTAATTAAAAAGTTATTACAACCCTTGGCAGTTACATTAATTGAAAATAATGGTACGGCAAGAGATAAACACGCAAAGAATTAAGACGGGAATAAAGTCTATGTCCTAAAAAATCTAATCAATTAAAGAGAAAATATTTTTGTATTTTATTATTGAGAAAAATATTTGAAATCTTAACCTAAATCTAATTAATTAAAGAAAAATAGTTTTTTTCTATTTTATATGAAAAAAAGATTTAAGATTTAACCTAATTTCTACTTAATTTTTAAATTAAAGAAAACAAGTTGAAATAAATTAAATTAAATTAATTTACAAGAATTAATTTTAACTATATAAAAAAAACCTAAGTCTATTTTTTGTGATTTTGGTTGATTTTATGATTAATTAAAAAATATAAAACAATTAAAACAAACAAATAATAAAGAAGAAGAAATTGGGCCTGGAGTGTTAAAGCAAACTGGTGGGTGCATGGCTGAATTTGCAAAGCCCAGAATAATAGGCCCACCTGCCTGCGTGTGGATTCAGTGTAGCTGGCCTCTGGGGGTTCACCATGGTCTGCATGTACTGAGTGTTAGATCTGGCTGGAGATAGATCCAATAGATGGATCAGAGGATGCATGATGGTCCTTTGAAGGTAAGGCGCATGGGATCCTGCAAAGCATGTTAGGAAAATAACAAAATGCCTGGACCTGGGATCGAACCCAGGTCCTTCCTCTTACCAGCATTACCCTTTGCCATCTGTGCTACATTGTTTATTTGTTAATATAATAACACAATGAAATTATAAAAGAAACAAAATGCTATGCCTCAGGAAGCGCGCGCAGTTCAAATCCTCCAATGGTTATCAGCCACATCATTGTCTTCTCCCCAAAATGGTTGTCTTTGATACCAGACCTTTACCTACGGACAAAACTGTCACTAAAGGCTATAATGACAGTTTTTGTCCATGTCTATAACCCTGCAACATTCAAAAACGTAATACAAGCTAAATAAATCCTAACTAAGGGCATAAATCAACTAGAAATTATGCCCTGACTTCATTGGTACCCTTGATCTGACCTAACTTCGCCTCTATAGAAAATCCCCAATTTGAGACCTTGAAAGCCTAACAATGGCATCGTGCCATTCCTGCAGCCATACTCAGATTAAACAGTCCAGAAACATTGCAAATGTGATATTATACATGAATACATGATTAAAACGTACTTATGATAGGTAAATCATTGAAATCGAAACTAAGCATAAGAGGCAAACCGTGATGGATGTTGAACGTGATTCTTGATGCTTCATAGCTTGGCAAGGGATGGAATCGCTTCAATGAATGTCCAAGAACGCAATTTGATCCTTGGAATGGCTTGAATCGACCTGTAGAGATAAATTCAAGTCTCACTTTTCTTTGAAAATTTTGAAATTTGTTTGACTCCTTGAGGCACGTTGCGCGTCTGTGTTCTCTTTGTTAGTGTTCACAATACCTTTGTATATGTATTTGAATCAAATTAGGATATTGTTTTTGGCAAGAATCAAAGATATGAATGTGCTTTCATTATGCTTCAAATCTTTCCAAATGTGAAGATTTCCTCCCTTTCCAAGCTTGCACACATTTTCTTTGTATTATACAGCTTATTTGGATTGTAATTCAATTCAAAATCAAATCAAAACAAATCTTCATTATTTTTATATCATTTACTTGATTTAATTTTATTTTTAAATGATTAAAATCAAAATAAATTAAATAAATAAAGCCAATAATTCATGGAAAGGTATTTGGGTCATGGACCAGGCTAGGAGTGTGTTTCAAGCATAAAGAGTTGGGCCCATTTGAAGAAAAATGCATTTTGGGCATGGTTGACTTTGTGCAAATTTCCAAAAATGGCCAATTTTGACAATGTACATCTCTCTCAATTTTGACCCTAAGAGGGTGTTCTTGGACTTTTTAGAAATCTTAGGACGTCCTCTAAACAACCCTGTTGGTTTCATCCCAATTGGATCTTCCATGTTCATGTAAGAAGCTTTGACCCAAAAGGTTTTCTTGTTGACTTTTGAAAAGGACCTATAATGTATGATTTTATATCTTTCCATGAGTGCATTTCTTGAACTTGATGGCTGAAAAGAAGTTGTAGGTAATTGTATTCTCTTATAAATGAGCCTTGGATGAGAAATTTCTGATAAAGTATGAGAAAGTTATGCCTGATCAAAGTTTGGTTGACTTTTCCTATAGAAACCCTAATTTAGAAACTTTTAAATTTTGATGAATTTGGGGCATTCATTGAGGAATCATGATCAACATTTGATCAAATGATGGATGTTACTTCAAAATGTTGATGTTGACCAAAAATCTTGAAGTTTGACTGCATGAGGGTCATAGTTGACTTTTGACCTAGTATAGTTGATTTTTAGGCATTTGAGCAATTGACTGAGCAAAATTCTTGTGCAAGGCATGAAACTTGACATGGATGGTCTTGAGAACATATTGTGACCATGGAAAAGATTTGAGACCTTTGGAGTTCACCCATATTGATGAAAATGGAAACCCTAATTGGAGATTCATTGCTTTAGAAGAGAGTTTGTCTGGTCAACCCTTATTCAAACTTGAGCAGTTGAAGACCTCTAAAGGCATGCCTTTGA
This sequence comes from Vicia faba, assembly GCA_948472305.1. Lineage (NCBI taxonomy): Eukaryota > Viridiplantae > Streptophyta > Magnoliopsida > Fabales > Fabaceae > Vicia > Vicia faba. The sequence continues at coordinate 305,729,668 of OX451735.1, read as the reverse complement.
GTGAAATGAGATGGAAAATTTTGGGGTACAACAATAGGCTTACAAAGTCGGCTCATTTTATTCATATTAACATTAGTTTTCCAGTGTCGAAGCTGGCAGAGATTTATACTGGTGTAATTGTAAAGCTTCATGGTGTTCCTTTGTGTATTGTGTTGGATAGAGATCCGAGGTTTACTTCAGATTTTTGGAAGAGTTTGCAATAAGTGTTGGGTTCTAAGTTGAGTTTGAGTTCGGCGTATCACCCTCAGACAGATGGTCAAACTGAAAGGACTATTCAGTCATTAGAAGATTTTTGAGAGCACGTGTTCTTGAATAGGGAGGTTTGTGGGACAGTTATCTTCCATTAATAGAGTTCACTTATAATAAAATTTACCATTCTAGTATTGGGATGGCACCTTTTGAAGCGTTGTATGACCGGACATGTTAAACTCCATTATGTTGGCATGAATCTGGAGAAAGTGTAGTGCTTGGGCCTGAAATTGTTCGAGAGACTACTGAGAAGGTGAAGTTAATTCGAGAAAAGATGAAAGCTTCCCAAAGTAGACAGAAGAGTTGTCATGACAAGCGAAGGAAAGATTTATAATTTCAAGCAGGTGACCATATATTTCTTAGAGTTACACCTGTGACTGGTGTTGGGCGAGCATTAAAGTCTAAGAAGCTCACTCCTCGTTTTATTGGCACGTATCAAATTTCAGACAGAGTTGGGAATGTTGCTTATAGAGTGGATTTACCGCTTAATCTTTCGAATTTGCATGATGTGTTCCATGTGTCACAACTCCAGAAGTATATTTCATATCCATCTCATGTGATTCATATGGATGATGTGCAAGTAAGGGATAATCTCATTGTGGAGACGATGCATGTACAAATCACAGATCTTGAAATGAAGACTCTAAGAGGCAAGGAGATTGCTTTGGTGAAAGTAGTCTGGATAGGAGCTGTCAGAGAAAGCATGACGTTGGAGTTGGAAAGCAAGATGTGGGACTCCTATCCTGAGTTGTTCGAATAAGGTAAAATTTCAAGGACGAAAATATTCTAAGTGGGGGAGAATTGTAACGTCGGTTTGTTTAATTAATTATTTAATTAAATTATTTTGGAATTATTTGTTGAAGTTGTGAGATTTGGGGAATTGTTGGCATATGTTGCTAGATTATTATTAGTTAATTAAGTAGTTGATTAATAATAATAATAATGTTGGAATTAATAGAATATTCGCATTTGCCCTATTTTATTGGTTAGAAGTAGTAAAGTTGGGGTATGCAAGTTAATCCCAATAGGAATAATGGTATAAGGTTAACCTAACACAAGGATTTGGTTAATTGGTAAAATAAGAAGTCTTGTGTGTGACTTTGTGAAGCTGCACGAAAGAGAGAAGCAAAGTTGCACGGTTGTCGAGAAAAGAAAGGCAAGGCTGTCATCTGGAAATTTTGGTAGAGCAACCTTCAATCCATGTAATGGGGGTTCTGACCTTATAATAGAATTGATGATGATTGTTAGGGTGGAATTGGTCGTATTTATGATTGTTGTACATTGATGTTCTGGGAGTTACCGCATGACTGTCTTGTATGATTAATGAACCTACTATAGGAAGTTGCCCGTTTGTTATGTTATGTGCGTTTTGAGTTGCCTGTATAACTGCCCGGTAGAATCGATGAATAGGTTAATGTAGATTATTACCTGTTAATGTAGTCATTAGGTGGCCGTTGTTGTGTTATTCCGAGCAGTTGGCCGAAAATTATGGATTATGTTGTGGTGGTGGTTATGATGTAGGATGCGAGGTGTGTCAGGGAATATATATGTTGGATGTTGAACGATATTAGGCTACGGGGCATGCTGAGGAGCATTGTACTATTGTCGAGCTACACGAAGTTGCAGGCTGTGTCGAGGAGCACAAGTTAGTTGTTATTTTTCTTAGTTCCCGTGCATGTTGATTTGGTCGATACCAGTACTGTATAAATTGTTCTAAGTTGAAAAATTTCAGGTTGATGAATTATGTTGAGATGCCTCTAATTGTATGCAGGTATTATGTTATAGGCTTACGGCCAAAGTTGAATTATGTTGAGTTGATGTTGAATTGTTGTTGATGTTATAGGCTTATGGACAATGTTGATTTATGTTGAGTTGTTGTTTGTTGTTGTTGCTACATTCATGTTGTGTCACATACATCGCATATCAAGTTGGAGCTGACGCTCATTAAGTTGGCCTGGATTGGAAAAATATCAAGTGGAAGGATTATGCCTTGTTGATGCCTCTATTTATTGGTAGATTATTAAGTTGGGAGTTTTGCTCCATTGGTACCACATGCATGTGCATAAAAACAAGTCGCAATCCATGTTGCATTCTGAGTTATTGTGTGGATGGATAGATGATGTTAATGTTGTTAAAGAGCTGCGAAGTGGTGATTTTATATGAAATGTTTCTAATGTATTATTTATCATGCGTTCTATTATAGTGTTCGATATCTCACCCCTTTTGATTGAATGTTACCCATATGTTGGTAACGTGTAGGTAATCCAGAGTGAAGGCGGTTTACCTTCAGTAATTCGAGTCGGTGTTATTTCTCTGATACTTGACACTCGGGGGGATGAACGCTTGTTGCTTTATCGTTTTTATTACTTCAGTTGTTGAATTTTAAGTTGATTTTCATTAAGTACTTGTTATTCGTAGTTGTTTCAGTTGGATAAGGATGGGAATATAAAGTAATAACCCTAAAAAGTTCCGAGATTCTAGGCCTGACTCAGTTTAAAACGAAGGGAAGGTGTTAGGCACCCCTCATCTACCTTGTTCATAAAGATACTAGGTTTAAAAGCGCGTTTTTAGGAAATAAGGTTTTAATTAATTTTAGGGGAACTCGCCATGATTTTAATCGTATTCCTATGTATTCTATTATAAGGAATCAGAGTCCCATTTCGTAGATCATAGTTGATTTGTTTTTTTTATGGATTACGAAGACATTCGCATTTTCTGCACGTTTAGTCTTGGTGTCATGAAAGCAGAGATTGTTAGACTAAGCGCGCAGTTGATTCTAACGCATTCGCAATCCTTTTTGAAAATTATTTATTGAATTAATTTGATTTATGAAAATAAATTATGGTTGGTTGAATATTTTTTAGTATATTAATTATATAAAAAAATCTTATTTAGAATGCATGATTAAAAGATAAATTTAATGCAATAATTAAATAAATATTTGGATGTTTTTAGAAAATAAGTACTTAAATAATAGTAATAAATATGATATTAAAATATAAATATATTAATATAAAATATTTAAAAAAAATTATAAAATAAAAAAACGCAGGGGGTGTGAAGTAAACTAGGTTAGTAAAAAGATGGGGGCGTCAAAAGCATGGGCCTGGATTCAGATATTGAATTCAGGCCCCAAAAGGCAGGGGGTTTATTTTTCTGTCTAAGCAGTAAAAAGGAGGTGCATAAGGAAATAGGGCCCAAGTCCAGATTCTGGACTTGCCCCGTTCGGCAGGGGGCGTGAAAATGCATGTGTTAGTAAACAAAATAAAAAAGGAGTGTGATCCGTAATTGGGCTTGACCCAATGAGGTTTGGGAGTTTGTTTGGACTCCTTATAGGAAAGCACACGGTAAATATCGTGGGCGTGCATGCTAGGGGCATGTGATGATAATTATGCAATGATAGTTGGGGGAGCATGGTAATGATTATAAGGTGGCACACATTGGATTACTAAGTTATTATATTTTCTTTTTTCAATAAAAATACTTCGTTTTTTGTTTATCTGCTTCTCTCTCTCTTTCCATCTTTCTTCTCTCTTTCTCCTTACCAACATAAACCCTATCAAAAACAAAACTATAGGCAACATCCTCTAGCAGCGACACCACCCCATAAAGCCCATATCAATCCAAAACCACCCCGAATCCCCAAATTTCTTGACAATCAAGAATCAAAATCACGCTAGCTAAGTATTTTGTTACCTTTATTTCCGTGATTTCTTTTCTCTGCTTCGGGTTTCAATTTATGATCCCTCTCCTTGTTGTCTTTGCAGTTATGAGAGGTGATGATGATGACAGAGGTACGATGATGATTTGAGGTCTTAGGGTTTCAGATGTTGAAACCCTAGATCTAAGATGAGACGACAGCGATTTGGTCTTCTACTATTTCTCTTCACAACAAATTTCTCCCTCTCTAATTTTTATTTTTTACTGTAATTATTTTTTTCTGTAGCAATCTCTTTATCCTCTTCTCTGTTCTTCAGCCTTAGGTTTTATAGCATTTTAGTTTTTTAGGAAACAGACAGAATTGTCTGTAAATTGAATTAGGTTTCAATTAGGTTTTTACTAGATTAGGAAATTATTTAATTTTGTCTGTAAATTGTATAAACCCTTAATTATTCAGTTTAAATTGTTTCCATTATCGTTTGATTTTGTTTCTGCATTAGGTTTGATATATAATAATGTTTGATCTTGTTTCTGTTTTGATTTAAGCAGTAGCTTGTTTTTCCTTTTAAAACGTGTGTTTTGATTAATAATTTGTACAATACTAGTTTTCTTCTGTTAAAGCAAGTGTTTATTTTCAGTGATCTGCATTGTATTTATTCGTGTTTGAGCCACGCGTATTTTTGTTTGTCTTAGGCCAAGCACTTTTTTTTGTTTATTCGAAACAACAACAATTTAAAAGGGATGGGCCTATGTGTTTAAGTGCCTCTAAAAAATGTTTCTTTCAAAAAAATCAAAACAAGAGTACTTTTTAAAATTAAGTTTTTAATACAATTCTTTAATTATAATCAAAATTAGTATGTAAGAAAAGTCACGTTAATAAAAAATGGTTATAATTAAGAATAAAACAATCTCTTCAAACCAAAAAAAAAGGTCCACGGTTTCTAAATATTGGGCCACAACAAAGTAAATTACACATGGGTCATCTCTGATTTATAAAAAAAATAGATCAGCCTTATTCAAACAAAATAACTAAATGGGCCCTATAATCCAATTGTTTTAGATTTCAAACAAATAAATTGTTTTTCAGGACCATAATTTTTTTTGAAATGGGCCTCCATATTGGGTTTTAACAAAAAAAGGAATTATTTAATGCACCCTCTCAAAAATAATGAAATTTTCAATGGGTCACACAAAAATAACTTGATGGGCCAAAAGATTCAAACAGGTCTTTCTGATTTTTAGAAGGCTCAACGGCTTAAAATACAAAGGAAGCACCTCCTTCTTTTTAATGTTAAATGGAATTTTATTAAATCCTAATGGGCCATCAGATATTGATGGTACATTTAGGATAAAACACCCATTTTCCATGTTTTACTCTCCCATAGAAATATATAATATGATTTATTTCGATAGAAACTTAAATATAATAAGGGTAGGGAAAATTTGGGGAATGATAGTGCCCGAAAGACCATGAAGCCTTTCATGTCTAACCAGGCGATAACTCCCTATCTGAGCTTCCCTTCTAAGGAGGCGCAATATATGCATGTTGTTGTACCCAAAAAATTTTCCTCTCATTTTACTCAACACATGCCCATTGAGTTCCTCAACTTGCTCAAGGATGCCCAAGAGTTGATCAGACAAACTCCCTCCTAAGGCAATGTACCTCAAATTAGGGTTTCCATTTTCATCAGGGTGGGGGAGCTCCAAAGGTCCCAGATGCCCTCCATGGTCCTAATATGTTCTCAAGATCATCCATGTCAAGTTTCATGCCTTGCACAAGAAGTTTGCTCAGTCAATTGCCCAGATGCCTGAAAATCAACTGTACTAGGTCAAAAGTCAATTGTGGCCCACATACAATTAAACTTCAAGATTTTTGGTAAACATCAACATTTTGAAGTGATATCCATCATTTGATCAAGTTTTGATCATGATTCCTCAAGGAATGCCCCAAATTCATCAAAACCCAAAAGTTGTTAAATTAGGGTTTCTTAGGAAAAGTCAACCAAACTTTGACCAAGCATAAATTCTTCATACTTTATCAGAAATTTTCCATCCAATGCTCATTTTAAAGATGATGCAATTCCCTAAAATTCATCTTCATCCCCCAAGTTCAAAATATGCACTCATTAAAAGATATGAATTTCTACATTATAGGTCCTTTTGAAAAGTCAACAAAAACACTTTTTGGGTCAAAGCTTTTTACAGGAACATGGAAGACCCAATTGAGATGAAACCAAAAGGGTTGTTTATGGGACATCCTAAGCTTTCTAAAAAGTCTAAGAACACCCTCTTAGGGTTAAAGTTGAGGGAGATATGTATTTTCAAAATTGACCAATTTTTGGAAATGTGCATGAAGTTAACATTGATCAAAATGACTTTTTTTTCGAAATGGGCCCATGTCTTCTTTTTTGAAACTTGTTCCTAAGATGGCCCACGACCTCTGAGCTTATCCACCTATTATTTTATTATTTTTATTGTTTATTTTTATTTTTTTATCCATTTAAATCAAAATAAATCAATTTAAATAGTAGAATAATCAAATAAAATCAAAGATTTGATTTTATGAGCATATTATGAGTCCATGAACAACTAGAAAATCAAAAAATTCGTGCAAGACCTAATTGATTTGAAAAGATCTTAATTTGGTCTATTTTGGAAACAAATCATACAAGGCAAAGAATGAAATCAAATCTCCATAATTTACAATGATATGATCAGTTTTTGTTGACCTAAATCATTGTATGATATATACAAAACATTTCCAAGGCATAAAAAGGGTTCTTGGTCGTGAAAACAAAGGAGTCAACTTCAACTTTTTGTCAAAAAAAGTGTTGATCACATATTCCTCCATAGACTGATTCAAGCAATTCCAAGGCCAGCAATCCATTCCTGGACATTTTTTGAAGCCATTCCAATCATCCTCAAGCTTTAAAACCTTCAGAAATCACGCCTCACAGTGCCACGGTTTGCATCTTTTTTCAAGATTTGTTTTCAATAATTTATCCATCATAAACAAGTTTTGATCATATATTCATGCTTGCTATCATATTTGCAATGTTTTTGATTGGTTTGATTGAAGTTTAAGTGCAGGAATGGCACGATGCCATTGTTAGCGTTTTGAGGTCCCAGATTAGGAATTCCATATAGAGGCAAAATTGGACAAAATCAAGGGGGTACTATCATGCTTAGAAGATGATTTGTAATTGATCCATGTCTTTGGTTTGAATTTATTCTGCTTGTGCTACATTTTGAATTTTACATTTTTATGACTACGAACAAAATCAGTCACTATAGCTTTTAGTGACGGAAACGACTGTAGGTAAAAGTGTGGCCAAAAACAACAGTTATGGGAAAGAAGATAATTAGGTGGCAGAATCCAATTGAGTGATTTGAATCACGCGCGCGTTTGGGAAAGACCACTTTATTTCCTTTATATTTTATTTATGTTATTATATTTACAACTAACCATCCAGCCATTAGATTCATCATCAATCCAGATCCAACGCTCAAGTCATATCATAGACCGTCAGAAAGAGCATCACACTGGATCTAGCGCGTTGACTGGGCTGAGCAAGGAATGGGCCTAACAAATTCAGTATTATACCCCCTGAATTGCTCAACAATACAGGCCCAATTTCTTTTCTTTTTTTCTTTTATTTTCTTTATTTTAATTATTTGATTAATTATTTTCTTTTACAAAAATAACACAAAAAAATCATTTTTTATTTAATCATAAAATCAAGAAAACCACAAAAATGTAGAATTAGGATATTTATTAAAGTTAGTTTTTTTTTGGGAAAATAATTAATTTAATAATATTGACTTGATTATTTTCATAATAAAAATTAATTAGACAAATTAGGTTTAATTCACAAATATTTAATTTTCTCAATAAAATACAAAAAAAATATTTTTCTTTAATTAATTAGATTTAGGTTAAGATTTCAAATATTTTTCTCAACAATAAAATACAAAAAAATATTTTCTCTTTAATTGATTAGATTTTAGAATTTAAACTTTGATTCCCGTACTTAATTCTCGCGTACAATATTTCATTTTCCAATTATTGTATTTGCTTCGGGTTTGTAATAGTTTTTAATTAGAGTTTACCGCATATTATTTACTGTTTAATCCCCGGTTTTTGGTGATGTAACCCCTTCCCCGAAGCCTTGTAATAGCGTATATTTACTTTTTCGCTTTTAATTTTCACAACTATGAACTGTCTAGATGTATGGATAATAGGCTTGCATGCAAAAGACAAATAAAATTAAAACAATAGATCACCTTAATTGTGCAAAGATTAAATAACTGAAATCAAACACTTCTTCACACTTGCACCCTTAGGGTATGCCTCACTTGGTTGCCTCGGAAAACAATGGTCATATCCCTCGAACGTAGGGATATCTTAGCAAAAGACCCTCAATCTAAAAGTCATCATAAAGATCATAGTCCCTTAACGTCCCTCGAGCTGCCTACGAGAAATGATCTTGTCCCTCGATGTTTCCTATATGACGATAGTCCCTTCGAAACGCTAAGTTATCCTTACATGTTTCCATCAATGACCATTACATCCCTTTCGATAGTCCCTCAAACATCCAACGACTAGGTTTACCTACTCACTAATAGTAGGATAACATGGTCTAAAGGATAGGAGGAAAATAACGCCTTTTTTCGAGTAGGTAGATAACTGTTAGGTACTTGCTCAAAACAACAAATCTTTTACACCATACACTTTCTATTAGAACATAGTTTGATTCTACAGCCCTCAGTTAGAGTTTTGATGATAACAAAATACAAGATTAAATAAATTGTAAGATTTATATAAGACATATATGCTACTTAAAATTATGTTGTGTATTTACAGAAACTCTGATGGAATCAGCATCAGAATATCAGTATCAACATCAGCATCAGAAGATATGTCAGCATCAGAAGATCAAATAACATGTGCTATACGCTTAAGCCTGATGAACAAAATCTGCGCATAGCATACTCTAACTCTGATCAAGATCCTAACCAAGTCATCAGCACTCAGAAGCGTAAGCATAAAGGAAAGAACACTCTGATTACCATAAGAAGAGAAGACTCTGAAGTGTCAACGTTACTAAGCATTCAAGACAGATTATTTACCAACGGCTTTATCCAAGACATGATCTTCTCAAAAAGGAAAGAACGTTATTAGCATTGAAATGGATTTATGAACAGCAACGTATCACTTCCTAGGCTATATAAACAAGTCAGTGTGAGAAAAGAAAAGGCTAATACTCTACACGCACATACGCCTAAGCTAATCATCTTCACGTTCTCACTCATTCAATTTTCTAAAGCTTTCAACCACGCTTACTCTATAGTTCTAGCAATCTAGTTTCATTTTATGCGTAATATTGTGTATTATCACAGTTGTGATATATAGTTTTATTAGATAATATTGTGTATTATCTGTAAGAGAATTTCCTTGAGATAAACCGGTCTGTGGTTAGACTCAAGAAGGCTTTAACAGTTGTTAAAGCAGTTGTGTAATCAGTTGATTATAGTTGATTAAGACCTCATTGGAGAGAGGCGAAATCACCTTGACGGGTGGACTGGAGTAGTTTGAGATCAAACGAACCAGGATAAAAATACAGTGTTGTCTGCATTTGATTTAAAGTTTTACAATTCAACCCCCCTTCTTGTTTTTTTCACTTCTTCACTTGGCATCAGAGCGCCTGGTTCTGAGCTTATAACACTTAACTGTGTCAGTACAAGATCCAGCGTAAGAAAAACACAATGGCAGGACCACATCGAAACATCAGCAATGACAACAATGAAGAAAGAGACAAATTCAGTGGCAAACCTCCAGTCATTGATGGAGAGAACTTTTACTACTGGAAATACAGAATTGAAAGCTTCTTTCTAGCCCATGATGCTAATTTGTGGGACATGGTGACTGATGGATACACGCACCCAATGGATGGAAGTGGTCAGAAGATTGACAGGAAAGCAATGTCTGATCAGCAAAAGCGTGACTTCAGAAATCATCACAAGGCCAGAATAATTCTTCTCAGCGCCATCTCTTATTCTAAATATGAAAAGATATCAAACAGAGACACTGCAAAGAATATGTTTGACTCTCTGAGAATGACGCATGAAGGCAACATTAAGGTCAAAGAAACCAAAGCTTTTGTGCTTATTCAGAAGTATGAGGCATTCAAGATGGAAGAAAGTGAATCAATAGAAACGATGTTCTCAAGATTTCAAATTCTAGTTGTTGGTCTCAAAGTTCTTGACAAAGGGTATTCCACTGCTGATCATGTTAAGAAGATCATCAGAAGCTTTCCAAAACAGTGGAGGCCAATGGTCACAGCGCTTAAGCTAGCTAAGGATCTCAACAAAATCTCTCTGGAGGAACTTGTCAGCTCCCTCAGAAGTCACGAGATAGAGCTAGAAGTAGATGAACCTCAAAATCAAGGTAAGCCATTAGCTTTAAAATCTAACAGAAAATATGACTCCAAAGTTTTGCAGGCTGTTGAAGAAACCTCTGATGGGTCCTCATAAGAAAAAGATGAACTATCTCTCCTCTCCATAAGGGTGAACCAACTATGGAAGCATAGGCAAAGGAAGTTCAGGAATCCTAGAAGGTCAGAGAATCAGAACGAATCTTTCTCCAAATACAGAAGGTCAGAATCCTCCTCTGGACACAGAAGATCTGAAGGCTCTTCAGGAAGCAGAAATCCAAATAACAAAGACATCATCTGTTATGAATGTAACGAGCAAGGGCACTACAAAAGTAACTGCCCAAAGCTTCAGAAGGAAAATCCCAAAAGGAAGTTCGACAAGGAAAAGAAGAAAAGTCTCATGGCTACATGGGATGATTCTGATACATCTGAAGCTAACTCAGAATCAGATGATGAAAGAGCAAACATAGCTCTCATGGAAAACATAACAGAAGACAGTGAAGCTTCTGAGTCAGACTCTGAATCAGATACAGAAGAGGTATTTCCTGACTTTGCTATAAACTTTACTAAGGCTGAATTAGCTGAAAGCCTTAATGAAATTTTGGAAAGATATCAGCAGATCAGAGTCAAATTCAGAAACCTGAAAAGGGATCTTGCTTCTGACTCTGATAAAACTGAGAGTCTCAAATTGGAGAATTCTGAGTTGAAAGATAAAATTTCAAAATTAGAAAATCTATTGCAAAACTCTCAGAAGGAAACAATCCCTGAAACTCCCAACAGTGCTGATGAGATCATCAAGGAGTATGATCACAGCTTTCAGAAGTTTCTAGCTAAAAACATAGATAGAAGCAAAATGGCTTCAATGATCTATGGAGTTAGCATAAATGGAAAAAAGGGAATAGGATACTAATGTAAGGTTCCTACACCAAAGAATGCCATGGATTTAGTTATAAAATATAATTCACTTGATTCACACTTTGTATATGGGCACACACATGACATCAAATATACAAGTAGTAATTATTCTGTCAAACCAAAATTCAACCAGAGTTTTGGTAAAACTAACAAATCAGGACCCAAGAAAATATGGGTACCTAAGGATAAAATAATACATGTGGCAGATATCTTTAGCAGCAAAGCAGAAACACCAGTCATGGTACCTGGACTTTGGCTGCTCATGACACATGACGGGAAGAAGACATATGTTCCAAAGCCTGGAACTTAAGCCTGGAGGCCACGTAGGCTTTGGAGGCAATCAGAGAGGAAAGATCATTGGCTCTAGAACAGTAGGTAATGGAAATCTTCCCTCTATAAGTAATGTTTTATTAGTAGATGGATTAATGCATAACTTGTTATCCATAAGTCAATTAAGTGATAACGGTTATGATATAATCTTTAATCAAAATTCATGTAAAGCTGTTAGTCAGAAAGATGGGACTATCCTGTTTAATGGAAAGAGGAGAAACAACATTTATAAAATCAAACTTTCTGAACTGAAAAGTCAGAATGTAAAGTGTCTTCTGTTTGTTAACAACGAGCAATGGATCAGGAACAGAAGATTGGGACATGTTAGTATGAGAAGAATATCTCAGATTAACAAACTTAATCTGGTCAGAGTAATTCCTAACCTGAAGTTCAATTCAGATGCTCTGTGTGAAGCATGTCAGAAAGGCAAGTTTGCAAAACCAGCATTCAAATCTAAAAACGTTGTTTCCACCTCTAAGCCATTAGAACTTCTGCACATTGACTTATTTGGACCAGTTAAAACTACTTCAGTCAGTGGCAAGAAGTATGGGTTAGTAATCGTAGATGACTATAGCAGATGGACATGGGTAAAGTTCTTAAGCCACAAGGACGAGTCACACTCTGTGTTTGTCACCTTCTGCAACCAAGTTCATAATGAAAAGGATCTTAGAATCGTCAAAGTCAGAAGAGATCATGGTGGAGAGTTTGAAAATAAAGATTTTGAGTCATTCTTTAATGACAAAGGCATTGTGCATGATTTCTCTTGTCCTAGAACTCCCCAGCAAAATGGAGTTGTAGAACGAAAGAAAAGAACATTGCAAGAAATGGCCAGAACCTTGATCAACGAGACTAACGTTGCTAAGATCTTCTGGGCAAAGGCAATAAACACAGCGTGGTACATTCAGAATAGAATCTCCATAAGACCTATTCTGGAAAAGACTCCATATGAATTGTGGAAGAACAGAAAGCCCAACATTTCATATTTTCATCCATTTGGATGTACTTGCTTTATTTTGAATACAAAAAATTATTTGAACAAGTTTGACTCTAAATCACAAAAGTGTATTATGTTAGGATACTCTGAACGCTCAAGAGGGTACAAAGTATACAATGCAGAAACACAGATTATGGAAGAATCAATCAGTGTTCATTTTGATGATAAGATTGACTCTCAAAAGTCAAAGCAGAATGAAGTATTTACAGGTATGGAAATTGAATTCACAGGTACTGAAGACAAGTCATCAGAAGCTCTTAACAGAGACACTCCCTCAACATCAGAAAGAGGCACTGCAAGCAATCCAACACCTTCTGTTGATCAAATTCAGAAAAGACTATCCAGAAGCAGCTTGGATCACCCAGAAGAAACAATCTTAGGAAGAAAGGAAGATCCAATCAGAACAAGATCTAGCTTCAGAAACTCTGAAGAATCCCTTATGGGACTTGTTTCTATAATTGAACCATCATCAGTTGATGAAGCACTTCTGGACAATGACTGGATTCTAGCAATGCAAGAGGAACTTAATCAATTCACAAGAAATGACGTATGGGATCTAGTTCCTAAACCAAAAAAATTCAACGTCATTGGAACAAAATGGGTGTTCAGAAACAAACTGAACGAACAAGGTGAAGTCATCAGAAACAAAGCACGATTGGTAGCACAAGGTTATAGTCAGCAAGAGGGGATAGACTATACAGAAACCTTTGCTCCAGTCGCCAGGTTAGAATCTATCAGACTCTTAATTTCATTTTCTGTTAATAAAGGCATCACTCTGTATCAGATGGATGTTAAGAGTGCATTCTTAAATGGCTATATAGAAGAAGAGGTATATGTGCACCAACCCCCCAGTTTTGAAAGTTCAAAAAATCCAGAATATGTTTTCAAACTAAAGAAGTCACTGTATGGTCTGAAACAAGCTCCCAGAGCTTGGTATGAAAGACTAAGTAACTTCTTGTTAGAAAAGGAATTCACCAGAGGGAAAGTGGACACAACTCTATTCTGTAAGACAGTTAAGAATGACATTTTAGTATGTCAGATTTATGTGGATGATATCATATTTGGATATACTAAACCTTCTCTGGGAAGAAAGTTTGCTAAGTGTATGCAGGCAGAATTTGAGATGAGCCTAATGGGGGAACTGAAATTCTTTCTGGGCATTCAGATCAATCAAACCCCAGAAGGAACTTACATTCATCAGAGAAAATATGTCAGAGAACTTTTGAAGGAATTTGATCTCTCAGAATGTAAGCCATCAAAGATTCCAATGCATCCCACGTGCATTCTGGAAAGAGAAGAGGTAAGTAAAAAGGTAGAACAGAAGGTCTACAGTGGTATGATTGGTTCTCTTCTTTATCTGACGGCTTCAAGGCCTGATATTTTATTCAGTGTATGCATTTGTGCAAGATTCCAATCAGATCCTAGAGAATCTCACTTAACAGCAGTTAAGCGAATTTTCAAGTATCTGAAAGGTACTACTAATCTGGGTTTGTTTTATAAAAAATCAAGTGATTACAGCTTATTAGGTTACTATGATGCTGATTTTGCTGGAGACAGAGTAGAACGTAAAAGCACTTCTGGAAGCTGCCAGTTTCTGGGAGAAAATCTGATCTCATGGTCCAGCAAAAGACAATCCACAATTGCTCTATCAACAGCAGAAGCTGAATACATAGCAGCAGCTGGATGCAGCACACAAATACTCTGGATGAAAAGTCAACTTAAGGACTTCCAGATATTTGAGAGTAACATTCCTATCCTCTGTGACAATACTTCTGCTATTTGCTTAAGTAAAAATCCTATTTTACATTCTAGGGCTAAGAATATAGAAATAAAACATCATTTTATCAATGACTATATTCAGAAAGGGATTTTAAATTTAAAATTTATTGACACAGACCATCAATGGGCTGATATTTTTACAAAACCACTTTCTGAAGATAGGTTCAACTTCATTCTGAAACATCTCAGCATGAAGCTCTGCCCAGAATAAAAAAAATTTAATTCCATATATTAACCTTCAGAACTTCGTTTATTTTCTATGAACTACTGATCAATCTTCCTTCAGAACTTTAGAAGTGCAGATTGTATCAGAATCTAACCATGAAGATCTTAGCGCTTCATTTCTAGGATGGAAATGTGCTTTTCACTCAAGAAAACAAGTTTCATCCAATCATCAGTTGTTTTCTGAGGCTGAACACGCGTTCACGCTTCTGAAAAGGCAAAGTGCTGATTGGATGCATTGAGACACATGTCATGGGTAACCGTTCCAAATATCTTTCCGAATCCCCTAAAATCAGCTATCATTAAATGCTAATAATCATTATTAATTTCTATCTCTTAAACATTTATGTTTTCAAAACCTTTTTTAAAAAAATATTTAAACACTTCACACCATTCACACACTTTTACCGTCACTTTCGTTTTCTCTCAATATTTCTGATTTCTGTGTTCTTCTTTCTCAAGAAAACCTTTCAATCTTTTCACAAAAACCTCGTGTGAACATGGCTTCTTCCAGGATTCCTTCTTCAGGTTCCCAGAAAACTGTTTCATCTGAACAATATGAAGTACCATTCAGAACGCTTCTAACTCCAGTCAAGAATCTTGAAGTTCTGTCAGAATTAATAGTGGATTTCAACAGTCTCAAGGACAATGGTTTTGATTTATCTGAAGAGATTAAAGCTCAAGGTTGGTAAAAGTATTTTTACAGGCTGGTGGGTCCAACATTTCCTATTCTGGTAAAGGAATTTTGGATTCACGCTTCTTCTTCAAATCACCAAGTTACATCCTACATCATGGGGAAGAAGATTGTGATTACTGAAGACCTGATTGCAAGACTGATAGGATACAATGGTGGTGGTATTCGCTGCATAGATATGGCAGAAAGGTGTGCAGATGTTACCCTAATTGCAAGGGAAATTTTCACGCTGGGGCTTCCCTCCAGCAAGATTAGAGATTTGAAGGACAAGCACAAAATTTGGGCCAATATCATTATGGGCTATTTCAACCACAGGAAGCCTACCAGCTCTCCTGATTACATTAATATTGATCAGCAGTTTCTGATCTATTTTATTTCTCAGAAGGTCAAGATTAATCTGGCTCATCTTCTGTTCAACCATCTCAGAACAAGTGTCAAGGAAACAAGAGAAGATGAACGTACTAAAAGGGATTGGATACCCTTGGGAAGACTGATATCAGATATTCTGACGGAGAATAGGATGATTGATCATTTGTCAGAGGCACAAGAAATCAGGACTCTGGAACCGTCTGTTGGCAAGCAACTGAATGCTAAAAATCTGAAGAAGATGAAGTTGATAGAGAACATTAAGAAGGAGCCCATCATCACTCTTTTTGCTGAAATCTCCACCAGAAGAGTCCCTCTGGACGACTTCCCTCTGTTCTCAGAAATTGACTCTAAGCCAGAAATAATTAACATATCTGGATGCTTGTAAAGCTGATGGTACAACACCAAATCTCAATATCCAAGATCTTCAGCAGAAGGCACCAGAGGTTGTTCTGAATAAGAAAAAGAAAAGAAAAGTTGTTGCAGAAGGATCATCTCAGCAGACCCCAAAGAAGAGAGGTAATCTTTCTTTTGTAACTGTTTTAGATTCAACTGCTGTTTCAACATCTATTCCAATTCCAACTCCGTCTGAAAACCCAACACCTCAAACTTTCGATGATTTTGACTTAGACTTTGACCCTTCTGATTCATTAACCCTCAGAAAATATCGCCCCCAACCACAAAATCCAAATATTGAAGCCATACCAGAACCAGAACTTGCACAAGTTCTTTCTGATATAGACCAACACACTTCCGTTCCCGAACCAGAAAATCCAAATCCAAACACAGAAATTCCCATCTCACCACAACCTGATATTCCTCTCTCACCAATACTAGAAACTCCACTCTCTCCAGAACCAGAAATCCCACAACCTTTATCTCCCCAACCAGAAATTAATCCACCCTCTCCTCAACATGAACAATATCCACAACCTGAGACTCAAACCTCTAAGGCTCAACCCTCTGAATCTCCTGAACCACAACCTTTGGCCATTCAATTTCCCTGTGGTACCACTGTGAATATCTCTCAACTTCCCTCTTCACCAGAAATAACTCCACCAAATTCCCCATCAAGTCCAATCGTAATTCCTGATTCTCCCACTCCCTCACCAAAAGCCAAGTCAGAAGACCACAACAAAACTGTCATTGATTTAACAGTCTTTGAACATCTTGCTGCCATCAACCAGAAAACAGCCATCCCTAAACCGAAACATCCAGATGTTGGTTCCAGCATATTGAACTTTGAAACAGAAATACAGAAGTTGATCACTTCTCTAAAACAAGCAAGTCTGGAACTGGTTGATCCTGCTGTATCAGACCTCCTCTGGACGAAATTCAGAAGATGGGTATGCGCTGAAACCTTTAAGTTGCAAGACCAGAGCTATGGACAGGCTCAACAGAACTTCAGCAATCTGCTGAAAGAAATTGAAGGTCCAATTCTGAGCAAGCTGCTTAAGGAAGAAGTTCTCCATCTGGACATTGCTCCTTGGTCTGAACAGCGTCCAGCATCCAAAGTTCAACCTGCAGAAGAACAGATGATCCCAGCAGAAGAACATGTTCAAGAAGAAGATTTTGAAGAAATATCTGAGAAGCATCCTATGTCTGAAGATCCTCAAGCTTCCACTCTTGACAGGCAAACTCTGGAGGACTTGAAGAGATCTGACATGTTGATGAATGAAAGAATGGATAAGCAAGACACCAAGATTGATGCAATAGCAAACATGTTATCTCAGCAACAGGAAACCAGCACCCAAATCAAGAGCATGTTGGAAGCTCTGTTCACACGACTTCCTCCTTCTTAGAAATTTTCTTGTTGATTTTATAACTTGTTTATCTGTAATATTTTTACATGTTCTGAACTTATCATTGCTTCTGTTTTTAATATAAATGCACTTTTATCTCTGATCATTTTTTTAACTCTGATTAATTGTGCTTTTTGATAACTGACAAAAAGGGGGAGAAAGAATGATATTTTTCAATAACGGATTACTGAGACATAATTCTCAAACATTCTGATCCAGTTAACTTTCTTCTCTTCTGAAAAGCTTACAGGTACAAAACACTCTGATGAATCTGATGAACTATGACACAGTAAAGTTCTGATGCTCAAAGCCTCATGGAATTAAAGGGAAACAATCAACTCAGGGGGAGTTTTTCTCTTCTTAGCTCTGATACTTTAATTCTTTAATCTTATCTCTGATACTTTTTATTCGTTACTTGTTTATCACTGATACCTTTTATTCCTTATCGTTAATCTCTGATACCGTTTATTCCTTATCTTTAATTGGAAAAAAAATCTGGTTTTTGTCATCATCAAAAAGGGGGAGATTGTTAGAACATAGTTTGATTATACAACCCTCAATTAGAGTTTTGATGATAACAAAATACAAGATTAAATAAATTGTAAGATTTATATAAGACATATATGCTACTTAAAATTATGTTGTATATTTACAGAAACTCTGATGGAATCAGCATCAGAATATCAGTATCAACATCAGCATCAGAAGATATGTCAGCATCAGAAGATCAAATAACATGTGCTATACGCCGAAGCCTGATGAACAGAATCTGCGCATAACATACTCTGACTCTGATCAAGATCCTAACCAAGTTATCAGCACTCAGAAGCGTAAGCATAAAGGAAAGAACACTCTGATTACCATAAGCAGAAAAGACTCTGAAGTGTCAATGTTACTAAGCATTCAAGACAGATTATTTACCAACGGCTTTATCCAAGACATGATCTTCTCAAAAAGGAAAGAACGTTATTAGCATTGAAATGGATTTATGGACAGCAACGTATCTCTTCCTAGGCTATATAAACAAGTCAGTGTGAGAAAAGAAAAGGCTAATACTCTACACGCACATACGCCTAAGCTAATCATCTTCACGTTCTCACTCATTCAATTTGCTAAAGCTTTCCACCACGCTTACTCTATAGTTCTAGCAATCTAGTTTCATTTTAAGCGTAATATTGTGTATTATCACAGTTGTGATATATAGTTTTATTAGAAAACATCAAACACACTTTTGTTCAATTATCTGTAAGAGAATTTCCTTGAGATAAACCGGTCTGTGGTTAGACTCAAGAAGGCTTTAACAGTTGTTAAAGCAGTTGTGTAATCAGTTGATTATAGTGGATTAAGACCTTGTTGGAGAGAGGAGAAATCACCTTGACGGGTGGACTGGAGTAGTTTGAGATCAAACGAACCAGGATAAAAATACAGTGTTCTCTGCACTTGATTTAAAGTTTTACAATTCAACCCCCCTTCTTGTGTTTTTCACTTCTTCACTTTCAAACAAACTTTTCAAACTAAAGTTTTCAAAACACTTCGTAACACTCTTGAGGCCAGAAACAAGGGTTAAAACGAAGTAAAACAAAACTTTTCAAAACAAATCACACACAAGCAATTTCAAAATGAGCAAGTACCTAAGAGCCCATGGAAAACCATGGATAGAAAGGGTGCTAACACCTTCCCTTTCTATAATCTACCCCCATACTCAGAAACATCTCGAAAAAGGTTTTTTTTGTTCTTTTCCCTTTTACTTTATTGGATAAAATAAAAGTCGGTGGCGACTCTTGCTTACCGCAACATTTGCAAATACAAAACCCAAACCAGTATAGTAGTCGGTTCTGCCACCGTATCACAGAATTGGCGACTCTGCTGGGGATAATAAAGTGGGGTTTACCTTAGGATCTAGGTCATTTTAAAAATTTCTTTCTTATTTTGCCTTGCCTGCTTTAAATTCCCAGGTTTTGTTTAGATATTATTAAAGATCCTACACCCGGATCTGGGGACACTTTTTAGGTAAACATCAATAGATCGTGGAGACTGTACGGCATAGACCGATATGGTTTAAGCGATGTGTGTGTTGGTGTGACACTTTGGTTGGTATCGGTATCCTTCGTGTGGAAACGAGGAGAATACGGGGTCGCTGCATGGTGTCGTGAAGCACTAACGGACCTTAGAACCTTAGTTGAACAAACTTGGCCATTAGAAAGTAGTGAGATAGCCGACCTCGGTATAGAGCTGAGGATTGGTTGATACTCGATGCTACACTCATTGAGATAAGAGTTTCGGGATATATCGGCGGCAAGAAAAGATTGCTTGAGCTAAAATAATGCCCGATAAAGGATGATCAGTGACATTGAGAATCTTTAGAACCCGGTTACTTTTCTAAGACAGGTTTGAAACCAATTAAACTTCAAGAGGGTACCTACCTTTAACCTCATGCAAGCCTTTGAACCTAAGGTCTATTGTGTGTTTTGGCTTATATGTGATTTATCATGTTTGAACATTGCATCATAACATAAAATCCATTCTTATTGCACTAACCATTTCAAGGATCTCGAGGGCCTGTGATGCAGGTTATGATAAATCAGACGTCTAGCAAGGGGAAATGGGATTTATTTTCCTCTATCCAATGTCGTCAGAAGATCAAAACTCAACAACTTGAGTCAGGGGCTATGACCCACTTGATATGGTGAGCTTGACTCTCGTAGAAGGACTCTCAACGATACAAAGTTCTTCAATCAAAGCTACAAAATTCAACTTCTGACATTTTCTTGTTTACCCTGCGAGATCCTTGAAAACATTGCATACATATCATACACATCATTGTATAACAGGATTTATAACAGGTCTCTCATGTTCTCATTGTTTATTTCAGCAATGGATTTCCAACAAGACAACAGAGATCTCCAAGCTCAAGATGCCCAGTTCAAGGAATTTCTCCTGAATCTATCCAAGGGGCAAGAAGACCTGAAAGCACTCTTCCCCAGGAATCTGACCAAGGAACGTCCTGACAACAACAAGGATGAACAATTGGAACAACTTCAAGCTGAGGTAGAAGCAATGGGAATCCAGATGCTGGGGCAGATGGCTCTTATCCAAAACTTAGCTCGAGAACAGGAAGGGCTAAGAGCCTTCCTCAACAAGCTTCACCAAGATGGATGAAGATCCATGAAACAAACAGTTAAAATTGTGGATCAAGGTATTAATCAGCCCCCAATGAGAGAAGAGGTTGGTTTGGTCAGGAACATACCTTTCCAGATTTCTACTACATCACAAGCCCAACCACAACTTCGCCAACGACAACGGGGCAATCGGCATAATAAGAATACATCCGAAAGACGCTTCACTGAAATCAACATGTCATTGGCTCAAGCATTGCAACACATATTGAATGCCAAGTTGGTTATGTTAAGGGACCCTTCTCAGAATCCCAACATAGCCTCCCTAAGGTACAATCCAAATGCAAGATGTGCGTACCACTCTAACAGTCCTGGACATGATAGCAACAGCTGTTGGACATTGAGAAATAAAATTCAAGACCTGATTGATGAAGGAGCGCTAGAATTTGCACAAGACAGTCAGGTTAAGTTCTTCTACCATCCCTCTAAGGCATACCATCTGAAGTGACAAGCTCTCACAAGAAGACTTTCCTTTCATTAGAATTTTCAATGTGTAATTTTATTTTGATTTGTTTGAACATTTATTCATATCAAACCTTGTTATTTCATCAATGTATTGCACATGTTTGTCTTGAATCAATTCATTCGTATTCACTATTTCAAAATGCGTTCTTATTTCCTTTTGTGATATTCAACTCTCGATTAAAAACTCTAAGCCTTAGAGGGAGGATGATGAAAATGATACCACAATCTCTACAATATGCTTTTGAACAGACTCCACTGACAATGTACATGCATTATTTCAAATCCTAAACAGTGGAGTTATAAGGAAGATAATCCCTAGCTAACCCCTTCGAGCCAAAGAAGTAGGAGTTTTTATTTTCACACAAATTAAAACCCTTAATCATAACCTGGGGCAGGGTAGTTTTCTCAGTTAATTCAGAGGCGCATTCAGTCACAATCTGCCGCTTCGTACACAATGAATGGCATCGAAGACGTCCTTCCAAAATAAAAGACGGTGATGGTTCCGTATAATCGTCAAGACAGGCAGTCATTATCTCTCGAAATAAAATCCCATTAAGTCAAAAACTATGAAGGAGACTTAAGAGAAAAATTGGGGCATCCCGCTGACAGTAATCACAAAAGAAATAGTTCAGGCAAAAAGAAGGAATAACGAAAACAAAAAAAAGAGGTTACTACAAATCCTCGACAAAAAGAAGATTACAAAAATGATTGCCTTTTCAAAAAAAATGTTCAATTTATGAATCATCACCAAGTATCAGAGCAAAGAGTCCAGACTCAATCGGGATCTAAACGCGCAATTAACTGAGCATAGGACTGAAGAAAATCACGAAGAGCGGGTTGGGTACAAATAAATTTGAGCCTTTATCCTTTGTTTCTTGAACCGTGAACCAGGCCACGTTATAACCCTTAAAAGTCCTAGGTGAAGCATGGGTTAGTTTGAGAGCATACTGTTACAAAGGTATCTTGACTCCTGTAGGCTTTGTTACGAATCCTGAGTTGATATCACATTCTTGCAAATTTCGTTTTACTACACAAAACACATTTTTAAAAAAATTTCAAGACAGACACGAGTTTTGCATTCTTTAAATGACATTGTTTACATATGACTAATTGTTTGACAACAGAGAAATCCTCATAATGGATATTCAATGAACAGACATCCTCTCAATGGACAGAATCACCTCAGCGAGAAAGACACTTCCAATAACAAGTCTTCCATAAGCAAGGGGCATGACATGATGTCTAAACACACCTGGGTCAGTCTCTCCAAAAGTTCCAAAGAACCAGGGGCAAATCTCCATCTGAATCGCTTGGGGCATTACGCACTCATTCAAGCAACGAAACATGTGCCATCAAGAAAACATTTTTGGCAGTACTATAAAACAACACTATGGACAATGATAACTCTATACATCCTGAAAGCATGGACATAGTCAAAAAATACTATGCATAACAAAGACCCGCTAGGTTGACACGCCTAGGCAAAAATAAGGGAACCCCGGCTAACCAAAAGGGTTCGGGAAAAAGTTAGGGATATACATAAAAAAAAATTGTACACTCGACAAGTCGAAAACCTGAAAAGGAGGCTTGGGAAAAAAGGTATCCCGATGGACTGAAAACCTGAAAGGGCGGTCCAGGCAAAAGTTAAGGATTTGAAATGCACGACTATATCCCGTCACCTATCTATCAGTGAGAGACTTATTCCTTGATTAGCATTCATCAAGAGCACCAGAATCGAGATACAATTCAAATATGATCCAGATACGGATGCCATTCTGATACTCATTCAGATTCAACTTTCAGATACAGTTCAGGTACACTCCAGATACGGATGCCATTCTGATACTCATTCAGATCCAGCTTTCAGATACAGTTCAGATACGAATGCCATTCTGATACTCATTCAGATTCAGCTTTCAGATACAGTTCAGATACGCTCCAAATACGGATGCCATTTTGATACTCATTCAAATTCAGCTTTCAGATATAGTTCAGATATGCTCTAGATATGGATTCCATTCTGATACTCATTCAGATTCAGCTTTCAGATACAGTTCAAATACGCTCCAGATACGGATGCCATATTGATACTCATTCAGATTCAGCTTTCAGATACAGCTCAAATACGCTCCAGATACGAATGCCATTTTGATACTCATTCAGATTCAGCTTTCAGATACAGTTCAGATACGCTCCAGATACGGATTCCATTCTGACACTCATTCAACACATGTTTCAGATACAGTTCAGATATGCTCCAGATACGGATGCTATTCTGACACTCATTCAACACATGTTTCAAATACAGTTCACATACAGTTCAGATATGATCCAGATATGGATTCCATTCTGACACTCATTCAACACATGTTTCAAATACAGCTCAGATACGATCCAGAGATGGATGTCATTTTGACACTCATTTGACACATGTTTCAAAGTATAGTTCAGATACGATCCAGAGACGGATGTCATTCTGACACTCATTCAACACATGTTTCAAGTATAGTTCAGATATGATCCAGAGACGAATGTCATCCTGACACTCATTAAATACATGTTCAAGTACAATCATGACATAGATCCATTCACAAAATCTCTGCATGTACCCCGTCCATCATGGTACAAGAGGCAGAGACAGTTGGAAGCGAAGTCACTATCACACACAAGCCAATGATACCTATATTCCCCATAAAGCCGAGACAACCAAGGTCTGACCTCCGTATCCCTAAGTAGGAATTCCTTCCCCAGCAGGTTCCTCCAGAAAGCTGATATCTGCATTCCCCAGCCGAGTTTTATAACCATGAACATTTTATAAATCCATCTCCCGAGCAGAGTTTATTTCTCTGACAGTGAAAGCTCAATCTCCAACAGAGCTCTTCTCTCCAGCAATGGAAGTTCATCCCCAACTGAATTTATTTCTCCAAATCAGCAGATCTTCCAATAGAGTATCTCCCTTCCCCATAGAGTCATCCCTCTGCAGGATTGTTCTCAGACAGAGTCTCTCCCGATAGAATATTCTCAAGCAGAATGGATGTAAATCTCCAGCTAATCATATTCGGTAACTATCCCCAGCAGAAACGAAGAACTTAACTCCTTATACTCTCCAGAAGCAGTCCAGGATTTATTTTCCCCAGCTAGAGAATATCACAATAGCATTGCATATCCATACATCATGGCATGTGCATACATACTATATAGCACAATCTCATTTATTTTGGGAACATCATTACTCAATGCATTTCATTCATCATGACATTGCATACGACTAACTCTTCACCTTTCAGGGAAAGATGCACTCAAGTTCTCAAGAGTTCTCTCTGGTTCAGTCAAATCGACACCAAGGTTTCTATTCCAGTTGAGGATATTCCATGTCTTCTCTGGTTCAGTCAAACCGACACTAAGGTTTCTATTCTAATTGAAGATGTTTTAAGACTTTCGTCTAGGTCATCCGAATCGCCGCTAATATTCCCCTGATTTCTATGCCAGTCAAAGTTAATTCGAGACCTCTCCTGGGATCAATCAAATCGATACTAAGATTTCTCTCCTAGTTGAAGTTCTCACAAGTTTTCTCTGGTTCAGTCAAACCGACACTAAGGTTTCTATTCTAGTTGAAGACGTTTTAAGACTTTCGTCTGGGTCAGCCGAATCGCCGCTAAGATTCCACTAATTTCTATGTCAGTCAAAGTTAATCCGAGACCTCTGCCGGGATCAGTCAAATCGATACTAATATTTCTCTCCTAGTTGAAGTTCTCACAAGTTTCCTATGGTTCAGTCAAACCGACACTAAGGTTTCTATTCTAGTTGAAGATGTTTTAAGACTTTCGTCTGGGTCAGCCGAATCGCCGTTAAGATTCCCCTGATTTCTATGCCAATCAAAGTTAATCTGAGACCTCTCCCGGGATCAGTCAAATCGATACTAAGATTTCTCTCCCAGTTGAAGTTATCACAAGTTTTCCCTGGTTCAGTCAAATCGATACTAAGATTTCTATTTCAGTTCAAGCTATGATGCCCAGAAATCGACCGGATAACAGCTTAATTCCCCCACCATACTGTGAAGCCTAGAAATCGACCGGATAATAGTATAAGAGACAATGAAGCCTTCACCCGACCAGATAGTGGTATATCTCAGATTCAAGCTGTGAAGCCTGGAAATCGACCGGATAATATCTTAGTTTCTCCAAAATATTATGAAACCTGGAATCGACCATATAGTGGTATAAGACACCGTGAAGCCTGGCGCACGACCAGATAGCGGTATAAGACGCTGTGAAGACTGGAGCATGACCAGATAGCGTTAAAAGACACTGTGAAACCTGGAAATCGACCAAATAATAGTATGCGGTACTACGAACCTTGGAATTCAACCAAATAGCAATTTACTCAGCCAATTACTATGAAGCCCGAAAATTTACCGGATATTAGTATGCCTTAAATTCAAGTTGAAACTCGGATGCGACCGGATAACCACTTAATTCCTTCTGAAGTATGGAACATGACCAAATAAGAATTGAGAAATTGCAAAGCCTGGATTACAACCAGATAACAAGTTTAAATCTCATCTCCCCAGTAAGTCACTATGAAACCTGGAGCACGACCAGATAATAGTTAATCTTATTATCCTCAGCAAATCGCTGTAAAGCCTAGAGCACAACCAGATAGCAGTTCACTTTCACCTCCTCGATTAAGAGATGATTCCCCAGTAGAGTAACGGACAACTGAAGCTCCTAAAATTCTATTTCTCCCAGGAAAGAGACCAACATTCGCTGGCAGATCCCTCCTTAACGACAGGAACATGAATTCTCATTGAAGGAATATCTCATTAAATCAACATTCTTATAGATGGCATCTTTAAGCCCATCTCCGACGACTCTTCGTCATCATCTTGGATGGCATCTTTAAGCCCATCTCCGACGATCTTCGGTCATCTTTTCCAAATAGCATCTGTAAGCCCATTCTCGATACTACCTACACAGTCCAGCACCATCTCATACGAGAGCAAATTTCTGGGCACTTAGTGTTCAATCATCTTCCACCTTCAGACTACGAAAGGCAGACAACCAATCTATATCCTCAGGTTTAAGAAGATTGAACAGGGGCAGCTGTTGTACCCCAAAATTTTCCCTCTCATTTTACTCAACACATGCCCATTGAGGTCCTCAACTTGCTCAAGGATGCCCAAGAGTTTATCAAACAAACTCCCTCCTAAGGCAATGTACCTCAAATTAGGGTTTCCATTTTCATCATGGTGGGGGAGATCCAAAGGTCCCAGATGCCCTCCATGGTCCTAATATGTTCTCAAGATAATCCATGTCAAGTTTCATGCCTTGCACAAGAAGTTTGCTTAGTCAATTGCCCAGATGCCTGAGAATCAACTATATTAGGTCAAAAGTCAATTGTGGCCCATATACAGTCAAACCTTAAGATTTTTGGTCAACATCAACATTTTGAAGTGATATCCATCATTTGATCAAGTTTTGATCATGATTCCTCAAGGAATTCCCCAAATTCATCAAAACCCAAAAGTTGTTAAATTAGGGTTTCTCAAGAAAAGTCAACCAAACTTTGACCAAGCATAACTTCTTCATACTTTATCAGAAATTTTCCATCCAAGGCTCATTTTTAAGATGATGCAATTCCCTACAATTCATCTTCAGCCCCCAAGTTCAAAATATGCATGCATCAAAAGATATGAATTTCTACATTATAGGTCCTTTTGAAAAGTCAACAAAAAAACTTTTTGGGTCAAAGCTTTTTACATGAACATGGAAGACCCAATTGAGATGAAACCAAAATGGTTGTTTAGGGGACATCCTAAGCCTTTAAAAAGTCCAAGAACACCCTCTTAGGGTTAAATTTGAGGGAGATATGTATTGTCAAAATTGACCAACTTTTGGAAATGTGCATGAAGTCAATATTGATCAAAATGACTTTTTTTCGAAATGGGCCCGTGTTTTCTTGTTTGAAACTTGTTCCTAAGATGGCCCACAACCCCTGAGCTTATCCATCTATTATTTTATTATTTTTATAATTTATTTTGATTTTTTATCCATTTAAATCAAAATAAATCAATTTAAATAGTAGAATAATCAAATAAAATCAAAGATTTGATTTTATAAGTCCATGAACAGCTAGCAAATCAAAAAAATTCGTGCAAGAACTAATTGATTGGAAAAGATCTTAATTTGGTCTATTTTCGAAACAAATTATACAAGGCAAAGAATGAAATCAAATCTCCATAATTTACAAAGATATGATCAGTTTTTTTTTACCTAAATCATTCTATGATATATACACAATATTTCCAAAGCATAAAAAAGGGTTCTTGGTCGTGAAAACAAAGGAGTCAACTTCAATTTTTTGTCAAAAAAAGTGTTGATCACATATTCCTCCATAGGCTGATTCAAGCAATTCCAAGGCCAGCAACCTGTTCCTGGACATTTTCTGAAGCCATTCTAATCATCCTCAAGCCTTAAAACCTTTTGAAATCACACCTCACAGTGCCACGGTTTGCATATTTTTTCAAGAGACGTTTTCAGTAATTTATCCATCATAAACATGTTTTGATCATATATCCATGCTTGCTATCATATTTGCAATGTTTTTGATTGGTTTGATTGAAGTTTAAGTGCAGGAATGGCACGATGCCATTGTTAGGGTTTTGAGGTCCCAAATTGGGAATTCCATATAGAGGCAAAATTGGACAAAATCAGGGGTACTATCATGCTTAGAAGATGATTTGTAATTGATCCATGTCTTTGGTTTGAAATTATTCTGCTTGTGCTGCGTTTTTAAATTTTACAGGTTTGTGGCTACGAACAAAAAATCTGTCATTGTAGCTTTTAGTGACGGAAACGACTGTAGGTAAAAGTGTGGCCAAAACCAACAGTTATGGGGAAGAAGACAATTAGGTGGCAGAATCCCATTGGGTGATTTGAATCACGCGCGCATTTGGGAAAGACCACTTTATTTCCTTTATATTTTATTTATGTAATTATATTTACAACTAACCATCCAGCCATTGGATTCATCATCAATCCAGATCCAACGCTTAAGTCATACCATGGACCGTCAGAAAGAGCATCATACTGGATCTAGCGTGTTGACTGGGCTGAGCAAGGAATTGGCCTAACAAATTTAGTAATACACCCCCTGAATTGCTCAACAATAAAGGCCCAATTTATTTATTTTTTTATTTTATTTCCTTTATTTTAATTATTTGATTAATTATTTCCTTTTACAAAAATAACACAAAAAAATCATTTTTTTATTTAATCATAAAATCAAGAAAACCATAAAAATGTAGAATTAGGTTTTTTATATAAATTAGTATTTTTTGGAAAATAATTAATTTAATGATATTAACTTGATTGTTTTCATAATTAAAATTAATTAGACAAATTAGGTTTAATTCACAAATATTTAATTTTCTCAATATAATACCAAAAATATTTTTCTTTAATTAATTAGATTTAGGTTAAGATTTTAAATATTTTTCTCAACAATAAAATACAAAAAAATATTTTCTCTTTAATTGATTAGATTTTAGAATTTAAACTTTGATTCTCGTACTTAATACTCGCGCGCAATATTTTATTTTCTAATTATTGTATTTGCTTCGGGTTTTTAATAGTTTTTAATTAGAGTTTACCGCATATTATTTACTGTTTAATCCTCAGTTTTTGGTCATATAACCCCCTCCCCGAAGCCTTGTAATAGTGTAGAATTACATTTTCGCTTTTAATTTCTGCAACTATGAACTGTCTAGATGTATGGATAATAGGCTTGCATGCAAAAGACAAATAAAATTAAAACAGTAGATCACCTTAATTGTGCAAAGATTAAATAACTGAAATCAAACACTGCTTCACACTTGCACCCTTAGGGTATGCCTCACTTGGTTGCCTCAGAAAAGAATGGTCATGTCCCTCGAACGTAGGGATATCTTAGCAAAAGACCCTCAATCTAAAAGTCATCATAAAGATCGTAGTCCCTTAACGTCCCTCAAGTTGTCTACGAGAAATGATCTTGTCCCTCGATGTTGCCTATATGACGATAGTCCCTTCGAAACGCTAAGGTATCCTTACATGTTGCCTTCAATGACCATTACATCCCTTTCGATAGTCCCTCAAACATCCAATGACTAGGGTTACCTACTCACTAATAGTAGGATAACACGATCTAAAGGATAGGAGGAAAAAAACGCATTTTTTCGAGTAGGTAGATAATTGTTAGGTACTTGCTCAAAACAACAAATCTTTTACACCATACACTTTCAAACAAACTTTTCAAACTAAAGTTTTCAAAACACTTTGTAACACTCTTGAGGACAGAAACAATGGTTAAAACGAAGTAAAACAAAACTTTTCAAAGCAAAGCACACACAAGCAATTTCAAAATGAGCAAGTACCTAAGAGCCCATGAAAAACCATGGATGGAAAGGGTGCTAACACCTTCCCTTTCTATAATCTACCCCCCGTACTTAGAAACATCTCGAAAAAAATGTTTTTTTCTGTTCTTTTTCCCTTTTCCTTTATTGGATAAAATAAAATTCAATGGAGACTCTTGCTTACCGCGACATTTGCGAATACAAAATGCAAACCAATATAACAGTCGGTTTTGCCACCGTATCACACATGCCATTGACGTGGAGACATAGCGAGACCTTATTGATTTGGAGGGGACGCCTAAAAAAGGGAGGTCCTCTTTTGCTCCCAGGGTATAATCCATATGGAACACTGACTTCAATGCTCTTAGATACTTAGAGATCCGCTTGAATTCTCTACCGACTTCCCGGACAACCACCTTATGGTAGAGCACAATGGGACACTCATATGTGTAACACCTTGGAAATCCATATGCCGAGGGGATTCCATTAGGCGCAGGCAATGTTCAATGCTTACTCTCAATTTTACCAACAAGTTTCCAAATTCAGAGTCCAAATGAAAACTAAAAGAGAAGAGGACAAAAAACCTTTGAAGTCTGTTGATGAGGAACAAGACAAACTAAAAGAGTCATAGAAGGCTAAAGGATATAAAATTAAAAATATGGAAGATAAGTTGAACTAAGTGATGGCCAAATTGGCCATTTTGAAGGAGTTTTCCCATGCACAAAATCGCCATAAGAAACAACTCGTTGAAGATTTGGCAGATGCTCAAAAGGAAATAATTTCATATGAAGATAGGGCCTTTGAAAGGTGAAGTCCCAAGTTTCATTTTTGTACCCAGACCTGAACCTTAGAGCCTTGAATCTCTTTAAGGTTGTCAAGAACTGACAACTTACGGATGAGGATGATGGGGTCCCTGAAGAGATTCCCCAATAGGCAAAGGATAATGTATGATCCCCTGTTCATGTGGAAGAGCAAGTTCGGGGGAAGGGAAGTATTAGGCCTTTTATTTTATTTTTTGTAATGTTTCCCATTTTGGGTATTTGTATTCATTCCCTTGGTGGCTTTTGTAATCCTTCCCACCCGGGCTTTATGTTGTCTCACAATTTGGGGTTTATGTAACTCTTGCCCTTCGGAGACTTATTATTACAATATTTTTCACCTTGGGCGACTTTCTTATATTTGCATATGTTTACTTTTTTTCATGTGCATTACTGAGAGATCCTTTAAGGTGAATGTGTCTTCTTAAAAATATTGGTAAGCAATTCTCTCTTAGGGATTGCTATACAACGACATTCAAGGGCAACTAGAATTCCCCTTTAAGGATTCAACTAAGGGTGTGCAGAGCCCAACCCAACCCGAAGACCAGTACCAACTTAATGGTTTAGAGTTTGTCCTTTTCTCATCTCATATAAAAAATGGAAGAAAAAAGGGATTGTCCAAATATGAACCTGATATCATATTGGGATGAGCATATGGATGCATATTATGGACCCTAGAGTTATCCGACCCGTCCTAATATTATGGATGCATATATAAGACCATTTAATTTATTGGTAGATTATTATTAATTTCCAATTCACTTTGCACACATTTTTCCATTTCCCACTTCATATTTTAATATATGAACTTAGTACACAACTTTCCACTTCTAACTTTCACACTTCTCTTTTCATGTTTTTGTACCCCAAAATTTGCCCTCTCATTTCTCAAGAAATCACCCTGGATTCTCAAGTTTTCTCTCATACAATTCCAAGCCTTGAATTATCATTTCTTTCCAAGCAAACCATTCACAAGGGGCAAAATGGTCATTTGCATGTTGAGAAGTCTAACTTTGACTTTTGGACCAAAACCAAGTTTCAAGAATCATATTTCATCAAGACATGTTGGAATATGAAGTTTGTATCATCAAAAAGTTCAAAAGTCAAATTTACTATGGAAAAGCCAAATTTCTAAATACTTGGGATTTTTCTAAGTATTTAAGAAAAATGACACTTCAAAACTTCTGAGCCAGCCTCCAGGCAGGAGCAGACAGAAGTTATAAACATGGTTTAGCACATAGTCTTCAGTCAGAACATGGCTCTTCAGCATCTACGCAAGTTCAGTCAGAGTTTGCTAGAGTAATGCAAAGAAGGTAATAAAGTGTAATACGAAGCCTGAAAGCTCCTTCAGAACATGCTGGAGCCAGAAGGTAAGAGGATCAGAAGATTGGATTCTACGCTGAAGCAGAACTTCTAATCCAGAGTTTTCAAAGGTAAATCAAAGAAGGTTACTGGAAAACCTGGGGAATCCTTCAGAGTATGCTGAGGCAACAGGATACTAAGATCAGAAGTAGGGTATTTTGTTCTAGACTACGCTGAAATGGAACTTCTGATCCAGAATTAAGCAATGATGCAAAATCTCACATTACAGAATTTCTTATTTTGACAAATCTCATCATCATTTAATGCTCATTAATGCTCACAACCACTTTTGAGTCTTTGCCCAAAGGATCTCTCCACGTGTAGTGTAGAAATACTTTTATACAAAATTAGGTAAGGGTCCATGCACTGCCTTTTGCTTGTGGGTTCACTTTTCCTTAATCCCTGCTTGTTAATCCAGCCTAAGCTAAAAACCTGTCAACTATCACACCTTTTTTGGAACTTGCTTCAAGAGCAAGTCAGCATATAGCGTATGATGTTGGTGCTATTTGGCAAAACTTTGCCTATAAATAGAACACCATTGGTCACTGAGAAAGGCCAGACACACACACAGAGAGAGAGAGAGAGAGAGAGAGAGAGAGAGAGAGAGAGAGAGAGAGAGAATTTGTAAAAGAAGTCAAAGTTTTGAGAAAGAAAAGCTTTGAATCCCTGCCAAAATTCCAAGAGTTCTAAGAACTGTAAACACAACACATAAAACCTTGTTAACTTTTGATTCCTTGAATTCAAAACCCCACTTGTTCTCAAATATTTCTTAACTAAAAACCATTCACACAGTTTCTGATCCACACGTTGGAAACTGCCTAAACTTCTGTGTTCATATCACTATACACTTTCCATCCATCCATTCAAAGAAATCAGAACATCACCTCCTTGTCATCCCCAGAAGTTGAAACCTTCCAGCTTACGGAGTACGTGAAGAAGCTGTTCAGAGCTTCATCAGAGTTGAGGTTAACTCTGGTTCACAGAACTTCTTTCAGCTGCAAGGTAAGTTTCTACTGACCCTCACCATATTACTTAAGCATTAACAGATTTACATGCTCACATACAATGTAGATATCGGGTTTTTGGTGTCATACATACTCTGAGATTTCACGCCTTCTGTCTGCCTAAGTAGGGAATAAATCAGTTCAGAACCTCTTGAAGGAATTAAAACTCATAATTAGGATTAGAAAATGCATGCTTGCCTCTGATTTATATTTATGATATTTCTTATCTTATGAAACGCTATGACACCTGTTGTAACTGTTCTATGCATGTCTTCTATTTTATGGAGAAATAACCAAATTACAGATGTTCTAACTAGCATAGGGAGAGAAACCAAGTTCTGCCAGTGGCCTCAGAACTTCTGAAGTCTGTTTTGCTGCCATTGGTATCAGAACTTCTGAAAACTACTGTGTTCCCAATGGGTTCAGAGCTTCTGACCTTATACATTTTCACTGACAGGTTTCTGTTTTGCAGCGTGCCAGAGTCAGAACCTCTGACTTCATTTTATCAGCAACACATTGTTTCTATTCTTGCAATTATTTTCCTTTTCTCCTTTTTTTTATTAAACATAAAAAACATAAAAATATTGCTTTTATTTTATTTCCTTAAGACAAAAACATTTTCTAAACAAGTCCATTTTATATTTCTTCAATATGGTTGTAATAGTAACTTAGGACTTATTTTTTACTTGCAATCCCCATTCGTACATATGTACCCCCATCCCCTAAATATTGTAATACCATAGAATTTCATTTTTTTCAATTTACTATTTTTCTTATACTATATAGTTGATCGGGACTTTATGAATCTATTGGGATACTAACTGCAAGTATACAGTTTAGTCGTTCTAGTTTTAAATGATTATCGAACCCACAGAGACTGAGGATCAATCACATACGATCTAATGTTACAATTGTTTAACTAAGCGATGAATATTTGGTTTTGGGGGAAAAAGAGTTTTAATTAAAAACAATAGTAATAGCTATACCAGTATGTGATAGTCGGACTTCGGGAACTCGGAGAATCACTTGGCATATAAAGTATTTCCGTAAAAACAAATTGTTTAAAAACCAGAGACATACACTCTCGTGTTCATGAAATAAGTTATGCCACTAAACCTAGTGGATGCACTTTAAATTTAATAACAATTTTTGAAAACAACTTGAGTTTAATTAATTTGTTAAAACACTCTCGTGTATTTAAAAATTAATGTTTCGTTACCATTATCTGGGTCGAACCCCAACTCTCGCATGCAGGTGGACACCTTCCTCAGAACAGAAACCTAACAGTCGTGCGATGTCGGTTTGAGGCAGCTAATGCTAAGTGCCAAACATCCGAAATTTGGCCACGCCTGAGAGTTGGTTCGTGCAAAGGAACTCAGAAACTCAAAGGTGAGAGTTTCGTAAATGGGTTGCGGTTCGCGGCACAGGTTCCATAAGTTCACGTTCTGCAAAAGTTATTGGACGCTGTCTAGCAGTCCCAAATTACTCAAACAATCAAGGTCAACATACCGTGTAGGTTGGAGACCGCGGCGTTGGAACTTCTGGAATTTGAGTTGTTGGGTTTCACCTTGCTCGCCGGCTCTGAAAGTGAGATTGGGGATTTGCTGGTTGTTGGCCATAGTGCATGCAAAAGATTTAATCGTGAAAATGGTTTGGAATGTGGATTGATTAGTGGGTTGATGGAGTTGGAGTGTTGGAGTGTTGGAATTTGAGAGAAAATTTGAATGGGTACTGTTACGGATTTGGGAAAAAAGGGAAGAATGAATGGAAAGTGGAACGGCTTCTGTAATAGCAGAATTTGCTATTGGGCACGTGTGACGACCGTCACAATGGGCTGACGGGAGTAACACGGTGAAACGCGTGTTACGCTCGTCATGGGGACGTTATGATCGTTACGGGTGCAAAGAATCATATTTATGAAATGGACGAAACAGTATAATTCCAAAACATTATAACACAATAATTCAATACATGCAGAGTATTTCCAACATACATCGTATAACAAAATTTTGCAAGATGATAATACGATAAGTGAATATAATATTAGATGTAACACACAGTAAATTTAATGAAAAAGAAAATAAACTGAAAATGAAATAAAATGAAAAGAAACTGAAATTGAAATGAAAATAAACTGAAATTGAAATAAATATATGTTTCTAACAGAACTTTAAAAACTGTAAAGAGTAAACTTGTTTAAAATGAAATCATAAACTGCCTAGAAACATAAAACACAAGGTAAAAATAAGTGATGATTCTGCTGCTTCATCCCAGTCGCGTCTTCAAGTCTTCGAAAGTTGTATGTATGTGATAAAGCGGTTCCACAATAATATCTGTTAAGCCTGTCACGTCCATACGCATACCCTTTTACCCGTTCTTGATTCCATTGATGTCCGTCTGGTAAATGTCCAGTGTAGAAAAGATCTTATTCAAATTTTTGGCATATTCTCCTTTTGTTGTTGCAGGGGCATCAACATCCTCTACGATGTTGTTACCATCATGGTAACCAGGAGGGGTCTCGGGGTCACTCTCATTAGACATTGTGGTATCATAAACTTGGTAGGATTGTGGTGTCTCAGGTGTCGAAGGGTGGTCGGGAGGGTTAAGCTCATACAACCAATTGTCGCGATTGTGGGCACTTGTTTTGGCATGGTTAGGAAGTGTAAATGCCGTGACTACTTCGTCCCTTATCAAGTAATCGAAGGGTGCAGGACCTAGGTTACCTATTATTCGTAGGTGGAAACAAAAATCAATGTTAATAGGGCGGATTGAACCAAATTGTGTACACCTACGTAGTTGGTATCTAAGTCCGAGGGCGTTAGCAATCATAGTAACAAGGCCTCCTATGATGATTGGCTCGCTAGGGTTCTCAGCAATGTAGGTAAGTGTCTGCATTAATAATGGCATTACATTTACAGGTCGGCCTTGGGTCCTACACTGCAGCAAAAATATCTCATCTTTAGATACGGCAGTGCGGTTCTGTTCTTTGCCGAAAATGGTATATGCTAGAATCTTGTGGAAATAGCGGATAGCGGGGTTGTGTATTTCATTATTATCCATGCTATCCGATCAGGGTGGTAATTTCCGGTTAAAGTCCCCCAAAAATAGTCTAGCTCAAAATCCATTAACTCTGCCTGGGTGGTAGAAAAAGCAAAAGGCCCACTAGGGAATCCTAGAAGGTCGGCTAATTCTTTAGGGGTGTAAACAAATACAATACCAAATGACCTGAAGGCTATAAATCCCTTTCTAGTTCCAAAAGCGCGCTCGGGTATATGAACTAAGGAGCTCAGAAACTCAAGGGTGAGCTCGCGGTATGTAACAAACCTAGATTTGATGTGGGCTTTTTCCCACCCCAGCTGGCTAAACATATAATGGACACTATCCTTAATTCCTAAAGTGTTCATTGTTGGTTCATCATAATATAAGGTCATACCAATATTTCTGTGTGATAATTCCTCAAACCTCCTCATTTGGTTCCTGCCTCTAAAAGTGGTTTCCATAGTAAATAGCAAAGAGGCAAGGCAAATCAGGGGAGAAGGCAGGATAGAAAAAGACTTTTTTTCAGAAAACCTGTAAAGTTGATTGAAAATCAGCAGCAGTTGTATAAATATTTTTAGAAAAAAATGAAAATAAGGCTTTAAAAGAAATAAATGTAGAAACGGAAAAGAAAAAAAAAATAAAAACAAACGGAAGTAATAGCAAAAACAAATAGGTGGGTTGCCTCCCACGCAGGGCTTTGTTTAACGTCGATAGCTCGACGGCTCGGAAGTGCAAGCACCCATGGTGGTTCTCTCGAGGATGACTCCTCGGTTGAACTTGTAGTAGTTGTCATTTTCCATGGCCACTTATCAAGCCATCTCACATATCCCTCACCTTTTCTTTTCTTTCTTTTGTGGGGTAGTGCATTCTTCTGAACTTGTGGTGGTGGTTCTGGATCTATCCTAAGTATCAATTTTTCAAGTTTGGGCTTAGTGATTTCATCCACCACCTCAAAGGTTAACCTTACCTTCTTAACAGTAATTATATCCCTAGTTTCACGGTCCTCTAATTTTCTCTTTCTATGCAAGACTTCCAACAAGGGTGCATTAGTGTGGATATTTTCCAATACCTCCACATATGTTTTAGATTGGGAGTCTATCTGAGCTTCCATAAAACTTTTCGATAAAGGAAACGGTGGGTTATAGGGGTGAGGCATAACAATAGGTGCTCCCTTTTCTACCTCTTCTACAACCTCCCTTTTAGATGGTGTTGGAGGATTTTTCTCAATCTTTACTCTTTTCTCGTCTGAACTCTCCTCACCCACATCATCACTTTCCTTAACCTCATTATCACTCTCCTTAGAATTTTCAACTTTTTTTTCACTACTGGTTGTTACAACATCCAATTTTTCCTCAGGGAAGGGTCCTTGAGGGTTTTGTTCAAGCTGGGAGATTTGAGTCTCTAAGGCTATGTTGTGAGTCGCGAGCGACTCAACCACAATGGTCAGTTGCCTAAGGTTTTCACTATTTTGAAGACTTTGTTTTCTAAACTCTTCATTCTGGACAGTTTGTGTCTCTACAAAGTGCTCCATCAGAGATTCTAACCTAGAGTGAATTAGCGTCGCGTCGGAATCCTCCGTTGATGTTTCAAAGTTGAAATCATGCGATTCTTCTGATTCTTCAAATTGAGTTAGAGTCACATTTTGTGTTTCCATAAAGCGCTTTGTCATCATTGATATTTCATTAAAATTTCCCAGTAATATTTCGAGTTCGGATTTATAGGATACTTGCGTCTCCTCGAAATATTGGGTATAGTGATTGTAGGGGAAATTTGGTTGAGGATAAGTTTGGTTGGAATTATAATATTCTTGCAATTCCTCAAAATGTTGGGATTGGTGGTTAGAAAGGTAATTCGGGTGAGAATGAGTATGTGATGCATTGAAATTCTCCAATAGTATTTTGAAGTCGGATTTATGGAATTCTTGTGATTCCTCGAAATACTCAGAGTGGGGGTTGTAGAAAAAATTTGGGTGATACATAGTAATTGGGACAAGATTCATAGTTGCAAAGACTCGCTTCGGGAGTGAGTATTTGGCATACAAATCGAAAGAGGGTTTCTGTTGCCTAGTCTAAACGCGCAACAGAAGAATCGTACTTAATTGACTAATCAGTCCCCAGCAACGGTGCCAAAAACTTAATCGGGACTTTATAAGTCTATTAGGATACTAACTGCAAGTATACAGTTTAGTCGTTCTAGTTTTAAATGATTATCGAACCCACAAAGACTGAGGATCAATCGCATACAATCTAATGCTACAATTTGTTTAACTAAGCGATGAATATTTGATTTTAGGGGGGAAATAGTTTAATTAAAAATAATAGTAATAGTTATACTGGTATGTGATAGTCGGACTTCGGGAATTCGGTGAATCGCTTGGCATATAGAGTATTTCGGTAAAAACGAATTGTTTAAAAACCTGAGACATACACTCTCGTGTTCATGAACTAAGTCATGCTACTAAACCTAGTGGATGCACTTTAAATTTAATAATACTTTTTAAAAACAATTTGAGTTTAATTAATATATTAAAACACTCTCGTGTATTTAAAAATTAATGTTTCGTTACCACTATCTGGGTTAAACCCCAGCTCTCGCATGCAGGTTCTTGCCTTAATTAATTTCCCACTCTCGTGACAAAATCGTGTTAATTATCCTCTCACTCTCGTGACAAGGGTAGTTAAATTAAATATGGAAATTGAAAACCAGAAATTGTTTTATAAATTTTTTTAGCCAAGGTATCACCGAATTTCTTCGGTACTTAAGAGTCACATACCGGTACAAATAATTTAGCCTGCCATAATATATTTAATAACTATGCAATTTAAAATAATATTCATAAAAATAAATGGTATAATACAAGAATGAATAAATATTAATTGCAATAAAAACCTGGAAATAACGTTGTTATGGTAATCTTGGATGTTACAATATTCCTTGCAGCTCGATCGAAATCAATAAATTGTGTTAATTCTTAAATGAAGAATTAACACCCTAAAGCTAATGTTGGAAATAGAAATTACAGTAATGTAGAAAAAATTATAAAACAAGAAAATAGAAATAATTGCAAAAACTAGAAATTTTGTTCTGGGAGAATTTCTTCGACCTTCATCCCTTTGCTCTACCACCTATATATAGGAGAAAATATAGCAGTTGAAAGAACCTTGGGAAAAGGCTTGAGTGGAGGAAATATAGGATGCATGGTTACTGAGTGGAGGAAATATTGGAGAAGAATTCTGCCCTCACGTTGCCCACGTCTCCACTAATTCATAACGTTAATCTTTACGCGCGTGACAGTCGTCACAGGTGGGTGACGGTCGTAATGTGCTTGAATAGCGCATTACACTCGTCAATGATGTGTGACGAGCGTTCTTTCTAGTTGGGGATGCGTTATGGTCGTCACAGGTGTGATGGTCGTCACAGGTGCAAAATCTGAGATTTTGTTCTTTTCTCTTCTGTTTCTTGTTTAGCTTTCTTCATGTGGTCCCTTTTCATTGTCTTGAGTTGAAAAATGTTGTACCTGTGAAAAGACATAAAAACTCGGAATAATCGGGAGTTAGACGACTCAATGTATTATAAAATCGGTAAAAAGCGTAGTAATTATATGATACGATTTCTCGTTATCAAATTCCCCCATACTTAAACCTTTTCTTGTCCTCAAGCAAATAGTCATTCGAAAGGTAGGACAAGTTTTGTCAAGCGCATATGCATGACATACCTTGGATTTTTAAAGCAATTTCGGGAAATCTCGTCGGTTCGGCCAATACTTGAGTGAAACACTAAAGATACGCTAATGACACAAGCAATAAGCTTATTCATAGGCTTCCATTTCAATCGAGCTATCCAACAGTTCCGTTATAATTCTGCCCATAGTTCCTCGTATCTATTTCACCCGGTTTTGTTCTGGCGCAATCACATTAAGCCCTTTGTCTTAGCACACACGTAGTGGAGTAACCAGTTAGTGACTTTGATCCTTTTAGCACGGGGTCTGGTACACGAATGTGGCAACCCTACATATGTTATCCAAATTGGAGGTTGTGGGGGATCGGGCCGTAACACGCCCTACCGAGTTCAGAACCAGATACCTCTGAACCAACCAACACTGGATTCCTTCATTATTTGCTCAGCTCTTATATGTGACCTTATATTTTGGTGCACAAAATTTCTTTTCTTTTAGCAGCGAGATAGGAAGGATATTTTTAGAATCAGGCATCAAACACTTATATTCATCGATTCTCCACGTGGTTTGTGTCAAGATGGTGCTGACTGCTAGTATAAACTACTAGGGGTTACTCTAGAACTTAAAAATCCAGATATCAGTATAATGGTTATTGAAACGGATCGCGTAAGTTGGAAGTCTACAGTGTCATAACCGTATCGATCTTGTTATGTCGTTTTCAGCTTCCTCAACTGGGATTTCGTTAAAATAGGTATGTCGGGCTAATGCGAAGATAAAAAAAATTTTGGTATGGCTAAATAAAGCGAAGAATTTGAATCGAGACATATCGTAAAAATTTACTAGTTTATAAAAGATGGAAAGGTACCTCTCCCACACTAAATCCGACATTGTCCTCAATGTTGTGGTATATAGGTGGGGAAGTACAATTACAAAAACAAACAGAAAGGAAATGAAACAGAAAAAAGTAAACTACATAGAAAATAAAGAAAACTACTGGTGACCACGTCCTCTACTCCTGGTGCGATAGCGTCTGGTAGGAGTGGCTTCTGTGTCAGTATCCTGGTAACCAAGGGTGTTGACGTCCAGCCTTAGGGCGTTGAGTTCTGACAGGGCCTCGTCCAACCTCTCATTCATGCTCCGCTGTCCAGTCAATATCCGAGTGTTTTGAGCGCATATATACTCATATTGTTCTTGTTGTCTTCTTTCAAGCGCTGCGCTCATTTGATTTTGCATATGAATGGCGCGGAGAATGTCTTCAAGATTAATAGGAGGTGGTGCAGATGAAGGTCCTGAAATGTCGTGGATGGGGGGAGCACTGTCCAGCTCTTCTTGCATTTCGTCTGCGGGGGCATTAGGCTAGTCTTCATGAGTAGGAGCACGCCTCGCGGGAGCTGCAGGATCGAACAACCAGTTAGCTCGGTTTATGGATCGATTTGGTCCCTGCAAGGAAAAGTAATGTTATGATAAACAATGTTTCTGATCACAGGGTGGAATCTACCATCCTCCCGCTCATAAATGAGATGTGAGGCCTTGCAGTGATCCAAAGTCAGCAAAGTCGGTGCCATAGAAGGCAAATCCGCGAGAGCAGCACCATAGTTCAGAGCTATGGCAAGTGAAGTGACCAACCCTTCGAAATAAAAGGGTTTTCTGCCTCTAGCAAAAATAGAGTGAATGTGAGCCAGTAAAAACGGGGCGGCATTGATCTTTTGCCCTGTGAATGCGCAATGCATGAAGAAGAGCTCCTTGGAGTTGAGCTTGTGATTGCTGTCTCAGGCAAAGATGGTGTTGTAGAGGATGCGGTGAAAGTAACGGATAGCCGGATTATGAATATGTGTGGCGTTGAGGTGGTCGTAAGATCCGGCATGAATGTTCGTCATACTATGCCATAAGTTAAAATCTTCCTCGCCAAAATTATCCGGTACCCAGAGGTGGAAACCTTCGTCAGAACAGAAACCTAACAGTCGTGCGATGTCGGTTTGGGGAAGCTGATGCTCAGTGCCAAACATGCGAAATTTGGCCACGCCTGAGAGTTGGTTCGTGGCACCAGGGGGAGTAATGTATGCAAAGGAACTCAGAAACTCAAAGGTGAGAGTTTCGTAAATGGGTTGCGGTTCACGGCACAGGTTCCATAACTTCACGTTCTGCAAAAGTTGTCGGACGCTGTCTAGCAGTCCCAAATTCCTCAAACAATCAAGGTCAGCATACCGTGTAGGTTGGAGACCGCGGCATTGGAACTTCTGGAATTTGAGTCGTTGGGTTTCATCTTGCTCGCCGGCTCTGAAAGTGAGATTGGGGATTTGTCGGTTGCTGGCCATAGTGCATGCAAAAGATTTAATTGTGAAAATGGTTTGGAATGTGGATTGATTAGTGGGTTGATGGAGTTTAAGTGTTGGAGTGTTGGAATTTGAGAGAAAATTTGAATGGGTACTATTACGGATTTGGGAAAAAAGGGAAGAATGAATGGAAAGTGGAACGGCTTCTGTAATAGCAGAATCTGCTATTGGGCGCGCATGACGACCATCACAATGGGCTGACGGGCGTAACATGGTGAAACGCGTGTTACGCTCGTCATGGGGACGTTATGATCGTTACGGGTGCAAAGAATCATATTTATGAAATGGATGAAACAGTATAATTCGAAAACATTATAACACAATAATTCAATACATGCAGAGTATTTCCAACATACGTCGTATAAAATTTTTTTGCAAAATGATAATATGATAAGTGAATATAACATTAGATGTAACACACAGTAAATTTAATGAAAATGAAAATAAACTGAAAATGAAATAAAATGAAAAGAAACTGAAATTGAAAGGAAAATAAACTGAAATTGAAATAAATATATGTTTCTAGCAGAACTTTAAAAACTGTAAAGAGTAAACTTGTTTAAAATAAAATCATAAACTGCCTAGAAATATAAAACACAAGGTAAAAATAAGTGTTGATTCTGCTGCTTCATCCCAGTCGTGTCTTCAAGTCTTCGAAAGCTGTATGTATGTGATAAAACGGTTCCACAGTAATATCAGTTAAGACTATCACTTCCATACGCATACCCTTCAACTCGTTCTTAATTCCATTGATGTCCGTCTGGTAAACGTCCAGTGTAGAAAAGATCTTATTCAAATTTTTAGCATATTCTCCTTTTGTTGTTGCAGGGGCATCAACATCCTCTACGATGTTGTTACCATCATGGTAACCAGGAGGGGTCTCAGGGTCACTCTCATTAGACATTGTGGTATCATAAACTTGGTAGGATTGTGGTGTCTCAGGTGTCGAAGGGTGGTCGGGAGGGTTAAGCTCATACAGCCAATTGTCGCGATTGTGGGCACTTGTTTTGGCATGGTTAGGAAGTGTAAATGTGGTGACTACTTCGTCCCTTATCAAGTAATCGAAGGGTGCAGGACCTAGGTTACCTATTATTCGTAGGTGGAAACAAAAATGAATGTTCATAGGGCGAATTGAATCAAATTGTGTACACCTATGTAGCTGGTATCTAAGTCCGAGGGTGTTAGCAATCATGGTAACAAGGCCTCCTATGATGATTGGCTCGCTAGAGTTCTCAGCAATGCGGGTAAATGTCTGCATTAAGAATGGCACTACAT
This sequence comes from Vicia faba, assembly GCA_948472305.1. NCBI lineage: Eukaryota > Viridiplantae > Streptophyta > Magnoliopsida > Fabales > Fabaceae > Vicia > Vicia faba. Next base: position 305,686,686 of record OX451735.1, on the reverse strand, counting down.
TTACAGGTCGGCCATGGGTCATACACTGCAACAAAAATATCTCATCTTTAGATACGGCAGTGCGGTTCTGTTCTTTGCCGAAAATGGTATGTGCTACAATCTTGTGGAAATAGAGGATAGCAGGGTTGTGTATTTCATTATTATCCATGTTATCCGGCTCAGGGTGGTAATTTCTGGTTAAAGTCCCCCAAAAATAGTCTAGCTCAAAATCCATTAACTCTGCCTGGGTGGTAGAAAAAGCAAAAGGCCCGCTAGGGAATCCTAGAAGGTTGGCTAATTCTTTAGGGGTGTAAGAAAATTCAATACCAAATAACCTGAAGGCTATAAATCCCTTTCTAGTTCCGAAACCGCGCTCGGGTATATGAACTAAGGAGCTCAGAAACTCAAGGGTGAGCTCGCGGTATGTAACAAACCTAGATTTAATGTGGGCTTTTTCCCACCCCAGCTGGCTAAACAGATAATGGACACTATCCTTAATGCCTAAAGTGACCATTGTTGGTTCATCATAATATAAGGTCATACCAATATTTCGGTGTGATAATTCCTCAAACCTCCTCATTTGGTTCCTGCCTCTAAAAGTGGTTTCCATAGTAAATAGCAAAGAGGGAAGGCAAATCAGAGGAGAAGGTAGGATAGAGAAAGACTTTTTTTTTAGAAAACCTGTAAAGTTGATTGAAAATCAGCAGCAGTTGTATAAAAAAATTTAGAAAAAAATGAAAAAGAAAATAATGAAAATAAGGCTTTAAAAGAAATAAATGTAGAAACGGAAAAGAAAAACAAAAATAAAAACAAACGGAAATAATATCAAAAACAAATAGGTGGGTTGCCTCCCACGCAGGGCTTTGTTTAACGTCTATAGCTCGACGGCTCGGAAGTGCAAGCACTCATGGTGGTTCTCTCGAGGATGACTCCTCGGTTGAACTTTTAATAGTTGTCATTTTCCATGGCCACTTATAAAGCCATCTCACATATCCCTCACCTTTTCTTTTCTTTCTTTTGTGGGGTAGTGCATTCTTCTGAACTTGTGGTGGTGGTTCTGGATCTATCCTAAGTATCAAGTTTTCAAGTTTGGGCTTAGTGATTTCATCCACCACCTCAAAGGTTAACCTTACCTTCTTAACAGTAATTATATCCCTAGTTTCACGGTCCTCTAATTTTCGCTTTTTATGCAAGACTTCCAACAAGGGTGCATTAGTGTGGATATTTTCCGATACCTCCACATATGTTTTAGATTGGGAGTCTATCTGAGCTTCCATAAAACATTTCGAGAAAGGAAACGGTGGGATATAGGGGTGAGGCATAACAATAGGTGCTCCCTTTTCTACCTCTTTTACAACCTCCCTTTTATATGGTGTTGGAGGATTTTTCTCAATCTTTACTCTTTTCTCGTCTGAACTCTCCTCACCCACATCATCACTTTCCTCAACCTCATTATCACTCTCCTTAGAATTTTCAACTTGTTTTTCACTATTGGTTGTTACAACATCTAATTTTTCCTCAGGGAAGGGTCCTAGAGGGTTTTGTTCAAGCTGGGAGATTTGAGTCTCTAAGGCTATGTTGTGAGTCGCGAGCGACTCAACCACAGTGGTCAGTTGCCTAAGGTTTTCACTATTTTGAAGACTTTGTTTTCTAAACTCTTCGTTCTGGACAGTTTGTGTCTCTACAAAGTGCTCCATCAGAGATTCTAACCTAGAGTAAATTAGCGTCGCGTCGGAATCCTCCGTTGATGTTTCAAAGTTGAAATCATGTGATTCTTCTGATTCTTCAAATTGAGTTAGAGTCACATTTTGTGTTTCCATAAAGCACTTTGTCATCATTGATATTTCATTAAAATTTCCCAGTAATATTTCGAGTTCGGATTTATAGGATACTTGCGTCTCCTCGAAATATTGGGTATAGTGATTGTAGGGGAAATTTGGTTGAGGATAAGTTTGGTTGGAATTATAATATTCTTGTGATTCCTCAAAACATTGGGATTGGTGGTTGGAAAGGTAATTCGGGTGAGAATGAGTCTGTGATGCATTGAAATTCTCCAATAGTATTTCGAGGTCGGATTTATGGAATTCTTGTGATTCCTCGAAATACTCAGAGTGGGGGTTGTAGACAAAATTTGGGTGATACATAGTAATTGGGACAAGATTCGTAGATGCAAAGACTCGCTTAGGGAGTGAGTATTTGGCATACAAATCGAAAAAGGGTTTCTGTTGCCTAGTCTAAACGCGCAACAGAAGAATCGTACTTAATTGACTAATCAGTCCCCAGCAACGGCACCAAAAACTTAATCGGGACTTTATAAGTCTATTGGGATACTAACTGCAAGTATACAGTTTAGTCGTTCTAGTTTTAAATGATTATCGAACCCACAAAGACTGAGGATCAATCGCATACGATCTAATGCTACAATTTGTTTAACTAAGCGATGAATATTTGATTTTAGGGGGGAAATAGTTTAATTAAAAATAATAGTAATAGTTATACCGGTATGTGATAGTCGGACTTCGGGAATTCGGTGAATCGCTTGGCATATAGAGTATTTCGGTAAAAACGAATTGTTTAAAAACCTGAGACATACACTCTCGTGTTCATGAAATAAGTCATGCTACTAAACCTAGTGGATGCACTTTAAATTTAATAACACTTTTTGAAAACAATTTGAGTTTAATTAATTTATTAAAACACTGTCATGTATTTAAAAATTAATGTTTCCTTACAACTATCTGGGTTGAACCCCAGCTCTCACATGCAGGTTCTGCCTTAATTAATTTCCAACTCTCGTGGCAAAATCGTGTTAATTATCCTCTCACTATCGTGACAAGGGTAGTTAAATTAAACATGGAAATTGGAAACCAGAAATTGTTTTATAAATGTTTTTAGCCAAGGTATCACGGAATTCCTTCGGTACTTAAGAGTCACATACCGGTACAAATAATTTAGCTGGACATAATATATTTAATAACTATGCAATTTAAAATAATATTCATAAAAATAAATGGCATAATATAAGAATGAATAAATATTAATTGCAATAAAAACCTGGAAATAACGTTGCTATGGTAATCTTGGATGTTACAATATTCCTTGCAGCTCGATCGAAATCAATAAATTGTGTTAAGTCTTAAATGAAGAATTAACACCCTAAAGCTAATGTTGGAAATAGAAATTACAGTAATGCAGAAAAAACTCTAAAACAAGAAAATAGAAATAATTGCAAAAAGTAGAAATTTTATTCTGGGAGAATTTCTTCGACCTTCATCCCTTTGCACTACCACCTATATATAGGAGAAAATATAGCAGTTGAAAGAATCTTGGGAAAAGGCTTGAGTGGAGGAAATATAGGATGCATGGTTACTGAGTGGAGGAAATATAGGATGCATGGTTACTGAGTGGAGGAAATATTGGAGAAGAATTCTGCCCTCACGTTGCCCACGTCTCCACTAATTTATAATGTTCATCTTTACACGCGTGACGGTCGTCACAGGTGGGTGACGGTCGTAATGCGCTTGAATAGCGCATTACACTCGTCAATGATGTGTGACAAGCCTTCTTTCTAGTTGGGGATGCGTTACGGTTGTCACAGGGTGTGACGGTCGTCACAGGTGCAAAATCTGAGATTTTTTTCTTTTCTCTTTTGTTTCTTGTTTAGCTTTGTTCATGTGATCCCTTTTCATTGTCTTGAGTTGACAAATGTTGTACCTGTGAAAAGACATAAAAACTCGGAATAATCGGGAGTTAGACGACTCAATGTATTATAAAATCGATAAAAAGCGTAGTAATTATATGATACGATTTCTCGTTATCACACGCCCTACCAAGTTCAGAACCAGATACCTCTGAACCAACCAACAGTGGATTCCTTCATTATTTCCCCAACTCTTATATGTGACCTTGTATTTTGGTGCACAAAATTTTCTTTTCTTTTAGCAGCGAGATAAGAAGGATATTTCATTGATCAGGAATCAAACACTTATATTCATCGATTCTCCACGTGGTTTGTATCAAGACGGTGCTTACTGCTAGTATAAACTACTAGGGGTTACTTTAGAACTAAAACTCAAGATATAGGTATAATGGTTATTGAAACAGATCGTGTAAGTAGGAAGTCTACGGTGTCATAACCGTATCGATCTTGTTGAATCATTTTCGGCTTCCTCAACTGGGATTTCGTTAAAATAGGTATGTCGCGCTAATGCGAAGATAAAGTAAAAATTTTCGGTATGGCTAAATAAAGTGAAGAATTTGAATTGAGAAATATCATAAAAAATTACTTGTTTATGGAAGATGGAAAGGTACCTCTCCCACACTAAATCCGACATTTTCCTCAATGTTGCGGTATATAGGTGGGGAAATACAAATACAAAAACAAACAGAAAGGAAATGAAACAGAAAAGGTAAACTACTTAGAAAATAAAGAAAACTACTGATGGCCACGTCCTCTACTCCTGGTGCGTGATCTCCTGGTAGGAGTGGCTTTGGTGTCAGTGTCCTGGTAGCCAAGGGTGCTGACGTCCAACCTTAAGGCGTTAAGTTCAGACAGGGCCTCGTCCAACCTCTCATTCATGCTCTACTGGCCAGTCAGAATTTGAGTGTTTTGTGTGCATAAATACTCATATTGTTCCTGCTGTCTTCTTTCAAGTGCGACACTCATTTGATTTTGCTAATGGATGGCGCGGAGAACGTCTTCAAGAGTAAAAGGAGGTGGTGCGGATGAAGGTCCTGGAATGTCGTGGACGGGGGCAGCACTGTCCAGCTCTTCTTGCATTTCGTCTGCGGGGGCATTAGGCTGGTCTTCATGAGTAGGAACACGCCCCTCGGGAGCTGCAGGATCGAATAACCAGTTAGCTCTGTTTTATGGATCGATTCGGTCCCTGCAAGGAAAAGTAATGTTATGATAAACAATGTTTCTGATCACAAGATGGAATCTGCCATCCTCCCGCTCATAAATGAGGTGTGCGGACTTGCAGTGGTCCAGAGTCAGCAAAGCCGGTGCCATAGAAGGCATATCTGCGACAGTGGCACCATAATTCAGGGCTATGGAAAGAGAAGTGACAATCCCTCCGAAATAGAAGGGTTTTCCGCCTCTAGCACAAATAGAGTGAATATGGGCCAGTAAAAATGGGGCGGCGTTAATCTTCTGGCCAGTCAATGCGCAATGCATGAAGAAGTGCTCCTTGGAGTTGAGCTTGTGATTGTTGTCTCGAGAGAAGATGGTGTTGCAGAGGATGCGGTGAAAGTATCGGATAGCCGGATTATGAATATGTGTGGCGTTGAGGTGGTCGTAAGATCCGGAACGAATGTTCGTCATACTGTGCCATAAGTTAAAAGCTTCTTCGCCAAAATTATCCGGCACCCGGAGGTGGACACCTTCGTCAGAACAGAAACCTAACAGCCGTGCGATCTCGGTTTGGGGCAGCTGATGCTCAGTGTCAAACATACGAAATTTGGCCACGCCTGAGAGTTGGTTCGTGGCACCAGGGGGGTAATGTATGCAAAGGAACTCAAAAACTCAAAGGTGAGAGTTTCGTAAATGAGTTGCGGTTCACGGCATAGGTTCCATAAGTTCACGTTCTGCAAAAGTTTTCGAACGCTGTCTAACAGTCCCAAATTCCTCAAACAATCAAGGTCAACATACCGAGTAGGTTGAAGACCGCGGCGTTGGAACTTCTGGAATTTGAGTCATTGGGTTTCACCTTGCTCGCCGGCTCTGAAAGTGAGATTGGGGATTTGTTGATTGTTGGCCATAGTGCATGCAAAAGATTGAATCATGAAAATGGTTTGGAATGTGAATTGAGTAGTGGGTTGATGGAGTTTAGGTGTTAGAGTGTTGGAATTTGAGAGAAAATTTGAATGGGTACTGTTACGGTTTTGGGAAAAAGGGAAGAATGAGTGGAAGGTGGAATGACTTCTGTAATAGCAAAATCTGCTATTGGGCGCGCGTGACGGTTGTCATATTGGGATGACGGGCGTAACACGGTGAAATGCGTGTTACGCTCGTCATGGGGACGTTACGAGCGTTACAGATTCAAATAATTATATTCATGAAATGAACGAAACACTTTAATTTCCAGACATTATAACACAGTATCCTAACACAGTAAACATGCACAATATTTCCAACACACATCGTATGACAAAATTTTGCAAAAAAAAATATGAACAGTAAATTTAATATCTGATGTAACACACAGTAAAATTAATGAAAATGAAAAATAAACTGAAATTGAAAGAAAATGTATGTTTCTAAAAAAATAAAAAATAAATTGTAAAGAGTAAACTTTGTTTAAAATGAAATAATAGCAGTAACGACAATAGAATTGAAACTTGATGAATAATTGAAATTTCATTAACTAGTAAAATTGTTTGGAATTTGAAACAAATAATAACTAAATGCACAGAATAAAAATAAAATACTAAAACTAGGTTCCTCCCCCACACTTAAACTAAACAGTGACCTCACTGTGTACATAAATGCAAGAGCGGAACAAATCAGCATAACGACGATAACTCCTAGCCATGATGAGTAGAGAACATATGTTGGTGAATGAAATCCAGTTGGTCCGTTACCAAATCCATAAAAGCAATGAAATACACATGTAAAGATGTAAGCTCACCCCGCATTCCGGTTATTTCTGCATTCAAAGAGTCGAGGGTGACAATAGGTGGAGGTGGTGGTGGTATCTCGGGAGCTGGGAAGGTGGACTCAGTGGAAACTACAGGCTGATCCCATGGGTCAGGAAACGGGTGGTATTCAGGTGGTGTTGCAGGATCGGATTCTTCAGCATCTAGAGAGGTATTTGGGACTTCATAGATGTCAATAGTGGAAGGAGACGAAGGCGGTGTAGGAGGATGGTGGAGATTAAAAAGCCAATTTTCTATGTTGTGGACACTAGTAATAGGATTTGGGAGTACAAACGTGTGAACAGTTTCATGGTTAATCAGCAGCTCAAATTCATTCGGCCCAAGCTTTCCTATAAAACTAGTGTTGAAGCAAAATTCAATATTCATTGGCTTAATCCCATAGTGCGGATTTGATCCTAACATAGGCCTTCGGAGTCCAATGGCATTGGAGATCATAGTGACTAACCCACCTATGAGGATTGGGGCATTTGGTGTTTGGATAATACGTTCCATATTAGCAAGCATATAGGTGGCACCATTTACTGGACGGTTCTGAGAAGCACAGTACATGATGAAAAGCTCATCACGTGACACAGATGTAACATTCTTCTCTTTTCCAAAAAGGGTGTGGGCAATGATCTTATGGAAGTACCTAATAGAAGGGTTATGGATGGACTCCGAGTAAAGGTCATTTGGCTCAGGATGGTTGTTTCCAGCAATGCTACCCCAGAAGAAATCAAGGTCAGTATCTAGCAATAGGTCTTCTTGGGTCATGGTGATAACATCAGGGCCATTAGGGAATCCTAACAGGTTGGCAAACTCCCTATGATTGTAGCAGTAGTCCATATTAAACAGTCTGAAGGTGATCAGCCCGCGGTTGAAACCTAACCCATGGTTTAGTAGATAGCTCAGTGTGCTCAAGAACTCAAGGGTCAACTTACGGTAGGTACAATAGCGTCTCCAAATTCGAGCAACGTCCCAGCCTATTTGGTGTAGCAGATACATAACACTCTCACGAATGCCTAAAGCAGTCATAGCATGGTCGTCAGCATAAATGGTTGGACACATCTCATGCTCAACTAGATCCTCAAAGCGCCTTCTCTGATGCCTACCTCTCAAGGTTAAGTTCATGTAGTTCATACGTGCCATGGAGATAAATATTAAAGCTAATGAATTACCCTGAAAATGTTTAATAAATGTATGAAAAACTAAGTTAGTATTTTCAGGTTAAAATGCCGAAGTTATCAAAAGAAAAAGAAGTTTAAATAAAAAGGAGAAAGGGATGCAACATGAAAATTTGAAAGATTAAGACAAAGTAAAAAAAATAAAAACATATCAAAACAACAAAAATATTTAAAAGTAAACATGGGTTGCCTCCCATGAAGTGATTTTGTTTTATGTCGATGGCTCGACAGACAGTACCTATTCAGTTAGGTATCGGGGTAGGTGGCTCACTTAACTACAGATAAGCCGAATAGTTTAGATTTTCGACGTTAAAATAATGCTTTAAGCGCTGGCCATTGACTATAAATGGTTCGATGGAATTTCCTTTAATTTCCACCGCACCACTTGGGAAAACTTTATTAATTTCGAATGGTCCAGACCATCTGGAACGTAATTTACCCAGGAAGAGTTTCAGTCTAGAGTTGAATAGGAGTACAATGTCTCCTTCCTTAAATTCTTTCCGCGAGATACGCTTATCATGCCATTTTTTTGTTCTCTCCTTATAGATTCTAGCATTTTCATAAGCGTCTAAACGCAATTCTTCTAATTCATGGATATCTAATATTCATTTCTCGCCAGCAGTCTTGTAATTTAAGTTAAGAGTTTTAATGGCCCAGTAAGCTTTATGTTCTAAATCTACTGGCAAATGACAAGATTTTCCATAAACTAATTTAAATGGCGTTGTCCGATAGGGGTTTTAAAAGTTGTCCTATATGCCCAAAGAGCATCATTTAGCTTGGAGGACCAATCCTTTCTGGATGTGGCTACGGTTTTCTCAAGGATTTGTTTAATTTATCTATTTGACACTTCCACTTGTCCACTTGTTTGAGGATGGTATGGTGTGGCTATGCGATGTTTAACGCCATATTTTGAAAGTAGTTTTTCGAAAATTCTATAGATAAAATGGGAACCGCCATCACTAATTACTAGTCTTGGTATACCGAATCGTTGGAAGATAGCATGCTTGAATAATTTAAGTACCACTCGTGTATCATTTGTGGGTGCAGCGACGACTTCAATCCATTTTGATACGTAGTCAACAGCTACCAGTATATACTTATTTCCAAAGGATGCTGGGAATGGTCCCATGAAATCAATTCCCCATACATCGAAAATTTCAACTTCAAGAATCCCTTTTTGCGGCATTTCGTCATGTCTAGATATATTTCCTGTGCGCTGACATCTGTCATAGTTCATAATTGCTACGTGGACGTCTTTCTATAAAGTAGGCCAAAAGAAACCAGCTTGAAGTATTTTTTCACAAGTTTTCGAAGTACTAGTGTGTCCACCATAAGGGGCGGAATGACAATGAGCAATGACGTCATCCACTTCATCGTTAGGAACACAGCGACGGTAGATACCATCGGCGCCTCTTTTAAAGAGTAGTGGTTCATCCCAAAAGTAGTGTATAAGATCATGGAAGAATTTCTTCTGCTGTTGGTACGTTAAATCGGGTGGTAGAACACCGGCGGCTAAGTAGTTAACGAAATCAGCGTACCATGGTAATGTGGTGTTGGTAAAAATGGATTTTACTACCGCAGTTGTTAAATGTTAATCATATTGATCTAAATTTTCGGTAGGAGCTATCTCTAGTTTAGCAATAAGGCGTTCATATGGGAAATCTTTATTTATGGGAACACTCTCAGTTTGGATTCCATACAATCTTGATAAATGGTCCGCTACCACGTTTTCAGTCCCCCTTTTGTCTTTTATTTCCAATTCAAACTCTTGTAGGAGTAAGATCCATCTGAGTAGTCGTGGTTTGGCGTATTTCTTACTTAGCAAGTATCGGATTGTAGCATGATCGTGTAAATAACGATTTTGGCGCCTACTAAGTAGGAACAAAATTTGTCCAATGCGAATACAACAGCTAGGAGTTCCTTCTCCGTAGTGGCGTAATTCATTTGTGTGGGATCAAGTGTTCTGCTTGCGTAGTAAATAGCGTGAAGCTTTTTATCCTTGTGTTGTCCTAAGACTGCGCCTACAGCATAATCGCTCGCATCGCACATTATTTCAAATGGTAGGTTCCAATCAGGAGGTTGCATTATAGGTGTTGAAATTAAGGCTTCTTTAAGCGTCTCAAATGCGTTTAAGCACTTATCGTCAAAAATAAACTCGGCTTCTTTCATCAATAATTCAGTTAGCGGCTTAGTGATTTTAGAGAAATCTTTTATAAAACGTCGGTAAAAACCAGTGTGTCCTAGAAAACTTCTTATTTCTCTAACTGTTTTGGGTGGTTGAAGGTTTTTGATAATTTTGATTTTTGCTTTATCGACTTCAATCCCTCTGTTTGATATAATGTGACCCAACACAATTCCTTGTCTCACCATGAAGTAACATTTTTCCCAGTTGAGCACTAGGTTAACATTGACACAGCGTTTCAGTACTAGCTCAATATTTGATAAACATCCATCAAAACTTTCTCCGCAGACAGAAAAATCGTCCATGAATACTTCCGTAATTCTGTCCAAAAAAGTCTGCGAAAATCGCCATCATGCATCGTTGGAAAGTTGTAGGTGCGTTATATAGTCCAAATGGCATTCTTCAGTATGCAAAGGTACCATAGGGGAATGTAAACGTAGTTTTCTCTTGATCATCAGGATGAATGGGAATTTGGAAGAATCCTGAGTATCCGTCAAGATAGCAAAAATGGGAATGTTTGGCTAAGCGCTCTAGAATTTGATCTATGAATGGTAATGGGAAATGGTCCTTGCGTGTAGCTTTGTTTAGTTTTCTGTAATCAATACACATTCTCCATCCTGTTTGGGTACGTTGTGCCACTGATTCGCCTTTTGTGTTTGTTATAACCGTAACACGTCCTTTCTTAGGTACTACGTGAACTGGACTGACCCAGTTGTTATCTGATATTAGGTATATGATGCTTGCCTCTAGTAGTTTCTGCACTTCTTTCTTTACGACTTCACTTAGGATAGGATTTATTCGTCTTTGAGGGTATGGAATTGGTGGTTTATATGGCGGTGGAGGTACGTAAGGTTTTTCTGAAGCCTCTATGTTCTCATTCTCGTCTTCCTCTACATTCTCAGATTGTTCTTTTGATTTCTCTGCTTCCTTTTCAGGTTTTTGATACATGGTCGGGTTTTGGAGTCTAGGATCTACCGGTCCATCAAGTGTTGTCCTACTTCGTAATGTGATAGCATTAGCGTGTCCTTTAGGATTGGGTTGTGGCTGTCCAGGAAATGTACCAGCAGGTGTGGCAGAACTAGCTTGGTGTTGTGCTACTTGGGAGATTTGGGTTTCTAACATTTTATTGTGAGTCGCTAGGGCATCTACCTTATTTGCTAATAGCATCAATTGTTCACCGGCATGAACGTTTTGATTGAGGAATTCTTTGTTTTGTTGAGCTTGATTAGCGATAAAATTTTCCATTAGGATTTCAAGGTTAGACTTCTTGGGAATGTTAGGAACATTAGCAGCGGGTTTTTGATAGCCTGGAGGTACAGCGGGTGCTTGGCCAGGTGCATATAAAGCATTATTGTTCTTGTACGAGAAGTTAGGATGGTTCTTCCAACCAGGGTTATAGGTATTATCATAAGGATTACCTTGAGCGTAATTCACCTGATCAACTAATATTCCTGCTAGGATTTGACATTCGGTTCCAACATGACCAGGAACTCCACAAACTTCGCAGTTTGGGGTAACTGCAGCCACGGTGGCTGTAGTAGGTAAGGTCCAGCTTTCTATCTTTTGGGTAAGAGCATCTACCTTAGCATTAAATTTATCTAGGCTACTAATCTCGTACATCCCACTTTTGGTTTGAGTTTTCTCCACAGGTGTTCTTTCTCCTCCCCACTGATAGTGGTTTTGAGCCATATTTTCAATGAGTTTGTTAGCTTCGTCGTAAGGCTTGTCCATCAGTGTACCACCTGCGGCGGCATCTATGGAGAGTCTCGTGTTGTAAAAGAGTCCATTATAAAATGTGTGGATAATCAGCCAGTTTTCTAATCCGTGATGTGGGAACATTCGCATCATATCTTTGTAGCGCTCTCATGCATCGAATAGCGATTCATTATCCTTCTGCCTAAATCCGTTAATTTGAGCTCTTAATGCAGCACTCTTGCTTGGGGGAAAGTATCATGCTAAAAATACAGTCTTAAGTCCTTCCCACGTAGTGACGGAATTTGATGGCAAGGATTGCAACCAAGCCCAAGCTCTATCTCTTAGCGAAAAAGGAAAAAGACGTAATCTTATTGCATCTTTACTAACATCATTTGCTATAACTGTGTCGGCAAATTGAACGAATTTTGTAAGATGTTCATTTGGATCCTCGGTAGGATTTCCAGAGAATTGGCGTTGTTGGATAGCTGATATCAATGACGGTTTCAACTCAAAATCGTTTCGATTAATTACTGGAGTAGCAATGCTATTGTGGGATTCTTGTTGTGATGGAGCCGCGTACTCCTTCAGTGGACGGGTCCTTCGTTCTTCGGCCATGTCTACTTCTGGATTAATTTCGGTTTCAGAGGAAGAATTAGAATTTGTTTCGGAATCAATCTTGATTTCGGGTTTTGGTAAAGGAATAGTGTGATTTAAACAGTAATCCCTGACTGTTCGTCTTATGGAAAGGATGCGTTCAGGTTCGTCCGTCGATTTGTCAAGTGGTTCGCCTTGTGAACGAGTCCTTGGCATACAAATCGAAAAAGGGTTTTTGTTGCCTAGTCTAAATGCGCAACAGAAGAATCGTACTTAATTGACTAATCAGTCCCCGACAACGGCACCAAAAACTTGATCGAGACTTTATGAGTTTATTGTGATACTAACTGTAAGTATACAGTTTAGTCGTTCTAGTTTTAAATGATTATCGAACCCACAGAGACTGAGGATTAATCGCATACGATCTAATGTTACAATTGTTTAACTAAGCGATGAAAATTTGGTTTTGGGGGAAAAAGAGTTTTAATTAAAAACAATAGTAATAGCTATACCGGTATGTGATAGTCGGACTTCGGGAATTCGGTGAATCCCTTGGCATATAAAGTATTTCGGTAAAAATGAATTGTTTAAAAACCTGAGACATACACTCTCGTGTTCATGAAATAAGTTATGCTACTAAACCTAGTGGATGCACTTTAAATTTAATAACACTTTTTGAAAACAACTTGAGTTTAATTAATTTGTTAAAACACTCTCGTGTATTTAAAAATTAATATTTCGTTACCACTATCTTGGTCGAACCCTAGCTCTCGCATATAGGTTCTTGCCTTAATTAATTTCCCACTCTCGTGGAAAAATCGTGTTAAATATCCTCTCACTCTCGTGACAAGGGTAGTTAAATTAAATATGGAAATTGGAAACCAGAAATTATTTATAAAAGTTTTTAGCCAAGTTATCACCGAATTCCTTCGGTGCTTAGGAGTCACATACCGGTACAAACGAAATTAGCCTGAAATAATATATTTAGTAACCATGCAACTTAAAATACAATTCATAAAAATAACTAACATAGCATAAGAATAATAAAAACCAATTGCATAAAAACCTGTAAATATGTTGTTGTGGTAATCTTGGGTGCGTACAATATCCTTGTGATTAATTGAAATATATGACCATGTTAATCCTTAGAGGAAGAATTAACACTTTTTGTAAACTAATTCTAGAAATTGAACGGTACAGTAGGTATATTGGTTCAAAAGCATATAAAAATAAAATAATGCAGAAAGGCAAAAGTTTGGCTCTGTAGAAAAATCTCCGACCCTGTTCCATTAAAATGCCTCCTATTTATAGAAGAGGATTTTTGCAGTTAAGGGAATTTAGGAACTGCTTGAGTGGAGGAAGACTCGGATTGTACGTTGCTGAAAGTTGAGGAATTGTAGGAGAAGAGAACCGTCGATTACGTTGCCCACGTCTCCTGTTATGCATAATGTTGAATTAAGCGTGTGACGGTCGTCATGAGGAGGTGATGGTCGTAATGCACTTAAATAGTGCATTACGTTCGTCAATGATGTGTGACGAGCGTCCTTCATGTTGTGAGCACGTTACGCTCGTAATGGGGGTGTGACGGCCGTCACAACAACAAAATCTGCAGATTTTGCAGATTTAGTTCTTTTTCTTATGATTCTTGGTTAGCTTTATTCATGTGATCCTTTTTCACTGATTTGATTTGAAACATGTTGTACCTGTGAAAAGACATAAAAACTCTGAACAATCGGGAGTTAAACGAGTTAATGTATTATGAAAATCGATAAAAAAATGTAGTAATTATATGATACGATTTGTCGTTATCAATAGTAATTAGGCGTGTATGGCAAGATAAAACTAACAAGTAGACCACCAAAAATCAAATACAAATGCATGCAATCAAACACACTTGCACACATGCAACCTTAGGGTAATCTCACTTGTTGCCTTACAAAAATGGCCATGTTATATATGTGGGATGTCTTAGCACAAAAAAATCGAAAAAATACAAGATCGTAGTCCCTCGATGGCGCTATCAAAGTTGCTTTTCAAAAATGATCTTAGTCCCTAAAGAAAATGTGCTAAGTCATTTCACAATATTACTATCATGGTCATACGATGACCAAACGCTCGTCCCTTCGCATCCAAATGATGGGGCTTCTTACCAAATCAATAGTAAGATAGCAACATCAAAAGGAGGAGGAAAAGAACATCTAAGACCTTTTGAGTAGGTAGGTTCGCTTTTAGTTACTCGCTTGCTCACAACAAAACATTTTTACACCAACACTCTCATTTGAAACATTTTCAAAAGATAACACTTTGTATGCATTCTTATAGAGACGAGAATCATCATAAAGACACCTTTTCAAAATCACTTTCAAAAACACATCTCACAAACACCTCTTTGAACTATTTTCGAAACAAACACTTTGTATGCGTTCTTATAGAGAGGAGAACCATTACGAAGTTCCATTTTCAAAAATACTTTCAAAATACACATCACAAGCACACATTCAAACAAAAGCAAGTGATCTAGCAAGTAACAAAGAGCCCATGGAAAACCATGGATGAAAAGGGTGCTAATACCTTCCCTTTTCATAATCTACCCCCCGAACTCAAGAAAACATCTCTAAAGGTCTTTCCTGTGCTTTTTCACCTTTCCTTTTGGATAAAAGAAAAGTCGGTGGCAACTCTTGCTAAACCGCAATATTTGTGATAAAACGCAAAAACCTCAAGTCAGTTCTCCCACCGTATCACAGAACTGGCGACTCTGCTAGGGATGACGTTATAAAAGTGGGGTTACCTTAGGGATAGATCACATTTATTTGCTTACATTGTTTGACTTGTTTGCTTTAAATTATGGTTCTTTATTTGGGTTTGAATCCTCTACCCGGATTTGGGATACATTATAGGTAAATAGCAATACATTATGGAAACTGTGTGGGGTATACCGACATGGTCTAAGCAATAGCTATGTTAGTGTGACATATTTGTGGGTACTAGTAGCCTTTGAGTTAATCAATGAGAATACGGGGCCGCTGAGTGATGTCATGAAGCACTAATGAACTTCTAGAACCCTTTACTTGACCAACTTGGCCTTTAGGATGTAGTGAGATGACCGACTTTGGTGCAGTCCGAAGTTGGTAGATACTCGATACTACACTCATTGAGGTTTGGTTCCTTAGGATATTTTGGTCGCCATTAAAGAGGCTTGAGCTGAAACAATGACCAAGGAAACAATCCGGTGATATTGAGCTCCTTAGAACCCGGTTACTATTGCTAGGACAGGTTTAAGCCAACTAAAATACAAGAGGGTACTTACCTATAAAACCCCATGCATACCTAAACTAAGAACTTGTTTGTCTTGTTTGTGTATGCATACTTGTACATAACATCATGGACATCATGAACATCATATACATCTACTAACCATTTCAAGGATTTTGGATATTCATCTTTGTTATTGTTTTGTAGGATATGGATTCGCTTCGCAGGAAAACTATCCAAGTCAACCTTGTAAGAATTCCTCCATAACTTAAGGAGCTAGCTTCAAGGATCCCTGAGAACTCTCCATTCACCGACAGGCATGGTCGTCTACTCAACTTGGTCACCTCCAACACAGATGAGGATATAATGAAGGTGCTCTTCCAGTTCTTTGATCCTTTGCACTATTGCTTCATATTTCCCGACTATCAGCTTGTGCCTACTTTGGAAGAATTATCCCAACTCTTGAGGATTCCATTCTCAATCAACTACCTTTCAACGGTACGGAAAGAGACCCAAAGCCAGAAGAGATTGCTCAAGCTCTGCACTTGCACTCATCTGATGTCACAACTTATTGGGAAACTAGAAGTGATGTCAAAGGCTTCTTAGCAAAGTTCATGTTAGAGAAAGCCCAAAGTTGTTGGAATTCCTTAAACTTGCAATCCTTTGAGGAAATTGTGGCTCTTCTTATCTATGGGATGGTCTTATTTCCCAATCCTGACCAACTCATAGATGTGAGCACCGTCAAAATCTTCATGTCACGCAATCCGATGCCTACATTGCTAGGGGATATCCTACACTCTTTTCACACTCGCACAATGAGGAAAAGAGGTGTCCTTATGTGTTGCACTCCTCTCCTGGCAAGATGGTTTATTTCTCATCTCCCCCAATCAGTCTTAAAGAACGAGCAAGGTTCAAGGTGGTCACAAAGGTTAATGACACTCAAACATTCAGATATTCATTGGCGCTCCCAATCCAAAGAGAGTGTTATCATTGTTGACCGTTATGGGGAATTCCCTAATGTCCCTCTACTTTTCATTAGAGGAGGCATCACCTACAACCCGTGCTTAGCTTTAAGACAGTTTGGTTATGCCCGAAGGGATGACCCGCATGAGATGCTGATTCAAGGCTTGGTATTCGACTACGACAATGAAGATCAAGGTCTTCGTCAGAGATTCATCCGAGCTTGGAGGATGCTAAACAAGGTGGATAGCAAGACTTTGGAACACATGAATTCCATCCCTTTTGAGCCTTACCTCAAGTGGTTACGAACCCGCTCTCAAAGTCTTATGATGCCTTATCCTTCCATTCTCCCGGTGATCATTGAGCCTGTTAAGGAGGGAGAAGTTCCATACACTATCCTACATCCTGACATGCCCACATCTCTTGAAGACCTACAAAGGGATTGGATACAGCTCAAAGGAGAGCTAGATACTTTCTAAGCCCAATTCTACGCAAACGAGAAGAAGGTTTTGGAACTCACTAGGCTACTTCATGAGGAGCAGACTTTAAATGCCTACATTGCACCAAAGAGGATGTGCACTACTTTTCTATCTTAGAGTTTTGTATTATTTTTCCCAAGGGGCATTGATGTACTCAAAACATTATCTTATTAATAAAACGTGTGTTTCCTTTTTGTCTAAAACAAATTTGAATCTTTAAAATCCTTGAAAACATTGCATATACACATATCATTCATCATAACATAAACAACGAGTTTCCTCATCTCTCTACTATTCATTTCAGTAAGATGGATCTCGAACAGATAGTCAAAGATCTCCAAGCCCAGAACAAGCAATTTCAATAGTTACTCATGACCCTAGCCAAGGGGCAAGAGGAGTTGAAGACTCTGCTAGATGAGGAAAGAAAAAAGAAAACAAAGAAGGTTACTGGGGTTTTAAACATGGGGAGAAGGTTTCAGGGGAAGACTAGAAGAACCTTGAATTTTGCAACAACATCCGGTGAAGGAGAGGGGAAAGGAAAGGAAACAGCGGTTCCGTCAGAATCTGAAGAGGAGGAAGAAGAGGAAGACTACTCTGAGGAACAGTATCCTCCAGCTGATGATAAGTACATACATCTTGAAGAGCGTTTGAGCGCTATGGAAATACAAAAGGTGCCAGGTCTAGACTTTGAAGAATTGGGACTAGTGTCGGGGATTGTGATTCCTCCGAAATTCAAAGTGCCTTTGCTTTCAAAATATGATGGAGTGTCATGTCCTAAGATGCACCTTCGATCATATGTGAGAAAGATCCAGCCACACTCCGCTGATAAAGACTTGTGGGTGCATTTTTTCCAAGATAGCCTATCTGGAACACAACTCGACTGGTTTTACCAACTGGAAAGGGCCAATGTCCATAATTGGGAAGATATTGCCGTGACTTTATATAAGCAATATCAATATAACGCTGATTTGGCACCTACCCATACTCAACTTCAGTGTATGGCTATGGCTTCCAATGAGGGTTTCAAGGCTTACGCGCAGAAATAGAGAGATCTAGCTGGGAGAGTGCAACCATCTCTGTCTGAAAGGGAATTGGTGGACATGTTCTTAGGCACTTTATCGGTCCCTTTCTTCAACCATCTGATTGGGAGCTCATCTGCAGGATTTACTGAGTTAATACTAACTGGAGAGAGGGTGGAAGCTGGCATAAAAAATGGAAAGATTCAGAAGGATTCATCTTCTTCTCCAGCTGTGAGGAAGCCTTTTGTTGGGAAGAAAGAAGTAGCTGATGTATATCCACAAAGGAACCAAGGGAGAGCCGAACTCCGACCAATGGTAGGGGCTGTTATGATCCCAAAGCCCACGTCTGATCAACCAAGAAGTAATCTACCAAAGGTGGAAAGGCTAGTCTGACAATTCACCAGAATCAATATGACTTTGTCCAAAGTATTACCGCATCTTCTAAAATCCAATTTGGCAACTTTAAAAGAAGCTCCAAAAAACCCCAACACAGCATCCCATCATTATCACCCAAATTCCCGTTGCGCATATCATTCCGAAAGTCCCGGTCATGACACCAACAACTGTTAGGCCTTGAAAAACAAAATTCAAGACCTTATAGAGGCAAAAGAGATTGAGTTTGATGCGCCCGAGAAGCCAAATGTCATTTCTGCTCTTATGCCTAGACATGGTCACCACACCAATGCTATTGAAGAAGATTTGTTTGTTACCACAATTGATGAACTTTTGACTCCACTCCCAATCATTAAGATAAACTTGTTGAAAGCCGGTGTATTCCCGAGTTGTAATGAAGACTGCCACCTTTTCTTATCCTCACCAACTGTTTGCCCTTTGTTGAAAACAGGTATTCAATGCTTGATAGACAACAAAGAGATTTTGTTTGAAAGTACTCATGTTTCACCTGTTCCTGTTGAAGACATTTCAATCATTACCATCTCCGCCAATTCTTCCATGGTCTCCAAAAGACCCGTTATAATTACACCTGTTTCAAAAGCTACTCCTCTTATAATCACAATGGTTGGACCAGTCCCATATGAATCAGACAAAACTATTATGTGGAATTATGGTGGGGACATTTATTACCATGGCATCAAACAAGATGGGCTGGCCACCGAAGAAATAAGCTCCGAAGAAGAAGACTCTGACATTAGAAATATTGCCGGAACCAGTAAGATTACCCGAAGCGGTAGAATCTTCTCTCTAGAAATTGCCCCCCCCCCCCAAAGGCAGTTTTTTGACCCATGGCTTCTCCAAAGGTTATTTCCGTACCGATAATCATCCCTGCAAGTTCTCCTATTGACGAAGACGATACAACCCCTGTTGTCATTCCTACCAACACTCCTGCTGCTGAAACTCGAGGAAAAAGTATTCAAGTAGAGCCTGTCCGGACGAAAGCTCAATCACTGACTATCCCCGATGCCTCAAAGAAGGAAATGGAGGAGATCCTGAAAATAATAAAGAAGAACGACTACGACGTAGTTGAACAGTTGGGGAAAACTCCCTCCAAAATCTCCATGCTGGCATTGTTACTGTGCTCCAAGGCACATGACAAAGCCCTGGTGAAGTTTCTAAAGACAGCCCATGTGCCTCAAGAGACGTCTACTGACCAATTTCAAGATTGTGTGGCCAGCTTGATAGCGGATAACGGCCTAGGCTTCTCAGATGTTGATCTGACACCAAGGGGAAGAAAGAACAACCAGGCATTACATGTCTCTGTGGAATGTAGAGGCACAACTTTGGCCCATGTCTTAGTGCACACTGGCTCATCCTTGAATGTTTTACCGAAGAAAGCCCTTGATAGACTAGACTGCGAAGGACTGACGTTGAAACCCAGTAACATATTTGTAAGGGCATTTGATGGCTCAGAGAGGATGGTGCACCGGGAGGTGGATATCCCCATAAAGGTTGGGACTCAAACCTTCAACTCAACCTTCTATGTAATGGACATCTGCCCCTCTTACTCCTGTCTGCTGGGATAGCCGTGGATCCATAATGATGGCGCTGTCACCTCTACACTGCACCAGATGCTGAAATATCCGGTCCAGGGAAAGATTATCACTGTCCACGGAGAGGAAGAGTATATGATTAGCCACCTCAATTCTTTCCGGTATGTGGAATTGGACGGAGAGTTCATTGAAACTCCTTTTCAACATTTCGAAGAGATCCCCCAAGAGGTAGCAGTAACCAAGAGAGTGACCCAGATTCCCAAGATTACAAAACCTCCACTATGGATGTCATCTCTAAAGGACGCCAAGGCAGTAGTAGAGGAAGGAGGATGCACCATCTGGGGGCAACTTCCGAATATTCCGTATAAATCTGAAAAGTTTGGTCTAGGGTTCACTTCAAGTGCTCAGAAGGATGTGTGTCGTGCCTGTGCTGGAGGGCCACCTTTGAAGATTAGCAATTGAAAGGTCAATGCGGTAGAAGATGGTGAAGAGGATTGCAGCTTGGAGGATTGGATCTTTCCTACTATCAATGGAGGACTTCACAATTGGGAGTCCAGAGACTTTGTCCCAATAACATTCATCCCTCAGTAATTTATCTTTTACATTTTGTTGGATATGTAATATTGGAAAACAATTCACACTCTTAAAACCTTGTGTCTTACCCGAGGCACATTGGTCCATTTGTAAGGGTTATTATTTCATCTTCATATGACATTCAATGAATCATGGACATTTTTCGCATACAAACTTTTATGCTCATTGTTTTTCTTTTACATTTTATTTTTAAGGATGGCTATACCCTTACACACACCCACACCCACAAATACAAGTAACCCTCCATTCTGGATCCCATGGGTAACGATGCTGCTATGGCCTTTTGTGACTCTGAGGATTTAATCTACCAAGCCGAAGACGAAGGTGAGGAAGATTGTGAAGTACAAGGGGAACTTGCCAGACTACTACAACAAGAGGAAAGAACCATTCAGCCTCATGAGGAACCTGTAGATACAATCAACCTGGGTACCGAGGAGGATTAAAAAGAAGTCAAGGTGGGTTCCAATCTAGAGCCCAGTGTCAAGGAGCGTCTGATTCAGCTGTTGCATGATTATGTTGAGATCTTTGCCTGGTCATATGAAGACATGTTGGGACTTGATACGGACATCGTGGTACATCGTCTTCCTACAAGAGAAGATTGTCCACCAGTAAAACAAAATGTTCGCCGCATGAGACCTGATATGTCAAAAAAGATCAAAGCGGAGGTCATGAAGCAATTCAATGTTGGATTCTTGGTTGTCACTTCCTATCCTCAATGGGTTGCCAACATTGTTCCTGTACCTAAAAAAGACGTCAAAGTACGAATGTTCATGGACTATAGAGATTTGAATAGGGCAAGCCCTAAAGATGATTTTCCACTTCCCCACATTAATATCCTGGTTGACAATACGGCTCAACATAAAGTGTTTTCCTTCATGGACGGTTTCTCAGGCTACAACCAAATCAAAATGGCACCTGAGGACATGGAGAAAACTACATTTATCACACAGTGGGGAACATTCTGCTACAAAGTGATGCCATTTGGACTGAAGAATGTTGGGGCAACCTACCAGCGCGCCATGGTATCTTTGTTTCATGACATGATACATCATGAAATAGAGGTCTACGTAGACGATATGATAGCCAGATCACAAATAGAAGAAGATCACCTTGATCACCTACAAAAGTTGTTTGAGAGATTGAAGAATTATAAACTAAGGTTGAATCCAAACAAGTGCACATTCGGAGTATGGTCCGGTAAACTCTTAGGTTTTGTCGTTAGTAATAAAGGTATTGAGGTCGACCCTGCCAAGGTTAAAGCGATACAAGAAATGTCTGCTCCTTGTATTGAGAAGGAAGTCAGAGGATTCTTGGGACGCCTGAACTATATTGCCAGATTCATGTCTCACCTAACAGCTACTTGTGAGCCAATCTTCAAACAATTGAAGAAAGATCAAGTAGTCAAATGGAATGATGAGTGCCAAGTTACTTTTGACAAAATCAAAGATTACTTACAAGAGCCTCCTATTTTGATGCCAACAGTCGAGGGAAGACCACTGATCATGTATCTGACTGTTTTAGACAACTCAATGGGGTGTGTATTGGGGGAAGTATGACGAGTCTGGCCGAAAAGAGCACGTTATTTATTACCTGAGCAAAAAGTTTACCGACTGTGAAACCAGATATTCACTTCTCGAGAAAACTTGTTGCGCTCTGGCATGGGCTTCTCGCCGGCTAAGACAATATATGTTGAGTCATACTACTTTGTTGATATCTAAGACAGATCTGATAAAGTACATCTTCGAAAAGTCGGCTCTGTCTGGGAGAATAGCTAGGTGGCAGATGATCCTGACAGAATACGACATACAGTATACTACCCAGAAAGCTATAAAGGGCAGTGTGCTAGCTGATCATCTTTCTCATCAAGCTGTAGAAGATTATCAGTCCATGAAGTTTGAATTCCTAGATGAAGATATCATGACACTAGACAACTGTGAAGAAATCAGACCATATGATGGACCTAAACAAGGATCTCGATGGACCCTGTTCTTTGAGGGGGCATCCAATGCACTTGGTAATGGTATTGGCGTTGTACTCATATCTCCGGAAGGGTGTCATACTCCCTTTACTGCCATACTTTGCTTCAACTGTACAAATAACATGGAAGAATACGAAGCGTGTATCTTCGGTCTCAGAGCCGCCATATACTTGGGAATCAAATCTTTAGATGTATTTGGAGATTCAGCTTTGGTCATCAGTCAGATCAAAGGGGAATGGGACACTAAGAACCCAAATATTATCCCTTACAAAGAACATGTTTTGACATTTCTACCACACTTTGAGAAGATTACCTTCAAGCATTTCCCGCGAGAAGAAAATCAGCTAGCAGACGCTATAGCCACAATGTCATCTATGTTTAAACTTAATTGGGATAACGAGGCTCCCCAGATCACCATCGAACGAATGGATGAACTGGCACATTGTCACGATATTAATACCGAAAAGGTAGTGGACCAGCCTTGGTTTCATGAAGTCAAGAGGTATCTCGAGGCTCAAGAATATCCAGAAGGAGCTTTAATCAATGATAAAAAGTTCTTAAGGAGATTCTCTGCTAAGTTCTTCCTTAGTAATGGCATCCTGTACAAACGCAGTCATGACTCCATTTTACTTCGGTGCGTGGATAAGGTTGAAGCTGAAAAGATCATGGCTGAATTACATGAAGGTACTTTTGGAACTCACTCCAGTGGGCATACGATGGCAAAGAAAAACCTACGGGCAGGCTACTATTGGTCTACCATGGAAGAAGATAGCTATCAACACTCTCGGACTTGTCATAAGTGTCAAATTTATGCTGACAAGGTGCACGTACCCCCGGTTCCTCTAAATGTCTTGACGGCTCCTTGGTCGTTCGCTATGTGGGGAATTGATATGATTGGAGAGATCAAGTCTACAACCTCCAATGGACACTGTTTCATCCTAGTGGCCATTGACTATTTTACCAAGTGGGTTGAAGCAGCTTCCTTCGCAGCCGTTACCAAGAATGTTGTTGCCCTCTTCATCAAGCAAAATCTCATCTGTCGGCACGGTATCCCGGGAAGGATTATTACTGACAATGGAACAAATCTTAACAACACTATAATCACCACCTTGTGCAAGCAATTCAAGATTCAGCATCACAATTCTTCCCCCTATCGGCAAAAGATGAATGGTGATGTCGAAGCTGTGAATAAAAACATTAAGAAGATCATACAGAAAATGACAGTCACATACAAAGACTGGCATGAGATGCTACCATTCGCTCTCCACGGGTACCGTATCACGGCTCGCACATCAACCGGGACAACACCCTATTCTTTGGTATATGGCACGGAAGTTGTTTTGCCTATTGATATCCAAATACCCTCTCTAAGGATTATGAAGGATGCAGGTTTGAGTGAAGACGATTGGATCTAGACTCGACTTTATCAACTGAACTTAATTGATGAAAAGAGACTTACTGCTGTTTCCCATGGTCAGATGTATCAAAAA
The DNA here is from genome assembly GCA_948472305.1 of Vicia faba. Taxonomy (NCBI): domain Eukaryota; kingdom Viridiplantae; phylum Streptophyta; class Magnoliopsida; order Fabales; family Fabaceae; genus Vicia; species Vicia faba. Next base: position 305,662,698 of record OX451735.1, on the reverse strand, counting down.
CGGATGATCAAGGCTTTCAACAAGAAAGTCAGACGCCAAGTATATCAAGTTGGGGATCTAGTGATCAAACGTATCATCTTGCCACAAAGTGATCCCAGGGGCAAATGGACTCCTACCTATGAAGGACCATTTGTAATCAAGAATATATTCTCCGGTGGGGCAATGATCTTAACCACCATGGACGACGACGACCTGCCACACCCTGCGAACGTGGAGATAGTCAAAAGATATTACGCATAAGAGACCCGCTAGGTTGACACACCTAGGCAAAACAAGGGCATCCTTGTGAACTAAAAGGGTTCGGGAAAAAATTAGGGATAAAATAAAAAATATATGTACATCCGGCAAGTTGAAAACCTTAAAGGGCGACTTGGGCAAAAAAGGGTTTCCCGGTGGATTGAAAACCCGAAAGGAAGGTCTAGGCAAAAGTTAGGGAATTAAAGTGTACGACTATGTCCCATCGGATCACTTAACAGACAACATTTGACTTCCACTGACAAACTCAGAGTTTTTGATCAATTCAATCATCTTCGGACGAAGCAACAAATAGACAAGATATTCGAAGATATAAAGGCTATAGCAGAATGGGAAACCCATGGGATTATTACACATAGCTATCTTTCTTTGTATAAATTTTTCTTGTTTTATGACACCATTCTCTTACTAGAATGTGTGTCTCCTTTGTACAAAATACTTACTCAAAGTCAATACAAAGATCCCCCTTTGAAAGTGCAAAAAACTAACTGCCTTTTCTTTATGATTGTGTTTGGTTTGCAAAAAACGTCCAATGATTCATTGATGAACATATGCATTTGAACATAATTATTGTTTACAAATAAATAAAATGAGAAAGACAATTTCTAATAGGTTGAAAGGACAGGAAAACGTCTCTAGGCTATTCCATAAGCAATCCCCACAATACGTCATTTTAACCCCCAGCGGAACTAAAACTTCAAATTATTAATCCTCGGTAGAAATCGTCAAATTTCTCAAGATTCCCCAAGAAGATCTTACAAGCAGTACATGGCGTCGCCCTCACAACAGAATTTACTTCTCTCAACAAGATTTCGTCAGTACTTCAGCTTCAAGATTTGAAAATTCAACATATCCTTAGCAGCATTCAAGGATTTACTTTCCTCAATCAAACAGCAATACAGCAAATCAGCTTACATGCGCATACATTACATCCACATATCATAAAAATTGATAAAGCAACTACATTGCATCATACATTTCATGTAACATAACTTTGTGTTTCAGCTAACATTTTCCCTTTTTCAGGATAAGATTAACAACTACCATTGACAATATGCAATCATGATACAGTATAGATACGCTCCTAACACAACTGCCATTCTGATACTCATTCAGATTCAACTTTTGATACAGTTCAGATACGTTCCAGACACGGATTCCATTCCGACACTCATTCAAATACAACCTTTCAGATACAGTACAGATACGCTCCAGACACGGAAGCCATTCTGATACTCATTCAAAGACAACTTTTGATACAGTTCGGATACGCTTCAGACCCGGAAGACATTCTGATACTCATTCAGATTCAAATTTTGATACAGTTCAGATACGCTCTAGACACAAAATCCATTCTGATACTCATTCAAAGATAACTTTTGGTACAGTTCGGATACGCTCCAGACCCAGAAGCCATTTTGACACTCATTCAGATTCAACTTTTGATACAGTTTAGATACACTCCAGACACTGAAGCCATTCTGATACTCATTCAAAGACAACTTTTGATACAGTTCGGATACACTCCAGACTCGGAAGCCATTCTGATACTCATTCAGATTCAACTTTTGATACATGTTGGATACGCTCCAGACCCAGAAGCCATTCTGATACTCAATCAACTCATGATACAGTTCAGATACGCTCTAGACACGGAAGCCATTCTGATACTCATTCAGACTCAACTCCTGATACAGTCCAGATACGCTCCAGACACGGAAGCCATTCTAATACTCATTCTGATACTGATTCATACTCAATACAGATAGGCTCCAGACACGGACGCTGTTCTGATGTTCAACTTACAGATTACATCTCAACAAGCATTCTTGGATGGCATCTACAAGCCCATCTCTAACAAGATTATATCACCTCTCTAAATGGCATCTTTAAGCCCATTCCTCCTATCGCCTCCGAATGCAAATTTTTGGGCACTCTAGTGTCCAATCATATTCCACCTTCGAGTCACGAATGGCAAATCTCGCCAATCTAACTCTTCAGGTTTAAGAAGATTGAACAGGGGCAGTTGTTGTACCCCAAAATTTTCCCTCTCATTTCTCAAGGAATCACCCTGGATTCTCAAGTTTTCTCTCATACAATTCCAAGCCTTGAATTATAATTTCTTTCCAAGCAAACCATTCACAAGGGGCAAAATGGTCATTTGCGCGCTGAGAAGTCTAACTTTGACTTTTTGACCAAAACCAAGTTTCAAGAATCATATTTCATCAAGACATGTTGGAATATTACGTTTGTATCATCAAAAAGTTCAAAAGTCAAATTTACTATGGAAAAGCCAAATTTCTAAATACTTGGAATTTTTCTAAGTATTTAAGAAAAATGACACTTCAGAACTTCTGAACCAGCCTCCAGGCAGGAGCAGTCATAAGTTGTAAACATGGTTCAGCACATAGTCTTCAGTCAGAACATGGCTCTTCAGCATCTATGCAAGTTCAGTCAGAGTTTGCTAGAGTAATGCAAAGAAGGTAATCAAGTGTAATATGAAGCCTGAAAGCTCCTTCAGAACATACTGGAGCCAGAAGGTAAGAGGATCAGAATATTGGATGCTACACTGAAGCAGAACTTCTAATCTAGAGTTTTCAAAGGTAAATCAAAGAAGTTTACTGGAAAACCTGGGGAATCCTTCAGAGTATGTTGAGGCAACAGGATACTAAGATCAGAAGTAGGGTATTTTGTTCTAGACTACACTGAAATGGAACTTCTGATCCAGAATTAAGCAATGATGCAAAATCTTACATTACAGGATTTCTGATTTTGACAAATCTCATCATCATTTAATGCTCATTAATGCTCACAACCACTTTTGAGTCTTTGTCCAAAGGATCTCTCCACGTGTAGTGTAGAAATACTTTTATACAGAATTAGGTAAGGGTCCATGCGCTACCTTTTGCTTGTGGGTTCACTTTTCCTTAATCCTTTCTTGTTAATCCAGCCTAAGCGAAAAAACTGTCAACTATCACACCTTTTTTGGAACTTGCTTCAAGAGCAAGTCAGCATCTAGCATATAATGTTGGCGCTATTTGACAAAACTTTGCCTATAAATAGAACACCATTGGTCACTGAGAAAGGCCAGACACACACACACACACACACACACACACACACACACACACACACACACACACACACACACAGAGAGAGAGAGAGAGAGAGAGAGAGAGAGAGAGAGAGAGAGAGAGAGAGAGAGAGAAAATTTGTAAAAGAAGTCAAAATTTTGAGAAAGAAAAGCCTTGAATCCCTGCCAAAATTCCAAGAGTTCTAAGAACTGTAAACAAAACCCATAAAACCTTGTTAACTTTTGATTCCTTGCATTCAAAAACCCACTTGTTCTCAAATATTTCTTGACTAAAAACCATTCACACAGTTTCTGATCCACACATTGGAAACTGCCTAAACTTCCGTGTTCATATCACTATACACTTTCCATCCATCCATTCGAAGAAATCAGAACATCACCTCCTTGCCATCCCCAGAAGTTGAAAACTTCCAGCTTACTGAGTATGTGAAGAAGCTGTTTAGAGCTTCGTCAGAGTTAAGGTTAACTCTGGTTCACAGAACTTCTTCCAGCTGCAAGGTAAGTTTTTGTTGACCCTTACCATATTACTTAAGCATTACCAGATTTACATGCTCAGATACAATGTAGATATCAGGTTTTTGGTGTCATACATACTCTGAGATTTCATGCCTTATGTCTGCCTAAGTAGGGAATAAATCAGTTTAGAACCTCTTAAAGGAATTAAAACTCAGAATTAGGATTAGCAAATGCATGCTTGCCTCTGATTTATAGTTCTGATATTTCTTATCTTCTGAAACGCTATGACACCTGCTGTAACTATTCTATGCGTGTCTTCTGTTTTATGGAGAAATAACCAAATTACAGATTCTCTGACTAGCATAGGGAGAGAGACCAAGTTCTTCCAATGGCCTCAGAACTTCTCAAGTCTGTTTTGCTGCCATTGGTATCAGAACTTCTGAAAACTATTGTGTTCCCAGTGGGTTCAGAGCTTCTGACCTTATACATTTTCACTGACAGGTTTCTGTTTTGCAGTGTGCCAGAGTCAGAACCTCTAACTTCATTTTATCAACAACGCGCTGTTTCTATTCTTGCAATTATTTTCCTTTTCTCCTTTTTTTATTAAACATAAAAAACATAAAAATATTTTCTTTTATTTTATTTCCTTAAGACAAAAACATTTTCTAAATAAGTCCATTTTATATTTCTTCAATATGGTTGTAATAGTAACTTAGGACTTATTTTTTACATGCAATCCCCATTCGTACATATGTACCCCCATCCCCTAAATATTTTAATAGCGTAGAATTTCATTTTTTGCAATTTACTATTTTTTTTATACTATATAGTAATTAGGCGTGTATGGCAAGATAAAACCAACAAGTAGACCACCAAAAATCAAAGACAAATGCATGCAATCAAACACACTTGCACACATGCACCCTTAGGGTAATCTCACTTGTTTCCTTACAAAAATGGCCATGTTGTGTATGTGGGATGTCTTAGCATAAACAAATCGAAAAAATAAAAGATCATAGTCCCTCGACGATGCTATCAAAGTTGCCTTTCAAAAATGATCTTAGTCCCTAAAGAAAATGTGCTAAGTCATTTCACAACATTGTTATCAGGTCATACGATGACCCAACGCCCGTCCCTTCGCATACAAACGATGGGGCTTCTTACCAAATCAATAGTAAGATAGCAACATCAAAAGGAGGAGGAAAAGAACATCTAAGACCTTTTGAGTAGGTAGGTTCGCTCTTAGTTACTCGCTTGCTCACAACAAAACATTTTTACACCAACAATATCATTTGAAGCATTCTCAAAAGATAACACTTTGTATGCGTTCTTATAGAGACGAGAATCATCACAAAGACACCTTTTTAAAATCACTTTCAAAAACACATCTCACAAACACCTCTTTGAACTATTTTCAAAACAAACACTTTGTATGCGTTCTTATAGAGACGAGAACCATTACGAAGTTCCATTTTCAAAAATACTTTCAAAACACACATCACAAGCACACATTCAAACAAAAACAAGTGATCTAGCAAGTAACAAAGAGCCCATGGAAAACCATGGATGAAAAGGGTGCTAATACCTTCCCTTTTCATAATCTACCCCCCGAACTCAAGAAAACATCTCTAAAGGTCTTTCCTGTGCTTTTTCACCTTTCCTTTTGGATAAAAGAAAAGTCGGTGGCGACTCTTGCTAAACCGCAATATTTGCGATAAAACACAAAAACCTCAAGTCAGTTCTCCCACCGTATCACACGCCATATTTTTATAATTATTTCCATCAACATTTCATCTTCTTATCATTCTCAATAGCTCAAAAATTTATTTGTTTTCTCTTAACTTCACTATCATACTTTGGCTTCTTGTTATCTTTGTAGGGATTTCATTCAACAAATTCCTTTTGGTCTCAAGTAAGTGTATCTTCTTTTATATCTATTTTATAATAAAAAGTTCATGCTAGTACTATTTTATAGTTAAAGATTAATTATTTTGTAAGCATAATACAAGTCAATAAAAAGTTCATGTTAGTACCATTTTATGCAAATCTATTATTTGAATGTATGTTTCAAAATTCTATAATCAAATTTTTAAGTCACTAAATTTCATTTTCCTATATTTTAAATCAACACAGTTTCGTCTTAAATTAATCTAGTCTAAACTAACTTATAGATTATGAAGTTTGATCGGGTTTAGGGACGAGTCAGGATTATTAAAATAGCCCGATCGAATTTTAGGACAGGGTTAAGGTTATTTATAACCCTTCCTAACTCGTCCCTCGCTCACCCCTAGATTCAAAGTTTAACTTCCACCTGGGAAGTAAGGATACATCATTGAATTTCTAAGATTCAATAACCTTTTGGGAAATAAAAATATTTCATTGAAGTTCCAACATTCAATAGCCCTATGTGAGGCAATGATACTTCGTGGAAGTTTCGACATTCAATAACCTCATGAGCAGCAAGGATACTTTGTTGAAGTTCCAACATTCAATAGCTTAATGGGCGGTAAGGATACTTTACTGAAGTTCCAACATTCATTAGCCTCATGGCAGGTAAGGATACATCATTAAAGTTCCACAATTCATTAGCCTCATGGGAGAAAAGGATAATTTGTGCAAGTTCTAACATTTAACATCCTCATGGGAGACAAAGATATTCATTGGAGTTTAAGCATTCAACAGACTCATGGACGATAAAGATACTTTGTTGAATTTCTAGTATTTAATAGCCTCATGGGAGGAAAGTATACTTCATGGAAGCTCTAACATTAAATAGCCTCATGGGTAGCAAGGATACTTCGTGGTAGTTCTATCATTAGCCTCATGGGAGGCATGGGTACTTTGTTGAAGTTCTAGCGTTCAATAGCCTCATAGGAAACAAGGATACTTCATTGAAGTTCCAAAATTCAGTAGCCTCATGGGAGGCATGGATACTTTGTTGAAGTTACATTAATCATGTGCATATATCTTGTGAAATTCAAGCAAAGTTGTGTGCAAATTTAAAAAGAAGATGATGAGCCTCATTAAAAACCTTGTCAATGCAGGGGAAATGAGTGACAACCCATTTCTACAAGTAAACCATGTCTTAAAATAAATTATACAATTGGTAGAGGAGATACCTCGCCATAAAAAATAAAAAATTATAACATAACTAAATGAAACACAATACCAAACATGTCAAATCCTTTGTGTTTGCCTTGGCAGTCTTACCTGCTACTCTTATGTTGTTCTAGAACAGTATAGAAAAAACTATTCCTCTTCAAAAGGAGTCATCTCCTCTCTTCGGAGCTATGATCTAGTCTTCACATCCATAAAATTCAACTCATGTTCATCTGACTACTAAGTGTGGGCCAGAACCATAGTCTCTTTCTTCAACCTCAAGTTGTCTTGATAGCACCTCCGGAGGGTCTTTTGAGCACCTTGGGCATGCCACCAACATTGTTTGCTTTGTTTTCATTATTGTTGTTTTGATTGTTATATTTTTATCCATATTAGTCATGGTCTCTAGCTTTGAAATAAAATACTCTTCTAGATCTTATAACATTTTCTTTATGTTTTTACTATTGTGTCTGCGTATAGTTCGTTCAATTTTAGGATCGAATGTAACTTGTTCTGCAAGATCCTTATCCCACTTAATCAAGTGTAATAACCGACAAAAAATATAGAGTCACCATTAATTTCTATCATAAGACGGGAATATAACAAAATAACCCTAATTGATGATACAGAGATTCTAAGTTATTGAATCACTTTAGATGAAGGGAAGGTGTTAGGCACCCTTCATCTACCTTGTTCACAAGGATACTAGGGTTTAGGTTTAAAGTTTAGGAATATGGTTTTAATTTTTTAGTTAGGGGAACTCGCCTTGGTTTTTAATCCGCGTGCCTACCTATCCTTTTATGAGGAATCAGAGTCTCAATTCATAGTTCAAAGTGTTTGGTTGGTTTTTTTATGGACTGTGGAAATATTTTAAATTAATCCTTGAATCAAGTATGGGTTGAAAATAGCGAAATCGTAGACGTAATTCGTAGTTAATGAAAAAGATCTTCGTAGTCCTTTTAGAAAATATCTTGAATTTAATTATGTTAGTAAATAAAGGTTAGCATTTGATTGGTTAGTGTTTTAGAATATGTTATGCAATATGTAAAAAAAGGATATTTGAATGAGAAACAGATTTAATGCAATTAGAAAAATAGGGTTGCTGTTTAGAAAATATTTAATTAAGAAATAACTATTTTTCCTAATTATTAAAAATGTATTAAGTATTTTTGATAAAATATATAATAATAATTTATTAATATGCAAAATTCTAGTTTAATGCAAATTACTAAAAATATGATATATGCTAAATAAATAAAAAATAGAATAATTTAATTAAAGAATTAAATTAATAAATTAATTAATTAAATGAGGGGTGTAATAGTTAAATCTGGAGTGTATTTTGTTAATCAAAAGAACTTAAAATTATTTTTTAGATTTTTGTATTTTTCTATTGTTTTTTTTTATTCTTAATAATGAATAAAAGTTAAGATAAAAAAGTTCTTTTTTTAATATTAATAATAAGAAGAAAACTTAAAGTTTTAAAAAAGAATTTTTAGGTTTAGAAAAAAAAGAGTTTTCCTATAATAATAAAAAAAAAGTTTAAGGTTAAAAAAATGTATTTTTAGTGTTAGAGAAAATGTTTTTTTATAAAAAAAAGGTGAAAATAATAATAATAAAAAACACGAATATCATAAACCATAAACAAAATAAATAGCAATCAAACAATCAAACCAAAACTCAAACAAGAATAAATTTTAATCTACATCAAATACAATATTCATACACATGCTTAAAGATATAAAAACAAATACTAACCTAGAATGTTGTGACCAAATTAAGTTGTTCCCTCCATCCTTCTTTTCCTTTTCTTTGTGCTTTTCTCCTTTCTCATTCGGTGCAAGATTCCCCTTTTTTTCTTTGATACAAGATCCCTTTATTTTCATATTGATGATGGAATGGAGACCTTATTGTTTAGTTATTGTTGTTCTTCAATGTGAAGAACAACTTTTAGGAGAACTCTAGTGAGTTGTTGATCTAGAAATGATTATTGATTCTCCAAATGATTGATGATCCTCCAAATGATTGTTGATGGAAAATTTTTAGGTGTTCTGTTCAAAACCCTAAAATTAACCAAGAAAGTTGCGTAGAAAGAATGTTTGTGAGATAGATAGAAAATTGTTGATGTAATTGTTGATGAAAAGTTATGATGAAGAGAGTCCAAAAAGTAGTGTAATGGGACTTGAACTCAAGACCCTCCACTTGCAAGCCTTACTCTCTTACCAACTGTGAAGATGGTACATAGAAGCATATGAAGATGGAAAAATATTCTGCTATTTTAAAATTACAAATAATTTAAAGTAAATTATTATATATTTTTAAATAAGCAAAAATAAATTATTGTTGAACCAAATATGAGTAATACCCAAAACAATTATGAAACCAAGTTTAAAAATAATTTGAATATTTTAAAAATGGGGTGGACAAATTTGGGGTATGACAGTTGCCTCTATTTAATTACTCTTCGATTGAAGAGTGCGAGAATACAAAGGTCTAGCACATTCGGATCGAAAGGTTATTAAATAATGTAAGACCCCAAAATTTGGACCAAAGATTATAAGGATACACTGTACAGCATCCCCAAGAGTACGGAAAAATAGGCAAAGATGATGATGTATCATCCTACCAGAGTTAGAGCAAAAATTGAGATTGACCTAGATATGACGATGCAGACAACTCGCTAATACCTAGAAAAGAGATCGTAGATTTTGCATATTTACCATAACCTAGGAGGTAAATAACACAAGTTTGAAAGTTGACTTACTAACACTTCGAGACTAACATAGTAAGCTTATAACACAGATTTTATCTATTCATCACAGCCTAGGGGATGAATAAAACAAAGTTGATAATCTATTTCCGCATGGAGACTTACACAATGAATCATAATGCAGATTTCATTATGTTTACTACAACCTAGAGAGTAAACAATATGAGGATGAACCTCTGCATTTATCATGACCTAGAGGATAAATGACACAGGGATAGACTTATGTATTAATTATGACCTAGAGGATAAATAGTGTAACCCTGAAAATTTGCATACCTGCCATAACCTAGGGGATAGATAATTGAAAAAGTTTGTGTGTTTATCACAACCTAGAGGATAAATGACACGAAGATAGATTCATGTATTCATTACGACCTAGAGAACGAATAATATAAACTTGATAATTCACACACCTACCACAACCTAGGGGATAGATGATTAAAAAGTTTGTGCGTTTATCATGACCTAGAGGATAAACGACACAGGGGTAGTCTTACTACTTATCACAACCTAGAGGATAAATAACATAATCCTGAAAATTCGCATATCTACCGCAACCTAGAGGATAGATACTTGAAGAGTGTTTTGGTAATCGAATCTTAGATAACTAAACCAAAGATAAGATCAGAGATTACCGGTTGTGTCTGTTCTCAACCAAGGTATTGATTAGCATGACGAATGCTAGGTTTGAAGATTGAAACCAAAGTTTCACTGATGATGTCGGTTGTGTCTGTTCTCAACTAAGGTTTGATAACCAAATGAAGTTGAATTTTTTTGAATTTTTGAAAAGTTTGAATTTGATAGTTGAAAGTATAATGCCTGAAGGCTGGTGATGAACAGGCCTTGGCTATGAGTCGTAGATAAGCTTCCTAGTGAAATTTTAATAACGGTACCTCTGATGATTGTTCCTGTTTTCAACTAAGGTAGCTACAATGATAATACAAAGAATCGATAGTGCTGAGCTCAAATTTGAAATTGAGTGCGTCTTAGCTAGTAAGAATGCCTTGAGATTTTCCGCAGTTCTCATGGGCATTTATGATTCAATGTAATGCATGTATGCATGTTTGATATGATTATGCTTGATGTATGCATGATGCATGTTATGTATGCTTGATATAATAGTGCTATGAAATGATGTGATGGTTGATAAATACCAATGCCCATGTTATTTGAACTACAAATGTTAAGATAGGATACCAGACGAGAATTGGGTTTTAATTAATTGTCAGACAAGAACTGGCTATCCAACGGGAACTGGGAAGAAATATAGGTTAACAGTATGGTAGAATGATCAAGGACGCTTGATTCTAATTAAAGGGCCCTCAGGAGTTAATCCTGGGGTGTTTGATTAAAAGTAGGACAAACGAACGGCTTAGATGAAACGTTGACTAGGACTAATGGAGGAAGTGAGCGCATGGTGACCAGAAATTGGTCACCAAATAGCTCTCAAGGAGCCACATGGCGCGTATTTGGATAAGGACTGGGTATGTGATGCCACTCACACCTTGTAAGGCTGCTTATGATTATGTTGATAGAAATGCGTGAGGTTGCACACGTCTTTTGCCAATTGAAACGCGTGAGGTTGCTCATGTCTTTTTGCTGATGACAGTCTATTGTCGAGTGTTTGGAGAATTAACTTGATAAATCTTAGAGACTAACAAAACAAGTTATATCATGGATTTATATTTATCTATCACTACTTAGAGGATATATAATGCAAGGTCTACCTTATCGTTGCAAAGGGATTAATCAGATAAGATTGAAGATTATAACATATCATTGCTCGGGGACTAACGTGAACGGTTATGGTTTTGTGTGTCTACTATAACCTAGGGAGTAGATGGTGTGTGCATCAACTTTTTTATGTCAAGGGACTAAGTAAACACTACCGAATAAATCTGGAAAATAGATGCTAAAGCTTGGAGACTAATATAGCAGGCTATATTGTAGAATTTGCACATTCATCGCTACCTAGGGAATAAACGACATAGGTTTGAAACTGGAGTTTGATTATGATGTCGGTTATGTTTGTTCTTAACCAAGACTTTGATGAAAATGCTAGGTTAACCAATGAATATGCTCGGATATGCTTGCTGACAATGCTTATGCCAATTGATAAATGAGAGTGCTTACGATTTTGTATATGCGCATAATGTTATTCTGAGTTGTCGCCTTCTTTTAGACCATTGGGTCTCTGAACTTCCTGACTCCCCAATAACTTTTGTTTGTCGATATTGAATTTTCTTTATGTTTGATATGGCATTTATACATGTAGATGCAAGTGTTAATGCGTAGTATGTAATTATTTGACCAATGCATATAACGAGTGATTTAGAAATGTATCAATGAACGTCGGAATTTTGAAATGCCAATGAATGACTGTGCTTGCCGGGTAAACACCAAGTGATATTAAGCTTAAGAGTAAATGCCTAGTGGCATTGAGCTTTTTGTCTATCAGATCCATGTTGTTGGAATTCGTTAGATGGATGAAATGATAAGCATAATTCGGTTCTATATTGAAGCGACCTAGTGAATGTATTATGCAGACTCATATGCTTTTGATGGATGCCCTTGTGATGGGTCGTAGGTGGTAGAGCGTTATGGTATCATGATTTCCCAATACTTGTTTGGTATTCGAAGATTAATGGTGTAGGAGAAGGATCCACTGGGGGATCACGAAAGTACATAGAGAGCTTGCCCCTTTGTGGAGGGTGTTTCCCCAATATTCAAGGTCTGGGAAGAGATTCTCCTTGATATGAGCTTGGAAATTGTTTGATCATAGTATGAATGACCCCATTGTTTTGCATTCTGAAACATTATCCCCTTGATTAATGGGCTCTTGGATGGTTTGCCCTTGATGGGATTTTTTTTGAACCAATTTCTTTTGAATGAGCCTCGTAGTGGTATGCCCCAACATTTTCACTTCTTGAAAGGTATGCCCCCAATCTCCAGAATTTGGAGGAGGTACTCTTGGATGATTTGCCCTTGATGAACTGTTTTTGAATCAACTCCTTTTGATCAAGCTTCGTCGTGGTTTGCTCCAACGTTTGAATTTTTAAAGATATAACCCCAATCTCCAGGATTGAAAGGGAGTACCCTTGGATCTCACTAATGTGATACGAACTTGCCATGGATTTCCCCAAGTATTCGAAACTTGAAAATTTTGTACTTGAAGTTGCTTGAAAGGGAACTTGGACCCTACATTTCGTAAGGTGAAATTGATATGCACTGCCTGAAAATTTGAGTATTGAAGGGTTATGCGTTGATTATAATGGCCTTGAAAAGTTGTAGAAAGAGGAAACTGAGTCCTACCATGTTGTGATATCAACTTAATTAAAGAAATTCGAAAGGTATTCCCTTGATGAAAGATTGCTTTGAAATGTGATCCAAGTTGATTGAATCTCAGAATGATCACCCCTTATTCATAGGATGCCCCTACAATCACCAATCTCTCCTCTGATCATATGGATCTTCTTAGATATTTTTTCCCTAGTCAATAGGATCTTCTTGGAAAGGATCACTTTTGGTTAAACCAATTTTATTTTGAGATCTCCTTGATGCTAAGTATTGATTAGCATATAAAATTATACATTTTGAAAAGTAATTCTGTTTTAATGCTCATGCATGTTTTGAAATTGAAATTTTCATGGAGAAGAAATGGATGATTAGAGACGGAGATTCGAAGAAGCGAAGTGGTCAGCAATAATTTTAAAAAACATATGAGTTTGTTTAACATAATTTTTGTCGATTATGCTTTCATAGTTAACCTTGCTTTAATTAGGACTTTTGAAGGTTATAACATGGTCATGGTTCGTGGTTCAAGAAACAAAGGATATAAGGCTCAAAATTTATTTAACCCACCCCATTCTCCTTGATGTTTTCTAATCCTAAATCCAATTAATACAACAGATGCATTCAATCTCTAAGAGAAATTTCATAGTCGTGTAGATGATGAGAAGCGTAGATAAAGACCCAAGCACCGATAAAGAGCACTTATAAGATCCAAGAATTGATATGATCCAAGCATTTATGAGAAGCCTTTGAGGTGGCATTCACAAGATTGTTCTCTAATTTTTTTTTAATCCCTTATTTTTATATGGGTCGATTATTTTGAATTCGGTCCATTGGGATACCCTAAATTTTGCCTAAGTCAAGATTTTCTTTGACTTAGCGGGCTTTCTCCTTTTGAATTTTTTTACTGTGAACATTTGTGACTGCCATGCTAATTGTTGTAAGCTTCATTTTTATTGTTTCCTCGATCTTGAATGATGTATTGAGGAAGAAAGTGTTGTGAACTTTATCTTCATTGATTGCTTCCTCAATCTTTGTTGATGCGCGAGGAAAAGGATGTGCTTGAACCTTTGCTTAGACCGTTTACTCAATGATGTATCGAGGAAAGAGATATGCTTGAACCTTTGCTTAGATCATTTCATTCTCCTGGGATTGGAATGCATCATTGGATTAATTGAAATCTACCCTCTCCCTGGTTGAAATTAAGGTTTTTTATTTTAGAAAATAAAACAAAAACCACAACTCCTGGCTCAAGGGCGTTGACTATGGATTAACTTCTTTATTTCTCTATTGTTTAGGATTTGAAGCAATGCCTTACATCGCATCTCAGTCTTACATTGAAAGCATAGTTTAGCAAAATTTAGTTATTTAACTTTCTCCATTCTCCCTCGAAGTTTGTTAAAGTTGAAAAATTAAAAAGAAGAGTGAAAATGGAAATTCGTTGATTGTTTATAGAGAGTGAAATGAATGAATTTATTTCAAAAACATGTATGCTCATTTTATTAGAATTACTAATTAAAAGATACAAAGTTACACCAAATACAACTTAGAAACTTGGAAATTATAAATTGAAATTGATAAGTCTGATGATTCTATGGAAGAGCTTTTTTGTTGATCCAATTGACTTTAGGAGATACTTGTTAGTTCTTGGACTTGTCAAAGCATGGGAGTAACCATTGATTCTTCTCCGGCATGCCTATTTCACGGGGGCATTGCTATTTTTGATACCGTTGGTGGTAGAATCACCAATGGTAGTTGCATTTGAAGTGTTATGTAGGCCTTTGTCTTGTAAGAAATATGGTCGCCTTATCTGCTTTATAAGGCTCGTAGGACCAAGATCAATTGAGTCTACAAGGTCAGACTTCTCCTTCACCAATCTAGGATTCCTTCACAGCTTTCTTGAAGCATGCTTGGAATTTGTTCTTTGAGCATCGGGAAATTTTCTAGCTAGATTGATAGCGACCAAGGGCGAAGGTGTAAATTCATGAAATGAAAATGTATGGATGTACGAAAATGCATGGGTATGCAAAAAATATTTTTGGCTTTTGAGGGTATGCGGAAATATTTTTATGGAGATGCAGTGTAGTGCGAGGTTAGAACGGCGATAGACCTAAAGACATCTTATACGGATTTTAGGGATATACATACACAATGTGAAACTCCTACAAGCTAGGGATTATGACTTACAAAATATAACCACTACAGGCTAGGGATTATGATAAGCTAATGGATAGTTGAGATGATGATTTGAATTGAGGGAATAGCGTGGAAGAGAGCACATAATGATAAGTCAACAATCACCAAATCCTATGGCCTGATATAGGCCACATGGCGTGCATCAGGAAAGACATCCTAAAGATAATGAAGGACAAAAAGGGAATCCTACATGCTAGGGGTCGTGACGCACAAAAAGGAATCCCTACAAGCTAGAGATTATGACATAGAAAGGGAAATTCTTATAGGCTAAAGATAGTAATGGACGAAAAGATAACCCTTGCGGGTTTAGGGATTATAGTTGGATTTTATGAAAGGTATCCTCAATTGGTAGGTTCCTAGTTTTAGCCTACGTATATTCTACCCTCCCCATGAGGTGGTTTCCTTAAGGGTATCATGGATAACACTAGAGGGAAAGGCACAATGGCCTCATTTAAATAGAGCCTCTTTGTAGACCGAAACTTTCATTTCTAGGTCATGAAAGGTTTCACCATGAGATTTTGGTTTAAGGGTTATACAGAGAGTCATAGGTTTCATTCCAAAGTCTTATCCCCCAAGAAGATGTCTCTTGAGACATATTTCTTTTTCAGAACTCCACCGACTCTAGGAAAAGTTATCACATAAACTCATAGGGATGATGTATCCCCTGGTTAACAGACGAACATTCTTTCTAAGGGTTTTTGAAGAAAAAAATTATTTTTTAAAATAAAAATCCCATCATCAAATGAATATAATATGATAAAAATAAATAAATCAAAATAATAAATGAAAGCAAATAAATAAATAACAGCAAATATTGAAAAAATTAAAGATCCAAACAAAAAACCCTAAACCTAAGAGGGAGGCTTCTAAACTCTAGGGCTAAGTCCCCAGTAGAGTCGCCAGCTGGAATAATCGGCTCAAAAGATGAGAGTCGCCACCATTAATTTTTATCCTAAGACGGAAATATAACAGAATAACCCTGATTGATGATACAGAGATTCTAAGTTCTTGACTCACTTTAGACGAAGGGAAGGTGTTAGGCATTCTTCATCTACCTTGTTCACAAGGATACTTGGGTTTAGGTTTAAGGTTTAGGAATAGGGTTTTAATTTTTTAGTTAGGGGAACTCGCCTTGGTTTTTAAGCCGCGTGCCTACGTATCCTCTTATGAGGAATCAGAGTCTCAATTCGTAGTTCGAAGTGTTTGGTTGTTTTTTGATGGATTATGGAAATATTTCGAATTAATCCTTGAGCCAAGTATGAGTTAAAAATAGCATAATTGTAGACGTCGTTCGTAGTTAATGAAAAAGATCTCCACAATCCTTTTTGAAAATATCTTGAATTTAATTATGTTAGTAAAAAAAAAGGTTAACATTTGATTGGTTAGTTGTTTTAGAATATCTTATGCAAATGTAAAAAAATAAATTTGAATGAGAAAAAGATTTAATGCAATTAGAAAAATAAGGTTAGTGTTTTAGAAAATATTTCATTAATAATTAACTATTTTTCCTAATTATTAAAAATGTATTAAGTATTTTTGATAAAATATCCAATAATTATTTATTAATATGCACAATTATAATTTAATGCAAATTGCTAAAAATATAATATATGCTAATTAAATGAAAAATAAAATAAGTTAACTAAAGAATTAAATTAATAAAATAATTAAAAGAGGGTGTAATAGTTAAATCTGGAGTGTATTTTGTTATTCAAGCGAAACTAAAGTCATTATTTAGACTTTTATATTTTTCTATTTTTTTAAATTATTAATAATGAATAAAAGTTAAGATAAAAAAGTTTTTTTTTTAAATATTAATAATAAGAAGAAAAGTTAAAGTTTTAAAAAAGAATTTTTAGGTTTAAAAAAAAGGGTTTTTCTATAATAATAATAATAAAAAAGTTTAAGGTTAAAAAATGTCTTTTTAGGATTAAAGAAAAAGTTTTTTATAAAAAAAAGTGAAAATAATAATTAAAAAAACACGAATATCATAAACCGTAAACAAAACAAATAGAAATCAAACAATCAAACCAAAACTCAAACAAGAATAAATCATAATCTACATCAAATACAATATTCATACACGTGCTTAAAGATATAAAAAAATACCAACCTGAAATATCGTGACCAAATTAAGTCGCTTCCTCCATCCTTCTTTTCCTTTTCTTTGTGTTTTTTTTCCTTTCTCCTTCAGTGTAAGATTCTTCTTTTTTTCTTCGGTACAAGATCCTTCTTTTTTTCAGATTGATGATGGAATAGAGACCTTACTCTCTTACCAATTGTGTTATGCCATTCTATTCAAGACAAAAAGGCACATAGAAGCATATGAAGGTGGGAAAATATTCTGCTATTTTAAAATTACAAATAATTTAAAGTAAATTATTATATATTTTTAAATAAGAAAAAATAAATTATTGTTAAACCAAATGTGAGTAATACCTAAATAATTTATGAAACCAAGTTTAAAAATAATTTGAATATTTTAAAAATTGGGCGGACAAATTTGGAGTATGACATCAAGTAATAACAAAAATAGATCACACTATTTCTTATCATTTCTTAATGGCACCGCAACACGAAAAATATTCAAGCGTAACAAACACTCGAAATACAATAGAGTCACTATTGATGCTTATTTATACCAAAAGGAAAGAAAAAATTTCTATAAAAACTCTAAAAGAACGAAAAATGATCGTCACATCCAAATTTGAGTTCAAGAGTCGGTTATGCAAAGGAAATGTATTAATACTCCTCACATCTAATTTACTTAATAAAAACCGTGCAGTTAGCTTTGCTAAAGAGTTTTAGCTCAATGTTTATTTGTTTTATTCTAAATATTATGCGTTATTATAAATAAAGAAAGAGGCATTAATAATAGGTTTTTTGAAAAGGTGCTTGACAAGATTGCGATCTTGCTCCTACGGCATCCCCAGATCTTGCTCACATGCAAATAAAAATCAACAAAAAATTGCTAACACAAGACACACTCATCGCAACCGAATCAAAAGCTTACAAAACGTAACACGCGTAAATTCGCACAATGCACGAGTTGGGATAATGCATACAATGGCGTCACGTAATGCAACGCAACGTTAAAAACATAACGCCCCAACCATTCAACATGCTGACAGCAAACAAATTATGTCGAATGCCTGCAACATTCAGATGTGATTTCAATGCAATGGAAACGACAACAATAACACCACCACAAATATATGTTTAACATTATTGCATAAACAATATGTAATTAAAATTGTCCAACAGAGTCAATGCACACAATTGATATTCATGTATAAAAATGCAAAAATAACAGATCCACAATAAACACAAAAATATTTTGATTTGTTACCAAAAGCTGAGTTGCGATGTTGTTGTCGGTGTTGTGTTGAACGACGATGCTGGTACTGTTGTTGTTTGTTAAAGAAGCAACTGAAGTGAATAAGAAACGTGGTTTTTGACTCGATGGTGTGAAGGTGCGAATCAGAGAAAGAGGTGTTGTTGAACATGGATTTGGTGAAATATTGGTGTTGCAAGGTGGGGAAGAAATGAGGTTGGATCAGAAGAGAAGGTAGTTGGATGTTGATTAGGGATGTGGTGAGAAAAAGACGAAATGTGGATGAATGGTGATGAATGGAGAAAGGTGCAGTGTTGTTTGTTGTTGGTTGGACGCGCAAGGTGTTGAGATACGGTGGGATTAGAGTTATGGGGTGAAGGGGCGGTTGTTTGAGCGGTGAGAAGGTGAGTGTTGGATGATGGAGGTTTGTGGTGTTAATGGTGAACGAGTGTTTGCATGGTGCAGTGAGCCTCGTGAAGAAGAAGAATGAAAGGACAAAGAAGAAAAGAAATCGTTGACCCTCAGCTTTCTCTCACTTTTTCTTTTTTATTAGTCTTTTTAAATTTTGATTGTTCATTTTGGATAAGTGTTGAGAGATTGGATAAGAATGAATGATGGTGACGACTGCCCTCATTTCGGTCCCAAGTGTCCCAATTTATACCATCATATTAGGTTTTCTATTTTTATTTTTAATGCCAAAACTATCTTTGAGGTTTGGTGTGAGGGCAAATGGGTCTCAATATAAAAAATGGGTCTCAAAATAGCCCCACAATTTAATAAATCAACCCCTTATTTAACTTTTCTTTGTTAATTTTTTACCTTTTTTTAGTTAAATGGAAAAAAAAAACACCTAATAAATTTTTTTTGTTGAGATTTTCTTAGATAAGTGGGATAAAAGTGATGTTAATTTTGAAAAATAAACTAACCCCGGACAAAATTGGGGGGCTACGGCTGCCCCAACTTAATTATCTTTATCTTAGAGGATATGAATGACTAAAGTATTTCATATAATCTTTGTGAAAGGTAATTAAGTGAGAAGGACCCAAATTTTGTCCTTTGAAGGAAAGAAATGAGATGTTGGGAATATGAAATGGCACGAGTCTTGGCAAATTGCCTTTGAAAAATGCACGGTGGATTCACTAAGGATTAAAACTTTCTAGGGATTGATCTGGACTTCCTTGAGAAGTCATAGATTCCCGAGTTATGATATGCATGTATGTTGTCTGCATGATATGCATCTGGGTTACCTATCGTATTACACCATATTTGTGAATATGATACGCATGGATGATGCATGAAATGTAATGCATGGTCAATGCATGTGAAGGGATAATGGATATGTTTGCTAATGAAATTTGGACTTTGAACTTAAACTTCTAAATGAGGACTGAATTTTAAAAATAGACTACCAGACGGGAGTTGGTGAAAATTTTTTGTTAGACGAGAACCATAAATAATTTAACTGTCAGTCGGGGACTGACCTTAAAATAGGCCACCAGACAGGAACTGGTGAAAAAGATTAAGTTGTCTGCTAGACGAAAATAGGCTACTAGATGGAAACTAGTAAAGAATATTAAGCTTCCCACCAAACGGGAATTGACTTTAAAATATGCTACTAGACAAGATCTAGTAATAAAGACTAAGTTGCCTGACATGAATTGACTTTAAAATAGGCTATCAGACAGAAACTGGCTTGAAAATTAAATGTGAGATGAGAACTAGTCTATTAAATTCTAGATGGGTACATTAAAACGCCAGATAAAAAACTGGTCTTACTGATGAAAAATAAACTTCCAGACGGGAACTAGATTAATCCTCTAGACGGAAACTTGACTTTAAATTGCCAATGATTTAATTTTTGTGTTATGACGCTTTCGGGCCTATGACATATGTGTGATGTCAGGATGCACAAGATGAAATGCATGGTTTTATGCAAGGGTAATGCTAATGCATGCAAATATGATTTATGACAATGCATGAGGATGATTTGACTATTTTAACCAATGCCCATGTGGCGGGTAATGGAATGGTTAAGATCAAAAAGGGTTCTTTAACAACAAATCTTTTTGTCAAAAGGATGTTGTGCTAGAATGATCTCGTGAAACTTATTTTAAACTCAATGGTTGCTGATGTACGGTAGGATTTTCTTGGCAACTTGAATGTATGGAGAAGACTTGTTCGTTTGTAGCATACCTTGCCCTAGTTTATTGGGTCTTTGAAGAGATTTTTCTCTAAAGGAGCTTGGAAGCAGCTTTCCATAATATAATCTTAAGATGTCTTGTCCCAGTTTTTTGAACCTCGAAGCAAGATGCCTTTGATTAACCGATTATTGGAATGGTTTTCCGAACCTTGAAGCAATTTTCCCCAAATTGACAGATATTTAGAGGGATTTTCCCTTCACTAACATGGTACTTTGGCGATTTTCCCCTGGCCTGGCCGATTTTTGGGGGGATTTGACCCTGGTCGTTCGAGTTATGAGGTAGTTTTCCCTAGATTGAATCCTTAACGAATGAATGAATTCCTCGTTGATTACTCATTGTTGAAATTTCTTCGATGCTAAGTGTTGACTTGCAGATAAAAGTGTTCCTTCAAAATGATAATTTTAATGCAATGCGCATGCGGGCTTTGAAATCAAAATCATTATTGAAAAAATATTACGATGTAAAGTGAATGGATCACTTGTCAGAATGCAATATTGATTTAAACATTCAAGGTGTGACAATAGTGATGCAAGAGCATGATACTAATACAGAGATTATTAGGAAATATATTTGGAATCAGTTTAATGCAACCTTGTTGTAGTATGATTTCAAAATAAACAATTCTTAAATCAGGTGTTTTGAGGGTTATAATGTGGCCTGGTTCACGGTTTTTGAACAAAGGATATAAGGCTCAAAAATTTGTTTTGACCCACCACATTCTCCTTGATGATCTTCAGTCTCATGTTCAGTTAATTCGACACACACGTTCGACTTTCAATAGGATTTTGAATGTGAAGGTTCAAGAACCAATTAAGATTTCTTTTGATATGGCATTCACCCTATTGTATCCCAAAATTTTCCCTCCCTTTTCTCAAGATACTTCTCACAAAGATCTTAAATGATTCAAGCTTGCACAGGTATCGACTAGGTCAAGTCATCTCCTTAACATTGATGCCTCAAATTAGGGTTTGAGTTTGCATAAGGACAGTTAGACTTCTAATATTTCAAATTACTTTCATGGATCATTATGGACCCTTAATATTGCTCCTGTCAAGTTTCAAGTCTTTGATCACAAAATTGCTCAATCAATTGATCAGATAGCCTAAAATCAGTTGTATTAGAAAAAAGTCAATTATGGTCAACCTACAGTCAAACTTTGAGATTTTGGACCAATATCAACATTTTGAGGTCATGTGTATCATTTGATCAAGATTGGATCTTGATTCTCCAAGAAAATTATTCAAATCATCAAAAGGGAAAAATGGTCAAAATTAGGGTTTTGGCTGAGAATGACCAATCTTTGACTTTTGACCCAGTACATGACTTATTTTAGACCTAATCGCATATTTAAATTCATATCCCGAGATCAGTGGATTGATAGATGAAATTTGGTCAACTGATGAAAAAGTCAATTGTACACTGAAAAGTCAAATTTTGACTTTTTGATCAAATTTGAGTTTCAAAGATCACATTTCATCAAGACATTCAAAATATGAAATTTGATCATCAAGAAATCAAGAAAGTAAAAAAATCAAACTTTGCAAGACTTGAGAATTTTTCTAAGTGTTTTCTATACACGTTAATTTCATTACTTCATGACATCTTTTCACCACAATTCAAGATAATTCAAGTTGTTACAAGCTTTCAAGTAAACAACAAGGCTTCATTTTTAAGTTAAAAATTGCAAGTTACAAATCCTAAGCTTTGTCTTATTTGAACTTTTCCCTTTGACTCAATCTTCAAACTTTGCCACTATGTTGTCCACAAATATGCGTTGTCTTTGTTACAAGCTGCATAAATCTGTCCACAAAACCAGACTTGTATCATGCTACAAATCTTGCTATCTAGAAAAGTCCCAAAATCAGATATGTTGCCAAGTCCAAGCCTGCTGCTACTAGCCCAAAACCATGTCAAAAAACAGTCTGATGTCCTGTACAAAGCCAACCCTGCACCAACCTGCCACTCCACTCTAAAACTATTACAAAACAGCCCTACTATGTTGCCCCTAACCCTGTCCAAACCTGCACTATATCAGTCCCATATTTGCACAAAATTAGCACATAAGAGCTGCATCTAAAAAGAAATAAAACAGTATACCCAAACAGTTCAAAAACTTATCTATTTACCTCCCAAATTTCAGCTATAAATAAGTTGTTTCACAACACACAAAGGGGGGGGGGATTTTTGAGAGATAAAACAAAATTCTTTGTAAACTTTGCTCATTAATAAAAAAAACTCTTCTCATCTTCAACTCTATCTTCATTCACAAAAACAAAACCTCAACCCATTGTACAACCTTGCAAGTTTTCCCATAAACATCACTATTTTCCAAACTCAAAAACAGCCACTTCCAACTTGCTTTCTCCAATACAGCAACTCAAACTCAAAACAAAAATTTTAGTTTCAAGGTAAGTATTATTGATTTGATCTCTTCATTTCAAGCATCATTAGTGATTCATTTTTGAAAAATAAATGTAGATATCATAGCCTAGAAGCTAACCATATGCTTGCTTTTCATTTTTATCAATTAAATGTTAATAACTGACTTGTACATGTAGCAGAGCAATGTTAGAAGTGAAAAAACAAGTTATGAGTCGATGCATATTTCTATGTGTCGACACATATATGGTGTAAAATAGTTTATGGGTCGACACAAAACACGCATGAGTCAACTCATTTTAGTTACAGAACAGGGTATGAGTCGATGCAAGGCCTTATGCATCGATGCATACTGTTATCCAGACATAATACAGAGAGACAAAAGGTGTATGAGTCGACACAAAACATGAATGTGTAGACACAAACAAGAAATGAGTCGACACATACCATTATGTATCGACTCATACTGAGTTGATTTTTATTTTTCAGAAACAAGAAGTGGCATGTATCGATGCATAAGGATATGTGTCAATACATAAAGCTTGTTTTTCTTTCTTTGTACACTATTTTCCTTTTTATATTTTTTATTTCTATTCATTTATTCAATATGGTTGTAATAATTTAATTAGGCTTCTACTTCATCCCCATTTGTAAATTGTACCCCCCGTCCCCCAAGTGATGTAATAGCGTAGGATTTTAATTTCCACAATTTATCGCTTTAATATAATTGTTAGTAATTAGGGTGTGTATGGAAAGATAAAATCAATCTTATAAAACTCTAATCTGAAGACAAAAATGTATGCAATCAAACACACTTTTCATACGCGCACTTCTAGGGTAACCTCACTTGTTGCCTCGAAAAAATAGTTATGTCCCTCGAATGTGGGACGATTTAGCAAAGACCCTCGATAAAAATATCGTAGTCCCTAGAGGACCCTTCGACGTTGCCTTCTGTAAAATGATCTTAGTCCCTTACGAAAATTGCTAAAGCGTCTCATAAGTTGCCTTCTATGGCTATATAACAACCCACGCCCGTCCCTTCACATCCAATGATAGGGCTTCTTATCAATCAACGGTAAGATAGCAACATCTAAAGGAGGAGGAAAAGAACTAAAACTTTTCCAGTAGGTAGAAAGTTCATAGTTGCTTGCTCATAATCATTTTCAAAACAATATCTTTCAAACACACCAACACTTTAAAAAAAATGAAATATTTTCAAAAGTCAACACTTTGTATACATTCTTATAAAGACGAGAATCATTACAAAGTTCGCCTAAACAAAGACGTTTTTCAAAATACTTTCAAAACAATCATAAACACATTTCAAACAAAGCATTTCAAAGAGAGCTAGCAACTAAGAGCCCGTAGATAACTACAGATGAAAAGGGCGCTAACACCTTCCCTTTTCATAACCTACCCCCCAACTCAAGAAAAATTCTCAAAAGGTCTTTCCTGTTCTTTTCACCCTTTCCTTTATTGGATAAAAGAAAAGTTAGTGGCGCTCTTGATATCCGCAACAATTGCGACTAAACGCAAAACAAAAGTCAATTCTCCCACCGTATTACAGAACTAGCGACTCTGCTGAGGATTACCTATTAAGATAAAAGTGGGGTTACCTTAGAGCTAGATCACATTTAATTTCTTTCATTGTTTGATTTGTTTGCTTTACATTTTGGGTCCTTGTTTGGGCTTGTATTGATCCTCTACCAAGATCTGGGAACACCATTAGGTAAATAGAAAAAATTATGGAGACTGTACGGTGAAGACCGATATGGTTGAGACAATAGCTATGTTAGTGTGACACATTTGTGGGTACAGGTATCCCTTATGGAGAATTAAAGAGAATACGGGGCCGCTGTGTGGTGTCATAAAGCACTAACGAACCTTAGAACCTTTAATTGAACAACTTGGCCATTAGGAAGTAGTGAGATAGTCGGCTTTGGTGCAGTCCGAAGTTGGTTGATACTCAGCACTACACATATTGAGATCGTACTTTTGGGATATTTCGGTTGCCAAAAAAGAGGCTTGCACTGAAACAATGCCCGATGAAGAAAGATCAATGATAATGAGATCCCCTAGAACCCGATTAATTTCTAGGACAGGTTGAACCAACTAAACTTCAAGAGGGTACTTACCTATGAACCTCATGCAAGCCTAAACCTAAGCACTTGTTTACTTTGTGTGTATGTGTTCACTTGTACATAACATCATGACATCATACCATTTCATTTGCATTAACCATTTCAAGGACTTTGGGATTTATCTTCGTGCTGTTTTGTAGGACATGGCTTCCATGCGAAGAAATACTATCTGAATCAACCTTGTGAAAATTCCTCCTCAACTTAAGGAATTAACATCAAGGGTTCCCAATGATTCTCAATTCACCAAGAAGTATGGTCTTCTCATTAGCTTGGTAACCACAAACTTTGAAGAGGATATGGTACATGTGTTTTTCCAATTCTTTGATCCTAAGCACCATTGCTTTACATTTCCTGATTACCAACTAGTGCCTACCATGGAAGAATTTTCTCAACTCTTGGGGGTGCCTATTCTTGATAATTACCCTTCACCGGTATTGATAGAGAACTAAGACCTGAGGAGATTGCTCGAACTTTACATTTGCAGCGGTCCGACGTTGTGGTAAAATGGGAAACAAGAAGTGGTGTTAAAGGGTTTCTAGCCAAGTTTATGTTTAAGAAGGCTCGACAATTTTGGGAGGCTCTGGATTTGAAAGATTTTTAAGAAGTTGTGGCTCTTCTAATCTATGGGATGGTACTGTTTCCTAACTCGAACCAACTCATAGACGTGAATACGGTCAAAGTTTTTCTATCTCGTAATCCGATGCCTACCTTACTTGGAGACATTTTGCACTCTCTTCACTCTTGCACCATAAAGAGAAGGGGGATTATTATGTGTTGCACTCCTTTGTTGGCTAGGTGGTTTATTTCGCACCTACCTCGATATGTTTTGAAGAATGAGCAAGGCATGAGATGGTTAATAGGTTGATGTCACTCACTCATTTGGATATTCATTTGTGTTCTCGATCTTTGGAGGATGTTATCATCATTGATTGCTATGGGGAATTCCCTAATGTCCCTATCCTTGGCATTAGGGGAGGTATCACTTATAACCCTTGCTTGGCTTTGTGAAAATTTGGGTATGCTAGAAGGGATGGTCCTCATGATGCACTTGTCCAAGGAATTGCATTTGACTATGAGAACGATGTCCAAGGTTATCGTAAGAGATTCATACGAGCTTGGGGCATGGTGAGAAAAGTTGATAGCAAGACATTTGGGCATAAGAACTCCATTCCTTTGGAGCCTTATCTCAAGTGGGTGCGAGCTCGTGCTCAAAACCTCATGATGCCTTATGAGGCCATTATACCTATCATCATGGAGCCTATTACCGACTGAGATGTACCTTACACTATTCTTCATCCTGACATGCCAACTACTCTCGAGGAGTTGCAAAGATCATGGATTCAACTCAAAGGGGAGCGAGACACCTTTGAAACCCAGTTCTGCGCAAGCGAGAAAAAGGTTTTGGAGCTCACGAGACAACTTCATGAAGAGCGAAGTTTGGATGCCTACATTGCACCAAAGAGGATGCGTTCATGGGAAGCTTAAGTCCTTTTTGTTTTAGGAATTTATTTTGTATTATCTTTGTTTCTTCTATTGTAAGCCTAAGAGGCATATTGTAACTGTTTGAACTTATTAATGCAACTAATGTTTATTCCCTCTTTGTCTAAACAAATTTAAATCTTAAAAGTCTTTGAAATCATTTGCATTCGCATCGCATGCATCATGACATAAGCAGGTTTTCTGAAACAGGTTTCCTCATCTTTCTACTGTTTATTTCAGTAAGATGGATCTCGAGCAGGATGTGAAAGACTTGCAGACACAAAATTCTCAATTTCAATAAACTTTGCTCACCTTAGCCAAAGGACAACAAGAGCTGATGTTACTTCTGGTGGCCAAAAAGAAGACAAAGAAGAAAGCCGTAATCAACATGGGGAAGAGATTCAAGGGCCCCATCCAACATGTTCAAGTGGAAGAAGACTCCTCCAAGGAGGATGAGACTCAAAATGAAGATGCAAGACGCACCCGTGCTGGGGTTGCAAACAATCAAGCTTCTGAGGATGAAGATTAATTTGATGAACAGTATCCACTGGCTGAGGATAAGTACAAGCAACTGGAAGATAGGTTGAAAGCTGTGGAAATTCAAGTTGTACCTGGCTTGGATTTTGGTGATTTGGGCTTAATACCTGGGGTTGTTATCCCCCACAAATTCAAAATTCCAATCTTTGCTAAGTACGATGGCGTTTCTTGCCCAAAGCTTCATTTGAGGTCCTACGTCCGCAAAACATAACCGCATACCACTGACAAGAAGCTTTGGTTACACTTCTTTCAAGAGAGTCTGACTGGGACTCAGTTAGAATGGTTTTACCAGTTGGAGGGTTTCAACATTCATACTTGGGAATATCTGACCACCACTTTCTACCACTAATATCAGTACAATCCTGATTTAGCACCGACTAGAGTTCAGTTACAAGGAATGGCAATGGGCTCCAATGAAGGTTTTAAAGAATATGCGTAAAAATGGAGAGACCTTGTTGGTAGATTGCAACCACCACTGACGGATAGGGAGCTGGTGGATATGTTCATGGGAACATTAACTGGACCATTTTTCAACTTCTTAATTGGGAGCTCGTCATGTGGTTTCATTGAGTTAATCCTGACTGGTGAAAGGGTCGAGATCGGTATCAAAAGTGGAAAAATTCCAATGGCTTCTGCCTCTACATCAAACACTAAAGAAACCCTTTACTGGAAAGAAGGAAACTAACGTCGTATATGGGCTAAGAGGCCATGTCAAGAAGGACCATCGCCAATCTATCAATTTTGTTTTAATCTCTAATCCACCATCTACTCAAAGACAACCACAACAAGCCAACCATTAAATACCTGAGGTTCTAAGAAGACATTTCACAAGGATTAACATGTCATTGTCAAGCCTTGCAACACCTGCTTAAGGCCAACCTGGTAACATTGTGTGATCTACCATTAAATCCCAATGTTTCATCTCCGAAATACAATCCTAACACCAAATGTGCCTATCTCTCCAATAGCCCCAGGCATGACACTGATCAATGTTGGGCTCTAAAAAACAAGGTTCAAGACCTTATCAACAACAAGACTATTGAGTTTGATCCATCTACAACTCCGAATGTTATAACTGCATCAATGCCAAATCATGGCAAAGGTGTCAATGCAATTGAAGACATTGTTTTTGTCTCCTCCGTTGAAGATTTGTCTACTCCGCTGACCATTGTTAAAGAAAATTTGTTGAGAGCTGGGGTTTTCCCTGGTTATTTAAAAGACTATTGCTGCTGTGCCAAACAAGATAATGGATGCAAATGGCTGAAAAAAGGTGTCTAACACCTAATAGATAGCCATGAGATTTTGTTTGAAAGAACTCCAGCCATAAAAAGTTTGGCTAAAGAAGTTAAAGACATATCAATCATCACCATATCCAACAAACCTATAGGATCTCTTCAAAAGGTTCTATTAGGATTTCCAATGAACCAGCGATCTCCCCCTTAATAATTACTGCACCAGGGCCAATTCTTTATTCTTCTGATAAGGCGGTACCTTGGAATTACGGTGCTGAGGTATACTATCATGGGATTAAGCAAGACTCCTAGGTTAATAAAGACAAAACTGATGACATTACTAATATTGATGGTTCTAGCAAGGTGACAAGGACGGGGACAATCTTCTCTCCTAACATTTCACCTCCCACTACTACAGATACACCATTTCACATTACCATGGACAAACCTAGTACTGACACTAGAGGCAAAGAAAAGACAATTGAGCCTGCCAAGACGGAGGCACCTGCCAAAGAAATTGCTGCTGAGGAACCCTCCACCCAAGAAATGGAGGAGATTTTGAAGATCATAAAGAAGAGTGATTTTAAGATAGTAGAACAGCCGGGGAAATATCCCTCCAAGATCTCTATGTTATCTTTTTTACTTTGCTCTGATGCTCACGCTCGAGCATTGATCAAAATTTTAAAGAAAGCGCATGTTCCTCAAGAGACCACAACCGATCAATTTGAAAATTCCGTGGCGAGTTTGACTGCCGACAATGGATTGGGGTTCTCTTATGCTGACTTGACACCAGTCTGAAGAAACCATAACAAGGATTTGCATGTCTCTATTGAATGCAAAGGAACTACTCTGGCCCATGTCTTGGTGGATACAGGGTCCTCTCTAAATGTCTTACCCAAAGGTGCTTTAGATCGGCTGGATTGCGATGGTTTGGTGTTAAAGCCAAGTGACATAGTTATAAGGGCTTTTGATGGATCCAAGAGGATGGTACTTGGAGAAGTTGATCTCCCCATTAAAGTTGGTTCACAAGTTTTCAATTCTACTTTCTACGTGATGGATATACGTCCCGCCTACTCTTGTTTACTTGGACTCCCCTGGATACATGGGGCAAGAGCGGTGACTTCCACTTTGCATCAAAAATTTAAATATCCAGTCAAAGGAAAGATTGTTACCGTTTGTGGTGAAGAAGAGTTCATGGTTAGCCACCTGAATTCGTTTAAGTATGTCAAGATGGACGGCGAGTTCATAAAAACTCCATGTCAAGCCTTAGAAGTGGTCCCTCATATGGTTGCCGCCACCAAAATCTCTTCGGACCTTCCAAAAGCTACTTAAGATGTGCCAAGGATGGATTCCCTCGAAGACACTCGTGCCTGATTGAAGATGGAAGTAGTACAAATTGGGCACAACTCCCTGATATTCCTTTCAAAGCAGACAAGTTTGGTTTGGGCTTCACTGCCAAAGCTCAAAAGGAGGTCAGACGTGCTCGTATAGGAAAACCACCTCTTTGCATCAGTGATCATGAAGTGAATGCTATTGAAGACTATGAGGATGGTTGTGACTTTGACAAATGAATTTACCCGACTGCCGGTGAAGGACTCGAAAATTGGCGTGCAAAGGATTTCATTCCCGTTTCCTTCAATGAGGAGTAATTACCATTTACTATTTCTATCTATTCAAGAACTTTCTCTGTAATTTTACTGAAATAGTGACTTTAAGCCATGTGCCTTACCCGGGACATTATGGTCCATTTGTTAAGGGTTTGTTCATTTTCATATGCCATATGATTATTTAATGAAAAACATTGGACTCTTTTGCATTCAAATTTTACGCTCATTGTCTTTCTTCTTATTATTTGCATTTTTCAAAATAGCCATGTATCTTACATGCACACACGCACACGCACATACTTGTAGATCCTCATCCACTCCGGATCTCATTTCCAATGACTCTGCTATTGTCAGCTATGACTTTGAACATCCAATTAACCAAGTCGAGGACGAAGGCGAAGAAGATTTTGAAATACCTGGGGAACTAGCCAAACTTCTGATGCAAGAATAAAATGCCATTCAACCTCATGAGGATCCAGTCGAAGTAATCAACCTAGGTACTGAGACAGACAATAGGGAAGTCAAGATTGGCACCAACTTTGAAGACGATGTCAAAAGTTGATTTGTCCAGATGTTGCACGACTATGTTGAGGTGTTTGCTTGGTCATATGAAGATATGCTGGGAATATGCATATGAGCAATGAATTTTAATTCAAATATGCATGATGTATGTATGAATGTATGAATTTTATCATGTATATGCTAACAAAATAGACACAAAGCACTGGGAATAACCAGACAAAACCAGCTTGTGTAACGTCAATACTCGGCTAAATCACGCCCAGGATGAAAATTTCATAAGAAAGTAAGCACCAACTGAGGAAACAAATTCCCATTTTACGGCTTAACTCCTCTGGGAAGAAACATAATCCGAAAATAATCAAGTCAAAATAGTAAATCAAAATAGATACAGGGATATAACATCCTCCTTTATGCTTCACCAGGGAACATCACACAGACTTCAAATGGGGAAAACAAAGTTTCAAAGTCTAGATTTCCACTGGAGATAATAATATTGACTTCATTAGGGCAGATGAAAATCACATCGTCGAGATATCAACTGGGGATCTCGTGATGACTTCATTGGGGAGGACAATACCACATCATCGAGGGGAGCCCAAAATACATTCTTCAATACTAAGAGTGATTATTACACAAACATCCATGGGGAGAAATTATGGAACCACATGGGGATAACAACTTTCATAGAGAAACATTATCTTAAATTTACTTGGGGATTTAAGAAGTTAAACAATACATCAAGAAATCAAAATTATGGGTATTTTAAATCAAACTCAACACTTGGCGGGAGAAAACCCAAAAAGTTGACAACTGTTTCAACATTTCTTAGAAAGGATACTGCCCTTGTCTAGTTGCTCGGGAAACAAACAACAATAATAATGTCATCACTGCAAAAGGGCGACGTTTGCAAATGATTCCATCTCAGCATGCAAAGGGAGAAGGGACTTTCGTCATATGAGCGAAGACCTTACTGGGGAATCTGGGATAGAGGTATCAAACCATACAAACCCGAAATCAAAATAATCAACCTGGAGAAGAGTTGAACCAAAACTTAACTGGGAAATATGGGATTACGGGCTCAACACCGCACCATACATCAATTGGAATCATTTCCAACTATCTGACAAATACGAAAAGATCATACTCATACTAGCAAAAGTGCCCTGGGAGAACCTTCCTGGGGAATACATACTTCTAAATTTTTTGAGTTCGTCCATTCTTGGGATCACTACCTTCGTCTTTCTTGAGTCACAAAAATCTAAAGTAGAAAGTAATTTGTAAATTCTTTTCAAAAAACAATTTTGTTATTTAATCTTTTTGTTTTTAAAATTACTATCACTGATAAATGGAGTCTTTGTAAGCAGAATAAAATAAGAATTGCAAAGAATTGGATAAAAGCTCAAACTTTATTAATAGAATGGCAGTCTGTGAATGGCGAGACTCCATAGATGATTACAAAGTTTGGAAAATGGTAATATATATTGGAAAAGATACATTGAAATACAATGACCATTATTATCCCTAACAACTTTGAATTCCTAAGCAGCGACTTCTGTTGAAGTATGGTGAGGACCCAATAAGATTGTTGCTTCAATGATCAAGTCCTGTCTGATGCAGTTACTTGCCAGGAAATCCCTATCTTTTTCCTAGATTTCCCTCACGGGTTTTCAACCTACCGGAAAAAATTTATTTTGTTTATGTCTCTAATTTTTGCCTAGACCGCCCTCGTGGGTTTTCGGCCTACCGAGACACTCCTTTTTGCCTAAGCCACCCTTTCAGGTTTTTGACTTAGCGAGATGTTCTTTTATTTATTTAGGCGAAGTATTTCTTGATTGCATTAGTATTTATAGGACATGGGACCTCCTCACCATCCATAGTTTCAAGAATCAATGCACCGCCAGAGAAGGCTTTCTTGACAACACATGTGCCTTCAAAATTGGAAGTCCACTTGCCCCTAGAATCAGCGTTAAAAGACATGATCTTCCTGAGCACGAGGTCGCCTTTTCTGAATTTACGAGGCTTGACCTTCTTATCAAAAGCTTTCTTCATTCTTTTCTAGTATAACTGACCATGACCCAAGGTCGTCATTCTCTTTTCTTCAATCAAATTCAACTGGTCAAACCTGTTCTGGACCCATTCAGCCTCTGACAAATTAGTTTCCATTACCACACGTAAAGAGGGAATCTCAACCTCAACGGGAAGCATTGCTTCCATGCCATATACAAGAGAGAACGGGGTTGCCCCTGTTGAAGTCCAGACAGATGTACGATAATCGTACAAAGCAAAAGGGATCATCTCATGCCAATCTTTATAAGTAACAATCATCTTCTGGATGATCTTCTTAATATTTTTATTAGTAGCTTCAACAACCCCATTTATCTTTGGCATGTAGGGAGATGAATTGTGGTGTATAATCTTGAATTCTTCACAAAGTTCTGTCATCATCTTATTATTCAGATTCAAGCCATTTTGGGTGATAATCCTGCTTGGCACACCATACCGACATATAAGATTAGTTTTGATGAAGCGTACTACCACCTGCTTAGTAACATTAGCATATGAATTTGCTTCAACCCATTTGGTGAAGTAGTCAATTGCTACCAAGATAAAACGATGTCCATTCGACGCCATGGGTTCAATCATTCCAATCATATCAATACCCCACATAGAGAAAGGCCACGGGGAAGAAATAACATTGAGAAGTGTCAGAGGCACATGAATTTTGTCAACGTAAATCTGGAATTTATGGCACTTCTATGCAAATTTGTAACAGTCAGGTTCCATTTTCAGCCAATAATAACCTGCCCTAAGCATCTTCTTTACCATCGAATGTCCATTAGCATGAGTGCCAAAGGAACCTTCATGGATCTCATGCATCAACATGTCTTCTTCGTGTCTATCCACACATCCGAGCAAGACCATGTCATAATTTCTTTTGTATAGCACATCTTCATTGAGGAAAAAGCTTCATGCCAACCTTCTCAATGTCTTTCTATCTTTGTTTGACTCACCAGCCGAGTATTCCTGAGTCTAGAGAAAATGTTTGATATCATAATACCAAGGTTTTCGTCTGACGTTTCCTCTGTTGCAAACACATGAGCCGGTCTATCTAGACGTCGAATGGTGATACGAGGCACATCGTTCCAAGTATATACTTGATACCTAGAAGCCAAAGTGGCTAAAGCATCTGCCATCTGATTCTCATCTTTGGGAATATGATGGAGTTCAACTTTATTAAAGAAGGGTAATAGTCTTCTAGCATAGTCTTTGTAAGGAATCAAGCCAGGGTGACGAGTATCCTATTATCCTTTAATCTGATTTATTACCAAAGTTGAATCGCCATATACATATAAAATTTTGATTCTGAGATCTATAGCCTCCTCGAGACCCATGATACAAGCTTCATAATCTGCCATGTTATTAGTACAATCAAATGTCAATGTTGAAGTAAAAGGGACATGTGATCCATGAGGAGTGATAATCACGACACTAATTCCTTTCCCATAAGCATTCACAGCTCCGTTAAACACCATGCCCCACCGGGATTCAGGGTCAGGACCTTCCCCAGGAAAATGTTCATTACAATCTTTTATTTTCAAAAGCATCACATCCTCATTAGGGAAATCATATTTAACAGACTGGTAATCATCCATCGGTTGGTGAGCAAGATAATCCGCCAACACACTACTTTTTATAGCCTTCTGAGTACGGTATTCAATATCATATTTAGACAACAACATCTGCCAACGGGAAATTCTCCCAGTAAGAGCAGGCTTTTCAAATATATACTTAATTGGATCCATTTTAGAAATCAACCAAGTAGTATGATTCAATATATATTACCGCAACCGCTTTGCAGCCCAGGCCAGAGCACAACATGTCTTTTCTAGAATAGAATACCGCGACTCACAGTCAGTAAACTTCTTGTTGAGATGATAAATGGCATATTCCTTCTTCCCTGTTTCATCTAGTTATCCCAAACTACAACCCATAGAATTATCTAACACTGTCAGATACATGATCAATGGTCTTCCTTCAACAGGTGGGAGCAAGATAGGAGGTTCAAGCAGATACTCTTTAATACTTTCAAATTACCTTTGGAAACCATCTGTCCATACACAACCTTTATCTTTCTTTAACAACTTAAAGATCGGTTCACACGTTGCAGTCATAAGGAAGATAAATCTGGAAATGCAATTCAACCGCCCAAGGAAGCCTCTAACTTGCTTTTCAGTTCTTGGCGCTGGAATTTCTTGAATTGCCTTAACTTTATCAGGATCAACTTCAATCCTTTTTGGCTGACAATGAAACCCAATAATTTTTCTGATCGAACACCAAAGGTGCATTTATTTGGATTCAAGCGGAGACGATACTTCCTCAAATGCTGAAACAATTTCAACAAATCTTTTATATGCCCTTCTTCAGTCTGGGATTTGGAAATCATATCATCAACATATATATATCAATTTCCTTGTGCATCAAATCATGGAATAGGGTTGTCATAGCCCTCTGGTACGTTACATCAGCGTTCTTCAACCAAAAGGGCATCACTCTATAATAGAATGTTCCCCAGGTGTGATAAACGTTGTTTTTTCCATGTCCTCATGAGCCATTCTGATTTGATTATATCCGGAAAATCCTTCTATGAACGGGAATATTTTGAATTTTGTTGTGCTATCAACTAACATATCAATATGTGGCAATGGAAAATCATCTTTTAGACTAGCTTTGTTTAAATCTCTATAACCTATGCACATGCAAACTTTTCCGTCTTTCTTTGGTACTAGGACGATATTGGAAATCCACTGAGGATACACTGATGTCACAAGAAAACCAACATTAATCTGCTTTAAATCTTCTTCTTTAATTTTTACTGCTATATCAGGGTGAGTTCTTTGTAATTTCTGCTTGATTGGTGGGCACTCTGGCTTTAGCGGAAAATGATGTTCCACAATATCAGTATCTAAACCAGGAATGTCTTGATAAGACCAAGCAAAGATATCCACATACTCTTTTAACAATTCAATTAACATGCTCTTCACGTCGGGATGCAGCAATGCTCCAATCTTGACTTCTTTTGGATCTTCCTCTAAACCTAAATTGATTGTCTCGAACGACTCTTTATATGACTGAATGCCACTTTACTCGCGCTCAAGCAACCGTAAAACCTCTTCAAGGATTTTATCATATTCTTCTTCTTCGGCCACACACGCTGGATATTTAAAGTTGGGAGAGGGTGTAGGGTCATTGCATTCAACAGGTTTTTTAATTAATCTGCACATGTGATTTTTGATTACTTTTAGAAACTGACACATATAACAAGTGATTATGCAGATTTATTTACAGTTATTATTTATTCTGAAAGGATTTTTCTGATTACCATTTTCCAAGAAAAAGCAGAAAATAAAGACACAATTTGGGAATTAAAGACAACTTTTATTATTGATTTTAGAGATCAAAGCAACATATATGCCCATACAATATTAATACTTTCACCTCGGGCAGAGTGAAAGATTTTTGAAAAGATTAACAAAAAACAAATTACTTTGAAATATGAATGCAAGAGCGAACATCAATAATGATCCATTTCTGGACTCTGAATCCATACGTCACGTAGTTCGGCATCTCTTGCTCTTCTTCACCTTCAAGAATAACATTAATCCTAGGAACAGTTAGATGAAGGTAAACTCCGCTGCGAAAAATGTATTGATATTTGCCCAAAGCAGACTTCAACTTCAAATTCTCACCTTCATTATTCTTCACAGAAAATACCAAACCAGCTCCATTATTATTCACCGGCGGATCAACAATCTACCCTCACACTTTACTAGGGACATTACACACTACCTATTGAGCATCCTTAAATGAAGCCATATAATTCTCATTCTCCCTTACATTATCAACGGATAAAGCTTGGAATTGAGTTCCAATAACAACTTCATCTGCTTCAACAACACTAAAAGAGGATAAATGAGATATTCACAATGCCTGTTCTCTATTTATGATGACAAACTTTCCTTCACGAACAAACTCCAACTTTTGGTGCAAAGTTAAAGTGACAGCCCCTGCCTCGTGTATCTACGGTTGTCCTAGTAAACAGCTGTAAGCGGGCACAATATCCATAACCTGGAAAGTAATCTGAAATAAGCGTGGGCCTATATAAATAGGCAAATCTACTTCCCCAATAACAAACTTCCTTGATCCATCGAAAGCTTTCACAATGATTCCACTTGGGTGCATGGGAGTTCCCTGATACTTCAGCTTCATAAGTGTGCTCCTCGGTATGACATTTAAAGTGGACCCATTATCAATCATCACATTAGACAATGAATTGTTCTTGCAGTTCATGGAGATATGGAGAGCCAAATTATGATTCCTTCCTTCATCACACAATTCATCATCACAGAAACTCAGGTTATTACAGGGTGTAATATTCCCTTACACACTGTTGAATTGGTCCAAAGGCATATCACTTTCCATGAAAGCTTGATCCAATACTCTCATCAAAGATTCCCTATGGGCAGAAGAGTTCATTAGCAAGGCTAGAATAGATATCTTTGATAGAGTCTGCAATAATTGATCTACGATCCTGTATTCGCTCATCTTGATAATATTTAATATACCATCCACATATATTTCCAGAGTAGCACCACTGGATTCCCCTACTTCTTTCTTAGGTTCAACACTTTCAACAATCTTCTTATCAGCATTAACATTCCCTCGAATGACAGGTGCGAAAACACGGCCACTGTGGGTTACTCGGCTGGTGTTGTACCCCAAAATTTTCCCCTCCCATATTTCTCAAGACATGTCAAGAATAATCTTCAAGTTGTTCAAAATGGCTCAAAGGTTGGACAGTCAAATCACCTCCTAAGACAGTCAAATCACCTCCTAAGGCAGTCAAGTCAAAATTAGGGTTTTGTGTTGCATCAAGGTCCTTACATCAAAATGTCCTTAAGTGCTTCCCAATGTCTTAATATGTTCTTAAGTTCATCCATGTCAAATTTCAAGCCTTGCAGAGGAATTTTGGTCAGTCAATTGCTCAAGAGGCCCAAAAATTGACTGTGCTAGGGCAAAAGTCAACTGTGTCCCAAATACAGTCAAACCTCGAGATTTTTTGTCAACATTCTCATTTTTAAGGATAATTCATCATTTGATCAAGGGTTGAGCATGATTCATCAAGTATTTCTCAAGATTCATCAAGATTCAAAAGTTGTTAAATTAAGGTTTTACAGGAAAAGTCAACTCAACTTTGACCAAGCATAACTTTCTCATACTTTATGATAAATGACCCATACAAATCTCATTTTGAAGAGGATGAAATTTCCTACAATCCATCTTCACACCCCAAGATCAAGAAACACACTCACAAAAAGTTACAAATTTGGACATTATAGGTCATTTTTGAAAGTCAACAAAAACACCTTTTTTCCAAAGCTTATAACTTGAGCATGGAACATAAAAATGATATAATACCAAAAGGGTTGGTTAGAGGACATCTCAAGGTTTCTAAAAAGTCCAAGAATACTTCCAAAAGTTCAAAATTGAAGAAGTTATGCATTGTTGAAGTTGGGCATTTTTCCAAATTTGCCAAAAGTCAACTATCCTCAAAACTCCAATTTTTGACAAAAGGGCCCACTTTTTTCCACTTGATATGGTCTTGTCATGCCACACACGCGTCCCATACTTGATTTCATGGCCATTCATTTATTTTTATATTTTATTTAATTTTTATTGATTTAATTCATGTTTAATCAATATTAAATCAAATAAAATCTAAAAATTGATGAAATCATATCTTTGTGATTGGTACAACTTTCAATTATCATCATGAATCAAATCAAACTCGCATCATGGCTTTTCATGCATAAAAATCAGATTTGGCCTATATTTGGAAACTTGATAATGGTGATCATATCAAATCTCAAAACCTTGAATGCACTTGGATTATGGCCCATGTTTTGACCTAAATTCATTCTATTATATGCACACAAGAGAGGAAGACCAAACACATGCACAAGGAACTGCTGAAACGGCCAGAACAAGTTTGTGAAAAAGCTTGAAAAGTGGGAGATCAAAAACAACATTGGAGCACGATTCAGTCCAAAAGCTTGACATAGCCCTCTTCCCTGACATCTAGTGAAGCGATACCAATCAAAATCTAGCCTTCTCATTGCCTAAATTGCACTGTAAGTCATCACGAACCAACCTCTGAACATGGATTCCAAATCTCCAATTCTTGCATCTTTTCTTTAAAATCTTGGCATATTTATGTTTGTTGTTTGATTTGGAACATTTTGGTATTATTCAATTGTATTTTTAGGACCTGTATCATGACGCCCGAATATAGGGTTCTTGTTCTTGTTTTTTAGGCGTTTCTTATGCAGGATAAATTGAGGCAAACAATGGTTATAGGGATATTCAGGAGGCAGAGACGAACACATCCATGTTCTTGGATGGTATTTTCATGGCCTGAGAGAGATTTTTGAAATATCCTATGAATCTTCCTGCGGATAAAAATCCGTAGGTAAACGAACCAGGGATGCATTGAGGAAGATGATAATGTGGCTTGCATCCATTGGCCTGTTTGAATCATTAGCGTGTATTTTTATTTTGCAGGGCATAATTAATTGTTTTGTACATAATATTTGTTTTCTATTCCACTAACGAATGTGCAGCATAGTTGAGTTGGTGAGAGAGGCGTGGCAAAACCCCTTGGGACCTGGGTTCAAATCCCAGGTCCCCCAAAACTTTGTTATAATTTTTCTTCAGCTACTCATGTGCAGCGCCCAATGCGTGGAGCACCATGTTTCTCATCCCATCAAATGCCAAGTGGCTTCAGGCCAAGATCCAAAGGCCAGAGTTGCAGATCCACCATGGACTACAGTCAACCAGCGCATATTGGAATGGGAAAGTCAAAGCAGGCTGATCGAATTTGGGCCTGGATATTGCTGACTCCACCCTCAAATTAAGCCCACACCCTCAAAAGTCAACTATCCTCAAAACTCCAATTTTTGACAAAAGGGCCCATTTTTTTCCACTTGATATGGTCTTGTCATGCCACACACGTGTCCCATACTTGATTTCATGGCCATTCATTTATTTTTCTATTTTATTTAATTTTTATTGATTTAATTTATTTTTAATACATATTAAATCAAATAAAATCTAAAAATTGATGAAATCATATCTTTGTGATTGGTACAACTTTCAATTATCATCATGAATCAAATCAAACTCGTATCATGGCTTTTCATGCATAAAAAATCAGATTTGGCCTATATTTGGAAACTTGATAATGGTGATCATATCAAATCTCAAAACCTTGAATGCACTTGAATTATGGCGCATGTTTTGACCTAAATTCATTCTATTATATGCACACAAGAGAGGCAGACCAAACACAGGCACAAGGAACTGCTGAAACAGCCAGAACAAGTTTGTGAAAAAGCTTGAAAAGTGGGAGATCAAAAACAACATTGGAGCACGATTCAGTCCAAAAGCTTGACATAGCCCTCTTCCCTGACATCCAATGAAGCGATACCAATCAAAATCCAACCTTCTCATTGCCTAAATTGCACTGTAAGTCATCACGAACCAACCTCTGAACATGGATTCCAAATCTCCAATTCTTGCATCTTTTCTTTAAAATCTTGGCATATTTATGTTTGTTGTTTGATTTGGAACGTTTTGGTATTATTCAATTGTATTTTTAGGACCTGTATCATGATGCCCGAATCTAGGGTTCTTCTTCTTGTTTTTTAGGCGTTTCTTATGTAGGATAAATTGAGGCAAACAATGGTTATAGGGATATTCAGGAGGCAGAGACGAACACATCCATGTTCTTGGATGGTATTTTCATAGCCTGAGAGAGATTTTTGAAATATCCTATGAATCTTCATGCGGATAAAAATCTGCAGGTAAACGAACCAGGGATGCATTGAGGAAGATGATAATGTGGCTTGCATCCATTGGCCTATTTGAATCATTAGTGTGTTTTCTTATTTTGCAGGGCATAATTAATTGTTTTGTACATAATATTTGTTTTCTATTCCACTAACGAATGTGCAGCATAGTTGAGTTGGTGAGAGAGGCGTGGCAAAACCCCTTGGGACCTGGGTTCGAATCCCAGGTCCCCCAAAACTTTGTTATAATTTTTCTTCAGGTACTCATGTGCAGCGCCCAAAGCGTGGACCACCATGTTTCTCATCCCATTAAATGCCAAGTGGCTTCAGGCCAAAATCCAAAGGCCAGAGTTGCAGATCCACCATGGACTAAAGTCAACCAGCGCATATTGGAATGGGAAAGTCAAAGCAGGCTGATTGAATTTGGGCCTGGATATTGCTGACTCCACCCTCAAATTAAGCCCACACCCCCCATTTTGGTTTATTTCTTTTTCTCTCTATATTTCTTTTATTTAATTATTTAGTTCATTATTATTTATTTCACTAACAAATTATCTATTTTCTCAATAACAAAAAATCAAAAACAACAAAAATAATGTTTTTATTAATTCCATTAATTTTATTATTTATTTTTTGTAAATAACAATTAATTAATTTATTTAGTTTAAATAGGTTTAACATTAATATATTTTGCATTAAATTAAAATTAACATAGAATTAGGGTTTTTAATATCTTTTAATCATTCTTATTTTATTTCCTTAATTAAAATAAAACCCAAAAATATTTTCATTTAATTAATTAATTCAATTATTAATTTAGACTAATTTTTAATTCAAAATAACAAAAAATATGCTTTATTCAATAAAAAAGGGTCAAAACCCTAAAACACTCCGATTTAAATTTCTCGCGCGCGAATTATTTTTGATCCATATTTCAATATTGTAACTGCTTCGGGAATGTAATAGTTTTTAATTAGGATTTTATTTATCGCTTTTATTTACTTTTCGCAATTTAATTTTAAAGGGTTTGTCTTTGGCGATGTAAATACCCGACGCCTTGTAATAGCTTAGATTTATTTTTCCGCAATTTAAATTCCGCATAATATTAACTGTTAGATGTTTGATAAATAGGCAATGCATGACAAGATTAATCTGTAAC
The DNA here is from genome assembly GCA_948472305.1 of Vicia faba. Taxonomy (NCBI): domain Eukaryota; kingdom Viridiplantae; phylum Streptophyta; class Magnoliopsida; order Fabales; family Fabaceae; genus Vicia; species Vicia faba. Next base: position 305,621,041 of record OX451735.1, on the reverse strand, counting down.
CTAAAATCAACAATAGCTCACCATTAACATGTAAAAAGATAAATAACTGAAAAACAATACACTCGCACATGCGCACTCTTAGGGTACACCTCACTTGGTTGCCTCGAACGTGGTCATTGAGTATAGGAAGTTTTAGAGGTCGCCCTCTTGTCCAAAGATCATAAGTTGCCTCGAAACGGTCGCCTCGGATAAAATGATCTAAGACATTAGGGTTACCGCTAAGGCGTCTTAACATTGCTTTAGTGACCACACGTCCCTTAATCGAATTGACCCGAAAACTCCAATGATGATGCTACCTACTCATCAATAGTGGGCTAGCATTGTCTAAAGGACATTTGCACAATCTAATTCCTTTTTGAGTAGGTAGATATTCTTAAGTACTTGCTCCTTTCAAAAACAAAACAAAACTTATCGCACTTACACTCCTTTCAAACAAAAAAACTCTTTTCAAACCCACAAACACGAAGAAAAGCAAAATTTTGAAAACACAATGAGCAAGTACCTAAGAGTCCGTGGATAACCATTGATAGAAAGGGTGCTAACACCTTCCCTTTCTATAATCTACCTCCCGAACCCGAGAAATATCTCAAAAAAGGAATTTTTCTGTGCTTTTGTCCTTTCCTTGTTGGATAAAATAAAAGACGGTGGCGACTCTTGCTTACCGCGACATTTTGCGAAAACAAACACAAAACGTGAACCAGCATTCCAAAACAGTCAGTTCTCATTCCCACCGATCACAGAACTGGCGACTCTGCTGGGGAATATTATATAAGTGAGGTGTAACTTAGGATTAGATCACTATGTTTTCAATTGTATGCTTTGTATGCTTTAATTTTGTGGGCTTGTATCGGAGTTCTATAGATCCTAACCCGGATCTAGGGATACCCTTTAGGTAAGTAGCAATAAATTGTGAGGGATTTGTCCGGCATAGATCGACACAGATGAAGTAGTAGCTACGTTGGTGTGTCACCTTGGTCTGTACCGATATCCCTTGTGTTGGAACGAGGAGAATATGGGTCTTCTAAGGAGTCATTACGCACCAACTGACCTTAGAACCTTAAATTGACCAACTTGGCCATAGAACAGTAGCAGTATGCTACACTCATTGAGACTAAACTCTCGCGATGATTCTGGCCGCAAGAAAAGGTTGCTAAACTGGAATTATGACCGATTGAGGGTAGTCAGTGATATTGAGATCCTCTAGAACCCGATTACTATTTTTAGGACAGGTCTTAACCAACTGAACTGAAAGAGGGTAGTACCTAAGCTCCATGCCGGCCTGAAATCTAAGGGCTCTCAGTGTGACTTGTGTGCCTTTACTATGTTTTCCTTTTGTGGATACTTGTGGTGTGCCTTTACCATGACATCATGACATCATAACATTTCATACATTTTGCATAAGGACTAACCTATTTCAAGGACGAGAGGGTTTCATCTTTGCTCTGTTTTGTAGGTCATCATGATGCCCATGTGTAGGAATACTATCCGGATCAACTTTGTCCAAGTACCTACCCTGCTTAAAGATTTGGTTGTCAGGATTCCAGACACTACTTCCTTCATCAGAAGGCATGGTTCTCTCCTCAGTTTGGTCACCTCAAAATTGGACGAACAAATGATGAGTGTTCTGGTCCAATTCTATGATCCGTTGTACCATTGTTTTACTTTCCAGGACTTCCAGTTGGTTCCTACCCTATAAGAGTTCTCTGAGCTACTCGGTATCTCGGTTCTGGAGCAGACCCCGTTTACTGGATGGGAGAAGACTCTTAAGCCCGAAGAAATTGTTGCAGCCCTTCACTTGACCAAGGAGGAGGTAATGGCTAACTGGGAGACTAGAAGTGGAGCTAAGGGTTTTTTGACTAAGTTTTTGGTTGACAAAGCTAATTACTTCTGGGACAGCTTAGACTTCAAGGCGTATGAGGAAATTCTGGCTCTATTGATTTATGGTCTGATATTGTTTCCGAATCCTGACACTTTTGTTGATATTAATGCCATAAAGATCTTCATATCTCAGAACCCTGTACCCACTCTCTTGGGTGACATCCTTCATCAGCTCTATGCTCGTACCGCCTGAAAGCGGGGAACTTTGATGTGTTGTGCTCCTTTATTGTCGAGGTGGTTTATTTTGCACCTCCCTAAGTTCGTACTGAAGAACAAAGAAGGAATGGGCTGGGCTTATAGGGTGATGTCCCTTTCTAATAATGACATTATCTGGACTCTCAAAGGTATGGATGAGGTGACTGTCATTGATCACTGTGGAGAGTATCCTAATGTTCCATTGATCGGAACCCATGGAGGGATTTCTTACAACCCATGTTTAGATCTCCGTCAGTTTGGAAGAGCCAGAATAGAAGGGCCTCATGAGATGTTGATGCCTCATATCATCTTTGATTTTCAGGGAGATAGCGACGAGCTGCGTCGTAGATTCATAAGGGCTTGGGACAGAGTTCACCAATCTGACCCACATGAGTTGGGACCAAAGACTTCTCTTCCAATGGAGCCATATCTCAGATGGGTCCGCATCCGTGCCCAGAAGCTAGGTATGCCGTATGAAGCTGTCAGGCCTGTTACTCTTGATGTTGCTAATGAGGAGGGGGTTCTTCCAACTATTCTCCACCCTTACATGCCCACTGATATTGGGACACTGAAGAGGTCTTGGATGCAGTTGAGGGATGAACGAGATTCTTATCGAGAGAGGTTCAACGAGCAAGAGCAGAAGATCCAGAAGCTGACTAGGCAACTGGAGAACGAGCGGATCCTGAATGATTATGTCTGCACTGAGAAGAAGAGACCATGGGAGCATTGATGGACCTTTGATGATTTCTTTTACAGTTTTTACTTACTTTTCAGTATTTCCATTTTTGTAACGCCTAAGGGAAATTTGTTGAACAATTTAAATTTTGAAGTTTAAATCTAATAAAGTGTGTTTCCTTTCTTGTTTACAAATTTGAATCTCGATTGTCTTTGAAATCATAATCATACGCATTTTATCCCATGCACTCCATAAGCAGGTACCCATTACAGGTCTCTTATATTCTTCGCTGTTCATTTCAGCAATCATCATGTCTGCTGAACCTTCAACTGAGCAAGCTATCAAGGCCCTCCAGGCCCAGAATGCCCAATTTCAAGAGTTGTTCATGAATCTAGCTAAGGGTCAGCAAGACCTGAAGACCTTGATTCTGAAGGAGAAGAAGAAGAAGAAGAGGAGGACCATCTTGTTCAACAATGGACGCAGGTTTGGAAACAGGCTGCAGAATGAAGTTGATTTGACCACCTCATCTGGAGGGAAGGATAGTCCACAACAAACGAGGGCTCCTAGCCCTATGGTCTCCGACAACGAGACGGACTATGATGAAGAACAGTATCCTCCTGCTGAGGATAAGTACAAACAGCTTGAAGACCGTTTGAGCGCTATGGAAATCTAGAAGGTGCCCGGTCTAGACTTCGGAGATCTGGGTCTATCATCTGGGGTGGTGATTCCCCATAAATTCAAGGCACCTGCCTTTGCCAAGTATGACGGAGTTTCCTGTCCGAAACTGCACCTCCGTTCATATGTGAGGAAGATCCAGCCTTACACTGCTGATAAGAACTTGTGGATCCATTTCTTTCAAGACAGTCTCTCAGGGACTCAGCTTGAGTGGTTCTATCAGTTGGACGGAGCCAATATCCGTAGCTGGGAAGATTTGGCTACTGCATTCTATAGGAAGTATCAGTACAACTTCGACCTCGCTCCTACGCGTACCCAACTCCAGGGTATGTCAATAGGAACGGGTGAAGGATTCAAAGAGTATGCTTAAAAATGGAGAGACCTTGCTGGAAGGGTGCAACCACCTTTGGCTGATCGTGAGCTTGTTGACATGTTTTTGGGGACCCTGTCTGGTCCATTCTTTAACCACTTGATTGGAAGCTCTTCAGCTGGGTTTACAGATCTTATTTTGACTGGTGAGAGGATTGAATATGGTATTAAGGCTGGGAAGATACAGAAGGGTGCCTCATCGAGCACCGAGAAGAAACCGTTTAAGAAAGAGTCCAGTGATGTCTACAGTTCGAGAAGACATAATAGACCTGAACACCGCTAAGATGTCAATGCGATTGTTATTTCAAAACCTGCTGGTTCTCCTCAGCATCACAATCAACAAAAGGACGAGAGACCTCGAAGGCAGTTCACTCGTCTCAGCATGACTTTGTCTCAAATTCTGCCATAGTTGCTGAAGACCAATCTGGTGACTCTAAAAGAAGCTCCGAAGAATCCAAGTACCACATCACCAAAGCACAACCCTAATGCCCGCTGCGCTTTTCACTCTGATAGCCCGGGGCATAATACAGATGATTGTTGGGTTTTAAGGAACAGGGTGCAAGACCTAATTGATGCAAAGGAGATTGAGTTTGAGGCGCCCGAGAGGCCTAATGTTGTGACTGCTCCCATGCCCAAACATGGAGTAAATGCTGTAGAGGAAGACTTGTTTGTAGTTTCCGTGGATGATATTGTTACCCCTATGATGACTGTCAAGAAGAACCTGTTGCTAGCCGGTTTATTTCCGGGCTGTGGCGAAGGTTGCCATATGTGTTCTGTTTTACCTACTTGTTGCCCATTTCTGAAGTCAGGTATCCAAAACCCGATGGATAATAAGGAGATCCTGTTTGAGAAGATTGTCGTTCCTTTCATTCCTACTGAAGAAGTTGCCATCATTACCATTTTCGACAATTCTTCCAAGGCTCCCTCGAGAAAGCCTGTTAGAATTACATCCGTTCCGAAGATCGCACTTGTAATCATCACTGTTCCGGGGCCCATCCCCTACACCTCTGACAAAGATGTCCCTTGGCACTATGGGGCAGATGTTTATGTTCTTGGAGTTAAGAAAGAGTTGGATGCTAATACCGGCGTGTTTACCTTGGGTTTTGGTAAACAACCGCTGATCCTCCAAATGGTTACTTATTTGGTTACTCGCAGGATCGATCAGATTGATCCTAGGACATAGGTTGATTTTGAAGTTTGATAAAATTGGATAAGGCTTTAAATAAAGAGGTTTTAAATAAATTGCATGAAGGAAAGACTTGGTAAAATAAACAAGGCTTTAAAGTAAAAGGTTCGACAGGAATGTAAAGGAGAAAGCAAGTAAATTTCTGGAAAAGTAAATGACTTTGATTAATAAAATTGGTGTTTCACACATACATTTCTCAACAATTCTTTCTCACACGCTGGGTACTCGAATCTATATGAGTGACTTTGTATAGAATTGTGAACACACGCGAGAAACTACATGTCTACTACTATTTATACTAAAACATCCCAAGTAACCGTCGGGCAGTTACACTGCTTCGAGATCAATCCACTTGGCACGTTCTCCACGCTCGACGCTCCAGATCCTTGCACGTTTGCTCGTGGTAACTGCTGGAAACCGTTTTCCCTCCAAACGTTTGAATTTCAAACTGCTCCACTCTGAACCATCGAACACTTTCGTCAAGAGACATCTTCGACGAGAAACTCCTTCGACGTCGAAGGCAACCAGCCTTCTTCCTTGGAAGAAATCTTCTAAGTACTTTGCCATCTTTCGACGAGCATTTCGACAGACTTAGCTAGTCGAAGACATCCTTCAGCTTTAATGGCTGACATCAATCAAAACAAAGGTGTCGAATTTAGGAGCCAACAAATTGCCCCCCAAGAATGCCTTATTTCGACTCTGAAAGAAAAAGGCATTCTTTGAAACGCCATTCGACACCTGTCTTTCCCCGCTTAGTCACAAATTAACTTGTGCACTTTTTGTTGTTTTCTACCAACTATTGGCAATCCCAAGAAAACCATCATTGATTTGTACCTAGGACGTCACTTTCAGTACGGCGTGCAGTACCAAACGTCATTTCAGAATTTGTCATTATGACAATTCCCAAAAACGAGGATGCACGCTGCGTCCATCTATTTCTGTAGAACGGCTAAAACAACAGGGGGCTGCCACGCGTCCCACTAACTCCTGCAATAATTAAATGGCATTTAATGTCCTCGTTATTGGGGATTTTTCCCCACTACTATAAATAGCAGCAAGTACCCCATTGTGGGACTTTTTACGCCATCTAGCCTTTCAAACTTCTCTGTTTTCATACAAGCTTGTTATCTTTGCAGAAACTCTTCCTCTTTCACTTCGTCTTCAACCTCAACTCTAACAATGGCATCCGCTTCCAATGCTCCTGGCGCTACTGTACCATCTGAAAATGCTAAACCCAAGGTTTTCGTCACTGCTCCGGTAGTAAATTCTACAGGCAAACGAAGAGTTCCTGAACCCTCGGATATCGCCGTTCGCGATGCCTACTCACGCCACTTGATGATCCCGGTTGGATACTCCAACCAGATCTTTGCAATGTCTGGCCCCATGTATCCAAGTATCTCTGAGGCTTTGAAGATCAAGAGCTATTTCCCGATAGTCGAGAAACTCAAACCAGTCGCATGCGCCAAGAAAGACGCAGAAGACAATGAAGACCCTGCACATGAAAAAATCGACCTCCGCTTCTTCAACAGAGGTGTTAGGGCCTTCAGGTCTTGCCCTAACATTACCCCAGATTACGTTGCTTGGCTAGTAAAGATGGAGAAGCACCAAACTTCGATCTGGAAGGATATGGGGATCTTCGACCTAGTGATGCTGTCGAAGACAGGTTTGAACTATTCTCCGGAGATGCTGATAGCTTCTCTGCTGTTCTGGGACTACTCCCACTTTACTTTCCACCTTCCCTGTGGGATGCTAACCCCCACACTCTTCGATGTGGCCGCTATTACCGGCCTTCGACCCACCGGGGATTACTTCGATCCGGAGGAGATGTCGGAGGACCAAATTGGCTTCTCTGAGACTAAACCAACATACACCACTTTCATCAACCATTATCACGACAGGTCGACAGATGTTGTGTCGGATGTCGAACACATAGCGTTTCTAGCCTTATGGCTGACTCGCTTTGTATTTTGCTCGAAGTCTCTACAGGTGACCAAAAAGATGGTCACTCTTGCTACTCAACTGCATCATCTCCAAAACATCTGTTTGGCAGAACTGATTCTGGCTAGCCTCTATGATTCGATCAGCAATGGGGCCACTCTTCTAAAACATATCGAGGACATGGCCAGTTTGCTACTTGCTGGGCCTTTTTGGCTGCTCCAACTGTGGCTCAACGCCACTTTCGAATCTTTCTTACCTAAGAAGGTTCAGATAAATGAGCAGGCTCCAGCGATAGCGAACAGACGCGTCGAAGGAACCAGGCTGGCTCTGTTGACACCTATGGAAGATGGACTGGAGTTTCAGCAAACCTTCACCAACTTCGTTCTGATGTTTGCTCGAAGGAAGGAGTTTGTTTCAACTATGGCTCCATTTGCTCGACGACAGGTAGGCCCAGCATGGTTCACAAGGCCACATCCAAGGACGTCGAGTGGTCCTAATGTTGATGAACATACAATACTTTGGGAGGCGTTCCTTACACCAAGGATCATGCCTCTTCGATTCAGGAGCTCAAAGACTCATTTGAGTCTAATTGCATACCAACCAAACCTGGTATCTCGCCAGTTTGGTATTATCCAAACCCTACCTTCTCCGATTTTTCAACGAGAGAAGTCAATGTTGTACTTCTGCAATGATTACACAGAAGAAGCTGCCATCAAGCATATCGGAAGATATGCTGGTCGAACAGTTCTCTCGTTGTTTGACTACCAGCTCAATTTTCTTTGTTCACCATCCTTCGAGGAGTGGTGGAAAAGCTATTATGCTGAGTACTTCTTCGACGAGAAGGACTTCATGGATGAGCTGCAGAAGTCTTTTGTCCTTGTGTTGGACAAAATAAAGAAATGTAAGTTCATGCTCTCACATTACTTTTTGTCTTTCTCTTCGACTGCTAGCCTGTTAACTTTTTATTTCCTTTCAGTTGTTCGAAAGCCTGTAGCCAAGAAGGCTACAGAAGGCCAACAGGGAGGAGGCCCTTCAACAAAACCTCCACCGCCGGCGAAGACTACAGCGCCGGCGAAGACCACAAGCAACCAACAGGGGGAAGGCTCTTCGAAGAAGCCTTCTATATCGGTAACCAGACTTTCATCATTTTTTCCTGGCTTTCGACTTTACACTTTCGATGCAATTATTAAATCGAATTCCCATTGGTTTTCTAGGCACCTTCGCCCAAGAAACGGCCAGCACTGGTGGTCGAATCTGGGAGTGATGAAGAAAGTGATTCTCCTCCTGCCCCTCTAAAGAGGCGAAAGTTGACGAAGGATGCTTCTGTTCCTGCTCCTGCTCCTGAAGGTCGAACCATCAGAATAAAGGTTGCTGGAAGAAAGCCTAGGCCACCTCCAGTGATCATCGAGGAGCCAACTGAGGAGGAACTAAACATTCTTCTTAACAAGCCCGTCGAAAGCGACAATTCCAGCCCTGGGGCTGAAGCTAATCCACAGGTAATCTCTTAGACCCTTTTATAACTTAGGTATAGATACCCATATTCGATTGTGTCTCTTTCGATCTCTGAAGATTTGTCTTCTTTCCTTTTTCAGGACACTACTGAAAGTTCTCCGCCAAGGACCTCTGAAACGCTGGAATCTGCTGAACTTAGCAGGCCTCAGGAAAAAGGCTTGGGAAATGACGAAGCCCATACTGAGAATGAGGCCAATGCTGAAACGGTAGAAAAACCAACAGAGGAACCTCTGGTGGAGGAACAACAGCCCGAAGCGGTTCAGGTGGTGGACCTGTCAGAAGAGAATCATGAGGAAAGGGACCAAGGCAATGCTGACGAAGAAAATCAAGGTCCTGTTGACGAAGAGAACCAAGGTGGCACTGGCGAAGGACACCAGGGTGACGCTAGCGAAGAGCACCAAGATGACGCTAGCGAAGAACCACAAGTCGACGCTGGTACTACCCCAGTCCGAGTCGAAGAGCAACAAGTCGAGGCACCTAACATTCAACAGCCTCAAACCCAAGATAATACTGTTGCAAGGGTTACCTCCACGAAGCACAGGTCAAAAGAGGACTTAGAACTCTTGAAACAAACTGACCCTGTTAGCTATCTCAATGCAATCATCGAGAGCAAGAGTTCGTCTGATGCTAGTCAGGAGATTCTTACCCTGTCGGGGAAGTCTACTGAAACCTCTCCTCTCGATGACGCTTTGGCGAAGGTTAAGGCCCAGTTCTTCAAGAGGGACTTGATGAAGGCTTTAGAGGGGGACCCCACTGCTCCATCATGTTTGAAGGATGTGTTGAACGCTGTCGACTTGTTAGCTGTAGCCCCAGAAGTCTCAGGCTTGATCATGGAGTTACACTCTATGATTGATCAAGTCTCAGCAGATTACAGGCGCCAAAGGGGATTTAACAGTCAGCTTGAGGTGTTGTATGGCAAAAGCTCCTCTGCGTGGACTGCTGTCTCGGATTCGACTTCTCGAATTGCGGAGTTGTCGAAACAAAAAGCATCTACGCAGGAAGAAGTCGATGCCATTGATCGAGAGAATGCTTCCTTCCGGGCACAAATCGCAGAGATAGAAGCGAAGATAAATGCCAACACTATACGCAAGGAGGAACTTCTTTCGACCATCTCAGACACCGAGAGCCAAACTGAAATCAAACAAGGCCTGGAATTCGCTGAGAGGGCCCAAAGCCTCGACACTCAAATTGCCAAACTAGTGCAGGAGAACGCCTGGTGTTCGAAAAGGTTGGAGCTGCAGCAAGCCAAGTACATTCGACTCAAGGACTCTCTTTCCTTTTGATTGATTCTCTTTTGTAACCATATTCTGTAATCGTTATTCGACAACAATTGCCATCTTGGCTGAAATTTATAAAATTTCCATTTTGGCATTTTTATGGTTAATTTAGTCTTGTTCTTTTATTATTTTATTTTTACCTCTTGAAGTATAGGTTTGTATTTTTTCAAATATTTACCATTTACCCTCAAGAGCCTTTTATCTCCACCTAACTCTTCGACTTCATAGGCTCCACCAGAAAAAGTTTGGATAACTCTGAAGGGTCCTTCCCATTTGGGTGACCATTTCCCCATGCTTCGATCTCTTCGATCCATGGGAAGAATTACTTTCCAAACTAGTTCTTCAGGCAAAAATACCTTAGGTTTTACCTTTTTATTATAAGAGTCTTCTACTCTTTTCTTCTGAAGCCTGAGTAGGTCGAGAGCGCGTAATCTCTCTTCGTCTAAATCCACCAGTTCGTCCAACATCATGTTCCAATAAACTTCAGAAGGAATATCATAATGCCTCTGAACCCTTGCAGATTGAAGACAAATTTCTGCTGGTAACACTGCATCATGGCCAAAAGTTAGCCTATACGGTGTTGTACCAGTGGCTTCTTTTGGGGACGTTCGACAAGCCCATAAAATCTGGTCTAACGTCTTGTGCCAATTCTTTGGTTTCTTCCCAACATGTTTCTTTATCAAGCCAATCACCACTTTGTTAGCTGCTTCGACTTGACCATTCGCCTGTGCATAATAAGGCGTTGATGTTAGGAGTTTGAAACCTGTTTCCTGAGCAAATTCCTGCATCTTTCGACCAGTGAAAACTGACCCTTGATCAGTTGTTATTGTCTCAGGGATTCCATACCTAAAGATAATGTTCTTTTGAATAAATTCAATGACATTTTCCTGGTTCACATTAACTAAAGGGACAGCTTCGATCCACTTAGTAAAGTAATCAATGCCTACCAGTATGTATTTCTGACTCTTTGATGATGCTGGTCGAATCTCTCCAATGAGATCCAACGCCCATCCTCTGAAGGGCCAAGGCTTCACTATCGAGTGAAGTTCGCTTGCTGGTACATGTTGGATGCCTGTATGAACTTGACACTCTTGGCAACCTTTGGCGAACTCAACACAATCTTTCAGCATAGTGGGCCAATATAGTCCTTGTCGAAACAACAACCATTTCATCTTTTGACCTGCTTGGTGAGCCCCACATGCCCCAGCATGCGTAGTCGAAAGGGCTATGTATGCTTCAGTCTCACTTAAACATTTCAGCAACACCCCTTCAGGCGTCTTCTTGAATAACTCATTACCCATGAGTACAAAACTCAACGCCCTGTATTTTGTTTTTCGTTCTGTCGAAGCTCCTGGATTTTGAAGATAATCCATAATGGGTTTCCTCCAATCTTGCTCTGACAAATTATCAATGAACGAAATCTCGAAGTTACTGTGATCAGCATATCCTAGTCTCGTCGATTCCAAGTCTGATGGTGACAGACAAGTTGCTTTTATCTTTTCTCGAACTTCGATTGCTCTTTGTAATCTCGTTTTTGAAATCTTATACCCAGATGCAATTTGTGCCAAGTCATTGGCTATTTGATTTTCGACTCTGGGTATGTGTCGAATATTGATCGTTTCAAATTGTTTCAATAAACGATTTGCTATCACAAAGTACATAATGAGATTCTCTCTTATGCATTTATATTCTTTTGTGACTTGCTTAATGACTAACTCTGAGTCTCCCATTATTTCAACTCGAGTTGCCCCCAATTCCAACAATATCTCAAGGCCAGTAATTAGAGCTTCATACTCAGCCTCATTGTTCGAACAAGAACCTGATATTTTGTACTTGAATGTTGTTGGAATTTTATCTGGAGAAATAATCAAGACTCCTACCCCTGTTCCATCTTTATGGCTGGAACCATCGAAGTAGAATTTCCAAGGCTCTATCTCCACATAATTAATATCCTCGACTTGAATTGAGTGGTCGACTATGAAATCTGCAACCACTTGTCCTTTTACTGCCTTAAGAGGCATAAAGGTCAAGGAGTATTCAGTTAATGCTAATGCCCATTTGCCAATTCGACTATGCAAGATAGGTTTCGACAACATATATTTGAAAACATCAAAATGAGACGAAACATAAACATCAACTGGTTTTATATATTGCTTGAGTTTTGTACAAGAAAAATACAGACATAGACACAATTTTTCAACTTCGCTATATCTAGTTTCTGCATCGTTCAAAACTCGACTGAGATAGTAAATGGGTCTTTCGACTCCATTATCATCCTCTTGGGCTAACATACTTCCTAGAGTTTTGTCGGATGCAGCTATGTACAATCTCATACTCCTATTGCTACAAGGAGGCACCAAAATAGGTGGCTTAGTGAGGTACCCTTTGATTTTGTCGAAGGCTTCTTGTTGCTCTTGCCCCCATTCGAACCCCTCTTTATTCAGTCGAAGTAAGGGTGAAAAGGCCTGAGCTTTCCCACTTAGATTAGATATAAACCTCCTTAAGAAATTTATCTTGCCTAAGAGAGATTGCAATTCCTTCTTATTCGATGGCGCTTTCGCTTCCAGAATTGCCTTCGTCTTGTTCTGGTTGATTTCGATTCCTTTCTTGTGGACAACGAAGCCCAAGAAATCTCCAGCTTTCACACAGAACGCACACTTCAAAGGGTTCATCTTCAGACCATGTTCTCTCATTCTTTCGAATGATTGTCGAAGGTGGTCAATATGATTCTTCCTGGAAACAGATTTTATAACAATATCATCAATATATACTTGCATAAAAGTGTTAATAAAATCATGGAAGATAGTATTCATTGCTCGCTGGTACGTTGCCCCAGCGTTTTTTAGGCCAAAAGGCATCACTACCCATTCGTAAGTGCCTAAGGCCCCAGGGCATCGAAAAGCTGTTTTCGACACGTCCTCTTCAGCAATGAATATTTGATTATATCCTGAATAACCATCGAGCATACTCAGGTATTCATAACCAGCGGCAGAATCGACTAGCATTTCCGCCACAGGCATAGGATATTCATCTTTGGGGGTGGCAGCATTCAAGTCTCTGAAATCTATGCACACCCTTAACGTACCATTTTTCTTAATTACTGGCACAATGTTTGCAATCCATTCGACATACCTTGTAACACGGATGAATTTGCATTTTAGAAGTCTTTCGACCTCCGTTTTGATCTTCGACAGTATTTCTGGAGCGAAGCGCCTTGGATTTTGCTTGATTGGCTTCTTCCCAGGTTTGATTGGCAACTGAAGTTCTACCAACCCTCTGTCGAGACCAGGCATTTCGTCATAATCCCATGCAAAACAGTCTTTAAACTCTTTCAGCAATTGGATTACTTCCAACCTAAGTTCTGGATCTATTTTGGCGCTGATGTAAGTTGGCCTTTTCTCTGATCCTTCGCCTAAGTTGATTTCTTCTAAAGGGTCTTGCGCTAACATTTTAATGTTGTTCGCCAAGGGGTCCTTTTCGAAGCCCAAAGGCTCATCGTCATAGATGGCGTCGAGCCTCTGTTCCTGCATTTCTTCTGGCATGATATCAGGAGGTTTTGGATCGAAATCCTTTCCTGGGCCTACAGCAGATAATTGTTGATCATTAGCCTGTGTGGCCATGTACTTTACTTCGGCTTCGAGAGCCGTTATCATCTTGGTTTCGGCTACATAAGCCGAAATTCGCTTCAAAGATTGTGACTCAGTCATTATCACTGAATTCACTTCCCCAACCAGTTGGTTGGATATCAGTTAACCCACTGAAGTCTATGTGGGACAAGTCTTCTCTGTCCCATTGGAAACCATGCTCAGGATGCAGGTATAGGGAACAAAAGGTGTTTGGCGCTGGCGCCATGTCGAAGTCAGGTGTTGGACATGGCCCTATGTGAGCCAAGTTCTTGTCGAAATCTGCCAAACCCAGGTGATTCACTTCGCCAAGGTAGTAACTTTGATCTGCTTCTATGTTTTCGACCATCCCATCTGGACGCCATAGCAGCAGCCTTTGGTGCATTGATGAAGGCACAACGCCAACACCATGAATCCATTCACGGCCCAACAAAAGGTTGTAGTTAGGTTTGGCCGATATGACCATAAACATCATTGGTCGAAGGATCGACCCTACTTTAATATCTAGCTGGATCACTCCCATAGTGGTCCCTATGCCGCCCTCATAGTTCGACAGGACCATGTTGTGAGGCTTAATATCCTCATCTCTTTTGCCAATTTTCCTTAGCATAGAGTGAGGGATAATATTGATGGTTGCCCCACAATCGACCAATATTTTATTCACAGTAGTTTCCTCGAGTTTAGCCCTTATGAATAAAGGCTTGAGGTGATTTTTCATCGCCTCTGTAGGTGGCTCGAAGAAGCCATTTTGTTCCTCAGTAGTGCCATTGTCCATGACAAAATAGCACACTGGCCTATGTTTGGCCATTTCTTGTTCCACTTCCCAGTCACTTGCTTCGACCTCTACCTGTCGATTGAATTCTCTGGGCAGCACTGAAACTATATTCACCATTATATCCAAGGTATCATCAGACTCAGCATCGTCTTCGTCTTCGACTTCACTTTGGTTAGGCCAAACTAGCCTGTTGGTAACTGGCTCCCTTTCTAGAGGTTTCCTTTGCTTCCTTTGAGGAACATTCGAACTGGTTTCTGCCTTTGGTTCGTTGGCAGCCTCCCTTTCAGCTTTTCGTCTCCTTTGATATCTCCTCCATTGAGATCGAGACATGGGATTTTTACCCTTGTAGTTGCTGGACACTTGTGCAACCTTAGGTGCAGCAACTTGAGGCTCTTTCTTTTGAGTCAAAGAGGAACCTCTTGGCACATCGAAGGAATGCCATTTCTCCTCACTTGGCCTTTTCCGACCGGAGGTTTTGTACCAAGTATTGTTAGAACAATGTTTGAATCTAGTACCCTATATTTAAGTTTTGATGATACCAAAGTGAAAAGATATAGTATTTATATGTTTCATGATTGAAATATATGCTGCCTAAAATTACTATGCTCTGACTTGCAGATACGCTGATTAAAATAAGCAAGATCACTTCTTCAGCATCAGAATTTGATTTGATACACCAGCATCAGAAGTTGCTGAATCAGAACGTGAAGATCAGATGATCAACTCACATACATGCTGTAGCTTGATGAACAGAACTGCGCGTAAACACTCTGATACAGAATCAAATAGTTCATCAGCAGCGAAGCAGAATCAGAATGAGCCAAGCCAGAACGTGCATTGAAGAAGCAACGGTACTGTGCATTGAACGCTAATTAATTCCAACGGCATCATTCTAGACAAGATCTGCTCAAAAAGGAAAGCTTGTTATTAGCATTGAATCAAGAATATTTGCATTCAACGTTCATCTTCTCAAGTGCTATATAAACAAAGCTTCGAAGATTATAATGGCTAATGCTCTCCAATTCTCTACACGCACAAAGCTGAACAATAATCTTCATCTACCAGTTTTGCTAAACAACAAACTCTGATACTCCATTAGTGTTTAGCAATCTAAGTTTCTAAGCTTCATTAGTGTATACATCACAGTTGTGATATAGTTTTGTAGAAAACATTCACACACATTTGTTTTATACCTTTGTAAGAAAGTGTTGCCTTGACAAACCGGATTGTGGTTTGAATCAAGAAGGCTTTAGCAGTTGTTAAAGCAGATTTGTATTCAGTTGAATATAGTTTATTAAGACCTCGTTGGAGAGAGGCGAAATCACCTTGACGGGTGGACTGGAGTAGTTTGAGATCAAACGAACCAGGATAAAAATATCTTGTCAATTGCTTTAAGATTTCAGTTTTACAATTCAACCCCCCCTTCTTGTGTTTTTCACCCCTTCAATTGGCATCAGAGCGCCTGGTTCTGAGCTAAAACACTTAACCGTGTCAGTACAAGATCCAGCGTCAGAAAAACACAATGGCAGGAAACAACTCTCATTTCAGCAATGACAACAATGAGGACAGAGATAGATTCAGCGGAAAACCTCCAGTCTTTGATGGAGAAAACTTTGATTACTGGAAAGACAGAATTGAAAGCTTCTTTCTAGCACATGATGCTGATCTGTGGGATATGGTGACAGATGGATACACGCACCCTGTGAATGCAACTGGTCAGAAGATTGATAGAAAATCAATGACTGATCAACAAAAGCGTGATTTCAAGAATCACCATAAGGCCAGAACCATCCTCCTCAGTGCCATCTCCTATACTGAGTATGAGAAGATCTCCAACAGAGACACAGCTAAGAACATCTTTGATTCTCTCAGAATGACGCATGAGGGCAACGTTCAAGTCAAAGAAACAAAAGCTCTGGCGCTCATTCAGAAGTATGAGGCGTTCAAAATGGAAGAATCTGAATCCATTGAAACTATGTTCTCTAGATTCCAGATTCTGGTAGCTGGTCTCAAAGTTCTGGACAAAGGATACTCTACTGCTGACCATGTCAAGAAGATAATCAGAAGTTTACCCAAGCAGTGGAGGCCTATGGTTACTGCTCTGAAGCTAGCGAAGGATCTCAACAAAATCACTCTGGAGGAACTTATAAGCTCCCTCAGAAGTCATGAGATAGAGCTAGAAGCTGATGAGCCTCAGAAGCAAGGTAAGCCTATAGCTTTAAAATCTAACAGAAAATCTGAATCTAAAGTTTTGCAGGCAGTTGAAGAAACATCTGATGGATCCTCATCAGAAGAAGACGAACTTTCCCTTCTCTCCAGAAGAGTAAATCAACTGTGGAAGCAAAGACAAAGGAAGTTCAGGAATCCCAGAAGATCTGATCAGAACGAGTCTTCCTCCAGATACAGAAGGACAGATTCTTCCTCTGGATACAGAAGATCTGAAGGCTCCTCCGGTAGCAAGAAGCCAAACACAAAAGACATCATCTGCTACGAGTGCAATGAGCAAGGACACTACAAGAGTGACTGCCCAAAGCTTCAGAGGGAGAAGCCCAAAAAGAAGTTTGGAAGAGAGAAGAAGAAAAGTCTCATGGCCACATGGGATGACTCTGACTCGTCTGAAGCTGACTCAGAATCAGATGATGAAAGGGCAAACATAGCGCTCATGGCTAACATTCCAGATGATAGTGAAGCTTCTGAATCAGACTCAGAATCAGACACAGAAGAGGTATTCCCTAACTTCGCTGTTAATTTTACAAAGGCTGAACTTGCTGAAAGCCTCAATGAAATTCTGGAACGTTATCAGCAGATTAGAGCTAAATTCAGAGACCTGAAAAGGAATCTTGAATCTGACTCTAATAAGTCTGAGAGTCTCAAATTGGAAAACTCTGAGCTAAGAGATAAAATTTTAAAATTAGAAAACTCTTTACAAAACTCTCAAAAGGAACCAATTTCTGAAACTCCCAGCAACGCTGATGAGATCATCAAAGAGTATGATCATAGTTTCCAGAAGTTCCTTGCTAAAAGCATAGATAGAAGCAGAATGGCTTCAATGATCTATGGAATTAGCAGAAACGGCAGGAAAGGAATAGGATACCTAGGTAAGGTTCCTACACCTAAAAATGTCATGGATTTAACCATTAAACACACTCCTTTAAATTCACACTTTGTGTATGGTCACACACATGACATCAAATATACTAGTAGTAAGCACTCTGTGAAACCAAAATTCAACCAGAGTTTTGGTAAAACTAACAAATCAGGACCCAAGAAGATCTGGGTACCTAAGGATAAAATAATACATGTTGCAGATATCTTTAGCAGCAAGTCAGAAACACCAGTCATGGTACCTGGACTCTGGCTGCTCACGACACATGACGGGAAGAAGGCATATGTTCCAAAGCCTGGAACTTAAGCCTGGAGGCCACGTTGGCTTTGGAGGCAATCAGAGGGGAAAGATAATTGGCTCTGGAACTGTAGGTAACGGAAATCTTCCCTCTATTAATAATGTTCTGCTTGTAGATGGATTGATGCATAATCTGTTATCCATAAGTCAATTAAGTGATAACGGTTATGATATAATCTTTAATCAAAAATCATGTAAAGCTGTTAGTCAGAAAGATGGGACTATCCTGTTTAATGGAAAGAGGAAAAACAACATTTACAAAATCAAACTTTCTGAACTAAAGAGTCAGAACGTAAAATGTCTTCTGTCTGTTAACAACGAGCAGTGGATCTGGCACAGAAGATTGGGGCATGTTAGTATGAGAAGAATATCTCAGATTAACAAACTCAATCTGGTCAGAGGACTTCCAAATTTGAAGTTCAATTCAGATGCTCTGTGTGAAGCATGTCAGAAAGGCAAATTTGCAAAACCTTCTTTTAAATCCAAAAATGTTGTTTCTACCTCTAAGCCATTAGAACTTCTGCACATTGACTTATTTGGGCCAGTTAAAACTGCTTCAGTCAGTGGTAAGAAGTATGGGTTAGTAATCGTAGATGACTATAGCAGATGGACATGGGTAAAGTTCTTAAGACACAAGGACGAGTCACACTCTGTGTTTGTTACCTTCTGTAACCAAGTTCAGAATGAAAAAGATCTTAGAATCGTTAAAGTCAGAAGTGATCATGGTGGAGAATTTGAAAACAAAGATTTTGAGTCATTCTTTAATGACAAAGGCATTCTGCATGATTTCTCTTGTCCTAGAACTCCCCAACAAAATGGAGTTGTAGAACGAAAGAACAGAACATTGCAAGAAATGGCCAGAACCATGATCAATGAGACAAACGTTGCTAAGACTTTCTGGGCAGAGTCAATAAACACAGCGTGCTACATTCAGAATAGAATCTCAATAAGACCTATTCTGGAAAAGACTCCATATGAATTGTGGAAGAACAGAAAGCCCAACATTTCGTATTTTCATCCATTTGGATGTACTTGCTATATGTTAAATACAAAGAATTATTTGAACAAGTTTGATTCTAAGGCACAGAAGTGTATTATGTTAGGATACTCTGAACGCTCAAGAGGGTACAGAGTATACAATACAGAAACACAGATTGTGGAAGAATCAATCAGTGTTCGTTTTGATGACAAGCTTGACTCTGAAAAGTCAAAGCAGAATGAAAATCTTGCAGGTATAGAAATTGAATTTGCAGGTTCTGAAGACAAGTCATCAGAAGCTCTCAACACAGACATTCCTTCAACGTCTGAAAGAAGCAATGCTAGAAATCCTACAACTGCTGCTGATCAACCTCAGAAGAGATTACCCAGAAGCAGTTTGGATCACCCAGAAGAAACTATCCTAGGAAGAAAGGAAGATCCAATCAGAACAAGAGCAAGCTTCAGAAACTCTGAAGAAACTCTTATGGGACTTGTGTCTCTGATTGAACCTTCTTCTATTGATGAAGCACTTCTGGACAACGACTGGATTCTGGCAATGCAAGAAGAGCTGAATCAATTCACCAGAAACGACGTATGGGATCTCGTTCCCAGACCAAAAGGATTCAACGTCATTGGAACAAGATGGGTGTTCAGAAACAAGCTTAATGAACAAGGTGAAGTCGTCAGAAACAAGGCACGACTGGTTGCACAAGGTTATAGTCAGCAAGAGGGGATAGACTATACAAAAACCTTTGCCCCAGTCGCCAGGTTAGAATCTATCAGACTTTTAATTTCATTTGCTGTTAATAGAGGCATCACTCTGTATCAGATGGATGTCAAAAGTGCATTCTTAAATGGTTATATAGAAGAAGAAGTTTATGTTCACCAACCCCCGGGTTTTGAAAATACAAAACATCCAGAACATGTTTTCAAACTGAAAAAGTCACTGTATGGTCTGAAACAAGCTCCCAGAGCTTGGTATGAAAGGCTAAGTAACTTTCTGCTTGAAAATGAATTCACCAGAGGGAAAGTGGACACTACTCTATTCTGTAAAACAGTTAAGAGTGACATTTTAGTCTGTCAAATTTATGTTGATGATATTATTTTTGGTTCTACTAATCCTTCTCTTGGAAGAAAATTTGCTAAGTGTATGCAGGCAGAATTTGAGATGAGCCTCATGGGGGAACTGAAATTCTTTCTAGGAATTCAGATTAATCAAACTCCAGAGGGAACTTACATTCATCAGAGCAAATACATCAGAGATCTTCTGAAGAAATTTGACCTCTCAGAATGTAAGCCATCAAAGATTCCAATGCATCCCACGTGCATTCTGGAAAGAGAAGAGGTAAGCAAAAGTGTAGAACAGAAGGTCTACAGAGGTATGATTGGTTCTCTCCTTTATCTGACAGCTTCAAGACCTGATATCTTATTCAGCGTATGTATTTGTGCTAGATTCCAATCAGATCCTAGAGAATCTCACTTAACAGCTGTTAAGCGAATTTTCAAGTATCTGAAAGGTACTACTAATCTGGGTTTGTTTTATAGAAAATCTAGTGATTACAGCTTAGTAGGCTACTGTGATGCTGATTTTGCTGGAGACAGAGTGGAACGTAAAAGTACTTCTGGAAGCTGCCAGTTTCTGGGAGAAAATCTGATCTCGTGGTCCAGCAAAAGGCAATCAACAATTGCTCTGTCAACAGCAGAAGCTGAGTACATAGCAGCAGCAGGATGTAGCACACAAATGCTCTGGATGAAAAGTCAGCTTGAAGACTTCCAGATTTTTGAGAGTAACATTCCTATTCTTTGTGATAATACTTCTGCTATTTGCTTAAGTAAGAATCCTATTTTACATTCTAGAGCTAAGCATATAGAAATAAAACATCATTTCATTAGGGACTATATTCAGAAAGGTATTTTAAACTTGAAATTTATAGATACAGACCATCAATGGGCTGATATCTTTACTAAACCCCTTTCAGAAGATAGGTTTAATTTCATTCTGAAACATCTCAGCATGAAAGTATGCCCAGAATGAAAATGTTTTAATTCCATATTTTTTACCTTCAGAATGTAATTATATTACTGTGAACTTCTGATCAATCTTCTTTCAGAAAGATAGAACATGCAGATTGTATCAGATGCAAGTCTAAAGATCTGAGAGTCTAATCTCAAAGACAGACGTGCTGATCACTACATCAAACAAGTGTCATCCAATCATCAGCAAATCTCTGAAGCAGAACGCGTGCACGCTTCTGAGAAGACAAAGCGCTGATTGGGTGCATTGAGACACATGTCTGGTAACCGTTTTTAAGTATCTTTCTCAAATCCCCCAAAATCAGCAAGCATTTAATGAAAAGTAATCACGCTTGTTAATGGCAATCATTATTTTTTTTCTCTCTCTTAAAAACGTTTAATTTTTCAAAATAATTTTTGAAAACTCTATTTAAGCACACTAATTCATCATTCTTATTCTTTACGCTTTCTCATAATCATTCAAGTATTCTCTGCATATTTCTGAGTTTATCTCCTTCAAACCTTTTTCTCTCAAATCATTCTCAAGCTTTTTTAGTGAGAACAATGGCATCCTCCAGCATTTCTGCAGGCAATCAGAAGAAAGAAACCTCTGAACAATATCAGGTGCCTATCAGAACTCTTCTCACACCGGTAAAGAATCTTGAAGTTCTCTCTGAGTTAATCATCGACTTTGAAAGTTTGAAGGAAAATGGATTTGACCTAACTGAAGAGATTAGGGCTCAAAAGTGGGAGAGGTATTTCGATAGGTTGGTTGGACCAACATTCCCAGAGCTTGTCAAGGAATTTTGGATTCACGCCAAGATTCATAAACATCTAGTCATCTCTTCTGTCATGGGAAAGAAGATAGTAATTTCTGAAGACCTCATTGCTAGGTTAATCGGTCAAAGTGGTGGTGGAGTCCGTTGTGTGGACATGGCTGATAGATGCCCTGATATAGGTGTGGTAGCCAACTGCATTTTCACTCTTGGATTTCCCAGCAGCAAAATAAAGGATCTGAAGGATCACTGCAGAGTATGGGCCAAGATTGTTCTTGGATGCTTCAATCACAGGAAACCAACAAGCTCTCCTGATTATATAAACGTGGATCAGCAATTTCTGATCTACTTTATTGATCAGAGGGTGAAGATCAATCTGGCACACTTTCTGTTCAACCATCTCAAGACCAGTGTGAAAGAGACTAGAGAAGAAGAAAGGACCAAAAGGGACTGGATACCGTTTGGAAGGCTCATATCAGATATTCTGACAGAGAATAAGCTGATAGATTATCTGAGCGAAGCTCAAGTGCTGAGCACACTTGAACCAACTGTTGGAAAACCGCTGAACGCCAAGAACCTGAAAAAGATGAAGCTGATAGAAAATATTAGGAAGGAACCCAGAGCTACTTCAACTGCTGACATCTCCAGCAGAAGAGTGCCTCTGAATGATTTCCCAAAATTTTCTGAAATGGAATCCCAACCGGATATGTTTCTCAAGTATCCAGATTCATACAAGGAAGAAGATACAGGTTCTAAGCTGAAGATCAAAGATCTGAGTCAACCCCAACCTGAAGTGACTCAGAAGAAGACAAAGAAGAGGAAAGCAGAAGGATCATCTCATCAGACTCCAAAGAAAAGAGGTATTTCATCTGCTGCCCCTATTTCAATTTCATCTACTATTCCAACATCTGCTGCCCCTCCTAAAACCTCTAACAGAATATCAATCCCAATCCCTACTATTGATGAAACCATACCAGAAGACCCTTCTGAGGCCTTACTACTCAGAAGAACCAGAATTAAGATTCCCAAACAACCAACTGTTTCAACAACACCAGCACTTGATAGAGTGCTAGCTGATATTGAGCGTGAACATGCTTCTGCTCAACCAAATTCTGAACCACCAAATATTCCTCCTCCACAACCAGAATCACAACCTGAACCAGAAATACAACAACAACCAGAACCAGAACCACAATCACAACAACCACTCACAGAAGAACCTCTGATCCCTGAGCAATCAGAGATTCCACCTCCCCAACCAGAAAATAATCCACCTGCACCACAAACAGAGTTTCACCGCTATGAAACCCCTTCTCCTCATCACTCTGACCCCCACTCACCTCAACCTTCACCGCTGGCAATCCAGTTTCCATGTGGAACCACTATTGTCAGGCCCCAGTTGCCATCATCAGAGGAATCAACACCTCCAAAAACTCCAACCACTCCAATAGAAATATCTGACTCTGATTCTGATAACCCTCCTCCAAAACAAACAGCCCCTCAGCAAACATCTGAAAACCTCAGCAGAACTTTCATTGACTTAACAAGTCTTGAACGTCTTGCTGATCTAAGACACAAAATTGCCATACCCAAACCAAAGCAACCAGATGTTGGCTCTGGTATTTTGAATTTTGAAACAGGTATGCTGCAATGGATTGCTTCTTTGAAGCAAGTCTGTCTGGGGATGATTGACCCAGCTGCTTCTGATCAGCTCTGGTCACAGTTCAGACTATGGGTACGTGCTGAAGCCCTCAAGCTGCAGGACGTCAACTATGAGCAGGCTCAACAGAACTTTAGCAAGCTGCTGAAGGAAGTTGAGAGTCAGCTGCCTCAAGAAGTTGTGCTCCCTCTGGACAGTGAATCTTGGTCTGAGAAAGAGCAAGCTGCACAGGTGCAACCATCAGAAGAAGACAAGACCATTCAGGCTGAAGAAAATCCAGCAGAAGATGTAGCTGAAAGTTCTGAGAAGCTTCCTCCCTCTGACACTTCTCAAGCTGCCTTGGACAGGCAGGCTCTGGAAGAATTAAGGCTGAATGACTTGCGTCTACAGCAGCGGATGGAAGAGAATGATCAGAAGATGAAAGCAAGAATGGATGTACAGGACAGCAAGATTGACACTGTTGTCAACATGGTTCAGAAGCAGAATGAAACTTCTGAAAAGATTCAAGCAATGCTGGAAAGCCTGTTCTCACGCATGCCCCCACAACCTTAAATTTTTTTTCATGCATGACATTCTCTATGTTTTCTTCATTTTCTGATGTACTGTTTTGACTATGTTTTGTAATGCTATTTTGCTCTGATTATGAACTATTTTAATATGATTAGTTTTTCTGATAAAATTGTTTTAGCACATCACCAACACTTTTTGATTGCTGACAAAAAGGGGGAGAACAAGAATGATATTTAAAATCAATAACGGCTAACTAGACAGAAATTCTCAAACATTCTAACTCTATTACTTGAAATGTTTTTCTGTTTTGTTTTTAAGTCTACAGGCACAAGGAAGCTCCTGAACACTATGAAGACTAGAAGCTAGAAGATCTGATCAAAATGTAGAAGCTTATGTTGCTCTGATCAAATACGAAGTTCTGATCGACCTAGCACTCTGATCCGAAGCAAAGCTCTGACAGGAAAAGCTCTGAAGCTCTGCTCTCTGATAAGTCAAGGACCTATAATCTGATGCTCAAAGATAGAAAAAGATCTGATCCTGAAGAACACGTATATCAAAGGGAAGTAACAAACTCAGGGGGAGTATCTCTTAACTCTGATTTCTCCTTACTTCTTAACTCTGAAACATTTCCTAGATACCTTTTCACGTTATTTTTTATTTAAAATATCTAGTTTTTGTCATCATCAAAAAGGGGGAGATTGTTAGAACAATGTTTGAATCTAGTACCCTATATTTAAGTTTTGATGATAACAAAGTGAAAAGATATAGTATTTATATGTTTCATGATTGAACTATATGCTGCCTAAAATTACTATGCTCTGACTTGCAGATACGCTGATTAAAATAAGCAAGATCACTTCTTCAGCATCAGAATTTGATTTGATACACCAACATCAGAAGTTGCTGAATCAGAACGTGAAGATCAGATGATCAACTCACATACATGCTGTAGCTTGATGAACAGAACTGCGCGTAAACACTCTGATACAGAATCAAATAGTTCATCAGCAGCGAAGCAGAATCAGAATGAGCCAAGCCAGAACGTGCATTGAAGAAGCAACGGTACTGTGCATTGAACGCTAATTAATTCCAACGGCATCATTCTAGACAAGATCTGCTCAAAAAGGAAAGCTTGTTATTAGCATTGAATCAAGAATATTTGCATTCAACGTTCATCTTCTCAAGTGCTATATAAACAAAGCTTCGAAGATTATAATGGCTAATGCTCTCCAATTCTCTACACGCACAAAGCTGAACAATAATCTTCATCTACCAGTTTTGCTAAACAACAAACTCTGATACTCCATTAGTGTTTAGCAATCTAAGTTTCTAAGCTTCATTAGTGTATACATCACAGTTGTGATATAGTTTTGTAGAAAACATTCACACACATTTGTTTTATACCTTTGTAAGAAAGTGTTGCCTTGACAAACCGGATTGTGGTTTGAATCAAGAAGGCTTTAGCAGTTGTTAAAGCAGATTTGTATTCAGTTGAATATAGTGAATTAAGACCTCGTTGGAGAGAGGCGAAATCACCTTGACGGGTGGACTGGAGTAGTTTGAGATCAAACGAACCAGGATAAAAATATCTTGTCAATTGCTTTAAGATTTCAGTTTTACAATTCAACCCCCCCTTCTTGTGTTTTTCACCCCTTCAAGTATCTACTGACACATTTGTTGGAGGCCTAAAAGTCAATGGCCTCTTTTCTTGGTTAGAACCTCTTTGGGAGGCTCTTCTAGGATCATGTCGAAGGTCAACATTCTCCCTTCTCTTATTCGCTGCTCTTACGCCTTGAATGTGCTCAGCAGCTTTTTTATCAAAGATCGAACTGCATCTTGGACACAGCATCACCTCTGATTTCTTTTTCTGGCATCTTTGTAGAAAATCTGCCAAGTTTTCATTTTCTCGAGGGAAAGCAGTCTTATTAGCCTGTTCTTGCCTCATGGCCTCTTCTGATGCTTTTGGGTCAGAGAGTTCGACCATGTTGATATTCATTGTATCTTTGTTAGCAAGAGTTAACTGCTTCATTTGTATCTCCAGATTCTCCGTCTGGCCTTGAACAGTGGCCAAGTGGGAACTGGGTTTTGATCCAGTTTTTTGTGCTTCAGCGGCCTCCGACTTCGGGTTTTCGACCGCTTTCTGGACAGCTTCAATTGTCTTCCTGGATAAATTTCCAGAAAAACTGCCAAAGATTGGCATGTTGATGTGGTCCTTTGAGACTTCGACCATGGTAATTCCTGGCTTCTTCGACTGGATCCTGGTTGCCTCTATCATGTTCACCTCAGAGGGTTCAGCATAGTGGGCTTCAGCCTGCAATGGATTTGAGTCGACAGCCATGGGGGATTTGTCAGCAAATTTCAATCTCCCTTCTTCGATAGCGTCTTGCACAAGGTTCCTGAAAAGAAAACATTGAGAAGTTTTATGGCCCAAAAAATTATGATATTTGCAAAAACCTCTCTTCTTTCTTTGATCAAGAGGAGGCAGTTTCACCCCTGGGGGTACTATCATTTGGCCATCTTTAACCAATAAATCGAATATTTCATCACATTTTGTGATGTCAAAACTATAAGTCTTTTTTGGGAACCTATCGTTGGCCCTTTCTGGACCAATGGGATTTTTCCCATTTGAGGGGACTAACAGTTTACAAGAGTATGGTGGCCCTTGTTTCAGTTCTGCTAAATCGACTTCTCCTTCTTCGACAGTTAAAGTATCGTCGAAGGATTCTTGATCTTCGTCATCCATCTCAACGTACGCTATCCTCTCTCTCTTGTGAGTTTTCGTTGCCTTAGCTTTTTCAGCTTTGAGGCGCTCTACCTGTCGAACTCTATCGGCCAGTTGGGCCATGTCTCTTAGGTACTGGGTGTCTAGCTTCTTCCTAATGGAATAATCTAAACCGCCTGCGGCTATTTCGACCAACTCATGTTCTGGCACTTGTGTAAAACATCTCGCCTTGAGCAACCTAAACCTATTTAGATATTCGTCTATAGGTTCAGTGAAACGTCTCTTCACACTGGCCAGTTCTTTCAGGCTTATCTTGGTTTGCCCCATGTAGAATTGTTCATGGAACAATCTCTCCAACTGGGTCCAATGATGGATCGAATTGGGGGGAAGAGTTGTAAACCAAGTAAAAGTGTTCTTTGTTAAAGAACTTGGGAAGTACTTGATCCTTAGGTTTTCGTTATTCGAAATGTCACCCGCTTCGATCAAATACCTCGCCACATGCTCGACAGTAGATTCTGTCGTGTCCCCAGAGAACTTAGTAAATTTGGGGACTTTGCATCTAGGAGGTAAGTCCGTTTGTAACACGTATTCTGACAATGGAGATGTAAAGTTGGGCCTTCGAAAGCCCATGTTCATCCCATTTTGAGTCATGATCCTTTCGATCATGGTTGCCAGATTGTTTTCCAAACCCATGTTTTGGTATTGGATATGCTGAACCACTTCGTCAGCATTTTGGTTTCTGTTAACTAACCTTACCTCTGGGGTTATTACCCTAGGTTCTTCGACAGGTTGTTCCAATCGTGCCCTAAGGTTTTCTTCGACAGGCTGTTGAGCCTGGTTAATGGTGGTTTCTTCCTCTAAAAATATCCCCTGATTTCCCCTTATTTGCGCCCTTTGGGGCTGTCGAATAGGTTGGGGTACTCCAAAGAAGTCAGCCAAACGCGTCATTTGCGCTGTCACTTGCTGATTCGATTGAGTAGTGTTTTGTATTAGAGGGTTTAGCATTGTACTCAAAGTTTGTGCCAACATTTGCACCATATCATGGTTGCTTTCGTCCATTTGTTGCCTCAAGACTGCTGTCGAGGCATTTGTAAGGCCATGTGCTACTTGGGACGTTCCTCCTAAGAGTTGGGTCCTATTTCTATTCGCCATGCCTACTCCAGAGCCTTGGAGTGGCGAAGAGGCACTCACAAAAGGGTCTGAAAAAGTGGACGCAGCATTCGTCAGGCTTGCCACTTCAGAAGTTGGCATACCATAGAATGGAATAAATCCTGGGGGAACCAAAGGCCTTGTGCCTAAATTTCCCCTTGGTGGGGGAGTTCCCAAAGGTATCCTGGGGCCTGTTAACGAAGGTATTGGCCCCGTGGTTGTGACCGATACTGCTGGTGTCGAACCAACATTTGTCGCTTCACTTACGGTCATACTAACCGTTGCTCCCACACTCGTTTGTGGGATTTCGTTATTGTTTGGCGGATTCGCCATCTCTTCCCTTCTCCTGGCAGTATTGTTATCGTTAGTGTATATTCTACCACTTCTCAATAACATACAACTCGAAAAGATGAGATTATTTTCAACAATCAACACACAGTCCCACCGGGTGTGCCAATTTGTTTACCTTGGGTTTTGGTAAACAACCGCTGATCCTCCAAATGGTTACTTATTTGGTTACTCGCAGGATCGATCAGATTGATCCTAGGACATAGGTTGATTTTGAAGTTTGATAAAATTGGATAAGGCTTTAAATAAAGAGGTTTTAAATAAATTGCATGAAGGAAAGACTTGGTAAAATAAACAAGGCTTTAAAGTAAAAGGTTCGACAGGAATGTAAAGGAGAAAGCAAGTAAATTTCTGGAAAAGTAAATGACTTTGATTAATAAAATTGGTGTTTCACACATACATTTCTCAACAATTCTTTCTCACACGCTGGGTACTCGAATCTATATGAGTGACTTTGTATAGAATTGTGAACACACGCGAGAAACTACATGTCTACTACTATTTATACTAAAACATCCCAAGTAACCGTCGGGCAGTTACACTGCTTCGAGATCAATCCACTTGGCACGTTCTCCACGCTCGACGCTCCAGATCCTTGCACGTTTGCTCGTGGTAACTGCTGGAAACCGTTTTCCCTCCAAACGTTTGAATTTCAAACTGCTCCACTCTGAACCATCGAACACTTTCGTCAAGAGACATCTTCGACGAGAAACTCCTTCGACGTCGAAGGCAACCAGCCTTCTTCCTTGGAAGAAATCTTCTAAGTACTTTGCCATCTTTCGACGGGCATTTCGACAGACTTAGCCAGTCGAAGACATCCTTCAGCTTTAATGGCTGACATCAATCAAAATAAAGGTGTCGAATTTAGGAGCCAACACGGCGTCAGCAACATTACTGGGCCTGCTAAAGTCACCCGCAGTGGTAGACTTTTCTCACCTGATATTGCTCCACCAACTGTCCGAAGACTTGTTGTCATTACACCTGCAAGTGTACCTACTGCCATTCCTGATCAAGTTCTTAGTCCTACCCCTGTCGCCGAGTCATCTAACGCTCGGGGCAAAGGGATCACCACTGATGCGCCTGCCCAGACGGAGGCACCGAAGACTATTACTGTTGAAGCTTCCAAACAGGAGATGGAAGAGATTCTGAAGATTATTAAGAAGAGTGATTACAACATGGTTGAGCAACTGGGGCAAACCCCATCCAAGATTTCTATGTTCTCACTGTTGTTGTGTTCAGAGGCCCATGCCAAGGCTCTGATTACCTTCCTGAAGACTGCCCACGTTCCACAAGAGACATCAGCTGATCAGTTTACCGATTGTGTGGCTAATATAACTACTGATAATGGTTTGGGTTTCTCCGACGCTGATTTGACTGCCAAGGGGAAAAATCATAACGATGCCCTACATGTCTCCATTGAATGCAGGGGCACTACTCTTGCACATGTATTGGTTGACACTGGTTCCTCATTGAACGTCTTGCCCAAGAAAGCTCTGGACCGGTTGGATTGCGAAGGGTTGGAGCTAAAGCCAAGTAAGATCATTGTCAGGGCCTTTGACGGGTCTAAAAGGATGGTGCATGGTGAAGTTGATATTCCAATTAAAGTTGGTTCTCAGGTCTTCAATTCTACATTCTACGTGATGGACATTCGTCCATCCTATTCTTGTTTGCTGGGTCATCCATGGATCCACAAAGCTGGGGCCGTAACCTCAATGCTCCACCAGAAGCTGAAGTACCCGGTCAGAGGGAAGATTGTGACAGTTCAAGGGGAGGAAGAGTACATGGTCATCCACCTCAACTCGTTCAGATACGTAGAGATGGATGGGGAGTTCATTGAGACCCAATTTCAGCATTTTGAAGAGGTTCCTCAGACACTGGCATCAACTAAGACTGTGGTTGAATATTCTCCTATGAAGATGGCTTCCTTAAAGGATGCCCGGGCTGTTATTGAGAAGGGTGAGTGTGCAAATTAGGGCCGACTCCATGATTTTACTCAAAAGACTAACAAGTTTGGTTTGGGTTTCACTGCAGAAGCTCAAAGGGCTGTTCGAAGTGCAAGAATTGGAAGACCTCCCGTGTTCATCAACAACTCGAGAGTAAATGCCATTGAAGATGATGTGGAGGAGTCTGAATTCGACAGCTGGATCTATCCTATGACCAACGATGGGCCAAGCAACTGGACAGCAAAGGACTTCATCCCTATTACTTTTGTTAACCAGTAATGAACTCTTTTGAATTTTTAACAGACAATGTGGTGAAACTTTATGGCCCGGTGTCTTACCCGGGGCACCGTGGCTTCATTTGTGAGGGCTTTTTTGTGCCATTTTCATATATCATTAATAAAAGCATTGGACATTTCTTGCATTTCAAATTTTGCGCTCCTTGTTTTTCTTTATTATATATTGCAAAACAACTATTTTACACACACTCACATATACAGGTCTCAATCCACTCTGGATCTCACTGGTAACGACTTTGCTACTGCCAGTTATGACTTCGAAAATCCGATCAACTTAGCCAAAGACGAAGGTGAAGATGATTACGAAGTTCCTGGTGAACTTGCAAGACTGCTACTCCAGGAAGAGAGGGCCATTCATCCACATGAAGAGCCGATGGAAACGGTGAATTTGGGTACTGAAACAGACAAGAAGGAAGTCAAGATCGGTGCAAATTTGGAGCTTAATGTGAAGCAGCGGTTGATTCAGATGCTGCGTGACTATGTTGAGATCTTTGCCTGGTCCTACGAAGATATGCCTGGGTTGGATACCGACATTGTGGTTCATAGCCTGCCTACCAAGGAAGACTGCCCTCCGGTAAAACAAAAGGTTCTCCGTATGCGCCCAGAGATGTCTGAGAAAATCAAGGCCGAAGTTATGAAACAGTTTGACGCCGGTTTTCTAGCAGTGACTTCTTACCCTCAGTGGGTTGCCAACGTGGTTCCTGTGCCGAAGAAGGATGGTAAGGTTCGAATGTGTGTTGACTACAGGGACTTGAACAGGGCAAGCCCTAAGGATGACTTCCCTCTACCACACATCGACGTTCTGGTTGACAATACTGCTCAGCACAAGGTATTCTCCTTTATGGATGGTTTCTCCGGTTATAATCAGATAAAGATGGCTCCCGAAGACATGGAGAAGACGACCTTTGTTACTCAGTGGGGCACCTTTTGTTACAAGGTCATGCCTTTTGGATTGAAGAATGCTGGGGTAACATATCAGCGTTCCATGGTCGCTTTGTTTCATGATATAATCCATCATGAGATTGAAGTATACGTCGACGATATGATTGCGAGGTCCCAGAATGAGGAGGAACACCTTGACCATCTACAGAAGCTGTTTGACAGGTTGAAGTTGTACAAGCTGAGATTGAACCTGAACAAGTGCACCTTCGGGGTGAGGTCTGACAAACTACTAGGTTTCGTCGTGAGCGACAAAGGTATTCAAGTGGACCCTGCCAAAGTGAAAGCCATACAAGAGATGCCAGCTCCCAAGACAGAGAAGGAAGTCAGAGGATTTCTAGGACGACTGAACTACATTGCCCGATTCATCTCTCACTTGACTGCTACTTGTGAGCCAATCTTCAAGCTGCTGAAGAAAGATCAAGTGGTACGTTGGAACGACGAATGCCAGGCTGCTTTCGAAAGGATCAAATAGTATCTCCAGGAGCCACCTATTCTAATGCCACCAGTAGAAGGGAGACCTCTAATCTTATATTTGACAGTACTTGACAACTCAATGGGGTGTGTGCTGGGGAAGCATGACGAGTCTGGCCAAAAAGAGCATACTATTTATTACCTTAGCAAAAAGTTTACCGACTGTGAGACCCGATACTCACTGCTTGAGAAAACTTGCTGCGCTTTGGCATGGGCTGCTCGCCAGCTGAGACAGTATATGCTGACTCATACTACTCTATTGATTTCAAAGATGGATCCAATCAAGTATATCTTCAAAAAGCCCGCCTTGTCCGGAAGAATAGCAAGATGGCAGATGATCTTGACTGAGTATGACATCCAGTACACAACTCAAAAAGCAATTAAGGGAAGTGTATTGGCAGACCATTTGGCACATCAGGCAGTGGATGATTATCAGTCTATGAACTTTGAATTCCCGGACGATAATATCATGCTGATAACCGATTGTGAGACACCTGGACCGGATGAAGTACCTGAGGAAGGATCTCGATGGTCTATGTACTTTGATGGAGCTTCGAATGCTTTGGGTAATGGCATTGGCGCCATGATCGTATCTTCTAAAGGCTCTCATACTCCGTTTACCGCCCGACTATGTTTCAACTGCACCAACAACATGGCGGAGTATGAAGCGTGCATCATGGGTCTTCGAGCTGCAATTGACCTAAGGATTAAGTTTCTAAGTGTCTTCAAAGATTCCGCTCTCGTGATCAGGCAGATCAAAGGCGAGTGGGATAAGAAACACCCTAATCTTATTCCTTTCAAGGAGTATGTATTGACGTTGCTTCCCATTTTCGAGGAGATAACCTTTGAACACTTCCCAAGAGAGGAGAATCAGTTGGCGGACACGCTAGCTATGATGTCTTCTATGTTCAAAGTCAATTGGGACAACAGGCTACCTGGATCATTATTGAAAAATTGGACGAACCTGCACATTGCTGTGATCTTGAGACTGAAGAGGTAACAGAAAAGCCCTGGTATCATGAGGTGAATAGGTACCTTGAAGCTCAAGAATACCCCGAGGGTGCATCTGTTAATGACAAGAAGTTTCTGAGGAGGTTTGCAGCCAAGTTCTTCATCAGTAATGGCATTCTTTACAAACGTAACCATGATTCGACCTTACTACGTTGTGTGGATAAGATTGAAGCAGAAAGAATCATGACAGAGTTGCATGAAGGTACTTTTGGAACTCATTCCAGTGGACATACCATGGCAAAGAAAATCCTTCGGGCATGATATTACTGGTCCACAATGGAAGTTGACTGTTATCAGCATTCTCAGACATGTCACAAGTGCCAGGTCTATGCTGATAAGGTGCACATTCCTCCAGTTCCTCTGAATGTTCTGACAGCACCTTGGCCTTTTGCAATGTGGGGCATTGATATGATCGGCGAGATCAGACCTACGGCATCCAACGGGCATCTTTTCATCCTGGTAGCGATTGATTACTTTATAAAGTGGATTGAAGCAACTTCCTTTGCTACCGTAACCAAGAACGTCGTGTCACGGTTCATTCGGCACAACCTGATCTGTCGATACGGTGTACCAGAGAGGATCATTACGGACAATGGTACCAATCTTAATAACAAAACGATCACTGAGCTCTGTGAGAAATTCAAGATATAGCATCATAACTCTTCTCCCTACCGGTCGACGATGAATGGGGTTGTCGAAGCGGCAAATAAGAACATTAAGAAGATTGTGCAGAAGATGACAGTGACATACAAAGACTGGCACGAGATGTTACCATTTTCTCTTCACGGGTACTGTACCTCAGCACGGACGTCAACAGGGGCAACACCCCATTCCTTGGTATATGGCATGGAGGGAGTCTTGCCCATCGAAGTTAAGATACCCTCTCTCCGGATCATGAAGGATGCAGGTTTGGGCGAAGATGACTGGATTCAGACCCGACTTGATCAATTGAATCTAATTGACGAAAAGAGACTTACTGCTATTTGTCATGGTCAGACGTACCAAAAACGGATGATCAAGGCATTTAACAAGAAATTCAGATGACAAGAGTATCAAGTTGGGGACCTGGTAATCAAGCACATTATTCTACCTCAAGGTGATCCCAAGGGCAAATGGACCCCTACGTATGAAGGGCCATTTGTGGTTAAGAACATTTTCTCAGGAGGAGCTATGATTCTAACCAACATGGATGGTGACGACCTTCCTCACCCCGTCAATGCGGACATAGTGAAAAGATACTACGCATGATCAAAGAACCGCTAGGTTGACTGGCCTAGGCAAAAATAAGGGCTTCCCGGCGAACCAAAAGGGTTCGGGCAAAAATAAGGGATGAAAATGAAAAAATCTGTACACCCGGCAAGTCGAAAACCTGAAAAGGCGGCTTGGGCAAAAATGGGTATCCCGGTGGACTGAAAACCCGAAAGGGAGGTCCAGGCAAAAGTTAGGGATCAAAGCGTAATACTATGTCTCATTGGATCACCTCGCATCCAGACTTCGGTATCAACTATCAAGCTCGGACGACACTAATCAATCAGATTCATCTACTAAGCAGCAAAGTGATGAGACGCTTGAAGATATAAAGGCAATAGCAGAGTTGGAACTCAGTGGGATTATTCACATAGCTGTTTTATTTTTTTTTCCGCAAATTGTATAAATTCTATTTGTTCGGCGGCGTTCTCTTACTAGGACGTCAGCCTCTTGAACAAAAACGCCTATTTTCAGGCAAACTTCAAAATCAATCCAAATTCATTTTCAGACAAATTTCAAATTGTTTTTCCTTTATCTGTTTTGTTTTGCAAAGAACGTCGAATGTTCATTTTTTATATATGCATTTGACATTAATTGCTGCTCATAAAAATTTACATGCGAAACAAAGGACGAATTACGGGTAATATCAGAAACAGGGGCATAAGAAATGTCCAAACTGTGTAGTTACTTTGTCCACCAAGGTACCAAGGTAGGTTCAGCTGAAGAATATGACCAAGATACCATCACTCCCGCAGAGTAAAACAGTAATGGTAGCTCTCCCTACTGAGACTTGCAGCTATATATAAATCAGTAATACTCTCCCCAAGAAGAGTTAACCTACCATCAGCCCTGAAAAGGTTGGGTATCCCCAGAAGGTCTTAATATTCCTCAGCGGAGTATAAAGACATTCCCCAGCAAGTATAAGAATACCCCCGGCAGTCTTAACATTCCTCAACGGAGTATAAGAATGTTCTCCAGCGTAATACAAGATACCCTAGTGGAGTCATTTCCCCAGCGCAGTCTAAAAAAGGCTTCCCCGCCAGAGTTGAATCATCTTACCCAGTAGATTCTGGAAGCTTATCCCCTGCAGAGCACAAATAAATCTCCCCAGCCAAATTCAGAAGGTTATCCTCATAAGAGTCTAACTGGGTTATCCTCAGCAAGTTGCAACTAAAAGATCATCCCCAACGAAGTTCTTTCTATCCCCAGCGGAGTTCATCATTAAAATCCCCAACAGAGCTTATCAACAGAATCCCCAGCAGAGTTATCATTAAAACCTTCAGCAGAACGTCTCTTCCCCACAGAGTAATTCCCCTCGGAGTAATATCTTCATTAGTTTATTCCCCCAACAGAGTTTTTCTCTCCTACAGGTTTATCATCTTCGTTCATCATCCCCAGCGGAAACGAAGAACTCAACTTTATTCTCCAGCAGCTCCGAGATTTATTTTTCCCCAGCTAAAACATCACATTTCCATACATCATGATACATGCATATACGCATCATACCATACAATCTCATTTATGTTGAGAACATCATTGCTTGATCCATCTCATGCATTTGCATGTGACTGACCTTTTACCTTTCAGGAAAGATGCAGTTAAGTTCCCAGCTTAGTCAAAGACCTGACCAGTTCTTAAATCCCAATTGATTTATCCTCGATTGAATTTCAGATAAGGTTCTCAATCTCGACAGTTTCCCTACGTCATAGTGTGGACGAGTACTATAACCTCAACAGTATACTCCATTGAGCACGAGTCAGTTTATAGATCTTGACGTTTTCCTCCGTCATAGTGTGGACAAGCTCTATAACCTCAATGGTATACTCTATTGAGCATGAGACAATTCCTAGATCTTGATGAAGATGTTTCCCTACGTCATAGTGTGGACGAGTACTATAACCTCGACGGTATACTCCGTGGAGCACGAGTCAGTTCCTAGATCTTGATGTTTTCCTCCGTCATAGTGTGGACAAGTTCTATAACCTCAACGGTATACTCCATTGAGCACGCGACAATTCCTAGATCTTGATGAAGATGTTTCCCTACGTCATAGTGTGGATGAGCACTATAACCTCAACGGTATACTCCATTGAGCACGAGTCAGTTCCTAGATCTTGATGTTTTCCTCCGTCATAGTGTGGACAAGTTCTATAACCTCAACGGTATACTCCATTGAGCACGAGATAGTTCCTAGATCTTGATGAAGATGTTTCCCTACGTCATAGTGTGGACGAGTACTATAACCTCGACGGTATACTCCATGGAGCACGAGTCAGTTCCTAGATCTTGATGTTTTCCTCCGTCATAGTATGGACAAGTTCTATAACCTCAACGGTATACTCCATTGAGCACGAGACAGTTCCTAGATCTTGATGAAGATGTTTCCCTACGTCATAGTGTGGACGAGCACTATAACCTCAACGGTATACTCCATTGAGCACGAGTCAGTTCCTAGATCTTGATGTTTTCCTCCGTCATAGTGTGGACAAGTTCTATAACCTCAACGGTATACTCCATTGAGCACGAGACAATTCCTAGATCTTGATGAAGATGTTTCCCTACGTCATAGTGTGGATGAGTACTATAACCTCAACGGTATACTCCATTGAGCATGAGTCAGTTCCTAGATCTTGATGTTTTCCTCCGTCATAGTGTGGACAAGTTCTATAACCTCAGCGATATACTCCATTGAGCACGAGACAATTCCTAGATCTTGATGAAGATGTTTACCCCCAATTGAATTATGGACAGGTTCTTAAGACTCAGCCGAGGCATTCTCTCAGTTGAAGTACAGGCCAGATTCCTAAACCTCAACAAAGTTTAGACTTCCCCGGTGGAATCTTTTACAACCACAGGTATGCAAATTCTCGTTAAGGAATCTCTTATGCGATCGACACTCCTGCAGATGGCATCTGTAAGCCCATCCTCCTACCAACAATCTCCAAATGGCATCTGTAAGCCCATTCTCGACATCACAATGTTGATACTACACCATGTGAGTGCAAATTTCTAGGCACTCTAGTGTTCAATTATCTTCCACCTTCGGATCACGAAAGACTCAAAAGCCAATCTATATCCTCAGGTTTAAGAAAATTGAACAGGGGCAACTGTTGTACCCTAAAATTTTCCCTCTCATATTTCTCAAGATATGTCAAGAATAATCTTCAAGTTGTTCAAAATGGCTCAAAGGTTGGACAGTCAAATCACCTCCTAAGACAGTCAAATCACCTCCTAAGGCAGTCAAGTCAAAATTAGGGTTTTGTGTTGCATCAAGGTCCTTACATCCAAATGGAATAAAGTGCTTCCCAATGTTTTAATATGTTCTTAAGTTCATCCATGTCAAATTTCAAGCCTTGCAGAGGAAGTTTGGTTAGTCAATTGCTCAAGAGGCCCAAAAATCGATTGTGCTAGGGCAAAAGTCAACTGTGTCCCAAATACAGTCAAACCTTAAGATTTTTTGTCAACATTCTCATTTTGAAGGATAATTAATCATTTGATCAAGGGTTGAGCATGATTTATCAAGGATTTCTCAAGATTCATCAAGATTCAAAAGTTGCTAAATTAGGGTTTTGTAGGAAAAGTCAACTCAACTTTGACCAAGCATAACTTTCTCATAATTTATGAGAAATGACCCATCCAAAGCTCATTTTTAAGAGGATACAATTTCCTACAATCCATATTCACACCCAAAGATCAAGAAATGCACTCACAAAAAGTTACAAATTTGGACATTATAGGTCATTTTTGAAAGTCAACAAAAACACCTTTTTTTCCAAAGCTTATAACTTGAGCATGGAACATAAAAATGATATAACACCAAAAGGGTTGGTTAGAGGACATCACAAGGTTTCTAAAAAGTCCAAGAACACTTACAAAAGTTCCAAATTGAAGAAGTTGTGCATTGTTGAAGTTGGGCATTTATCCAATTTTGCCAAAAGTCAACTATCCTCAAAACTCCAATTTTTGACAAAAGGCCCCACTTTTTTCCACTTGATATGGTCTTGTCATTTCACACACGTGTCCCATACTTGATTTCATGGCCATTCATTTATATTTCTATTTTATTTAATTTTTATTTATTTAATTCATTTTTAATCAATATTAAATCAAATAAAATCTAAAAATTGATGAAATCATATCTTTGTGATTGGTACAACTTTCAGTTATCATCATGAATCAAATCAAACTCAAATCATGGCTTTTCATGCATAAAAAATCAGATTTGGCCTATATTTGGAAACTTGATAATGGTGATCATATCAAATCTCAAAACCTTGAATGCACTTGGATTATGACCCATGTTTTGACCTAAATTCATTCTATTATATGCACACAAAAGAGGCAGACCAAACACAGGCACAAGGAACTGTTGAAACGGCCAGAACAAGTTTGTGAAAAATCTTGAAAAGTGGTAGATCAAAAACAACATTGGAGCACGATTCAGTCCAAAAGATTGACATAGCCCTCTTCCCTGACATCCAGTGAAGCGATACCAATCAAAATCCAGCCTTCTCATTGCCTAAATTGCATTGTAAGTCATCACGAACCAACCTCTGAACATGGATCCCAAATCTCCAATTCTTGCATCTTTTCTTTAAAATCTTGGCATATTTATGTTTGTTTTTTGATTTGGAACGTTTTGGTATTATTCAATTGTATTTTTAGGACCTGTATCATGATGCCCGAATCTAGGGTTCTTGTTCTTGTTTTTTAGGCGTTTCTTATGCAGGATAAATTGAGGCAAACAATGGTTATATGGATATTCAGGAGGCCAAGACGAACACATCCATGTTCTTGGATGGTATTTTCATGGCCTGAGAGAGATTTTTGAAATATCCTGTGAATCTTCCTGCGGATAAAAATCTGCAGGTAAACGAACCAGTGATGCGTTGAGGAAGATGATAACGTGGCTTGCATCCATTGGCCTGTTTGAATCATTAGCGCATTTTTTTATTTTGCAGGGAATAATTAATTGTTTTGTACATAATATTTGTTTTCTATTCCACTAACGAATGTGCAGCATAGTTGAGTTGGTGAGAGAGGCGTGGCAAAACCCCTTGGGACCTGGGTTCGAATCCCAGGTCCCCCAAAACTTTGTTATAATTTTTCTTCAGGTACTCATGTGCAGCGCCCAAAGCGTGGACCACCATGTTTCCCATCCCATCAAATGCCAAGTGGCTTCAGGCCAAGATCCAAAGGCCAGAGTTGTAGATCCACCATGGACTAAAGTCAACCAGCGCATATTGGAATGGGAAAGTCAAAGCAGGCTGATTGAATTTGGGCCTGGATATTGCTAACTCCACCCTCAAATTAAGCCCACACCCCCCATTTTGGTTTATTTCTTTTTCTCTCTATATTTCTTTTATTTAATTATTTAGTTAATTATTATTTATTTCAATAACAAATTATCAATTTTCTCAATAACAAAAAATCAGAAACAACAAAAATAATGTCTTTATTAATTCCATTAATTTTATTATTTATTTTTTGTAAATAACAATTAATTAATTTATTTAGTTTAAATAAGTTTAACATTAATATATTTTGCATTAAATTAAAATTAACATAGAATTAGGGTTTTTAATATCTTTTAATCTTTCTTATTTTATTTCCTTAATTAAAATAAAACCCAAAAATATTTTAATTTAATTCATTAATTCAATTATTAATTTAGAATAATTTTTAATTCAAAATAACAAAAAATATGCTTTATTCAATAAAAAAGGGTCAAAACCCTAAAACACTCCGATTTAAATTTCTCGCGCGCGAATTATTTTTGATCCATATTTCAATATTGTAACTGCTTCGGGAATGTAATATTTTTTAATTAGGATTTTATTTATCGCTTTTATTTACTTTTCGCAATTTAATTTTAAAGGGTTTGTCTTTGGCGATGTAAATACCCGACGCCTTGTAATAGCTTAGATTTATTTTTCCGCAATTTAAATTCCGCACAATATTAACTGTTAGATGTTTGATAAGTAGGCAATGCATGACAAGATTAATCTGTAACCTAAAATCAACAGTAGCTCACCATTAACATGTACAAAGATAAATAACTGAAAACAATACACTCGCACATGCGCACTCTTAGGCTACACCTCACTTGGTTGCCTTGAACGTGGTCATTGAGTATAGGAACTTTTAGAGGTCGCCCTCTTGTCCAAAGATCATAAGTTGCCTCGAAACGGCCGCCTCGGATAAAATGATCTAAGACATTAGGGTTACC
The DNA here is from genome assembly GCA_948472305.1 of Vicia faba. Lineage (NCBI taxonomy): Eukaryota > Viridiplantae > Streptophyta > Magnoliopsida > Fabales > Fabaceae > Vicia > Vicia faba. The sequence goes on along the minus strand of OX451735.1, from coordinate 305,581,238 downwards.
GCTAAGGCATCTTAACATTGCTTTAGTTACCACACGTTCCTTAATCGAATTGACCCGAAAACTCCAACGACGATGCTACCTACTCATCAATAGTGGGCTAGCATTGTCTAAAGGATATTTGCACAATCTAATTCCTTTTTGAGTAGGTAGATGTTCTTAAGTACTTTCTCCTTTCAAAAACAAAACAAAATTTTTCGCACTTACACCCCTTTCAAACAAAAAAACTCTTTTCAAACCCACAAACACGAAGAAAAGCAAACTTTTGAAAACACAATGAGCAAGTACCTAAGAGCCCGTGGATAACCACGGATAGAAAGGGTGCTAACACCTTCCCTTTCTATAATCTACCACCCGAACCCGAGAAATATCTCAAAAAAGGAATTTTTCTGTGCTTTTGTCCTTTCCTTGTTGGATTAAATAAAAGATGGTGACGACTCTTGCTTACCGCGACATTTTGCGAAAACAAACGCAAAACGCGAACCAGAATTCCAAAATAGTCAGTTCTCATTCCCACCGATCACAGCTGGCTTCAGAAATATTGTTGACATCAAACAAAGGTTGGATGGGAACTTCCACACCATCCTCTAGAATTGTAACATTGTATTTATACGATACGACTTTGTCAGATTCGTAAGGAACATGACCTGATAAGAAAATCACCACTAGAGCAACAACTGGCTTGCTACAGTACTCAATCTCTATAGGGGCGGGAGCACTGAAACAAAGCACAATAACATTCACCCCTTATTCATAATACTTGGACATTATAGAATCGTTGTTGGAGAACATATCTTCTTCTGAGGAAAAGAACTCATCTGCAGAAGCATACTCAACATCTGAAACAGTCTCAGCCAAGCAATCTTCAATCACATTAATCCCATTGTAATCATCTATATTGCCTGAAACTTTGATAGTACCATTATCTAATAACAACTGAATACCCCTTCTCACAATGGAACAACCAAGGGAATCTCTACAGCAAATTTGGCAAGACCCATAATGGTGTTTGTTGTATCCCAAAATTTGCCCTCTCATTTATCAAGACTTTTCTCACAAGACTTCTTTGACTCAAGACAAGATTAGGGTTTGGTCAGCTCAAGACATCTCATCTTGCACTGATAACCCAAAACTAGGGTTTGAGTTTGCACAAGGATTTTTGGACCACCAATGCTTCATATGACTTTCATACACCATTTTGGACCCATAAGATTTCTCATGATAAGTTTCAAGCCTTGAACCACATTTTTGATCAGTCAATTGGATAATTGACCTAAAAATCAGTTGTATTGGGGAAAAAGTCAACCACGACGAATTTACAGTCAAACTTCATAATTTTTGATCCACATCAACACTTTAGACTCATATGTACCATTTGATCAAATTTGGATTACAATTCCTCAAGAAATTTGATCAAATCATCAAAAGGGCAAAATGGTCAAAATTAGGGTTTTGACTGAGAAAGGGCAATTTCTGATTTTTTAACCTAGCCAATGACCAATTGAGTTCAAGCATGATTTAAAGGATTCAACGACATCATCTTGACTTAATTACATGGTTCAAAAGATCTCAAGTTCATTGGATTGACAGATGAAATTTGCAGTCAACTGATCAAAAGTCAATTGTACACTGAAAAGTCAAACTTTGACTTTTTGGTCAAAATCAAGTGCCAAGGGTCATAGTTCATCAAGATATGTAAAAATGTGAAACTTGTTCACCAAGAAAACCAAATTTGAAAATTAGGGTTTGAATTTGAAAATTTTTATAACTTCGAATTTTTCTAAGTATAAAATTTTTCTTATTTTTTCTCAACTTTGCACCACTTATTCACCATGATGCATTTTGATTCAAGGAAAGTCCCCAACATGAAAGTTGTAGACCTCCATGAAATCTACAACTATTCTTCACAAACTTTTCCCTAAAGATGCTTTGATCTCAAGTTACGAATTTGTGAATACATGGTCATGAACTTCTTAACTTAGTGGAATTTTGCCCTAATTTAGGCAGGTTTTGAACCCAACTTCATGGCAATTTTTCACCTAGTTCCAAGAGGTATCTAAAAATGCATTTCAATTATGGATTATAGAGAATATTTCAAGCTTTCCAAAATGTCAAAGAACTCTCCAAGATCATTTTTGAGTAGGGAGAATCGAAGAGAGGAAATTGGCATTTTCTCACTTTTTGTTCAAGCCATTTTCATGAAGAACCAAGTTGCAAACCAAACCTATGCTGGCTATTTCATGCTTTACAGGTCCTAAACTTGCTACACACTACTTAATTAAATGCATACTCAGTTGACAAAGCCTTTATCCTTGCGTTTGAACTTTTACACAACTTGTAATTCCATTTTGGGCAAAAAGGCTCCATTGCCATTTTCATAAAGAAGCACTTTTTGCAAACTTGTCAACTTGGAGCTTTGAACCTGTCCCCTTGATACAAGAAAACCACACAGGTCTCAAGCAACTTGTAGAAACTCATACCAACCCTAAAGCAAGCTGGTACAAGCATGAGAGTTTTGTCTTGTCAGCTTGCTTCAAGTACAAGAAAAGTTGCCAAAAGGCTAGGGCTTGTACAACTGATAGAGAGATGACTTTAGATCATTTCTATACTAATATGCAAACAATGTACAACACACAACACGCTTGGCAAGGACCTGAAACTCTCTCAAACTAAAAAATACCAAAAAACGGCCCAAGCATACAGTTTCTGCACAAACTCATCCAACTCTCATTTGGCTCGTGCGTTTTTTGTTTAACTCATCCAAACATCTTACATATTAGATATCAAACACATCCAAGCCATCATCCCTATTCTGTGACCTCTGTTTCACCATCTACCATTGTTAACTTTGAAGCTTGCAGTTGGACTTGGTCAGAGAGTTCTAGCCATCTTCAGAGCAAGGTAAGAGTTGGAATAGATTCAAGGAAGCTCAAGGAAGCTCAAGCAATCATCAGGCCTCCATTAAAGTCCCTACATTTCCATACACGATTCCAGCTGAAGGAGGTATTTTTTCAAACTCTATCTCTTTATACAGGCAACCTCAAGCCACGATTTGTGAATAAAAATGTAGTTCTCATCATAACGAAGTTGTACATATCATTATATTGCATTTATATTACTTGTGCTAAGAGAATTTGGAGTTTGAAATCTCTGAAAATTTTAGGTCACGATTTACGGATTTTAAAATTCTCTTTGATCTTTGATAGTTAGATTACATAATTTATATGGTTGAAATCGTGAGCTCAAATGCTACATTTTTCATGTTATAAGTTTTCATTTTTATGCAAGCATGAGGAAGATACAGGTTGAGCTGGATATGGCGTGAGGAAGAGAAGGCAGGACAAGGATGAAGTTGTTTGGGCTTTTTGCTGCTTGGGCTTTTTTGTTTTTGCTAAACACTACCACTGTTTTGCTATTACACCCCCTGCTAACTCTTTCATATTTTACTTTTTATTTTTATATTTAATACTTTTAATTATTTTCTTTAATGATAAAAAATCCTAAAAAATAATTTAAATTATTTTTACACTTTTTTTTATTTTTATTATTTCTCACATAAAAATTAATTTATTTTGATAAAATGTAATTTATTTTCTTAATAAACTTATGAATATAATAAAATAAACTTAATACTTTTATTTTACATTTTCTATTTACAAATACTTATTTTTTTGCACATATTTAATTTTTAATATTTATATACAATATTATTTATTTTTTATACAAAAAATGCACAAAATAATATATATAGAAACATTATTTTCTTTTAATTGAAAATTAGGGTTTAAACCCTTTCAAAAAGAATTAATTATTTTTCCTTATTTTTTAGGTTTAAATTAAATATTCTTTTACACAAAAGCAAGACATAAAACATCTTTTCTTTACATACATATTGCATTCCATTTTAAATATTGTATTATATTTATTTTAATTCTCGCAAATTCGATTTGGTTGTAATAATGTATTTAGTTTTATATTTGTGCAAATCCCCATTCAAACTTGTATTCCCCCCTCCCATAAAATTGTTGTAATAGCTTAGTATATTTGCATTACGCAATTTATTGCTTTCATATGCCATGATTAGTAATTAGGGTTTGTATGACAAGAACCAAACAAAACAAATAGAAAACCCTAAATGCAAGACAAAATCAAAAACATGAAAAATGATACACTTTGCACACAAGCACCCTTAGGGTTTCTCCCACTTGGTTGCCTAAAATAAAATGGCCATGTTACGCATGCGAAGTATCTCGGAAAAACAAAATAAATATAAGATCATAGTCCCTCGATGACGCTATTCAAAAGTTGCCTAAACAAAATGATCTTGGTCCCTCAAAAATGCTAAGATACTTTGCAACATTGATATCATGGTTATACGATGACCCACGTCCGTCCCGTTTACATCCAAAGATAGGGTTGCTTACCAAATCAATGGTAAGTCAACAATGTCAAAGGAATAGAAGATGCATAAGAAAGACATTTGAGTAGGTAGATAGCTTCTAAGTTACTTGCTCCATTTCAAACAATACTTGCTATTTTCAAAATCAAACACACACACATTTCAAAATCATATTACAAACATTGAAAACATTTTCAAAAAGACAAACATCTTTGTATACATTCTTACGAACGAGAATCATTACAAAGATTGCCTAAACGAATGGCCTCTTTTACAAAATACTTTCAAAACCACATCAAACACCATTTCAAACAAACCAAAGCAAGTGATCTAAGCAAGTAACTAAGAGCCCATGGAAAACAATGGATGAAAAGGGTGCTAGCACCTTCCCTTTTCATAATCTACCCCCCGAACTCAAGAAAACATCTCAAAGGTCTTTCCTGTGCTTTTTCATCTTTCCTTTTGGATAAAAGAAAAGTCGGTGGCGACCCTTGCTAACCCGACATTTGCGACAAAACGCAAAACCTTAAGTCAGTTCTCCCACTGCATGACAGAACTGGCGACTCTGCTGGGGACTAATTATAAAAGTGGGGTTACCTTAGGGTTTAGATCACATTTATTTGCTTACATTGTTTGACTTGTTTGCTTTACATTATGGTTCTTTGTTTGGGTTTGAATCCTCTACTCAGATTTGGGAAACATTATAGGTAAATAGAAATACGTTGTGGAAACTGTGCGGGGTATACCGACATGGTCTAAGTAATAGCTATATTAGTGTGACATATTTGTGGGTACCGGTAGCCTCTGAGTTAATCAAAGAGAATACGGGGCCGCTGAGTGATGTCATGAAGCACTAATGAACTTCTAGAACCTTTTACTTGACCAACTTGACCTTTAGGATGTAGTGAGATGACCGGCTTTGGTGCAGTCCGAAGTTGGTAGATACTCGATACTACACTAATTGAGGGTTGGTTTCTGGGGATATTTCGGTCACCATTAAAGAGGCTTGAGCTGAAACAATGACCAAGGAAACAATCCAGTGATATTGAGCTCCTTAGAACCCGGTTACTATTACTAGGACAGGTTGAGCAAACTAAACTTCAAGAGGGTACTTACCTATGAAACCCCATGCAAGCTTACACTAAGAACTTGCTTGATTTTTTTGTATATGCATGCTTGTACATAAACATCATGGACATCATGAACATCATATGCATTCACTAACCATTTCAAGGATTTTGGAGATTCATCTTTGTTCTTGTTTTGTAGGTTATGGATTCACTTCGCGGGAAAACTATCCAAATCAACCTTGTAAGAATTCCTCCACAACTCAAGGAGCTAGCTTCAAGGATCCCTGAGAACTCTCCATTCACCGAGAGACATGGTCGTCTACTCAACTTGGTCACCTCGAACACATAGGATGATATGGTGAAGGTTCTCTTCTAGTTCTTTGACCCTTTGCATCATTGCTTTACATTTCCTGACTATCAGCTTGTGCCTACTTTGGAAGAATTCTCTCAACTCTTGAGGATCCCTATTCTCAATAAACTACCCTTCAACAGTACGGAAAGATAACCAAAGCCAGAAGAGATTGCTCAAGCCCTGCACTTGCACTCATCTGATGTCACAACTCATTGGGAAACTAGAAGTGGTGTCAAAGGCTTCTTGGCAAAGTTTCTGTTTGAGAAATCCCAAAGCTGTTGGAATTCGCTAGACTTGCAAGCTTTTGAGGAGATTGTGGCTCTTCTTATCTATGGGTTGGTCTTGTTCCCCAATCCTGACCAACTCATAGATGTGAGCGCTATCAAAATCTTCATGTCTCGCAACCCGGTGCCTACATTGCTTGGGGATATCCTACACTCTTTTCACACTCGTACAATAAGGAAAAGAGGTGTTTTTATGTGTTGCACTCCTCTCCTGGCAAGATGGTTTATTTCTCATCTTCCCCAATCAGTCTTACAGAATAAGCAAGGTTTGAAGTGGTCACAAAGGTTAATAACGCTCAAACATTCAGATATTTATTGGTGCTCTCGATCCAAAGATAATGTTATCATTGTTGACCATTGTGGGGAATTCCCTAATGTCCCTATACTTGGAATTAGGGGAGGAATCACCTATAACCCGTGCTTAGCTCTAAGACAGTTTGGTTATGCCCGAAGGGATGGCCCACATGATATGCTGATTCAAGGCCTGGTATTCGACTACGACAACGACGATCAAGGACTTCACCAGAGATTCATCTGAGCTTAGAGGATGCTAAACAAGGTGGATAGCAAGACTTTGGGACACAAGAATTCCATCCCTCTTGAGCCTTACCTCAAGTGGGTACGAACCCGCGCTCAAAGTCTTATGATGCCTTATCCTTCCATTCTCCCAGTGATTATTGAGCCTGTTAAGGAGGGAGAAGTTCCATACACTATCCTACATCCTGACATGCCTACATCACTCCAAGACCTACAAAGGGATTGGATACAGCTCAAAGGAGAGCGTGATACTTTCGAAGCCCAATTCTATGCAAGCGAGAAGAAGGTTTTGGAACTCACTCGGCTACTTCATGAAGAGCAGACTCTAAATACCTACATCGCACCAAAGAGGATGCGCAATGTCTTTTTACCTTAGAATTTTGTATTATTTTGCCCAAGGGGCATTGATGTACTCAAATTCTATCTTATTAATATAACGTGTGTTTCTTTTTGTTTAAAAACAAATTTGAATTTTTAAATCCTTGAAAGCATTGCATGAATACATAAATAGGTCTTTGCAACAAGTTTCCTCATCTCTCTACTGTTTATTTCAGTAAGATGGATCTCGAACAGACCGTCAACGACCTACAAACTCAAAACATGCAATTTCAACAGTTACTCATGACCTTAGCCAAGGGGCAAGAGGAGCTGAAGACTCTGCTAGAGAAAGAGAAAGAGAAAAAGAAGAAGAAGCCAGCTGGTGTGGTAATCATGGGCATAAGGTTTCAGGGACAAGCTAGAAGGACCTTAGATTTTCCAACAACATCTGATGAAGGGGAAAGAAAAGGAAAAGAAACTGTAGTTCCTTCAGACTCTGAAGAAGAAGAGGAAGAGGAGGACTACTCTGAACAACAATACCCTCCGGCTGATGACAAGTACAAACACCTTGAAGAGCGTTTAAGCGCTATGGAAATACAGAGAGTACTGGGGATAGATTTTGAAGTGTTGGGGTTAGTGTCAGGAAGTTTGATCCCACCAAAGTTTAAAGTGACATTATTTGCCAAGTATGATGGAGTGTCGTGTCCTAAAATGCACCTTCGATCATATGTCAGAAAGATTCATCCGCACTCTGCCGACAAAGACTTATGGGTCCACTTTTTCTAAGACAGTTTATCAGGAACGCAACTTGATTGGTTTTACCAATTAGAAAGGGCCGACGTCCACAATTGGGAAGACCTGGCCGCAGATTTCTATAAACAATACCAGTACAACACTGATTTGGCGCCTACCGGTACTCAACTTCAGAGTATGGCTATGGTTTCCAATGAGGGCTTCAAAGATTACGCGTAAAAGTTGAGAGATCTAGCCGGAAGAATGCAACCCCCTTTGTCCGAAATGGAGTTGGTGGACATGTTCTTGGGAACTCTATCAGGCCCTTTCTTCAATCATCTGATTGGGAGTTCCTCTACAGGTTTCACTGAATTGATTTTAACTAGCGAGAGGGTGGAGGCTGGTATAAGAAGTGGGAAGATTCAGAAAGATTCGTCTGCCCCTACAGTTGTGAAAAAACCCTTCACTGGGAGAAAGGAAGTATCTGTTGTTTATTCACAAAGGAATCAAGGAAGAACTGAACGCCGACCAACGATGGGGGCCATTATGATTCCAAAGCCTACATCAGACCAGCCAAGAAATAATCAGCCAAGGGTGGAAAGGCCAGTCCGGCAACTCACCAGGATTAACATGACTCTAGCCCAGGTTCTACCACATCTTCTAAAATTGAATCTGGCAACTTTAAAAGAGGCCCCAAAGAATCCCAATACTGCATCCCCTCATTACCATCCAAATTCCAGATGCGCATACCATTCCAAAGGTCCAGGGCACGACACTAACAATTGTTCGGCTCTGAAGAACAAAATTCAAGACCTAATAGATGCGAAGGAAGTTAAGTTTGATGTGCCTGAGAAACCAAATGTTATTTTCGCTCCGATGCCTAGGCATGGTCACAATACCAACGCTATCGAAGAAGATTTGTTTGTTTCTACTGTGGATGAACTGTTGACTCCGCTCCCGATCATTAAGTTGAATTTGTTGAAAGCTGGTATATTCCCAGGTTGTGACAAAGACTGCCATGTTTGCCTATCCTCATCATTTGATTTCCCTCTGTTGAAAAAAGGTATCCAACGACTGATTGATAACCAATAAATTCTGTTTGAAAATGCTCCTATTTCACCCGTTCATGTTAAAGACATTTCAATTATAACCATCTACGCCAATCCTTCCAGGGCCCCTAAAAGACCCGTTAGGATTACACCTGCTCCAAAGACTACTCCACTTAAGATTACAATGCCCGGGCCAGTCCCATACAAGTCAGATAAAACAGTACCATGGAATTATGGTGGAGAAATCTACTACCATCGTATCAAACAAGATGAATTGACTGTCGAAGAAGAGAGCTCCGAAGAGGATAATTCCGACATTAGCAATATTGCCGAAACTATAAAGATTACCCGTAGTGGTAGAATCTTCTCTCTAGAGATTTCCCCTCCAAAGGCAGTCTTTGGACCCGTGGTTGTTCCGAAGATTACCTCTGCACCAGTGATTATACCTGCAAGCGTACTTACCGACAAAGAAAACATAATCCTTATCCCTACCAATACTTCCAGTGCTGAGAATAACGGAAAAAGCATTCAAGAAGAGCCTGTCCGAACGAAGGCTCAATCACTAGCTATTCCCAAAACATCCAAGAAGGAAATGGAAGAAATCCTGAGGATAATAAAGAAGAGTGATTATGATGTGGTTGAACAGTTGGGGCAAACCCCTTCCAAGATCTCTATGCTAGCTCTGCTGCTGTGATCTGAAGCACATGCGAAAGCTCTGGTAAAATTTCTGAAGACAGCTCATGTGCCACAAGAGACGTCTGCTGACCAGTTTCAAGACTGTGTGGCCAGTTTGACAGCTGATAATGGCTTGGGTTTCTCCGATGTTGATTTGACACCCAGAGGGAGAAAACACAATGAGGCATTAGATGTATCTGTGGAGTGTAGAGGAACAACTCTGGCCCATGTCTTGGTGGACACGGGATCATCTTTAAACGTCTTACCGAAGAAAGGCCTTGATAGATTGGATTGTGAAGGGCAGACTTTAAAACCCAGTAACATAGTGGTGAGAGCATTTGATGGTTCGAAGAGGATGGTCCACGGGGAGGGGGAAATCCCAATAAAGGTGGCAACTCAGATTTTCAACTCAACCTTCTATGTGATGGACATTCGTCCTTCTTATTCTTGTCTGTTGGGACGCCCCTGGATCCATAATGCCGGTGCTGTCACCTCCACATTGCATCAGATGCTGAAATGCCCGGTCCAAGGAAATATCATAATTGTCCATGGGGAGGAGGAGTACATGATTAGTCATCTGAATTCTTTCCGATATGTGGAGATGGATGGCGAGTTCATTGAAACCCCTTTCCAACATTTTGACGAAGTCTCTCAAGAAGTAGCAGCGACCAAGGCGGTATCCTCAATTCCTAAGATCACAAGACCTCCACTTCAGATGTCATCTCTAAAGGATGCAAAGGTAGTAGTGGAAGAGGGTGGATGCACCATCTGGGGGAAGCATCCAGACATTCCGTACAAATCATACAAGTTTGGCTTGGGGTTTACTTCAACTGCTCAGAAGGTTGTGCGACGTGCCCGTGCTGAGGGGCCACCTGTGAAGACTAGCAACCAAGGGGTCAATGCAGTAGAAGACAATGAAGAGGATGGAAACTTGGAAGATTGGATATTTCCTACTGTCAACGGAGGACTTCGCAACTGGGAAGCCAGAGACTTTGTCCCAATAACTTTCATCTCTCAGTAATTTATCTTTTACATTTCTCTTAGACTTGTAATATTCACGAACAATTCGCACTTTAAAAACCTTGTGTCTTACCCGAGGCACAATGGTCCATTTGTAAGGGTTTTTATTTCATCTTCACATGACATTCAATGAATCATGGACGCTTTTTCATATATAAACCTTTTGTGCTCATTGTCTTTCTTTTACATTTTATTGTTTTAAGATGGCCATACCCTTACAAACACCCACACTCACAAATGCAGGTACCCCTCCATTCCGGATCCCATGGGTAACGATACTGCTATAGCCTTCAGTGACTCTGAAGATCTAATCTACCAAGCCGAATACGAAGGTGAGGAAGATTGTGAAGTGCCAGGGGAATTGGCCAGACTACTACAACAAGAAGAAAGAGCTATTCAGCCTCATGAAGAGTTGTTGGATACAACCAATTTGGGTACCGAGGAAGATAAAAAGGAAATCAAAGTGGGTGCCAATTTAGAGTCGAGTGTCAAGGAGCGCCTAATTCAGCTATTGCATGATTATGTTGAGATCTTTGCCTGGTCATACAAAGACATGCCGGGACTTGATACAAACATCGTGGTACATTGTCTACCCACAAGAGAAGACTGTCCACCAGTGAAACAAAAAGTCCGCCGCATGAGACCTGACATGTCAGAGAAGATCAAAGCAGAAGTTATGAGACAGTTCAATGCTGGATTTCTGGCTGTTACTTCTTATCCTCAATGGGTGGCCAACATCGTTCCCGTGCCTAAAAAGGACGGAAAAGTGAGAATGTGCGTGGATTATAGAGATTTAAACAGGGCCAGCCCTAAAGATGATTTTCCACTTCCACACATCGACATCCTGGTTGATAATACGACCCAGCACAAAGTATTTTCTTTCATGGATGGATTCTCAGGATACAACCAGATCAAAATGGCACCTGAGGACATGGAGAAAACTACATTTGTCACACAGTGGGACACGTTCTGCTACAAAGTGATGCCATTCAGACTAAAGAATGTCGGGGCAACCTATCAACGCGCCATGGTAGCTTTGTTTCATGATATGATACATCATGAGATAGAGGTCTACGTAGATGACATGATAGCCCGATCACAAACTGAAGAAGAACACCTTGATCACTTGCAAAAGCTGTTTGTCAGATTAAAGGAGTACAAACTAAGGTTGAACCCGAACAAGCGCACATTCGGAGTTCGGTCCAGTAAACTCTTAGGTTTTATTGTCAGCAACAAAGGCATCGAGGTTGATCCTGCCAAGGTTAAAGCAATACAAGAAATGCCTGCTCCTCGCACTGAGAAGGAAGTCAGAGGATTCTTGGGACGCCTAAACTACATTGCCAGATTCATTTCTCACCTAACATCTACTTGTCAACCAATCTTCAAACTGTTGAAGAAAGATCAAGTAGTCAGATGGAATGATGAGTGTCAGATTGCTTTTGACAAAATAAAAGAGTATTTACAAGAGCCTCCTGTCTTGATGTCGCCAGTCGAGGGAAGACCACTGATCATGTATCTGACCATTTTAGAGAACTCAATGGGGTGTGTATTGGGGAAGCATGACGAGTCTGGCCGAAAAGAGCACGCTATTTACTACTTGAGAAAAAAGTTTACTGACTGTGAAACCAGATATTCACTGCTCGAGAAAACTTGTTGCGCTCTGGTATGGGCTGCTCACCGGCTAAGACAATATATGTTGACTCATACCACTTTGCTGATATCTAAGATGGATCCGATAAAGTACATCTTTGAGAAGCCTGCTCTATCTGGGAGGATAGCTAGATGGAAGATGATCCTAACAGAATATGACATACAATACACTACCAAAAAATCTATAAAGGGCAGCGTGCTAGCTGATCATCTTTCTCATCAAGCTGTAGAAGATTATCAGTCCATGAAGTTTGAATTCCCGGATGAAGACATCATGACATTAGACAACGGTGAAGAAATCAGGCCATATGACGGACCTGAACAAGGATCCCGATGGACCCTGTTCTTTGACGGGGCATCCAATGCACTTGGTAATGGTATCGGCGCTGTACTCATATCTCCGAAAGGATGCCATACTCCTTTTACTGCTAGACTTTGCTTCAACTATACGAACAACATGGCGGAATACGAAGCATGCATCTTTGGTCTCAAGGCTGCCATAGACTTGGGAATCAAATCTTTAGATGTGTTTGGAGATTCAGCTTTGGTCATCAGTCAGATCAAAGGAGAATGGGACAGTAAGCATCCAAACCTTATCCCTTACAAAGAACATGTTTTGACATTGCTACCACATTTTGAGCAGATTACCTTCGAGCACTTCACGCGAGAAGAAAATCAGGTAGCAGATGCTCTAGCCACAATGTCATCTATGTTTAAACTTAATTGAGATAACGAGGCTCCCTAGATCACCATTGAACGAATGGACGAACCAGCACACTGTCACGAGATTACTACTGAAGAAGTAGTGGACCAGCCTTGGTTTCATGAAGTCAAAAGGTGTCTCGAGGCTCAAGAATATCCAGAAGGAGCTTCAATCAACGACAAAAAGTTCTTAAGGAGATTCTCAGCTAAGTTCTTCCTAAGTAATGGCATTCTGTACAAACGTAATCATGATTCTATTCTACTCCATTGTGTGGATAAGATTGAGGCTGAAAAGATTATGGCTGAATTACATGAAGGTACCTTTGGCACTCACTCTAGTGGGCATACGATGGCAGAGAAAATTCTACGGGCAGGCTACTATTGGTCTACCATGGAAACAGACTGCTATCAACACTCCCGGACCTGCATAAGTGTCAAATCTATGCAGACAAGGTGCACGTGCCTTCGGTTCCTCTAAATGTATTAACATCTCCTTGGCTCTTTGCTCTGTGGGGAATCGATATGATTGGGGAGATCAAGCCTACAGCCTCCAATGGACACTGCTTCATTCTAGTGGCCATTGACTATTTCACAAAGTGGGTCGAAGCAGCTTCCTTCGCATCTGTTACTAAGAATGTTGTTTCCCGCTTCATCAAGCAGAATCTTATTTGCCGGTATGGTATCCCATAAAGGATCATCACTGATAACGGTACGAACCTTAACAATACTATGATCACCGCCTTGTGCGAGCAGTTCAAGATTCAACATCACAATTCATCCCCCTATCAGCCAAAGATGAATGGTGCGGTCGAAGCTGCTAATAAAAACATTAAAAAGATCATACAGAAGATGACAGTCACCTACAAAGACTGGCATGAGATGCTACCGTTTTCTCTCCATGGGTACCGTACCACGGCTCGCACATCAACTGGGGCAACACCCTATTCTTTGGTTTATGGCATGCAGGCTGTCTTGCCTATCGAGGTTCAAATCCCCTCTTTGAGAATTATGAAAGATGCAGGTTTGAGTGAAGACGATTGGATCCAGACCCGGCTTGATCAACTGAACTTAATTGATGAAAAGAGGCTTACTGCTGTTTTCCATGGTCAGATGTATCAAAAACGGATGATCAAGGCCTTCAACAAGAAAGTCAGACGCCAAGTATATCAAGTTGGAGATCTAGTGATCAAGCGCATTATCCTGCCACAAAGTGATCCCAGGGACAAATGGACTCCTACCTATGAAGGACCATTTGTAATTAAGAACATCTTTTTCGGTGGGGAAATGATCTTAACCACCATGGACGGTGACAACCTGCCACACCCTGCGAACGTAGACATAGTCAAAAGATACTACGCATAAGAGACCCGCTAGGTTGACACACCTAAGCAAAACAAGGGCATCCCGGCGAACCAAAATGTTCGGGAAAAAATTAGGGATAAAATAAAAAAAATCTGTACACCCGGCAATTTGAAAACCCGAAAGGGCGACTTGGGCAAAAAAGGGTTTCCCGGTGGATTGAAAACCCGAAAGGGCAGTCCAGGAAAAAGTTAGGGAATTAAAGCGTGTGACTATGTCTCGTCGGATCACTTTGAGGACAACTTCAACCTCTTCACTGACAAACTCGGGGTTCTGATCGATTCAATCATCTTCGGACGAAGCCACTGATAGACAAGATATTCAGAGATACAAAGGCTATAGCAGAATGGGAACCCCATGGGATTATCACATATAGCTATCTTTCTTTGTATAAATTTTTCTTATTTTTATGACACCATCCTCTTGCTAGGATGTCTGTCTCCTTTGTACAAAATACTTTTTCAAAGTGAATACAAAGATATCTCTTTAAAGTACAGAAAACTATTTGTCCTTTTCTTTTACACTTGCGTTTTATTTGCAAAAAAACGTCCAGTGATTCATTAATGAACATATGCATTTGAACATAATTACTGTTTACAAATAAACAAAATGGAAAAGAACAATTACTGACAGGTTGAAAGAATAGGAAAACGTCTTTAAGCTATTCCATGAACAATCCCTACAGTACGTCATTAAGATCCCCAGCGGAGCTGAAACTTCAAACTATTAATCCCCGATGGATACCATCCAGTTTCTCCAAGTTCCCCGGCAAGTTGTCTTGAAGCCTGAAAATCAACAGGATAACGACTAACTTCTGTTTCTCCCAAACCTAGGATAATTCCCCAGTAGAGTGGCAGGTGACCGAAACTCCTGAACTTTTTCCACACAGGAATAAGCTTTTTCCAAGAGTTTTCATTGTTCCCCAAAAGAACGAGGATTCCCATTGTTAGATCCCTAGTAGAAGTCATCAAAATTCTCAGGATTCCCAAAGCAGATTACTCAAGCAGTATATGGCATTGCTCACAACAGAATTTTTGTCAATTACTCCAACTTCAAGACATGAAGAATCCACATATCCTCAACAACAGTCAAGGCTTTATTTTCCTCAGCAATACAACGAATCAGCTTACATGCGCATACATTACATCCACATATCATAAACATTGATAAAACACATATATTGCATCATACATTTCATGCAACATAATTCTATGTTCCAGCTAACATTTTACCCTTTTCAGGATAAGATTAACAGCTACTGTTAAACAATGTGCAATCATGATACAGTTCAGATATGCTCTAGATACCGATGACATTCTGATACTCATTCAGTTTTCAAATTCAGATACAGTTCAGATACACTCTAGATACAGATGAAATTCTGATACTCATTCAGTTTTCAAATTCAGATACAGTTCAGGTACGCTCCAGACACGGATGCCATCCTGATACTCATTCAGATTTCCAAAAAGTTCGGATATGCTCCAGACACGGAAGCCATTCTGTTACTCATTCAGATTCAACTTTTTGATACAGTTCAGATACGCTCCAGATACGGATGACATTATGATACTCATTCAGTTTTCAAATTTAGATACAGTTCAGATACGCTCCAGACACGGATGCCATCCTGATACTCATTCAGATTTCCAAAGTTCGGATACGCTCCAGACACAGATGCTATTCTGTTTCTCATTCAGATTTCAAGTTCAGATACAACTCAGATACGTTCCAAACGCGGACACCATTCTGATACTTATTCTTCTAACTTACAACTTACAATTCAACAAACATTCTTGGATGGCATCTACAAGCCCATCTCAAACAAGATTCTATCAACTCTCCAAATGGCATCTTTAAGCTCATTCCCTCAACTACACTTTGTTGAGTGCAAATTTATGGGCACTCTAGTGTCCAATCATCTTTTACCTTCGAGTCACGAATGGCAAAGCTCGCCAATCTAACTCTTTAGGTTCAAGAAGATTGAACAGGGGAAGTTGTTGTACCCCAAAATTTTCCCTCTCATTTATCAAGACTTTTCTCACAAGACTTCTTTGACTCAAGACAAGATTAGGGTTTGGTCAGCTCAAGACATCTCATCTTGCACTAATAACCCAAAATTAGGGTTTGAGTTTGCACAAGGATTTTTGGACCACCAATGCTTCATATGACTTTCATACACCATTTTGGACCCATAAGATTGCTCATGATAAGTTTCAAGCCTTGAACCACATTTTTGATCAGTCAATTGGACAGTTGACCTAAAAATCAATTGTATTGGGGAAAAAGTCAACCATGGCCAATTTACCGTCAAACTTCATAATTTTTGATCCACATCAACATTTTAGACTCATATGTACCATTTGATCAAATTTGTATTACAATTCCTCAAGAAATTTGATCAAATCATCAAAAGGGCAAAATGGTCAAAATTAGGGTTTTGACTGAGAAAGGGCAATTTTTTATTTTTTAACCTAGCCAATGACCAATTGAGTTCAAGCATGATTTCAAGGATTCAATGTCATCATCTTGACCTAATTACATGGTTCAAAAGATCTCAAGTTCATTGGATTGACAGATGCAATTTGCAGTCAACTGATCAAAAGTCAACTGTACACTGAAAAGTCAAACTTTGACTTTTTAGTCAAAATCAAGTGCCAAGGGTCATAATTCATCAAGATATGTCAAAATTTGAAACTTGTTCACCAAGAAAACCAAATTTAAAAATTAGGGTTTGAATTTGAAAATTTTCATAACTTAGAATTTTTCTAAGTATAAACATTTTCTTATTTTTTCTCAACTTTGCACCACTTTTTCACCATGATTCATTTTGATTCAAGGAAAGTCCACAACATGAAAGTTGTAGACCTCCATGAAATCTACAACTTTTATTCACAAACTTTTCCCTAAAGATTCTTGGGTCTCAAGTTATGAATTTGTGAATACATGGTCATGAACTTCTTAACTTAGTGGAATTTTGCCCTAATTTAGGCAGATTTTGGACCCAACTTCATGGAACTTTTTCACCTAGTTCCAAGAGGTATCTCAAAATTCATTTCAAATATGGATTATAGAGCACATTGCAAGATTTCCAAAATGTCCAAGAACTCTCCAAGATCATTTTTGAGTAGGGAGAATCAAAGAGAGGAAATTGGCATTTTCTCACTTTTTGTTCAAGCCATTTTCATGAAGAACCAAGTTGCAAACCAAACCTATGCTGGCTATTTCATGCTTTACAGGTCCTAAACTTGCTACACACTCCTTAATTAAATGCATACTCAGTTGACAAAGCCTTTATCCTTGCTTTTGAACTTTTACACAACTTGTAATTCCATTTTGGGCAAAAAGGCTCCATTGCCATTTTTATAAAGAAGCACTTTTTGCAAACTTGTAAACTTGGAGCTTTGAACCTGTCCCCTTGATACAAGCAAACCACACAGGTCTCAAGTAACTTGTACAAACTCATACCAACCCTAAAGCAAGCTGGTACAAGCATGAGAGTTTTGTCTTGTCAACTTGCTTCAAGTACAAGAAAAGTTGCCAAAAGGCTAGGGCTTGTATAGCTGATAGAGAGCTGACTTTAGATCATTTCTATACTAATATGCAAACAATGTACAACACACAACACGCTTGGCAAGGACCTGAAACTCTCTCAAACTGAAAAACACCAAAAAACTGCCCAAGCATACAGTTTCTGCACAAACTCATCCAACTCTCATTTGTCTCGTGCGTTTTGTGTTTAACTCATCCAAACATCTTACATATTAGATATAAAACACATCCAAGCCATCATCCCTGTTCTGTAACCTCTGTTTCACCATCTACTATTGTTAACTTTGAAGCTTGCAGTTGGACTTGGTCAGGGAGTTCTAGCCATCTTCAGAGCAAGGTAAGAGTTGGAATAGATTCAGGGAAGCTCAAGGAAGCTCAAGCAATCATCAGGCCTCCATTAAAGTCCCTGCATTTCCATACACGATTCCAGCTGAAGGAGGTATTTTTTCAAACTCTATCTCCTTATACAGGAAACCTCAAGCCAGGATTTGTGAATATAAAATGTAGTACTCATCATAACGAAGTTGTATATATCATTATATTGCATTTATATTACTTGTGCTAAGAGAATTTAGAGTTTGAAATCTTTGAAAATTTTAGGTCACGATTTAGGGATTTCAAAATTCTCTTTGATCTTTGATAGTTAGGTTACATAATTTATATGGTTGGCATCGTGAGCTCAAATGCTACATTTTTCATGTTATAAGTTTTCATTTTTATGCAAGCATGAACAAGATACAGGTTGAGTTGGCTATGGCGTGAGGAAGAGAAGGCAAGACATGGATGAAGTTGTTTGGGCTTTTTGCTGCTTGGGCTTTTTTGTTTTTGCTAAACACTACCATTGTTTTGCTATTACAACCCCTGCTAACTCTTTCATATTTTATTTTTTATTTTTATATTTAATACTTTTAATTGTTTTCTTTAATGATAAAAAATCCTAAAAAATAATTTAAATTATTTTTACACTTTTAATTTATTTTTTTATTATTTCTCACATAAAAAATTAATTTCTTTTGATAAAATGTAATTTATTTTCTTAATAAACTTATGAATATAATAAAATAAACTTAATACTTTTATTTTACATTTTCTATTTACAAATACTTATTTTTTTGCACATATTTAATTTTTAATATTTATATACAATATTATTTATTTTTTATACAAAAAATGCACAAAATAATACATATAGAAACATTATTTTCTTTTAATTTAAAATTAGGGTTTAACCCCTTTCAAAAAGAATTAATTATTTTTCCTTATTTTTTAGGTTTAAATTAAATATTATTTTACACAAAAGCAAGACATAAAACATCTTTTCTTTACATACATATTGCATTCCATTTTAAATATTGTATTATATTTATTTTAATTCTCACAAATTCGATTTGGTTGTAATAATGTATTTAGTTTTATATTTGTGCAAATCCCCATTCAAACTTGTATTCCCCCCTCCTATAAAATTGTTGTAATAGCTTAGTATATTTACATTACGCAATTTATTAATTTCATATGCCATGATTAGTAATTAGGGTTTGTATGACAAGAGCCAAACAAAACAAATAGAAAACCCTAAATACAAGACAAAATCAAAAACATGAAAAATGATACACTTTGCACACAAGCACCCTTAGTGTTTCTCCCACTTGGTTGCCTAAAATAAAATGGCCATGTTACGCATGAGAAGTATCTCGGCAACACAAAACAAATATAAGATCATAGTGCCTCGATGACGCTATTCAAAAGTTGCCTAAACAAAATGATCTTGGTCCCTCAAAAATACTAAGATACTTTGCAACATTGCTATCATGGTTATACGATGACCCACGCCTGTCCCCGTTTACATCCAAAGATAGGGTTGCTTACCAAATCAATGGTAAGTCAATAATGTCAAAGGAATAGAAGATGCATAAGAAAGACATTTGAGTAGGTAGATAACTTCTAAGTTACTTGCTCCATTTCAAACAATCCTTTCTATTTTCAAAAACAAACACACACACATTTCAAAAACATCTTACAAACATTGAAAACATTTTCAAAAAGACAAATATCTTTGTATACATTCTTACGAACGAGAATCATTACAAAGATTGCCTAAACGAATGGCCTCTTTTACAAAATACTTTCAAAACCACATCAAACACCATTTAAAACAAACCAAAGCAAGTGATCTAAGCAAGTAACTAAGAGCCCATGGAAAACCATGGATGAAAAGGGTGCTAGCACCTTCCCTTTTCATAATCTACCCCCCGAACTCAAGAAAACATCTCAAAGGTCTTTCATGTGCTTTTTCACCTTTCCTTTTGGATAAAAGAAAAGTCGGTGGTGACTCTTGCTAACCGCGACATTTGCGACAAAACGCAAAACCTCAAGTCAGTTCTCCCACCGCATGACAGTGTTCTTCTTGACCATTCATGTGACAGAAGGTATCGTGCAACTACACCAAACCATCATTCATATGATTGACGTTGAAAATATGAAATTCATCGGGACATCCGTATACCATATTCACATCTTCCTCGTACTCTACCCTAGGCCTAATTATATGAATGAGGCCTTCATCCATCATTTCCTGAAGATCAAATTTTATCTTATCACGCCCATGTATATCTGTATTGCAAATACCACAACCAGCATGGTCATGCATATAGTAACTAAACTCGTCGAGGTCAGCGTGCATCTTTACCAAATCCCCTCTAACCAGGTTAATATCAAAAATCTGAAAGTCCCCTGGACAACCAGCAACAATGATTACAACATTTGTTCCTCCATGCTTTGGCAAAGGATTGTCTTTCACGTTAGGGCCAACATCTTTAAAGGATAAGAGGCCAGATCTCACGATATTTTGTACTTCAGATTTAAAATGATAACAGTTCTCAATACTATGCCCTAGTGCTCCCTAATTAAAAGTACACGTCTGGCCTGCCTTATAATACCAGTGTAAAGGTGAAGGTACAACAGGGGGAGGCCTGGTCTGAACCAACTTCTTCTGAATCAAAGCCAGAAGTAACTCTGCATAGCTCATTGGATTTGAGTCAAAGTCTTATCTCTTCTAACTTTGCCCCTGATTCCCCTGAGGAGGTGGTCTTTGATAGGAAACAATGGTTAGAGCTACATTGACAATAGGAGTCATAGAAGCAACTTGTTGCTGATATCGTTGATGTCTTCTAGGTGGCCTAATCTTTCTTTCCCCAATAACACCATTCGTTTCACTTTCTTTTTTTCGAGAAAATCTGTATGACGACTTCTTCGTTCCTTCATCTTTAGTCAAGCGCCCTTCTCTAACAGCCTCTTCCAAACGAACACCCATGCTTACCATTTCGGTAAAATCACTCGGCGCATTGTCGACCATCCTTTCATAATAAAATGATCCAAGGGTTTTCAGGAAGACCTTGGTCATTTCTTGTTCTCCTATAGGTGGCACCACCTGGGCAGCTATCTCGCGCTAATGTTGTGCATATTATTTGAATGACTCCTTGTCTCTCTGAGCCATTTCCCTTAACTGGTCACGATCAGGTGCCATGAACATATTTCACTTATACTGCTTGATAACGGCTTCTCCCAGATCATTGAAGGTACGAATACTATTATTGTCCAGACTCATATACCATTTCAGAGTGATACCAATCAAACTATCTTGGAAGAAATGAATGAGCAAATGTTGATCATCAGTATGGGTAGATATTTTCCTGATATACATCACAAGGTGGTCACGAGGGAAGATTTTCCCTTGTACTTCTCAAATTCCGACACTTTAAACTTCGCTGGCAACTTTACATTGGGAACTAGACATAGTTCACTGAATTTCTATCCAAACAATTCTTTTCCTCGAAGGGCCTTCACTTTCTTCTGCATCTCATTGAACTGGTCTTGAAAGTCATCCAAACAGTCATAGAAACCCATACTTTCACTCGGGGGAGGAGCAGGACGATAAACTTCATCATTCACAAATGGCATAACATTCACCGAATGAGGTGCAATATAGTGGATCTCTTTTCTAGCCATAGAAGTAACATGCAACACAGGGGGTGCAGAAACAACAACAGCTTGAGCAAATGGAGCAACTTGAGTATCAAGATTGTAACCTTCTAGCATGAAGTTCTATAGAATTCCCCACGAATAACCCTGAGGCATACGATTCTGAATAACAGTAATTGGAGTAACAGAAACGGGAGTTGTCGAAGCTTCAGAAGAAACCGCTGTATGTTGAGGTTGAGAAAGTGGTGGCTGATTCTGAGCAGCCACCAATGATTCTATCAAAGCATTCAGATTTTCCATACCGACCTTCAAAGCAATAACTTCTTCGTGCAGCTCACGATTCTCTTGTTCAAGATTCTCCATCTTCTTCCTGGAATTAGCCTGAGTATTGTAATGGTGAGACAACTTACTTCTGAATGAAGTAGAAAAATACAGTGAGACACCTGGGTATGAACAGAAATTCGAGAAGTACGTACAAGATGATGCATGATATCCAATGCTCATGATTTATTTTATTATTATTAATATTTCAAGGAACTCAAAGATTTATAGACAATTTGCAAATATTAAAGTACTAACACATTTGAAAATACTGAAAATCTCATTATAATAACTTCAAAATGGATTACAACTTTTTAGTACAAGTTTCAAAAATCCCAAGTACAAGATAAGATAAAATCTAAAATTCTAAGAAAGCAAAGCTGATAAAGATCACTCCATACACTGACGCTTTCCCGTGAGTCTTGCAATCTGAGCCTTCAACTGCCTGTTCTCTTCTACATACCTGTTGGCGACCCCTTTCCAATCACCAGAGTCAGGAGGTGAGCAACTAGATCGTGAATGAGATCTAGAAGAAAATGAATCCCTTTACCTCTCCATCATCTCTATAGCACGACTCTCAAGATTCTCAATTAGGTCATCCATCTCCTTCAGGTTTGCTCGGTAGGACACCTCTAAAGTATGACACATGTTCTTCCAAGCCTCCTTCTCCTGTTGCATCTTGACTAGGGTAATATGAAGCTCTTACACATCATATAATAGGGTAGGAGTGGTTTTCACAAACATATCAGGAATAGATTCTTTACAGGAATATGGCATCTTCAACTAAATGGCCCTTGCTTGTACCCACCGAAGATAAGGCTCCAAAGAAACAGCTCCTCTAGGTCCCAAGTCCTTTCTACTCTTCCTGTGAATATGACGTCAAGCCTTCGCAATCTCCTCCTTAGCTTCCTTATGATTCTCTCCCTCCTTAAGGAAGAAACCACTCAGATGAATATTATTTTTCTTATCTCTCATCCGATATCCAAGCTGTCATCGTGCAAGAACGAGATTGTAGTTAATTCCTCCCTTTGTACCAAGAAGAGGTACATTGGGTAAACTAGCACAACTATCGACAATCTCCACATCATAGTAATCCTGATGATGCCAAACAATATCGGAATGAGTGAGGGCCATAATCTTCTAAGCCCAACGAGGTTTCTTTCTGACATCCCAGAAAGCGTCGGACCTAGGTAAGTGAGAAATAAACCACTGATACAACAAAGGCGTGTAAAAAATGATCATCCCTCCATGATAATAATCCCAAATATGAATGGAGTAATAACCATCTCCTAATAATGTAGGGACTGGATTCCCAATCAAAAAGATCCTGATGGCATTGATATCCACAAATTTGTCGACATTAGGAAATAAGAACAACCCATAAGCTAGTGGAGCAAAGATGGCCTCAAAAGCAACCGTATTGTTCATCCTAGCAAATATCGAGCTTTATCTAATAAAAACTGAGCGGGTAAGCCTCTGACTCCTCCTTTGGTGGTCATGTAGGCCTCAATCTCAGATTTCCCCAAATGAACCAAAGAAGCGATCTCATGGGACTTTGGCTCCCCCTCCAAACTGGTGAAAGGAACATGATTGGTAACAGGTAAACCCAATAGATAAGAATACTCCTCCAATGTAGGAATCAACTGATAATCAGGTAAAGTAAAGCATTGATACATCAGATCATAGAACTGGACCAAAGTTGAAAGAATACCCTCCTTCATCCCGAGCTTCATGAGAGACACAATGAACCCATACTTCCTCTGAAAATCTGTAGAACTCTCGATCTCGGGAATCAGACTCATCAACTCATATATCTTGGGATCTTTGAAATTGTACTTCCGAGTCTTTCTTTTTCCGGAATCCATGATCAAAAAGTACATTAGATATTCACAAAGAATCAACTTTAAGTCCCTTGAAACAAAATGTTTTAAAGGATACTCATGGGTGCATGAATGCATGATGCAGCAATCATACACAAGATCACAATTATAGGGTTCATATGTTTGACTTCACGAGCATGAGGTCAAAGGTGCTACCCACTGTAATACCCCAAATTTGTCCTACCCTTTCACTTTTATCTGGTTTATGCATTTTGCGCTTCTCATTCCATCTGCATACCCTCCATTAGATCATTTAACACATCATGCATCATGAACCAAATAATTTGGAATAGGATCAAGGTACTTGATCAACACAATAAAGCTCTCGTAATTTTTTAGCACATGTTTGAGTTTTGGAAGATTTGGGTGTTTTCAGTGAATTTAAAACAGTGCGAATTGGAAACAGTGTTTTGACTGATCTGAGTTTGAAAATTCCAATCTCAATCATGGAATGGTGTTTTGGGTTGATTATTGAGGTTTTGAAACCGTCTCGATGTTCTCTTCAACTTTCATGTTCAGACCAAAAACTAATTCTCAAAGGAATGTCTCTGGATACATGGTTCTTTTGGAAGTTATATGGTGAAAAATACAAAGGAAAAGGTGTTGGAAGTGCATTTTTGGTACACTAAAAAATTCATAACTCAAAGACTGTTTATTGTTTTGAACCCGTTATGGTGGCCAAAATTCCATCTTGATGTCATATACATTTCGTATCTTACAGCCGGAAGCCAGTTCTACTCAGAGAGTCTTTGAATGTATGAATTTATCAAATATGTTCGCATAGGAAAATTGTGACGAATGTTCACCTGCTTCATCTTCAGAAAATCATAACTTAGTCGATTATTATCGTATTGAGTTTGTTATGGTGGAATTCGTTCATAAATTGAGTTGTCTAAATAATACTTTCAGCTTTCCAATTCGAATGGTATCCCTAAGTACTTCGTTTTTGTTCAAAACGCGCGCAACGCATTTGAAAATCCTGAACCGAGAAACATTTTCATCTGAGATGAAACTTCAAAAAATCATAACTAAATCACCATTTATCCGATTGAGCCCATCTTCGGACACGATGTTGTTCTCGACGTTGGATACATTTTATTTTGACATTTAAACTTTGAAAGTCGCACTGAGATACCTGTGAATTTGACCTTATGGTATCAGACTCTGATGAACTGAAAATTGGCACATTTGCTTGTGTTTATTGGAGGCTCATTCATATAAAAAAGGGCACACTATATATTCTTATTCCTTCCAATTTTCAAGGGTACTCTCATAATTTACCAATTCTAAAAAACACTAAAAAAATTTCTCTCATCTTGCTCAAGGATCAAAGAGCAACTTTCTCTCATTTTCATCAAGAACACCAACAACTTTTCCAACAACTTTTTTAAGATCCAAAAGTCAAAGAAGCTCAATTCTTCTCCGATCTTGAATCTGATTATTGCGATCTCTATATCTAAGCTTCCTCTTCAATTCCACGGTAATATTTCCTTGATTTAATCACTTTTCAAATAAGTGACTCTTAAATAAGCACTTTTGTGGATCAATAAATTGAACTTTGATCTAATTTGAATTGTGGAAGTGATTTCGATTATGAAAATGTGAATTGATCTTGAATCATGATGTGCAAATCTGGAATTGGATGATTGAATAAGTGCTTATTCAGTTAATTGATTTTCATGAAAGTGCTTATTTGAGAAAACAAAATGTTGAAGTTGTTTCAAGCTTAATTGACGATTCTTAATTGATTATATATGGTCTAATTAGGATCTCTAATTGTGCAAAGATTATGAGTTGAATTTCGGAGATTATGTGTTTGACAAAATGCTTGAGCCTTTGTACCTTGATCTCAATACGTGATTGAATTGATTTTTGGTTGCATACAAATTTCCTTGTGTTATTTTCATAGTATAATTAATGTGAATTTGGTTTTTGATCCGATAAAAAGAATGCGTTGAAACTCATGAAGTCGGATCATGAATTCACATATCGATCGTGCTAAGATTGGGGAATTTGTCGTATAATTTTTGTTGTTTTGGTTTGCGTTTTTTTTCGTGGATATTCTATGATTCTCAATCTTTCCAACGATTTGAACCATGCGCGAAACGGGCACTCGATGCAAAAGTTATGTTGCTTCAAAGTTTCAATTGAACAAATCCAGCAGTTGAGTCGATGCATAGCCTTTTTGAGTCAATGCAAACCGTTATGGTCACCTGTGAGAAGTGTTGCATCGACCCAGCAGTCGATGCAAATTGAGAAAAATCATAGTTGAGTCGACGCGTACCCTTTTTGAGTCGATGCAAATTGGAAAAAACAATTCTGGCCACTTGCAGGAAGTGTCGCGCTGACCCTTTGAGTCGACTCATTTTTTTGAGTCGAATCATCCTATCTTTGAGTCGACTCAAACTGCCAACATTGCGTTTTTTGCTTCTTTGGCTTTGCGTTGGCTATTGTTTGCTCCAAATTTCCTTCCACTCTTTTATAATTTAATTTTCCTTGATATTTTTAACATGTGTGTTGATTGTGCAAGGTACATTTGAATAGTTTCCGATCATTTAATTATTGCTCGATTATTTAATCGAAAAACTTGTTTGGACTTTTGATTTGTGCTCCTATTTTACGCTCAACACGCATGCCATTATTTTGTGCCCCGTATCTTGTATAATTGTATTTTATGCAGGAACTTCTGAAAACGCGTTGCACTCGCAACACGCGTTTGTATTTATCTTAGTTGGATATTATTTCTGACTTTGTTTGTTTCTTGGTGAAGCTTGATCGACGCATATTCCCTGCTTCTCCATTGTCCATAAAAAATACAAAACAAACAAAAACATGTGAGCCGAACTACGGTAGATTTGATTCCTCAAAAAGGATACGTAGGCATTGGGGTAGGGCCCAAGTGAGTACAAATTTATCTTCCCTACATTCTTTTATCCTTTCTTTTGCATGCATTCTCCCTTAGTAATAAACAGTAAGCATAGATTAAACACACCCATATGATATATAACAAGAGTGGATACCGTAGAGTACTATGGGCGTGTGGGGGTGCTAATACCTTCCTCTCGCGTAACAGACTACCTTACCTGATCTCTCAGTTGCAAGACCATGACTTCTCCCTTCTCAGGTTTTCTCGATGTTTACCTTTCCCTACATGTGGGATAAAAACCGTTCGATGGCAACTTTATTGTTTGATGATTTTCAGCAAGTTGTTTTACCCACAAGGTATGGTCTAATATTTTATCACATGTCGAACAAGGTTCTAAGAGGTTCCCAGAGTCTACATCCTTCCTTTGGATATTACAAACGTCTCGATTGACTCGGTAATTAGAAATATTATCAAGAAAAACTCGTTCGAGCTTAGTATCGCGTGACAACCATTTCCGAATTACTCTGTCATAGCTTCCGCACAACATCTAAAAGGCCAAGATGGATTAAAGGTACTACGGTCCTCAGTTTCAGCAGGCTCCCAGGTTGAAAGCAGCATGTCTTCCCGATTACTCGGTAAACGACACTACAGTCAAAGGGGCCTCCACTGAGTGGAGAATCTCATGCCTCCTTTTTTGGGATTACTCCCTCAAAGTTAACATGACTACACTGCCCGTTCTATCTTAATTTTGCCCAAGTACGGGTATAGGACTTATGAGAAATCACCAAGCACCCTGAAAACAAGATAAATCCATACAAACACATATACAACAGATAATATACAACAAGTAATAGCAAATACACAGATAAACCAAGATAGGCTCAACCCACTTAAGGATGGAGTAGAAATAGGCCAATCTTTCATCAGTGAAGTTTACATTTTTCTGTGGCGGTAGAAAAGTTAAGACTAAGCCATCAGATTGACTTGACTCTCAAAAATTAAATAAAAATTGCCACCGCGCTTTATTGTTTCCAAAGGAATGGGAAAAGAGCGAATAACCTAAAAAAGAGGGGAGAGAATCTAACTTCAGGGGTTGGTTATGCAAAGGGAAGGTATTATCACCCTAAACATCTACGGTACTCCACAGGAACCTCTTTGAAAATCTGTGTATTTTGGCTATAAACGTTATATAAAAATAGATTGTGGAGATGAGAAAAGAAGTATATTTTACAATTTTTGCACCCCGACGCGGTAGCGAACCTTTAGTGCCTACGTACCACCTTTCTTGCAATAGGGGACCAGGATACTCGTAGTTCACCTTAAAAAATTTTAAAACACAAGTGTGTTGGTTAATTTTAAGAGACGAGACATCATCGTCTTATCCGAGTGGAAGAACATGCTTACTACCCACGATTATGAGAAAGGATTTGCATCATCTCAAAGTGGAGGGTATGGTTTGGATTTTAAAATCAACAAAGCCTAGCTCAACACCCAAGTGGAAAATATCTCATTTAACTACATATCATAGAAGTATAGTAGCTCGCATCACTACAAGGATTGACAAGAGTTTATCTTTTGAGAAAAATTTTAAAGCAAAAAGGCCAGAGTGGAAAAGATAGTTTGAATGAGATTGATTTGACTTTTAATCTTCTCACAAAAAGGTCAAAGTATTGTTAAATTGTTTAGCATTTAATTAGGAAAATATTTTTGAAAGTGCATGGAACTAAGTCCAAGATTATTGTGAAAGCGGCTCAAGTTAGAAAATAAGAAGATTTTTCAAAAGGAGCAAGATGATTTTTGAAATAAAAGAAGATGGGAGGAGATGAAGGGACTATCCTAAAGCATAAAGTAAAAGTTAGGGAAAAGAACTATCTAACCAACAAGAAGCCAACACTTGACATAATAACTCAATGTATAATTCTCATCCTTTGGATTCAAACCAAACAAGAAAAGATAATAAACCTCTTAAGAAAACTAAGCTTCAAATTCATTAAGTCTTCACAAAAATTAGGCAGAGTAACGACTGTATACAGATGAATTCCCGGTCACAGACAAAGCATGTAATCAAAGTAACCTGCACACAAAATAAACAAACAACTCAATGTCTTGAGGGAAACCCAAAGAACTCTAGACAAAATAACAATTGAAGTCACAAGGTCTCAAGGTAGGTCAAGGTCTCTAATCTTAAGTCCAAGAAATCCATAACTCAAAAATGCCAAGGATAGTAACCAAGTAGTCCAAGTAACGTTAAAGATTTTTATAGTTCAAGTTGATTATTAGGTATCTTCATCAAGAAATGAAAATCTCAAGTGAGTAAAGATAAAAATAGCATGAAATGAAAATTCTAAAATGAATGTGCTTAAAGTAAACAACATAAAGTAAAAACATAAAATAAAATCAATTGTTAGAAATTAGAGGTTAGTTGAGTGACCATCTTGAAACATGCATTTGAAAACTCATTAGATGATTGATAAAATCAAAGACTCTCAACAACAAGTTTCATTTGCTTTTTTTCAAGTATATCTCATTTCAAAATCTCGAGGCAATAATAAATTATCAACGATGTTTAAATGATTCACTTAGTTCTAAAATTTATGATGATTCATTAGAGGATTGATAATACCAAAGCCTCCTAACAATGAATCTCAAGGTCATTGGATCAAAGGTTTAAAATTAGACATGCTTGGGCTTGCAAACATAAGTTTGGGCCATGACTGATCATTTCTCAAATCGGGACAAAATGTAGCGCTATGTTAGGCAATTGTAAGTGGACTTATATAGAAGTCACACCTATTTTGAGGTTGGTCAATAGCAATCTATGTGCCATATGTTTGGAGTGATGATATGTAAATCATCCTCTAACAACATGTAGCACAAGTAAGGAAAGGATAAGATGAAGATGGAGGAGATGTATTAGATGAAATTAGGGTTTCAAATATCATCAACATCATTCATCCATTTTGGCAGATTTGGTTTTTAAACCTATCGACACCCAAGATCCAATGAGGTTAACGAATTTGTCCCAAAATAAGACCCAAGTCAGTAGAAAATTCCTTTCCTAAATTTAAACAAAAATTATGCACATGAGTTCTCAAACACAAACCTTCATCAAAAGCAAAACCTCAAGTATCCTTCCAAAACAAAAATTAGGTTTAAAATAGGAAAATAATTTGTAAAAATTTGTCAATTCAATTCTAAACTCCTAAAGGTTTCTAAAAGTTAGAGGCATGGTCAAAAGTTCCTGAAAAAAGGAGGAAATATGTTTTTGAAACTCAAACATCAAAACTAGATAGTCAAAGACCAAAACTAGGCATGCCTTTCAAAATACTTTGAATAAAATAGAAGATTAAACCTAAAAAATCATAGAAAAAAATTGAATGATCTTGACTCATCCAGGAACTTTGAATAAATTTTCTTTGATTTTTAGAAATGAGAAAAATTAGGTAATTAATTGTTTCTTCATGCCCGAGTAAGAAAAGATCTCAAAAACAACAATTAAATTTTAAATTATAAAAGATAAGCAAACTGACATGTAGACCTAATTAAAAATCATAGGAAATTAGTTCAATACCTAAGGATCAGTGAGTATATTTTTCTTGAATTTTATCCCAAAAGTAAGAATTAACAAAAATTATTTACACAATATATAAAAAAAACAAAGAAAAAGTGATATAACCAAACAAATGATTTAATTTGTATCCCACAAATTTTGTAAAATTGAACAAAACTCATTTTCAATAAGAATACTCAGAAGAACACTTAAAAAACATTTTTTTAGGATTTTCTGATTTAATAGAAATAGGAAAATAAAATTCTAAAACTTATAGAATGATGAAAACCCTAATTAAACTACTTGAATTTATTTAATCAAAAAAAGAAAGAAAAAAAGATGAAATAAAAAAAGAAAATGAAAGTATAGAGAAAATAGAATTTAAAATATTTTTGTGGTGATTTTTGTGTTAAGAAAAATATTTGAACAAAATTAGAGAAAACAAAGAAAATTATAAATATATTTAAAGTGTATTACACCTGTTATAGTATAAAGCGTTGTAAAAAGGATTAAGATCATGTTCAATTAAAACATAACACATAATCATCCTTGTCCTGCACACCAAGCCCTAACATATTTTTGTAGTTTCAAGCAAGGTATTTAGATAACGATATCTCATGCGTTTCTCCATGAAAATCAAAGATGTAAACATCAAACTTCAAGATGAAAATGAATAGAACATAATAGAATAAAAAAATCATTAAAAGATGCATTGATCATAGAGAAAAATTTGCACGAATATTGTTGTATGAACATGGTTTTGAGTTGAGCAATTCAACAAACAGTTTTCTGACTTGATTTTCCTCCTTCAATTCTCAATCAAATCTCTTGATTCAAACATCAAAGTTCAATATCTCAAAACGTAGAACAACGAAAAACTCATGGATTCATCAAATAAAGCATGATATGATCATAAACTGAGCATGAAAGCAGTAGCACAAATAGAATTTTGAGCCACTTTATGGAACAAAAATCAAACAACAAATGCACACATGAGTATACCTCAGATGTAGGATCTGGCCAGCTAAATCCAATGTGAACAAAATTTGATGCATGATTTGAACTAGCATGAAAGGGAAATGGATTCAAAGATCTACCTTAATGAGTGAAAAATAAATCCACTCAATGCCTCTGTTTTGAAAGAGAATATTGCTACTACTTTTTCTTCAAGCTTCAATGAAGCATATTGTGTAAGAGGAGCAGATTTGAGCAAGAATCTCTTGAAAACAAAATGTAGAAAAATTCTGAGCTTTGGAGAGAGAGAGGAGTTTCGTGAGGGAGAGAGGAAATGCTCTTGAGATTCTCGTGCCAGCCCCCTTGTATGTTGAGACAAGTTTCTTTTTATAGAGTGAGGAAGTAAGAGGGTGAGGGTATAAGTGGGAACAAAGTTGAAAGTGAGGTGTTTTTGTGTTTTGCTTCTGTTGCAAATCTTTGGGAGGTCATTTTGTATAAGTGAGGATTGCATGAGCATGAGCTGGAAGACTGGTGTTTTGGTTGACATAAAATCCCATGCATTTCTATGTAAGCCTTACCACTATCATGATCACATCTTCATCTCATCATATCTCTCCATAGTGTATGAAATGTAACAAAATTTGAATCAAGATTTGAGAAGGCATAATATACTCCAACTTTCATGTTCAGAAATTTTCAAAACAAAACTTGAATCAATGAGATAAGTAGCCATGAGTGTATGTAAATCATGTGTTTGCTGGAATGCCTGGCCTCGCGCGCGCGTGTCATGCCTTGTCGCTAGGCAAAAATTCAATATCATAGAAACATCTTCCCATGATTATATCTTAAAATGTAGGAGTTATTTTGAGAAACTTCCTGAAGTAAAATTGTACCTCACACATGCATCTTGATCTTTAATGTTGAAAACTTTTCAAAATAATGAATAATTCAAAGACAAAAAAGATAGTGAATGTGTTCCCATGAACTGTTTGATGAAATGCTTGGCCTAGCGCATGCGTGATATGCCTTGTGGCTGGGCAAGATGACAAGTTAAAGCTCCAAATCCTAAGCATTGTATCTCCTTCTACACTTGACCATTTAAGATTATTCTTGAATAAAAAATGAAGAGAACACTTCAAACTCCAACGTCGATGTTGCCAACTTTTTGATTTGAGCCCAAATGAACATTTAATATTAGCCATGAAGAAATCAAATTTTTGTACATATTTAAAATTTTCACTAAGTGTCCAGAAATTTTCAAGCTCCATAACTTTTTCTCCTTTCACTTTTTGGACTTGAGGCCTCTAATGCAAAGTTGAAGAATTTTGTACTCTTACCAGGCATGTAAAGTTTGTACATTTTCAATAAAAATTAAGAAATTTATGATCAATCAAAGTTTAACACTATGAACACTTAGAAAAAATCGAAATTTTCAAATAACTTCATCGACAAGTTATCTCTAATTCACACTTCCTCTTGATTTTATGCCACCATTGACCATGAAATGTGAAAATAGGGGCATTGAATTGATAGTTGACCAAAAGTCCACTTGGTCAACAGTTGACTTTGGTTGACTTCTGTCAAAATGACAAATTTACCCCCTTTTTTGTCAATTGAACCTTTCCAAGCCAAAATTGATGCTCAAACTTCCAATCATAGTTGCTCATGAACATGTAAAGAAGCATGGAATCAAGTATGGTCCAAAAAGTTAAATATTTCCTGATTAAATTCCAAACCCTAGTTTTGATTCTATGTGCTAGGAGATGGTAAAATACATGCAATTGTGCCATTACCTACAAGATGACATTCAAAGAGAAATATATACATATTTTGATGTTAGTCAAAAGGATATATGTACAAGATACACAATTCAAGGTGCTTGGTGATCCCTTATGAACAAACCTAAAGATAGGATGAAGTAGAAGAAGTACCCAAATCCTAATGTGACCTTGTTGTGATTGAATTAATAGAGGAATCTTAGGGGCAAAAATTTAGGTACAACACACCCCCATTTATAAAGTTAGAAAGGGTTGGCTCTTTAAGCACAACGCCCGTTCTTGCTTACTGTTCCTACTTTCTTCTTTGCTAAGAAATGTCATATACCCTAGGACTAGCCTTTTCGCATATGCTTTCTAAGTCAACCTCCCACACTAGCTTAACCAACAAACTCTTACTTTTTCTTGAAGTAACTTAACCCTAAAGTCTTTGAACCATCTTTGCTCTCTAAGCTCACCTGTGTTTATTGGCTTAGCAAATGTTGCACCTTTGCTCGCTAAGCTCGTCTGTATTATTGGATTAACGAGCCTTTATTTGTTGGGAAAGTTCCTTGGCTTGGTATTATGTTGTTTTGTTAATTTCTTGTTCCTTTTTTGTGCCTATTTTAATCAATGTACAATTAAAATGTCCAGACATGCGTTCGAATACTTTTTATTGATAAATTAAAAGTTTTTTCATTTGATTACTTGTAAAACAAAAGTTAATAAGTGCCTACATATTTAACATATTTTTGGAACTTATGAAAATGTCATGTAACTTTTATTTATTCTAGGTGGAGGATACAAAAAACAATTAGAGGATAACAATACAATCTATATCAAGGGTCAAGTATTCTTATTATTTTAATTTATTTTTTCTTAATTTTTTAAAAAGAAGCCTTTCAATTGAAGTGAACTCTCTCATCAGTCATGTTTTTCTTCCAAAACATTTTCTTTCCCAAATGTCTTGGTCCACGTGCAATCTTTCCTTTTATTTTTTTTCCACTGATGATTTTCTATAACCTACCTTATACTCTAAAACATTGCTTTGATTCCCAAAATGTCTCATCATGATTTTTCTCCCCTTTTCACCTCTCAGCATTCTCTCTTGCTCTGATCTCATCATATCCTCTTTAAACGTTTCTTCTTCTTCCTCCCAACCATCATGCATTCGCCTTCAAAGCTATTCTAATAAGGGGATCAACTTCAAAATCCTTATTACTTCCCTTGGTTGGTCACTCTTCTTCTCCATTAATGATGATATTTATACAAAGACGATTTGATGCTTCTCTTCAGTTGTAAAAATAAGCTTAGGTGAAAACACTCTCTCAAAGATCTACCCCTTAGTCATACTAGGTCATCGTGGTATTTTAATGCATAAAGTATAGGTTTGAATAAGCTAAACTTAAATGAATTATTCAAGGTAATTGGTGAATTGAATCAACTAATCTTGGTCTCAATAATAGATTCAATATTGCATATGCATCACCTCATGAATCAATTCAAGACTGTATATGAATCGATTCATGAATAGATTTAAGACTGCATATGAATTGATTCAAATGTGTTTTTTTCTTTAAATTTCCTTTTGGTAACCCAATATGTGATTCAATTCAAGATATGTCATGAATGGATTCATGGCTAAATAATTCATGCATTGTCTCAATGCGGGTTTTGTGACCCTATTAAAAGTTTATTTTGAATATACTCACATGACTAGACTTATGAATCTAATGGTGGCTTAAACTTTTTTAAGCAAACTTTATCATTTGAGCATATTCACTTGACAATGTTGATTAAGATTATTTAAATACATTTGTATTAATTTTGTACTATTTCTCAAGCACCTATAAAAAGCTTTTCTTTCTTTTATTTCAAAAACACACATCAAATCATTAGAGTGAGTACTAAAAAAATACTTCATCTTTCTCAAAACGTGAGTGTGTGATGTTTTTTTTTTTGTTGAGGAAACCAATTATATTCCTAATATATGTTAAAGTTTATTGTTTCTAGATTTAGGGTCTGTTTATGGAAGTCATGATTTGAAGTTACGTTGAAGAAAAAGAGTGATCTTGCAACCTTGTGAAGAATAAGTTCAAGTCATACAAGCAGAATTGTGTGAAAATTGCTGCAAGTTTGAATATTGAATATTCTCAAAGGTTGAAGATTGCGATCAAGATTGAATTTATGGTTAGTTGTATTACATACAAAGATTAATCAAATAATAAGATAAAGTTAGCTAGGATTGATAAAATTATAAGAATTATTTTATGTGATTTTTTCGTAACCAAATTATGTGACCAAGCCAAATCTAGTAGAAGAATAATTATTATGCTTTAACAAGGGAGACTAGATTAGGACTATGCAAGGGCGGAGAACCAAACCAATATAAACCTTGTGAAGGAAAGAATCATGTTTTCATGATGTTAAAATCTCTCCTATCCTCAATGACACGTGTGGTTCATAAAATATATTTGAGACAATATATGAGATGCAAGCTTGGATGAAAATACCCTTGTTGGCAGGAAAAACATAGACTGCGTCGACGCAAAACTAGCTCCGGTCGACTCAAATCTTTGTGCTTATCCCTGGATGTGTTGTGCCAACCCCTTGGTCAACTCAACCTGATTATCAAAGAAAATTGAAGATTGCATCGACGCAACCTTCTGGTCCGGTCGACGCATTAAATCTGTTTGTCTAATCCTCTTGACGCGGGTTGTGTTGCGCCGACCCAAGGCTCTAGTGCGGTCGACATATTCAACATTTTTAGTTCATATCCTTGGCGTGGGTTGTGTTGCATCGACCCAAGGCTCTAGAGTGGACGACCGCTCACTTAAAACACTCAAAATTCTATTTGTCTCATTTTCTTTATTTCTCAGATATTATTGGTTTGTCACTAACACTTATAAATATTGTTTAGATTCTTTTTTAGCAGTTTAACAAGAACTAGTGAAAAATACACATAATTCTCATCATCTTCATCCTCTCTTCTCAAAAATAAACATCTACACATGATCATGGTTGTTGATTCAAGAAAAGTGTTGTGGTGATAACATTCAAATCCAGGATTCAATTCAGATTTGGGTTGAGCAATTGTGGGTTGTTCTTGAATAAAATCGTTTGGATTTTCTCCTCAAAGATTCCTATTGGTGCGGGGGGTTTTCACAAGTCTTTGCTTCATTGAATTTAGCCGAGTGAAAGGATTAAGAAATGGAGGATTTGCTTAATCAAGTAGCGGTAATCAGAGCATTGTGAAGATAGATTTGGGGTCAAATTGCTTGTGGTCGAAATCATCCGAGTGAAAGGATTAAGAAATGGTGGATTTTCTTAATCAAGTAGCAGTAGCTGGAGGTTTGTTCGAAGAATTTGGCACTTAGTTTTACTCAAACCAAGGAAAGGGAAGAAGAGTGTTACATCAACAACATTGGTTTGTTTGTATTGTGAAGTATCTCTTCTCTTGTAACATTTGCAACTTAATATCAAGTATCTCAATTCTAGATTCTAGAATTGGGGGTAGACGTACCCTACGCGAGAACGACAAGGGGAACTGCCTTAACAAATTGTGTGTTCTTCTTCTTTTTCTTTATCTCCATACTTGATTACTATAATTTGTGAAAATTAACTTGTCAAATCTGCATGTACTTAAATTATGGTGTGTTGAGATCATTTCACAACATCAGTAATAATCCTTTTTATTGATACCCAAGAAAACTCACCACTACAATTTAGTAAAATCAAACCTAAGATGCTTTGCTCATAAGGTGTTTGACAAATTGACTAATCCACAAATTATTCATTGTGTTTAGCTTTATCTTATTCAACTCATTGGAAGTAATTCATATTCATTGAGGGTGTATAAGTGATTGACAAATTGAGTAAAACACATTGATTCTTACTTTGTCATTCTATCCCATACGGTTACGTATATCTGATCTTTTCAATAGAGGATCGTTTAGACGATTGGATATTTTGGGAGCTTTCGCATATATTTCTGAAAAACAATTTTAAAAAGCACAAACTATTTTAAACGATCTATTCAACCCCCTTCTAGATCGACCACATCGTCTAACAAGTGGTATCAGAGTACCGGTTCATCTGGTGCTTCACATATTACTTTGTAGAATATGGAGAACGACCAAAAAGGGGCTTATATGAGAGCTCCTGTTTTCACCAGTGAAAACTATAGCTATTGGAAAGATTATGTGCGTGTGCATATTAACTCTGTTAATAGAAATATATGGAAATTTATCGAGGATGGTCCTATGCAAATGACCATGATAAGTTTTCTTGGCATGATTAGGCTGGATGTGAAACTTGTTATATTTGGAAAAGAGAAGTAAAAACTCTTAAAGCCAAACTTGACAAAGATTTACAACCCAAATTTACTTTTAGCATTGATAGATCAAATTTCAGAAGTAGTATGATTAATTCCTATAAAAAATACACTTATGAAATAAGAGATCCTCCACGAAAAAGTAGCTTACCCAAAACTCTAACTTGTTTATATTGTTGTAAAAGGGGGCACACCATTGGCAAATGTCGATTTAGGAGGTTTTTGGTTCCTCAAGGCATTTTCAAATGGTTGCCAAAATGCAACTTAAGTATCACTCACACACAAGGACCCAATAAAAATTGGGTACCTATTTCCCTTGTTTAAATTTGTAGGTGGAATATCTTGAGACTACGGAGAAAAGATGGTTTCTCGATAGTGGGTGCTCAAGACATATGACGGGCAACATCTCCCTATTTTTTGACTTTGTGGCACAAAAGAAAGGATTTGTCACCTATGGCGACAATAACAAGGGAGCAATACTCGGTAAAGGTAGTATAGGTAATACCTCTTCTACTACTATCTCAGATGTCCTATTAGTTGATGGTCTTAAACACAATCTTATTAGCATTAGTCAATTATGCGACAAAGGATACAATGTCTCTTTTTTAAAAGATTGTTGCATAATTGAACACAGTGATAAGAAAGATGACGTGTTCAAAGGCTTGAGGGTAAATAATGTATACATGTTTGACTTGAATAATGTATCCCTAATCGGAGAGAAATGTCTGGTCACCTTTTGAAAGGAAGAAAACCAAATATTTCTCATCTTCACATTTTCGGATGTAAGTGCTTTGTGTTAAATAATGGTAAGGAGAATCTAGGTAAATTTGATTCAAAGGCTGACGTATGTATCTTTCTCAGATACTATCAATTAAGTAAAGCCTATAGAGTATTTAATAAAAGATTACATATAGTTGAAGAGTCTGTGCATGTTTCCTTTGATGAATCTGATTCGAAATTAGTCAGAAAGGGTAGTGTTTATGATGGTAGAGGTGTATCTTTGGAAATCATACTACAAGATCCTAAAGAAAAGAACTCAGAATATACTAAAATTGAAGAAGAGTTGGATCAAGTATCCGAAGAAACAGGTAAAGATCATCCAAGCAATAAAAATGATCTTCCTTTGGAATGGAAAACCTCTAAGGATCATCCCATCGACAACATCCTAGGAGATATATCAAAGGGAGTCACCACTCGCTCTAAGTTAAGTAACTTTTGTTATCATTTTGCTTTTGTCTCTCAAATTGAACCCAAAAACTATAAAGATGCCTTACTCGATGAACATTAGTTTTTGGTGATGCAAGAGGAAATAAATCAGTTTAAAAGAAATGAGGTTTGGGACCATGTCCCCCCTCTGAGATCATCGATTTATTGGAACTAAATGGGTTTTTAGGAACAAACTAGACAAAAACGGAATTATAACTCGTAACAAGGCTCGACTTGTTGCCCAAGGGTATAATCAAGAGGAAGGCATCGATTATGAGGAAACTTATGCTTCGGTTGGCCGACTCGAGGCTATACGCCTTTTGCTTACATATGCATGCTTCAAAAACTTCAAATTATTTCAAATGGATGTAAAAAGTGCTTTCTTAAATGGATACATTAATGAAGAAGTTTATGTGTCTCAACCTCCCAGTTTTGAGAATTTTGAGAATCCTAACTATGTTTACAAACTTAAGCGTGTGCTATACGGTCTTAAACAAGCCCATAGGGCTTGGTACGAACGTCTTAGCAAATTCTTACTAGATCAACGATTCTCTAAAAAAAAGGATGACACAACCCTTTTTATTAAGCATGAAGGAAAATATTTTATTTTAGTTCAAGTTTATGTAGATGACATTATTTTTGGTTCTTCTAACATATCTTTGGTCAAGAAATTCTCTAAGCTAATGCAGGGAGAATTTGAGATGAGCATGATGGGTGGGTTAAACTACTTCCTTGGACTTCAAATCAAGCAACTAAATGAAGGGACATTCGTGAGTCAAACAAAATATTGTCTTGACCTACTCAAGAGATTTGACATGACAAACTCA
This sequence comes from Vicia faba, assembly GCA_948472305.1. Lineage (NCBI taxonomy): Eukaryota > Viridiplantae > Streptophyta > Magnoliopsida > Fabales > Fabaceae > Vicia > Vicia faba. The sequence continues at coordinate 305,541,873 of OX451735.1, read as the reverse complement.
AAAGCAATTGATACTCCTATGCCTACAGCCGTGAACTTAGACCAAGATGATAATGGTAAGCCCGTTGATATAAAAAGGTATAGAGGTATGATCGGTTCCCTTCTCTATCTTACGGATTCTTGTCCAGATATCATGTTTATTATTTACATGTGTGCTAGGTTTCAATCATGTCCTAAGGAGTCACATTTAGAAGCCGTAAAGTGCATACTTAGGTACCTTAGTGGTACAACTAAGTATGGACTTTGGTTCTCCAAGGATAGTGATTGTTCTTTGGTTGGCTATTCTGATTCTGACTTTGCCGGTTGCAAATCGGATAGGAAAAGCACTAGTGGTACTTGTCATTTATTTTCAAATTCTTTGGTCAGTTGGCATAGCAAAAGAAAGTTTTCGTTGCCTTGTCAACCGCCAAAGCGGAATACGCGGTAGCCGGTAATTGTTGTGCTCAAATCTTGTGGCTTAAACAACAATTGCTCGACTTAAATGTCTGACTTGATCAAATTCCTATTTTTTGTGACAATACATGTGCCATCAACCTAACCAAAAATACTATTTTTCACTCTCGCACAAAACATATTGAGATAAGGCATCATTTCCTAAGGGATCATGTGGAAAAAGGTGATTTCATTTTAGAGCATGTTGATAGAAAAAATCAACTTGCTGACATTTTTACTAAACCACTCGCTACGTAACCCTTATTTCACATCCGTAGGGAACTTGGTGTTCTCGATATCTCGGATAGGTTATAACTTAATTAAGTTGCATGCTCCTTATTTTATTACAAATATTCCCTTAATGTTCAATGCACTTATTGATAGTCTAGTGAAAACTCTCATCAATCTTCATAAAGGTAATATTCATCCTATCTATCTACTTTTCTTGATCATATATATGTGCTTATTTAAGTCATCTTCTTACTCTACATTCAGTACACTGTTGATATGCATGTGTGATTTATTGTTATTTTCCCTATTTCATGACCTTCCTTCAAAAATGTAGTAAATCTCAAAATTTCGTAGGATGAGTCGACTCACAACTAGAGTGCATCGACGCACTCTTATATAAAATCCTCAGTGTCATTTTTTTAACATTACATTGACGCACAACCTGTTTTGGTCAACGTATCTCTCAAATTTTCAGATTTTTTTGCTGAGTTGTTTATATTAATTCATTTATCCTTATTTCTTCCAAACCCCAAAAACCTTAAACTCCTCTAAACCTAAAACGAAATTCCCTCTACTCTAAACTCCTAAATAAAACTTCATCATGGCCACATCTAGGGTTGCAAAGAAGAGAACCATCAGAGGTAGCTCCTCCAATGCTCCTTCTGAATCTGCGGTAAATGCTCTTTCTCTTATCTCTAATGACATTGTTGAGTCTTATAAAGCCAAGTTTGGAAAGAGAAAAGTTATTAAGCAATTCTTTTTGGAAATGACAACCTTGGGTCATTTACACCTTCCTGAGATCATTGATCTTATTATATTTCACAAACTTCACAACTTTCTTGAATGTAAGGATAAGTATAATGAAGATTTGGTTAGGATATTTTTTGCGGGTGTTCAAGGAAATTTTGAGGATTTTGAGTTTAGGTATAGAATGAATAACAAAAATTACATGATAAGTTCTCATGTTTGGAAAGATTTGGTTCATATGTGCCCTGTTGACTCTGATTCTATTAAAATTTCTGATTCTAATGTTGCTCATGGGCATGAATTTAAGACTTCTTTGAACTCTATGTTCAAGAAACCCTACACTGAGCGGATTGTGAACAATGGTCTATTTCCATAATCCGTGACCACGGGTGCTCTAGTTCCTATTGATAGCATTTTGTTTTGGATCGCCTGCCACATCATTCGACCCAAAAGGGGTGGGTAATATCGTGTGGACAAGCCAGAGGTTCAGCTCATGTATGTACTCAAGAATAAAATCAAAATTCATTGGCCATACTACTTTTCCAGCAGAATCTTCAATCTACACAAGTCTGAGAGAGGAACGGCACTATGCTACCCGTCATTTATCCAGCAAGCTCTTAACAGAGAAAGTATTCGAGTGCCCGGTATCTCTTACGTAAGTTTGGGAATGGACCAAGAATTTTATAGCAAATCTCTCACCTTAATTGGTTTTCTGTGGGATCCTCAAAGACAAAAATACAGGCACATCGTAAGAACTAATCGTGTTCAACTCTAGAATATTAATGATGAAGAGGATGAGGAAATTGATATTGAGAGTGAAGAAGAAACAAGTAATGAAAATGATGAAGATATGGAAGAGGATACTCCTGCTGCTCAAAGCGGCAATACTAGTGTATTAGCTCAATTGGAAAGGATGCAAATTTAGCAAAATGAATATGCTTCCCTCCAAAATGAACGAATCTCCAACCTCTACAATATCATCAAGGTCCAAAGTGAAAACTTTGCTTCTTATTCGGCTGTCCAAGATCAAAGGTATTCAACCTTGCATGGAATGATTCAAACACATGTTGATAACTTTTCCTCCTTTCAATCCAATTTCATGCAACACTTTCAGCATCCTTCTCAACAAGGTCCTTCAACCCAAAACCAAAACCAAAACCAAGACCATGAAAATTGAACCCGCTTTGTGTCTTGTTTCCTTTTTACTTAACTTTTAATTTGCTACATTTTTTGTATTGTCATGCCTAACTCTATTTGCGTTCCTTAAACATACTCTGTGTTTGTTTAAGCACATTTATCATTTAGTATATATATAGTACTTTGTGATGACTGTCTATTTATCTCATTTGCACTATTTCTCATTTTATGTGAATGGAATTTAGTGTGTTAAGATGAAAATTTATGATCTTTACTTTTTTTACTATCAATCAATTGCTTTTCTCTTTTTGATGTTGTCAAAGGGGGAGAAGTGCTTTGAGAGTGAAATAGACTTACAATTTCTGAGTTCTGAAAATATGCACAAACTCAGGGGGAGTTCCCTCTTATTATGTCAAGTTGTCATAAGCCTTGATTCGACAACATTGTGTAGGTTTTTTCATCATAAAAAAGGGGGAGTATGTGAGGGAAAGATTCATGTTCTCATGATGTCAAAACCTCTCCTATCCTCAATGACATGTGTGGTTCATAAAATATACTTAGGACAATATATGAGATGCAATCCTGGATTAAAATACCCTTGTTGGCATGAAAAACAAAGCCTGCATTCAATATTTTTAGTTCATCTCCTTGGCGCGGGTTGTGTTGCGCCGACCCAAGGCTCTGGAGCGGTCGACCGCTCACTTAAAACTCTCAAAATTTTGTTTGTCTCATTTTATTTATTTCTCAGATATTATTGGTTTGTCACTAACACATATAAATATTTTTTAGATTCCTTTTGAGTAGTTTAACAAGAACTAGTGAAAGATACACATAGTGCTCATCATCTTTATCATCTCTTCTCAAAAATCAACATCTACACATAATCATGGTCGTTGATTCAAGAAAATTACTATTGTGATAACGTTCAAATTAAGGATTCAATTCAGATTTGGGTTGAGCAATTGTGAGCTATTCTTGAATAAAATCGTTTAGATTTTCTCCTCCAAGATTCCTATTGATGCGGGGGGTTTTGCACAAGTCTTTGCTTCATTAAATTCAATTGAGTGAAAGGATTAAGAAATTGTCGTTTTGCTTAATCAAGTAGCGGTAACCGGATGATTGTAAAGATAGATTTGGGGTCAAATTTCTTACGATCGAAATCAGCCGAGTGAAAGGATCAAGATACAGTGGGTTTGATTAATCAAGTAGTGGTAACCGGAGGTTTGTTCAAAGAATTTGGCACTTGGTTTTGCTCAAACCAAGGAATGGGAAGAAGACTGTTAAATCAGCAACATTGGTTTGTTTGTATTGTGAACTATCTTTTCTCTTGTAACATTTGCAACTTAATATCAAGTATCTCAATTCTAGATTCTAGAATTGGGGACAGACGTACCCTACACGAGGACGACAAGGGGAACTACCTTAACAAATCGCGTGTTCTTATTCTTTTTCTTTATCTCCATACTTGATTACTATAATTTATGAAAATTAACTTGTCAAATCTTCATGTACTGAAATTGTGGTGTGATGAGATTATTTCACAACATTGGTAAAATCCTTTTGATTGATACCCAAGAAAATCACCACTACAATTTAGTAAAATCAAACCTAAGATGCTTTGCTCATAAGGTGTTTGACAAATTGACTAATCCA